>CM053594.1:58373046-58517639 GCA_028646575.1 Pseudocheirus occidentalis
GATACCTACATTCAGAGAAAGATCCAGAAAGACCAGAGGTTAAATGGAGACTGAGGCAACACATGCTATCATTCTTTTCTATGTTTGGTTTTGTTTCTCTTTTCCCATTGTTCACTCCATTGGCTATAACACCTATACAACCAGACTATTGTACAATGTGAAAGAGTTTGCAGATCCTACACATGATTGTACGCCACCATGGTGGAGGTGGGGAGGAAGGAGAGAAAAATCTGAAACTCAAGTGATTCTGGAACGGAATCTTGTAAACCAAAAGTAAACAAACAAGTCAATAAAAAAATTAATTAATTTTTAAAAAAAGATTAAATAAACTGTATCATAGAATTGTTTGTGCCTCCGATACAACCATCGGTGATCTTTGTGGTCAGATTGCAGCATGTGGAAAAGGTATTCCAGGAACTAAGAAGAGAAAATATTCCAACTTTCAAAAAAAGATGAGAAAGAAGAGCCTGGAAACTATTAGCCAGTGAGCTTGACTCCAAATCCTGGCAAAATGACAGACTGTACCATCAAAACAACAGCTAGCAAACATCTAGCCAAGGAAGTGGTGATAACAAAATTCAACATGGCACCATCAAGAAAGATCATGGCAGACATGCTTTACTTCCATTTTTGTTAGGCTTTCTGGATTATTTGTCTGTACTACGTTGTACATAGAGTTTGCCTAGATTTTAGCAAAACATTTATCCAAATTTTTTGTGCTCTTCTTGTGAGCAAGATGGAGAAATGTGGCTAGATAATGGGGCAGTAGGTGAATTTAGAACTAGTGAGAATGGACTTCCATGTCAATTCAGAAAGAGGTCCGTGGTGGACAGCCACAGGGATGTACTCTTTGGCCCATGCTGCTTAACATTCTTTACCAATGACTTGGGTAAAGCTGTAGATTCTTCTCATGTCTGCAGATGATGCAAAATAGAAACAGATCACTAACACATTAGATAAAAGAGTGTAGAACCAAAAAGCTTTTGACAGGTAGAGCATTAAGGTGAATCAATCAATATGCATTTATTAAGCACCTACTACATGCCAGTCATTGTGCTAAGAACATCTCACAAGACAAAGCATAGTAGGCATGTAACTTGTATGCTTTCTCAGAGCCAAGTCTCCTACACCTCTCCCCTCAGCATTCCAGGGTACCCTGAGGACTTTCTGGTTCTCTTTTCTACTGCTACTGACTTGAGACCTCACTAGCTGAGTTCTTTCCTACACCATTGTTAGGGAGTCAGTAGCTAGGACCCCACTTCCATTTAATCACTTAATTTAAGTATTTCTATGAAGGGATATTTACTTCACAAATATAGCAAGAATAAATGTATAAACATTTTCCCCAACATCTTTGGGATATGGTCTTCTCTGTACCACACTGGTCTCTAGGAGAGTTAAATTCAGAATCTAGCTTAGTTCCAACATAGCGTTTGTCTCACAAAGTTTATGTTCAAAGATGGCATTGTTGCCAGATGAGTCCTTCCATTGGACTTGGGTCCTCAAAAGTCACTCCCCAACACAACTCCTCAATGTTCGGGGCATCAATGCTGGATTGGTGGCAACCCCTATCCTGGATTTTGATTCACAGATTCTTGTGGTTCTCTCTCCCACAGTTAGAGATTCCACACCCAGGATTTATAATCAAAGAAACCAAGTGAAAAGGCCAAGGACCCAGGCTGGTTTCTCCAGGGCCATATGACTTCAGAGGGATTGGAGACCTTAAGACTCTTCTCCTTACAATCTAGTCTTTCACCAGATGCCATCACAGCACCATGGTGCAGCTGAAGACAATGAAACAAATAGAGGAAGCTGATTCAGTCCTTTTTGATGTCGCTGGCAGTTCTGGCTACGGGGCCAATCGCGGTTAACTTGCTGGAATCAGTTACAGCATGTCTACACATGCTCCACAGTTTCTCCAAAGCATTTCCCTTACACATCATCACTGTTCTCTTAGAAGCAATCTCCCTAGCATCCTCCATGTGGAGATGGTGTTTGATGTGTACCTGCCAGGCATAAAATGTAAAGTCATATTTGGGTTCACAAAAATAGCTTACTGAATTCAAGAACAAGGAGGAGTAGCTAGATACTATTTGGTGTTGGAAAGGAAAAAGGAAAGGAAAGGAAAAAGGAAAGGAAAAAGGAAAGGAAAAAGGAAAGGAAAAAGGAAAGGAAAGGAAAGGAAAGGAAAGGAAAGGAAAGGAAAGGAAAGGAAAGGAAAGGAAAGGAAAGGAAAGGAAAGGAAAGGAAAGGAGAAAAGAAAGAAAAAGAAAAGAAAGAAAAAACATGGGGAAAAAAACCACATTGGGGAAAAAATAATCTGCTATAAACATCAAATCAAGGTCTGACACCTAGAAACTATAAGAACTAATGCCTGTCTTTAATGCTACGAATATATAATTCTCCACTGGAGAAATGATCAGAGGATATGAATAGCCAGTTTACTAAGAAGGAAATACCAACATCTATGACCCACATGAAAAAATGCACAAGACCCTCAATGATGGGAGAACTGCAAATCAAGAGGGTCTTAGATTACAACCTGACCCTCAACAGAATGGTATAAAATAATGAAAGATGCTAGTATCTAATTCTGGCAGGGCTGTGCGTAAAGAAGTGAACTTTGAAACAACCCTGATTTGTGAGCTCTCGATTATATTGGGACAAAATCTACCTCCCCCACTGTTGCCAGCTCTGCCCTTAGGGACTCCATGACAGTTCTGACTTTTGAGGAGAGCAATTATTTCCCCTCCCCTCCCATGCTCCCACCCTCCTAAATCTTCTTTTCCCCCCCAGGTTAAATAAACCGGTTCTTTCAATGGATTCTCTTGACACTGCCTGGACGTGCGTGTATCCCTTCACCATCCTGACTGCCCTGCTCTAGACGCTCACCAGATTTTCAAGGTCTTTCCTAAAGAGTGGTGTCCATGAACCAAGATGGCAGAGTAAAAGCAGGAGTTTACTTGAGCTGGTCCCCAATTACCTCAAATACCTATTTAAAAAATGACCCTAAAAGTGGTGTCCAGAACTGAATACAATGCTCTAGATGGGGCCTGTCTAGGGTGGAGGGTAGCAGGACCACCACCTCCCTCACTCTGTATGTTATTCTCATGGAAGATAGCTAGTACATACACATGTGTTACCCAAATAGAGACATGTGGATTGTGGATGGCATGGATGGCTACCTCTGGAATCTGAACCATTTCTTTCTAATTGTTGTTCCATCATCTCCAGTCATGTCTGACTCTTCATGACCCCAGTTGGGGTTTTCTTGGCAGAGATACTGAAGTGACTTGCCATTTCCTTCTCCAGCTCATTTTACAGATGAAGAAACTGAGGCAGACAGGGTTAAGTGACTTGGCCAGGGTCATACAGCTAGTAAGGAGTTGGGAACTGGCATCACTGAATCTCAGAGGCTTTTGTCTGAAGACCTCCAGTGAGAGATGTTCCATTACATTTCTGGACAGCTTTGGTTGTGAGGAAGCACCTCAATAGCCTACATCTGCTCCTCCATCACTCATGGGTGGCACGGTGGACGGAGCCCTGAACCTAGAGTCAGGAAGACCTGAGTTCAAATCTGCCCTCAGACATTTACTAGCTGTGCAATCCTGGATAAAATGGGGATAATAACATCACCTGCCTTAACAGGGTTGTTTTGAGGATCAAATATTTGTAAAGCACTTCATGCAGTGCCTGGCAAACAGTAGGTGCTCTAGAGATGCTTATTCCCTGCCTGCCTGCCTGCCTTCCTTTTGCCCCCTGAGCAAGTGTGATCCCTCTCTCACAAGATAGCCCTTCAAATGTTTATAGACAGCTATCAAGCTGACCTCTGCCCCTTCACTCTTCATCCAAGTCTTCCCTCATCCCTTTAGACCATCCCTTTAGTCCACCAGGATAGTCATCCTCCTTTAGCCACTGCCCAGATCATCCTTTTCTTTGACCCTGTTCTTGTCAATGTCCTTTTGAAAAGGTGATCTCCTAGAACCTTACACCAGGTCCAATGGGGACAGACCAGGACAGAGCCTAGAAGGAGCATCCCCACCCCCCTCTGGGATCAGACCCCTTTGGCTCCCTTAATGTAGCCCAAGATCTCATTAGCTTTCTCACCTGCCATATCCTACTGTTGACTCATATTGAGCCTTGGGTTTTTTTTTTCTCCCAATTACTATAAACTTAATAACTGCCAACAAAAACAATCAGAGAAACACACACAGCACGGAGCAAACTCTTACTCAATACTCTTCGACTTGAAGGAGGCAGAACCAAAGGAATTGGCAAACAACAAAGCAAAGAAAACGCTTTTGTTCTGGGTCCCCATCTGGTTTCCCCACTCGTGGCTGCGTTTTCCTTTCTTTTCTTTTCTTTCTTATATGATTTGCTGTCAGGGCGTAGACAGTCCTGGTTCTGCTGATTTCACGGTGGATCATGGGGCTGTAGAATCATAGATTTCATGCTGGGAGAGACTGAAGAGGCCAGCAAGTCCAGCTCCCTCAACTTACAGGTGAGAAAACTGAGACCCAGAGAGGTGAAGCGGAGTGTCCAGGATATCACGGCTAGTAAGTGTTTGAGGCAGGAATTGAACTCAGGCCTTCTAGACCACCTAACTGCATTACTCTTCGTAGGTATTTCCATATTTCAGCTGTTCTCAACCTGTGGGTCGTGACCCCTCTGGGGGTCGAACGACCCTTTCACAGGGGTTGCCTAAGACCATCGAAAACACATATTTTGGATGGTCTTAGGAACCAAGACGCGGCTCCTCTATCCCTCTCCTGCCCACATGCAGATATGCCCACATACAAGTATTAAAGGATCTCTGCATTAGTTTTTTTTTAACAGCACTATGATGTTTTATTTTTGTTTATTTATGTTTACATCAACATGCCACACTCCAACTGTTGGACATTTAGGTTATTTCTGTTTTGTTTTGTTTTTTTGCTATTACAAATAGTACATCAATGAATATTCTTATACAGAATCTTTTTGCATCATATTTGGAGGATAAATTTCTAGTAATAGAACCAAAAGATAGGCTTTTTTTGTGACCTGCATTACATAGTGCCATCGTCCTCTCTGAGACCATTGCACCCATCTGCAATTCCACCAATAATGTAGGAAGGACAATGACAAGATGAAGAGTGTCCAAAAGACTGTGACCAGGATAGCGAAGGGCTTTGAGATCATTGCATCTGAGGAACAATGAAAGGAACTCGGGGATGTTTCGCTTGGAGAAGAGATCTATACATAGGGAAAACTCAACTGTTACCATAAAGTATCTGAAGGGCTGGTCATACGGAGGATGGGCTTTGTTCAGCTCCGGAGGGTAATGACGGATGAGAGTGATAAATAGATAAACATGGGAGCGAGGAAGCTGGAGGCTGAATGTAATGCGTCACTTTCTCATAATTAGAGCTATTAAAAAGTGGAATGTGGTACCTTGGGAGGTAGTGATTTCTCCTCATTAGAGGATCTCAAGCAATAATAATAACAATAGTATGCAATAGTTACACGGCACTTTAAAGTTCACAATGAGCTTTCTTCACATACATAATTTGAGTCTCACAGGAACCTTCCGAAGTTGGGACCTTTGTCTGAAATTTAGAGTTGCTGAGGTTTTACCTTACGCCCTGAAAATTGGCAAAGAGGACCAGCAAGTCAAACCACGATCATCACCTGCGCACAGACCCTAACGGAGATGATGGAGGATCCTAGACCCAGGAGCCCTTGGAGTGGTGGTGCTCCCCAGACCACCAGCTCTTCTTCTAGTCTGGGAAGGGAAGGAGGATAAACATTTCTATAGCGCCTACTACGTGCCAGGCTCTGTACTAAGCACTTGATCAATACTGTCTCATTTAATCCTAACAACCGATCTAGGAGGTAGGTACTATTGTCATCCCTATTCTATGTAATAGGAAACAGAAAAACAAAACAAAACAGGTTAAATGTCTTAGAACAACTAGTGAGTGTCTGAGGCTATATTTGAACTCAGGTCTTCCTGAATCCAGGCCCAGTGTTCCATCTGTCACCTAGCTGGCTATGACCAAGAGAGGAGAAGCCCTAACTGTAGCTTCCAACCACTACTACCATCCACTGACCAATTGCCATCAAGGGGCTGGGACACTGGAATCCCTAGACTAGCAGCCCTACTCTCCAGGCCCCTGGTCCTAATTCTAGCTTAGCCTTTGAGTCATCAGCCCAGAAAGCAGACCCGGAGAGGTGTGACCAGGCATCTGCCTCTGGAGGGGCTGCAGCTCTCCCCACTCCAATGTCACATCTACTGAAGACCTGGGGGGAAAAGTTCTCACCACCAAAGGCCTTCTCACTGTCAAATGGTTCAGCATCAAAAATGGATGTGGAAACTGCATTCATGAAGATACATTATCAGCTGATTTGCTTTGTACCCTGAGGATTGCTGGGCCTTTCTGTCTGGGCTTGCAGCTGAAATACAAGTTACCTCCCCCTATTGGAGTGAGGGTCGGGAAGTCTTGCTCCCGGATTTGTGTCCCCAGTACTTAGTATAGTATTTTGCACACACTAAATAAAGGTTTGGTTGTTCATTTATTAATTCAAAAGATGGAAATGGCTCATTTGGAGTGATGGGACGCTAAATCCTGTATTTAGCCAGTAGGGACGAGCCAAACAAACTGTGGTACAAGAACATAATGGAATATTGCTATGCTGTAAGGAACAGCGGATACAAAGAATTCAGAGAAGCATGGGAATATTTATATGAATAGCTTAATGATTACATACAATGTTTATAATAATGTATGTATTATGTTGTTCTGTTGGGTCCTACTTTGTGACCCCGTTTGAAGTTTTCCTTGGCAGAGATGCTGAAACAGGTTTCCATTTACTTCTCCAGCTAATTTTACAGATGAGGAAACAGAGGCAAACAGGGTTAAGTGACTTGCCCAGGGTCACGCATCTAGTAAGCATCTGAAGCCAGATTGGAACTTAGGCAGATGAGCCTTCCCGGCTCCTGGCCCAGCATTCTGTCCGTTGTGCTGTGTAGCTGCCTTATAAATGTAAGAAACAAACACGAATGCTGGGAAATTATAATGACCAAACTCGAGCCCCCAAGACTATATGTAAGAATACACCCTGTTCCCTTCTTTGCAGAGGTGGGGATCCCGAGTGAGAGTAGAACACTGTATACAATGCCACCCTGAGCTGGTGCATTGGTTAGCTTTGCTCAACTATGTTGGGGGGTTTTTTCCTAATATGAAATGGCTCCCTAGAAGGGGGAAAGAGAAACTGGGAAATATAAAAACAAAAGAGAGTGGTAATAATAATTAAATTTTTAAATGTAATTCATTTTTAATGAACAAAAATGTATTTTCCTCCCTCCCACATACCACTGGGGCAGGGAGGAGGGGGTGGGGGTGTGGGGAAGTTCTTGTAACAAATATGAATAGTCAAGCAAAGCAAATTCCTGCATTAGCCACGGCAAGTCAACAAGCATCTAAGTGCTTACTATGTCCTGGTACTGTCCTACACACTGGCAATACAAATAGGAGAAAAAAATCATCCCTGTCCTCAGAGAGCTTATCCTCTAGTGGGGGAGCATCAAAGGAAGCTAGAGAGGCAGCAGCAGAACATAAGAGAAGACAGGAACACTGCCCGGCCTGGGCCAGGGTCCCAGGAGAGAAAGACCTATCAGAGGAGAGGCCTGTGAGGAGGCATCTTCCTGGGTAAGATACAGAAATGGGGGAGGGGGGGAAGAGAGGCAGAGACAGAGACAGAAACAGAGGAAGAGAGAGAGACAGAGGGAAAGAGACAGAGACAAAGAGAGACAGAGACAGAGGAAGAGAGAGACAGAGGGAGAGGGAGAGGGGGGGAGAGAGAGAGAGAGAGAGAGAGGGAGATGGAGAGACAGAGGAAGAGAGAGAGAGAGACAGAGGGAGAGAGACAGAGACAGAGGAAGAGAGAGAGACAGAGACAGAGGAATAGAGAGATAGAGGGAGAGGGAGAGGGAGAGAGAGAGAGAGGGAGATGGAGAGACAGAGGAAGAGAGAGAACAAGAGAGCGAGAGAGAAAGGGAGCGAGCACAAGAGCGAGAGAGAAGGGGAGACAGAGGAAGAGAGAGGGAGATCTTTCTCTCCACAGCTGCTACCATCCCAGCATCTTGGCTAAAGGCCCTCCACTGGCCCATGGTCTAACTGGGCCACTCCCCCTGCCCCCAGTTGCTGGTCACCGCAGTGCCTCTTCCCGGTTGCTCTGGTGAACAGACTGACCCTACTCCTAGTACTTCTGCAACATGACTAGTTCTCAACTGTATTTGCCTCAGACACGAGAATTCCTAGTTATGGATTTGACTTTTGCCCACATCTAAACCCCTGCTCACACCTGAACTCACACCACACCACCGGTCGTGGAGGAACCAGTGCTCACACCACGCATTACCTTCACCCAAACTCCTGCTCATACCAAGTCTGTGGCTACCTCTTAGCCCTAAAGTAGGACAGGAGAGCTCAGGACTCAGGCCAGACACTGAGGAGCATTACAGCAGCCGCCCAGAGAGGCTGGGGGAGGCCTACCTAGTCCCAAATGCGTCCAAATCCCCAGACAGCAGGAAGGACTGAGCTCTGAGCGGTCCCATTGTAGCCTGGCCACAGAGCCCTATGCCAGCCGAAGGGGAGGATTAAGGAAAGAGGATTAGGGAAGATTTGGAACTGCTGCCCAGCCCCATATCCTCAGGCCAAAGCAGGCAGCAGACAGGTGGGATGAGCTGGCCCTCCACCCATCACCACTGGCTTCATCAGGGCATGATTCCAAGAGCAACAAGCCCCCTGTGAGTGCCTTCAGAGTCCCCTCAGTCCCAGCTCCAGCTCCATCAATTAACTGCCAGAGAGAGGCTGTGGAAAGGCCTGCCTGGCTCCAGGTTGGGCTGCTGATCTCAGCCCCAGCTTGGGCCTGCTTTGTGACCTCATCATTTCTCTATCAGGCAACAGTGGACCGTCTGTAAGATGATGGTCTGGGTGAGATGGGCTCCAGGAGCTCCTCAAGCTCTGATCCTGGATGTTCTGAGTCCTTAGCTCTGCCTTTGTACGTTCCAAGGTCACTTCCAGCTCAGACAGGGTGTTTTCTAAGAACTTTTCCAGCTCTGATGTTCTCTGTTCTGGGGACCCTCCCGTTCTGATATTCTATGTTCTAAGCCCTCCCAGCTCTAATGTTCTCTGTTCTGGGGGCCCTCCCGTTCTGATATTCTATGTTCTAAGCCTCCTAGCTCTGATGTTCTCTGTTCTGGGGGCCCTCCCGTTCTGATATTCTATGTTCTAAGCCTCCTAGCTCTGATGTTCTCTGTTCTGGGACCCTTCTAGCTCTGACATTCTCTGTCCTAAAGTCCATTTGATTCCAACATTTTTTGAGGAGGAAAGCAGGCAGGCAAACTGCCTGGCTTGAGAGGAGTAGGGCAATCTAAAGGCGTTTTTACTCAGTTCTTCCTAGAGGTCACTCTGCTCCCAGGGCTTCTGGGTCCAGCCCCTGTACCTGAGCCTCTGCTGCTGCTGAGATCTGGAGGCCAGATCAGACTTGGGCAGTCACTGCCCCCATTCATCCAGTGTGTGTGTGTGTGTGTGTGTGTGTGTGTGTGTGTGTGTGTGTGTGTGTTTGTGTGTGTGAATTATAATATATACATATATACATATGTATCTGAGTACAAGTGCATTTATTCTACATACATGTGTGTATCTATGTGTGCATATATATATATACACACACACATGCATAAATACATACACACATACACATTTGCATTGTGCCTACTCTGTGCCAGATGCCATGCTAAGAACTTTACAGATACCACTTCATTTGATCCTCACAACAGTCTTGCCGTAGATGCTGTCATTAACTCTGCTTTACAGTTGAAGAAACTGAGGTAGACAAAAGTTTGCTGACTTGCCCAGGACCACACACCTGGTAAACGTATGAGGCCAGATTTGAACTCGGGTCTTCCTGCCTCCAGGTCTAGCACTATCTATCCACTTTGTTATCTAGCTGCTTTGTTTTCAAATTTTATTTTTTTAAATTGTATTTTGAATTAATTTATTATTTTTGTTTTATTTTTTTTTTTCCGGTGAGACCTGGAGATTTTGGACATTAGAGAGTCAATGAATGGGTTTGGAGCAAGAAAGGACCCTTTTCCAAGGTCATCTAACAGGATTTCTTCATTGGACAGATCGAACAACAGGTTCAAAGAAGAAAAAGGATGTTTCCAATGACAGAGACAGCAAACTCTTCAGTGACAGCCCCAGGTTTCCGGACCTGGTCAGCTGACTCCAGATTCTCCCCATTCTTCACTATTATTCCTCACTATCTCCCCATAGTCTTGTCCAGGCTGCTTCCCCTTCCAGTCCTGGGCCTATTGGTGGGGGCAGGACAGGAGGTATAGGATATAGGGTATGGGACACACCCCTAGATCTGGAGAGAGGGGTAGGGGATGGGAGCCCAGAAAAGGGGATGGGGTAAGGCTTCTAACAGAGGAGCTGAGCTGGTGGGTGCTGTGGGCTGGGGACATGCTGGGGCCAGTGTACTGGGGGCCTGGGGCAGATATAGTGAGACTCTTAATTAATGAGGCAGCTGGTTGAAGGCCCTCCTGGGCCAGGGCTGTGTTGAAGCCAGGGTCTCTGCCCACATCTGAGGCCCCCCACCGGTCCCCCACTAAGCCTGTGACGTAGCCAGTGCCCCTGGTGGAAACACCCTTTGGGGGGCCCAGCTCTCCCTTTCCCCCACTGCTAACTGAGTGGGGATGGGTGAATGGGAAGGGGGGGGGCGTGCTGGCAGATTTCCCTGTTCTTTGTCCCTGTCAGCACCAGGGGCCCAGGCTGGCAAACAGAGGAGTCAGGAGGTGTCCTCAGGGGCCCACCCCAAGAGGCGTAGGCGGAGGCTCCAAGGGAGGTGGGGAGAGACACGGGGGCTTTGCAGACAGGGAGATGGGGACTTGAGAAGGTCAGTCCATGGTGAACTCAGGCTCTGATCATAGTTGCCTAGGACTTAGAGTTAGAAGAAAAATCTATAGATCATACAATTTAGGGGGTCCGTGAACTTGGATGGAGGGGAAAAGAAAGCTTATCATCCCTAATCTTTGGTTTTCTTTATAACCCTATCCATTTTGTTTCCTGCATTTGGACAAGTCATTTCATTTCCCTGTGTTTCCTCAGTTGTAAATGCTCTAATGCTATGAACCTTGACCCTTACTATCGGTGAAGTTGGATGGTCTCTGGGCCCAAGTTCCTCCCTCTGAAAGAAAGGTTACTCAGGTATCCAAATGTTCCTGCCAGCTCAGAATCCGGCAGCCTCCAGTGGTAGGGATTTCTAACCCCACCATCTCATGCCACAGCTGGACGGCTCAAACTGTCAGAATGCTTCTGCTTCTACTGAGCAGGTCAGAGGAGATCCAACAATTGGCCAGCTGAAGGCTGGAAGGGACCTTACAAATAATCCAAATGGCCCTAAGTTTATAGATGAAGAAGTTAGGGCCAAGAGAGAGGAGGGGATGTCTCCAAGGATCACCTATGCTGTTGCTGAGACAGAATTTGAATCCATCTCACCCATCAGAGTCAGATGGGGATAACAATAGCACCTACCTCCCAGGGTTGTTGTGAGGAACAAATGGAATATTGTAAAGTGTTCAGCACCACCCCTGGCCTGTAAGTAGGTGCTTAATAAATGCTTGATTCTTTCCTCTCCTTGATTCCAGGTCTGAGGGATCAGGAATGGCTTCATGTACAAGGTGATTCCTAAGCTGAGCCTCGAAGGAAGCCAGGATTCCACGAGGCAAAGGTGAGGAAGGGAGTGTGTTCCAGGGACAGGAGACGGCCACGGCCAACGCCCAGCAAGTGGACCAGGATGGCTGGCTTGGAGCGTGCATGGAAGGAAACGATGTGGTAGATGACTGGAAGGGGCCAGGCTGTGAAGGGCTTTAAACTCCAAGCAGAGGAGTTTATAAAATTGACCCTGGAGGTAATAGGGAATCACTGAAGTTTATTGAGCACAGAACTAACAGTTAGACCTGCACTTTACAGAAACCACCTGGGTTGTTGGATTGGAGCTGAGAATCTTAGGGAGATTAAATAGAAGGCTATTTCATTACTTCAGGTGAAAAGTAATGAGGGCCTGATGTAGGGTGGTTAGGTCACGAGTGGGGAGGAATTTGTTTTCTAAGAGGACCAATGACACAATATCACAGGGTGATGCCTTGACTCATGGGTGTCTTGGATTTAAGTGAGGCAGCTTTGCAGAAAGTCATCAGCCTCACTTTCTCTTCCAGAGTCATCAGCATCTAGCGGTGAGACAAAAGTCAGGACAACTGCCCATGGCCCAGGATGCGGTGACTGACCTTGGTGTCCTGAATGTCTGACCAAGTTCCAAGTGCTCCACGGTACCTGCTTCAGCCTCCTCCATGGCGATTGAACCAAATCACTCTCATCCACCCATTCACATACTTGGGGTAGACAACGCCCTAGTTCAGCAATGGGGTTCTGTGACAATGAAGCTACAAACCTCATTGACTGGAAGTTCAGTAGTGTCCTTGACAGGTATAAGGAGGTCTGGAAGAAGGGACAGTTTAAAGAGGAAAGATAACGAGTTCTCCATATGTTGAGTTTGAGGTGCCTATGGGACATGCAGTTTGAAATTCGAATAAGCAGCTGATGAGTTTGGAAGAGACACCACAGATGCCTGTAGAGATCCAGGAATCATCTGCAGGAAGATAGTAATTAAACCCATAGGAGCCGATCAGGTCATCTAATAAGGAAGCAGAGCTAGAAGAGAGAAGGCAGCCAACATGAAACCCTGGGCCTCACAAAGTTAGTGTGTATAGCATAGACAATGAATTAGCACCAGAGACTGGGAGGAAAACCAGGAGAGCAGAGAAGAAAGTGCTGAGTAGGAGAAGCTGGCCGCCATGATCACATTCCATAGGGAGGTCCAGAAGAAGGAGGATGGAGAAGAATCCATTAGACATGGTCACCTTGGAGAGAAGAGTTTTATTTGAATAATGAGATTAGAAGTCAGATAATGAAGGGTTTAGAAGAGAAAAAGAAGAGGAAGTGGAAGCATCGATTATAGAGTTTAGAGGAAAGAAGACATATAGCTAGTGTGATCCAGCAATGGCTTTCTTTTAAAGATCAGGGAGACATAAGCATTTCTATAGGCAGCAGGGAAGGGACCAGCAGATAGGGAGAGGTCAAAGATTAAAGTAAGAGGGATGATAGTGGGGGCAGCCTGCTGGAGATAAAAGGAGGGGATGGAATCAAAGGTACAGGTAGAGGGATTTGTCTTGGCCAAGAGAAGGGCCACCACCTCATCAGACACTGAATTAAAGGAAGAAATGGTGAGAGATGGCATCAAAGAACTCTAGTATGAGAAGGGGAGAAGAGGGAGATCTCTGAGAATGGCCTTGACTTTGTCAGAAAAGGTGACCTCTGCTAAGAGGGTGAAAGGAGAGTATCACTAACTAGATTTAAGATGCTGGGAAGAGCTGTTGTGTAAAGTGGGATAGAGAATCAATTAGGGAAAAGTAAAAGGACTTCCTTGCTGAGATTGGACAACAAAATTTGTAGTGAAACCAGACAGCCAGGCTGTGGGTCTCCTCCAGCTCTGTCACGTAGCAGCATCTGGGATGTAGGCAGGTGAACACAAAGTTCTCTACCTGGTCTTACCTCCCTGTTTCCCAGGCACGGTGTCTGCTGTAATGAGCCTGTTGGTCTGGGCCTCATTGAAGCCACCCATGCCCTTAGAGCGGGAGCTAGAGCAGGAGCTAGAGCAGGAGCAGCGGGATGGGCCATGCTGTACCGTAATGACTCTAGGACAAATGATAATGTGAGTCATACACTAGTGAAGGCGCAGGAACGTGGCACCCGGGGCAGGCCCCACGAAGCTCAGCTCTGGAAGGAGCAGCTGCCAACTTGGGATCCAGAGCAGGTGTTGAAAACTGAGGTGGTTCCAGCTGCAAATTCAGCCTCAGTTTATCTTCTGTCTGACATTAGGTCTAAATTTAATGGGGAGTTAGAACTGCAAGAGACCCTCGAGGCCATCTGGTCCAACTCTCTGATTTTACAAAGGAGGAAGCAAGGCCAGAGGAAGTACCTTCACCAAGGTCACACAGCTAGTGAGTGACAAAGTTTTAAAACAGGGTCTTCTGACTCCTGTCCAGATGGCACAGTGAACAGAGCACTGGGCTTAATGTCAGAAGCCCTGAGTTCAAATACAGCCTAAGACATTAACCAGCTGTGTGATTCTTAGCGAGTCTTCTCTTTGTCTGGAGGATGGTACCTACGTCACCCTGTTGTTAGAATCAAATAAGACTGTACAGGAGGTCCAGATTTGCGGGTCACCCTGTAGACATAAATCACTCTGTAAATCTTAAACACATTACATAAATGTTACCTATCATTATGATTACCCATGGTGGCTCCAGTCACTTCAACGCTGCCCAAGTTTGGGAAGGCCCCCAGGCTCAAACCCTGTGTGGCCCAAGGCTTCCTGTGTGATCTGAACAAGGAGTTTGGCTGCAGAGTAAGAGCTCTGGACTGGGCGTCAGGAACTGGCATTCTGTGAGATTTGGGGTCTGCCCCCACCCATCTCTGGGCTTCATTTTCCTCTCTTAAAAGTGAGAGAATTAGGCTAGGTGGTTTCTAGAGTTCCTTCCAGTTCTGATATTCAGTGTTCTAAAGTTCCTCCCAGCTCTAATGGTCCTAGAGTCACAGAACTGGAGATTCGGAAGGAACCCCAACAGCCATCTAGTCCAAGCCATAATGAAGGAATCCCCACTATCATGTACCCAGTAAATGGTCATTTAGCTGCTGTTGGTCTGGGACCTAGTGAAGCCCTTGGAGCAGGAGCTGGAGAAGGAACAGCAGTAGTTATATTGTGATATGAGTCATATGCTAGTGAAGGAACAAGAACATGGCACCCCAGGTAAGCCCTCCAAGGAGGGAGAACCCACTGCCACTCAAGGCAAGCCAGGGCCCTTTGTTAGGAAGTCTCTTCTGACATCAACCTTAGATTTACTTCTTTGCAATTTCCACTCAGGGCCCCTGGTTCTTCCCTCCAGGGCCAAACAAAAAAAGCTAATCCTTCCTCCTACAACCTTTCAGATACTTGAAGACCCCTATTAGTACCCTCACCTCTGCCTTGGTCTTCTTTTCTGACCCTTGGGTGCTGAACACAAGACCTTCCACCATCTTGGATGGTCCCCCCTGGACCCTCCCCAGCTTATCAATATCCTTCTTAAAGCATGAATCCCAGAGTGGGATACAGCAACTCCAGCTGTCATCTGCTGAGGGTAGACTACAGTGGGAATTCCCGGGAGCTGTACCTTGGGAAAAGAGTTGGGATACAGGTGAGCTTGGAGAATGGGTGGATCCAGCATCTCCAGGCATGGTGAATTGAGTCTGATCTTTGGAATCCATTGGAAAAGGGTCAATTGCTGGGGGCCTGTGCTATGTGGTGGAGGATGGGAGCAGAGGGGTGATTGTGATGTGAGCAGGATTTAGGGAAGTACATACAAAGGGAGAGGAAGAGAACTGGATTTGAATTCTAGAGACCTGGGTTAAAATCCCAGTTCTGATCCTTCCCACCTATGTGTGATCTGGGGTCCCTCCCTGGACCTCATTTCCTCATCTGCAAAATAAGAGCCCTTCTTCCTTTGGCCTTAGAGACCCTCTAGTGTAGGGGCTCTTAACCTGGGGTCCATGAAGATATACGCATATATTTCATAGTTACATTTCTATATAATTTATTTCCTTTGTAATCCTATGTATTTTATTATGCATTTAAAAACATTCTGAGGAGGGATTCATAGGTTTCGCCAGGCTGTCAAATCCTTGACCTACAAAAAGTTAAGAGCTCCTGACAGTGAAAAACCTGAATTTTACAGATGAGAAGTCAATAAGAATTTCTTAGGAACTTAGTGTACACCAGGCACTGTGCAAAACACCAGAGGGTACAAAGAAAAGGGGGGGCCTCAAGAGGTTTATATTCTAATGGGGAAGAAAACATTTCTTCCCTATTACTAGTAAATAACCACTCAGATGTCAATCATAAGCAAATGGGTTGGATATTATATACAAAGTATTGCAGAAGGCTCTAGCAACTGCTGGGAAGGGAAGGGCCCCCCTGGAGTAGGTAGTATTTGAGCTGAACTTGAAGGAAGCCAGGTAAATTGGCTTTGAGACAGGAAGAGATTGGCCCAACGTAATAGAGGAAGTCACCAGAAGAGCTGAGACCAGGACCCAGGTGCCTGGACTTGGCAATTATTGACCCACATCTAGGCCTGCTCGCTTTTTTTTTTTTAAGGCAATCAGGGTTAGGTGACTTGCCCAGGGTGATAAAGTTAGTGTCTGAGGTCAAATTTGAACTCAGGTCCTTCTGATTCCAGAGCCAGTTTTCCATCCACTGTGTCACCTTGCTGCCCCCCCTTTCCCCCCCCAGTCACTTTTTAAGAGAGAAGACAGCTGATGAGGACTTACTAGAGAGGGAGAAGAGAAGATGGGCAGGAGAGAAGGGGCTGAACCTTAGGAGTGGGGGAGCAGGGAAGGCAGGGAGCCCAGCTATGACTCCACAGCCATAACAACTTTGATAGAGAGTCATTATGTTTGCCTCTGACTAGGGCTTCCTGGCTGGGAATCAGGGATGAAGGGTGGGGCAGAAAGGGAGGGGCTGTGAGACACCCCCTTAGAGATTTCTCTTATGCTCCTCCTAGATAGTCAAGCTGTTTTGGGAGCTGGCCCACCCCTGCCCCTGTCCCAGATGGGCACAGTTCACATGGCTTAAATTTCAGCCCCTTCCTGGGCAAAAGGGGCAGGGGAGGCCCAGGCATGACACGCTCAATTTTCAATTTGCTGGAGACAAAAGAGCCACAGGGCCCAGCCTGGCCTCTTCCTCCTTCTTTCCTTTGGGGCCAGGGACATGGGTGCTTGGAGACTGGGACCTCCCCCCCAACCCCTGGGGACATTTGGCTGGTCCCTGGCCCAGCTGCAGCTGCCCGCTAAGGAATGTACCACACACCACACCACTTGATGCAGAAGAAAACCAGAAAAATGTTTTAGGGGGGTCAGGGATATGTTTTTTCCCTTCCCCCTCCCTTTTCTCTAGGCCTTCAAATGTCAAAATCATTTTCTAAAGAAAATGACAGCTTTATGAATTCAAGGAGGGAGACAGACTAAGATTTATGTCCTGAGGCTGGCACAGGGGATCTGGAGGCTCACAGACAGGAAACACATACTGTCCTTTTGATCCCCACTTCCCATTTCCCCCCCAAAGAATTTCTAGAAGGTCTATGTCAATTCTACTCCTCTCTCCCTTCCTTGGGCTAGCAATCATCCTTTCACACCTGTCCAGGATCATAGTACATCTTGTCCACAAAGGGGAGGGAAGAGGGAGGGGCTCACATATCCACAGACCCACTGACTTACAAACTCCCAGTAGGAATCCATGACTCCCAGGAGGAAGAGTAGTAGCTGTGAAGTCAGAGGTCTCAAATTATTTAAATCCTACCTATGATGTTCACTGTTTGACCTGGGGCAAGTTACAAATGAGGGAATTGGACCAGCAGGCATAGGAGACCCTGTCCAGTGCCAGATGTATGATTCCCTGTGACCTCTGACAAAGCCTGCTAGGTAGAAGAAAGGATAAGGACTCCAGAGTTTCTTGGAAGGGCATAATTGCTGCTGACTTTGTGACACAGAAATTGAGGTCAAAACTTTGACTGTTGTATGGACCTAAAACTTCAGGTAGCCCTCACACTTTACTTGCAGGCTCTTTCACCCCAGTGCAGCACAGACTTCCCTAGGGATATATGTACTACATGCAAAGATGCAGGGAAAGGCACCTAGAGACCCCCAGAAAATGGCAGAAGGGGCACCTTTCCACCCCCACCCCCAATTTCATTCCTCATTCCAATGCTCAGCTGTGGACCTGGACATCTGGCTATGCAATCAACTCTTGTCTATACAATCAACTCTCCAGCCACAGTATAGGGACTAGTTTGGGAATATCACTAATGCAAGGGTTCTGAATCTCCATGAATTTATCTGCTCCTCCTAGGCAACCAAAGAATGGGTAAAGCCTGCTCCAAGTGCTCTTGTTAAGGCTGCTGATGAACATCTACTGCTCCAGGGTCCTAGTGTCCTGGCTCTCTGGGTGTGCCAAGGGCATCCCCCCACCCCAAAGGCCTGACTTCTTCCATTTCTTTCCTCAAGGAGACCTCATTTCCCTGTGAGAGCATCTGCTGGGGGTGGGGGGTGCACAAGGACATATGAAGGTCTCTCCTGGGTTGCCATTCTGAGTCAATACCTTCTCCTAGGTCTCTGCATATGTACAGGCCTTTAGTATCTGACTCACAGGATTACAGATTTAGTGTTTTGAGGGAATTTAGGATCATTGAAGCCAACTCCCTCCAATTCTTTCCTTTTACAGATGGTAAAATTGAGGCCTTTCGAGGTGAAGTGATTTACCCAAGATCACACAGGTAATAAGTGGCAAAGTCAAGACTTGAACTAGGGTCCTTTGACCCCAGAGCCAATGCTTTCTATTGACCTGTGCTCCCTCAGTGCAGCCTGTCCTACACCCACCAAACCTGCCTTCTGCTCTTCTCTCTTGCCCTTTTCTAAGAGGGACAATCCTCGTCCAGTCCCTCTCTTCCAGGGAGTGAGCCCAGCTCAGTGCTTGGAGATCTCTTCCTGCCAAATTTGAATTGAAGCAAGTGACTCTTCAGTGAAAAAATTTGGCCCTGCAGGAATTAATAAACAGGGCTCTTGTGTCATGGTTTAGCCAGGCCTGGTATAGGAGGAGGGAGAAGGGAGGGGAAGGGAACCAGGCTTTTGAACTGCAAACAAGATGGGGCTGTTTGGAACAAAAGAGAGAGGCCAGGGGCCGGGGCCAGGGGAAGGGAGAATGTTACTAGGACTAAAATTAGCTTCTCCCAGGGCCCACTTCCCTCCCTATCCTTTCTATGATTTACACAGTCCTTAGCATGGAGCACCGGTCTCCCCTCCTGTGCCAAAGCCAGGCAGAGTAGGAGATGGTGGCTAGAGAAAGCTGGGACTCTCTTGACCTACTGACAGGAGAAAATCCCAGGTCTGTCTAATACTGCCAAGGACCTACTGGCCAGGCATGTGACTGGGATCCCTAGGTCAGTGGAAGTTACCAGGGTTGCAACGCTGGGAAGATATCTTAGACTTATCCTCATCCATCTCTACACCTACCTTCATCCTGTGCCCATTCCCATTCTCATGTTCATCTCCATTCTCATTCTTTCCCGCTCTCGTCTCCATTCCCATCCCTCATTCCATTATACACCCCTCCATCCCCATTCCTATGCCTGGTACCATTTCCATCCCCACTCCCAGCCCCGTTCCTGTCCCTCATTCCATCAACTACATTTCCATCCCACATTTCCATCCCCATCCTCACCTCCATTTCCATCTCACTCTCATTTCCATCACCATTTCCACCAGTAACTTCATCCCACCCCATCCACAGCTCCATCCCCATTCCCATCCTTAACCTCATCTCTATTCCCACATCTCCATTCCCATCCTTTGCTCCATCCCTGGCCACATCCCCACCATCATAACTTTTCTCAAACACATTCCCACTCCCAGGTCCTGAGCTTCCCAGGTCCTCAACAACAGCCCTCTTCCTGTTGCACCCTCAGCCTCTTCAGAGCCCCCAAAACCAGACTGAGGCTGTTTATATTGCCTTTTCTCTGTTGCCCTTCTTCTGGCCTGCTATGGACACACACAGACACCCACACAGCATCACACACATTTGTAAAGATACACATACATGTGGACACCCACATAGACATAAACACAGACACACACTGGCACACTATACTGCAAATGCATGCACATAAAACCCACACACTCAAAAACTGAGCTCAAACAAATACAGGTTCCTGGATTCCCCAAGGAGGGAGCTAGAACAGAGAAGAGATGGATTCTGGCAGAACTGGCATCTCTGGGGTCTGATGCTCACTTCTCTATAGCCTATGTAATGTGTTCCCAGAGTCTTAGGGTCTGTGGGAGCTTCCTTTGGGGACATTTCATTGGGAAGGCCTTTACCTCCCCCAATTTTCCCATTCTCTATGTGGGACTCACATCTAGGGCTTGGGTAGATGTGTTGCCTTCCCTAAGACAGACTCCTCTCTGCTTTGTGGTTGGGGGTTGGGAGGCCTGAAGTGTGTGTGTGGGGGGGGAGATGGGACAATGAATGGAGGTCTAAGGATGAATGAAGCAAAGGCTGAGATGGGGGAGGAGGGGGCTGGGGCCAGGGTGGTGGAACTGACTGAGTGAAGGGAAGGTTGAGGCTAGGGGCCAGGGTAGAGGCTGGGGACTAGGGCTGGCAGCCTCCTGCAGGGATAGGAGCTAGAGGGATGGGCTGCAGCCATGGGGAAATTGAATAAAGAGGAAATAAAACGCTCAATTGGAGAAAGAAGCTGATTTATAGCCCCTGTGGGAGCTTAATGAGTTTCCCAGGAGCAATGAGCTAAGGCCAAACTGATGGGGGGGAGAAGAAGGAGGGAGGGAGCCTAGAGGTTGAAGTGTGGAATAGAGAAGACAAGTGGGGATGCAAGAAACAGAGATGGGCCAGGGAGGAGGGGGCCCCCAATAACAGCTCCCAAAGTCCCCCTCTGGGTGTCTCCCTGCTCTCCAACACACACATACATGCATGAACACACACAAACACACACACACACACACACACATACTCTCTCCCTCTCTGTCTCTGTCTCTCATTCTCAGTCTCTCTCTCTTTCTCTTCTCTCTCCTCTCTCCCCTTCCCTCTCCCTCTTCCTCTTTCTCCCTCCGTCTTCTCTGTCTCTGTCTCTGTCTCCCTCTGTCTTCTCTGTCTGTCTCTTCTCTCTCTTTTCCTCTCTCTCTCTTCTCTCTTTCTCACTCTCTCTCTCTCTCTCTCTCTCTCTCTCTCTCTCTCTCTCTCTCTCTCTCTCTCTCTCTCTCTCTCTCTCTCTCTCCCCCTGCCCTCTCTCCCTCCCCCCGCTCTGTGCCCCAGAAGCCCTTTGCCTCTCTACTCCTTAAGCCAGCACAGTGGAGTAGGGTGAGGAGGGCTATGTTTAACACCCCCAGAGCCATAGACTCTGATCCTATGCTCCAAATTCCCCTAGGAGCCCCTGGCAAAGGGGCCCCCTCTACTTCCTCTCCACTCGGGATGGATTGTCCTCATAAGAGCCCCCACCCCAAATCCTGTTGTCTCTCAGGCCCACCCACCCCAGTCCCCAGGAAGCCTTTCTAGCCTTCCTGGCTCTGGTCCTCAGGAGGCCTCCCCAGTCGTCAGGTGTCATTTCTCCATTTACCACCAGCACAATGGTGTCTCTTATTTTATCCTGTCTTTTGACATTATAGAATAGTTTTTTGTCTCTCTAACCTCATGGAAATTCCTCAAGGGCAAAAAGGCTCAGTCTCTTCTTGTTTGCCCTGGAGCCCAGCTGAAACCAAAGCTGGGTACACAAGAAGTGTCAAGTAAACATGAATGGAATGGATGGAACAGAAGGTAACAGAAACCAACTGGGTGACCTTGGATCAATAATTTCCTTTCTCTGGGTCTCAGTTTCTTCCTTTAAAAAATGAAGGAGCTGAATCAGATGATCTTTAAGGACTCCTTCTCTCTTGATATTGTATGTTCTAATGCCCCTCCAAGCTCTAACATCCTGGGTTCTAAGGGCCCTCCCAGATCTGACGCTCTGTATTCTAAGGGCCATCTTAGCTGAGAGCTGTGTTCTAAGGTGCCTCCAGCTCTGACATTCTGGGTTCTAAGGCCCCCACCCCCACCCCAGGTCTAACATCTTGTGTTCTAAGGGCCCTCCCAGTTCTGACACCCTGTGTTCTAAGGGCCCTCCCAGGACCACAGAGATTATGCTAAATCACCTCCTTCCATTGCCAAGACCAAGAGATGGGGACTGGGGAATGGTTTCTCTCAGTTGTATCTGAAGCATACCCTATCAGTCCTGAAGATGTGGGCTGGGAGAAACAGCGGAGCATTTGGGTCCTGGAGCAACTGCTTCAGAGTGCATGCAAGTAGGTGGGTGAGGGGGTACCATGAAGCACACCCTGCTCTCTTAGCCTCAGGATTGGGGTCAGAAGGCCAGGGCCTCTCTTCCTCTCCCAGGTGTTCTAGGAGGCTCCAGTCTTATGGGCAGGTGGGAGGGCTGGGCTAGGCAGAGTCCAAAGTCCATCCAGAGCTTCCTGGCTCAAGCCTGGCCTTCACTCAGTTCCAACCTGCGTATTGTATTTCTTCCTCCATGAGAAAAAGCAAGATTTCCCTGCCAGGTCTGGGGCCAGCAGCAGTGGTTGCTGCCACATCTGGTTGTGTTTGCCCTTTAACTCCTGAAGTGTGATCTGCCTCTGTCCAGCAGCTCCAGGGCCCTGGACAATGAGGAGGCGGGTAGCTAGGGAATGACACCCAAGAGGCTTTGGCGGAAGGGTAACCCTGAGTAGGAAAGGCAGGCATTAATTATGGAGGGAGGGATAAGGAGAGCCAGCCACCAAGTCATCAACCCTGTTTGTGGAGTTAAAATATCCAGCAGGCCACACTGGGAGGTCTTCAGGTAGAAAATCTGGTCAAAGGCTGAGTGGGGAGAAAACTCCCTCCCTGGGAGGTCCTTGGCCTTAGATACAAGCCAATCAGATTACTCCCAGGACCCTACACATCTTCCCTGGACAGGACAGAGGGGCTGGAGCACCTAGACAACCAAGAGTCACAGTGATACAGACTCATGGAATGTTAAACTTGAAACACAGAATTTCAGAATTGTGAGGGTCTTTAAAATATAGACTGTCAGGAAGGGTAAGAGACTTATATAGGAGGGTCAAATACAGAAAGGACAGAGAGTGTCAAAGCTGGGAGGGCTCTTAGCACATAGAACACAGAACATGAGAGTGATGAGAGATCTTAGAACATAGTATGTAGAAACTCAGAACCAGACTGGCTCTTAGAAACCACTGAGCACAGTCCCCCATCTAGAAAGGGAAAGTGACTTTTTCAAAGTCACACAGTGAACTGATAGCAGGGAGGGGAGGCTCAGGGCTCCCAAGTGGATAATTTCCAGAAGAAGACCTCTGGAGGATGTACCAACTCTTCCCCACCCTGACCTTGGCTGATTTATCTAGAATGATGAAAGGCTTAGTTCAGGGCCTAAAGACTTTTCCAAAGGGCCCACTTCCTGCCCAAATGCACAGATGAGCCACCACGGCCTCCCACCCCTTTTCTATCCTCATCTCACGTTGGCTTCATTCCCTTTACTTCCCTAGTTTATCACAGATTCAGGGCAAATGACCATTCTCATTGGACCAATAGACTCAGCTTTTCCCCTCCTTCCCTCTCCCCCTTGCCCAAGGGTTCTGTCGACCAGAAGAAGAAGGCTGGGCAGTGGTGAGGGCCTTGGAGTAAGAGCTAAGAAGGACCCAAGTCTAGGGTCCCTAAGGGCAAGGGCTATGCATCCCATAGGACTGGGCTGGTTCCAGGGTCTTCCCGTGCTCCAATCATCAGCTGAGACTGAGAACTTGGAGCAGATACAGACCACACAGCATCATGAAGGGGTCCACTGGGAAAGAGGAGTTGGCTAAGAGATGCAAAGTCAATAAAGTCAGAGGAGCCCCTCTGGAACAGGGCACTGGATGAACACCAAACCATCACGGCAGGGCTAAGCTGAAGGGGAGGAAGAACATGGTAGACATTTCAATGCAGTTGGTGGGAAGAGCCAGTCCTGGACTCTCACCTGGTTTTGTCTGTGACTTCTTCTATGAGCCTTGGTTCACTCCTCTTTAAAACAAGGCTGTTGGACACTTGATCCAGCTCTCAGGCCTCAGACTCTGGTCCTATGAAGCAGAAGGCTTCAGATAGAGGGAATCCAGTGAAACAGAAAGTAGTGAAGGCTCCAAAAGCCCAAAGGAACGCCTGTGGAGGCAGGGGGATAGCCAAGATGACCTCTGGAGAGCCCTCTGAGGTCATCTCAGATTTGGTGAGCCAGAGTCTTGCTTTGTGTCCGGCTCAAACATGGAAATGGGGAGGGGGGAGGGAGAAGAGGCAGTGTTTGTGAATGCTTCTCTTCCCCCCCTCCCCACTTGTTAAAGCCCCCTCAAGCTGTGACTGATTGTCATTCTGGCAGAGCAGGGACTGGGGGCCTCTGGGAGGGGGGTTCTGACTCACAAAGAGGTGACTCACAGGAAGGTGAGACCCACAGATAAAGGTCCTGAAATAGTTTTCCTGGGTCCCACCCACTAGATACAGACAGCTCTAGGGAATCTGAAAGAGTCCTGGATTTGGAGTAAAAAGACCTGGATTCAGATTTCACCTAGACCCCTTATCAGCTGTGTGGCCTGGGGTAAATTCCACCTCTTCTCTGGGCCTCTCTTTCTTCTCTGTAAAACAAGATTAGACTGGATGGTGTCTGAAGACCCTTCTGATTCTAGAAGCTGTAATCGGACTCCAGGGGATCGACTCCCCAGGATGCCCCTGTCTCTCTCCCCTCTGCTTCCCTTTCCCCAGATGGAGAGCAGTGGACCCGCCCCTCACCCCCACCCCACCCCAGCTAGGCTCAAGGCTCTCAGAAAGCAGGGAGAGGGGTGCTACTACCTTAGTCCCTCTAAAATGGCTCTCCTGCAAAGCCCCAGGCTCATCCTTCAGCACTTCAATATAACAGTGGGAAGGCCATTTAGACCACCTATTAGTGCTGGGAGAGATCTCAGAACCCAGAAGGCAGCCTCCCAGAGCTAGAGGTCACCATAGCACACAGAATGCCAGATAGTTCTTCTCCTTCTTCCCCCTCCTCCCCTTGCAACCCCTGTTGATTCCATATCCCCTTCCCCCCAAGCCTGGCCGCCTAGGGATGGCAGATGGGCTCAGAGAGTGGAGGAACTGGATGGCTTCCTGGAACTCTATTTTTCTGTGGGCATCGTGCCCAGGCCCCGAGCAGCCCCAGGCAAACAGACCTCTGAGACTAGCCAGGAGCAGAGGGTTTGGGGGGCCAGGGGGCCTGGAATCCTACACTTAGCCCATGGGAAAGTCAAACTCTCCCCTTCCCTGCTGCGTTCTTCCTCTCTTCCACAAATGAGATTATATGAATAGACATAGATACATGTGTATTTGTTATATATGTGTATATGTAATACATAGACATAATACACAAAGATATGTATAGTGCTCTGTAGTGCCAGGGCTAAGAGTAAGGAAACCTGAGTTTTCTGGGCCTAACTCTGCTTCTGGTTCTTCTTGGGGTGACCTTGGGCAAGTTACTTCCATATTTATAAGATGGGAGAAATAATGACACCTTCCCTATTTTCTATCCAGTCCTGTTGGGAGAATCAAAGGAGCTAATTCATGGGAAAGGTCTTTGGAAAGTACCTCAGTGATGTGAGGGGCAACAGAATGCTGCCTAGGCTCTCTTTGTGCTTAGTGTTGATTGACTACCTTTACTAGACAACAGTTGAAAAGAGAATCCTCAGAATTTTAGAATCATTGACTGTCGGAACAGGATGAGGGCCCTTAGAATATTGAGCGTAGAAAGAGCTAGAAGAAACTTCAAGAACCCTACTGGTCCAAGTCTTTCATTTTATAAATGGGAAAACCAAGGCCCAGAAAGGGGTAGCAACTTACTTAAGGCTGCAGAGTATCAGAGGTATACTAGGACCTCGGGTTCCCGCACCTATCATTTCACTTCTCCAAAGTTTGGACCGTATTTGAGTGCGGGACAAGCAAGGGAACTGGCTGTTCTTTTTATCTCAGTCCGTGGGCTCTCTCACACTCCAGAAACAGTTTATGGGGCAGGGGCTGCTCCCTGGGTGCATGTTCCAAGACCCCTGAGAACTCAGTAGGTGGTCATACCTTCCATCCAGGGCCAAGGGAAAGGGGTGGGATAGGGCTGTACCATTGGGTGATGGCCACTGGGCCACGTGCCCAGAAACTCCTTGTGAAGTCACAGAATCATAAGATCATACAGCAAATTAGCAGAAACCTGGTCTTCTGAATCCTAGTCCAGGGCTCTATGGGAAAGCCAGTTCCCTTCTCTGGGACTCAGTTTCTCCATCTGTGAAATGAGAAGGCCATGTAGTGTAGGGGAAAAATCAGAGTCCTAAGTCCAAGTCTCAGCCTTGCAACTTGCTAGTACTTCAGGCCTTAGCTTCCTCTTCTGTAAAATATAAGGTTTAGCCAGGTTCTAAGGCTGCTGCCATCTCTAGGAGGTCGCCAGTCTCGAGTCTTTTTTCCAGCTCTCACCTAGGACTAATCTCTGACCCTCAGAGAAGGGCCTTGCTGCTCAGTGCAGCTCATGGGGGATTTTTTTGCTTCCTCAGCCGGGCTGTGAGCTCCTTTTGGACAGGGCCTGGGTCTTCTCCCATTCCCACCTATAGCAGCCCCCATAGCTGGGGACTCGGGAAAAATTTATTAAC
This sequence comes from Pseudocheirus occidentalis, assembly GCA_028646575.1. NCBI lineage: Eukaryota > Metazoa > Chordata > Mammalia > Diprotodontia > Pseudocheiridae > Pseudocheirus > Pseudocheirus occidentalis. The sequence goes on from CM053594.1 coordinate 58,399,455, forward strand.
TAAGAGACTGCTCTTTGATATTAGCAGGCAGGAAACTAACGTTATTAGGCATGTGATCCCAGTCAAGTCACAGGTATCACAGATTGAGAGCTGGAAGGAATCTTCCCACCTCTTTGGGTGGGACCACTCCCGCCCCTTTCCACAGATGAGTACACTGAGGCCCAGGGAGGCCCATCAAGGTCACACAGAATGTGAGAGAGTCAGAGAGGCAGGATCATGAATGCAGGCTCCGGAGCCGGTCTCCTCGTGGCTAACATGGGGACGATAATGCTTTCACTACCTATTACAGAGTTAGGATGAGGAAGGCTTTTTGGAAGCCTTAGAGCGATTGTGATGATGACCTCCCCTCCCCACTTGGGGCTCCTCTGCCGGGGAGGCTTGTTCTCACTGGCTTCTCCTCCAAAGATGGGCTTCCTGCCCTCCCCGCTCCCTTCATTGGCTTTCTGGCTTCCCTGAGCAGAGGGGCTCCCAACAAGCTCAGCTCAGCTTCGCCATAGTGGGAAAGGCTGCCCATGGGAACCTTAGTGGACACTGCCCCCTGGTGGCTACTGGACAAAAGGCAACTTCATCCGCTCAGAGAGAGGGATCCCCAAGGTGGCAGGGAGGGAGGGGCCGTGTCCCTATTTCCCCAGCGATTTTCAAGACTCTTTAAACCAGAACTCTTCGGAGCTGGCTCCTGGCACTGGCCTGTCACTGATTTTATGTAAATACCCTTGGAAAAGCAATTCTTTGTATCTCAATTACTTAATCTGTTAAATGGGGATAATATCTGAGCAATGGGGGGAAAAGGGTGGATTTTGAATCTAGGGACCTGGGTTTGTAACTTGGTTTTCCCATGTATTATCTATGAAAATTTGGATGCGTCACTCTGGGTCTCCGTTTTCTTCATATCTCTAAAATGAGGGGGCAAGACCAGATGGCTCCTTAGGTCAGGCCTCTATTCTTTGACATGCTCCGGCTACCTCACTGGGCTTTTGGAGGATCAAAGGAGGTTCAAAGGCCAGCAACACCTACCAGAGGCCAGTGCTTCGGACTAGGTCTTTTTTTAAACATTCTGCCCTCCGTCTAACATACTGGCCTTGCCTCTTAGACTTAGACCAGTTGCTAATTTGGACAAATACACAATCTATGCCTTTAACTGTCTCAATGAAGGTCAAGTGACTTTCCCAAGATCGCCATGGATGTAGCGAGCAGGATCTGCTCAGAAGGAAAATTGCCCCAGCAGCCTTTTGTTGGATAGATTAGGGGGAGATGCCGGAGGCTGGAGCAGACAGAAGGCAACATGGGTGAGCCTGGACGTTCCAGTTAATTGGACGACATTCACTCCCTCCAGCGCTGGAGCTCTGCCCATTCCTGGCTTCAGACCTGAAGCTAAGCCTGGGCTCAAGGTCTATGGAAGAGCCAGGAATAGGGCTGTCTCCCTCAACAACCCAGCAGGCAGAGAAACAGAGCAAAACACAGCTTACCTGATGGTGCCTTGGGGACTGAGCTGGGTGGGGAAGGGAGAGACTGAATTCATTAATTTATGGGCTGCTTGAAGCGTGTCAAAGCCCGTAACAGTCTGGGCTTCCCAGGAAGCGAGTGATTCATTTCGGGAAAGTGAGCCCTGAGAAGGGGATCTCCACGCCTTCCATAAGATGCAGAGCTGGAAGGCTTTGGAAATCTGCTCCTTCTAGGAAGCCTTGAAGGTGGTCAGAATATTTATCACTGTCTTCAATCATTTCTTTCTTGCTTGACTCTCCGTGACCCCATTTGGGGTTTTCTTGGCAAAAATACTGGAGAGGTTTGCCATTTCCTTCTCCAGCTCATTTGACAGATGAGGAAAGTGAGGCAGACAGGGCCATATAGCTAATAAGTGTCTTAGGCTGGATTTGAACTCATGAAGATGAGTCTTCCTGACTCCAGGACCTTCCTGACTCTGTGCACTATGGCACCACCTAGTGGTCATACCTAACACATATACAAAGTTCTTTCCTGTTGAGCTTTTCTCATTTGATCTTCTACCACAAGGGAAGGTCAGTGGGCCAAGGTTTAGCATCCCCACTTGATGGCTGAACAGACTAAGGTTCGAGGGGGACTGACCGAGCCAAGGTTACACGGTTAAGTCAACATACTGCTTGCATGTCTATGGAAGACTCACGAGCATGTTCCACGGCAGCATCCGTCTCTCTCAGGGCTGGTTCTCTGTGCAAAGGAGCTCAGTGGAAAGAGCCTTGGCCTTGGAGCCCCTGGGCCTGGGTTTGAATTCTGACTTTGCCACTTCTCACTAGTGTGACTCTGGGTCACTGTTGGGTCTCGAAGCTGCATGAAGCGGTCAGATTAGATGGTCTTTGAGGTCTGTTCCCAGTGAATAGACTTGGCATAAGGAAGACCCAGTCCAATCCAACCTCAGACGCTTACTAGCTGTGTGATCCTGGACAAGTCATTGAACTGTGGCCTGTCTCGGTTTCCTCATCCGCAACATGGGGATCACAATAACACACACCTCCCAGGACTGTTGTGATAATATATGTGAAGTGTTTTGTAAACCTTAATGGGCTATATAAATGCTATTTTTGTGGTTGCTGCTGTTATAGTTTGGGGTTGAAATGCATTAAGAGATTCTTTCTCACACCTCCTTGAAAATCGACCTCCCTAGTGGGCCCGCACAGGACACCTCCTGCCCTTTTCTGCCTTCCTTCACTTCAGAGGCTGGTGAAGGGTTAAAAAGTACCGTGAGCTTGGCAGAACATCTCTCCATGTGAGGTGGCATTCCACTATGTGCACGCTGGACACCTGGACAAATGTGGCTCCACCCTCCCCCCCCCCCACATAACCATAACTGCCTTGGGGCAATGTGGGGAGCACACCAGAGTTACCTTTCCTAATGCTGGTACACAGTCGTCATTGTTCCTTCGTGTCTGACTTTTCTTGACCCCATTTGGGGTTTTCTTGGCAAAGATACTAGAATGGGCCATTTCCTTCTCCAGATCATCTTACAGATGAGGAAACTGAGGCAAATCGGGTTAGGTGACTTGCCTAGGGTCACACAGCTAGTTAGCGTCTGAGGTTGTATTAGAACTCAGGAAAACAAGTCTTCTTGGCTCCAGGACCCAAACTCTTATCTACTGCCCCACCTGGTTGCCTACAGCGGAGGCTATACATGAGATCAAGGCCAACAGCATGCATAAGGCTGTCTCTGGCAGCTTGAGTCCATACCAGTGGTTCTCAACCTTCCTAAAGCCACGACCCTTTCATACAGTTCCTCATGCTGCGGTGACCCTCATACATAAAATTATTTCTGTTGCTGCTCCATAACTGTAATTTTGCTATCTGATACGCAGGATGTATTTTCATTGTTACAAATTGAACATGATCCATAGTTTGAGAACCGGAGTCTATATTCTTTGATGACCATACCTCAAGACCCCTCTGTTCACTGCAGCCCACAGCAAGCTGCTCCCCATTTTTCATTTCCCTTCATTATCTACCTTGTTTAGTATGGCTGGGGGGAAAATACCACTCTGCTCAGAGACTAGACTCATCTCTTCTGTAGCCTAGACTTTCAAGCAACTCTGCTGGAAAGACCCAGGTCTAACCAGATTTTTCAGAGGAAATCTCTTAAGTCTCGGCTAAATCATCTAATCTCACCAGGGCTCAATCTCTTTATTTATGAAATGGGGATGTTGAACTAGATGGTCTCTGAGACCTCATCTGCCCAGCCAGCCTAGAAGCTCCCTGAGAATATGAACTTCCCCTCCGTCTTTCTCTGCATATATATCTCAGCTCCTTCCTCACTCCAGCATACCCAATCAATATAGGCCAGTACAGTGCTAGGCCCATAATTTGAGTTAAGACACCATCTTGATTCCTGTGTCAATTCAACACTGGCTATGAGCCTATCCAAATATCACTGCAGGGTTCTTTGTTCCTGCCCATATGGTTCTAGGACTTAGAGCTGGTAGGGTTGTTCTAATGATAATTGAGGCCAAGAGTTAACAAAAAATTTTTTTTAATACTTTGATAATTGTATCTCAATGTTGGTGATTTCCTTTATAATCCTGTATATTTCATAAATTTGAAAATATTCTCATTATTAACCTGGTGAAAAAAGTAGCCAGTTGCAAAGTGTTCAGTAATATATATGTACATATACATATATGGGTTTACATATATATATATATATATGTATATATGTGTAAGCACACACACACATAAACGTACACACACGTCAAATGGGAAATATGATCCTAAACATGAGCTACAAAAAGGGGAGAGGGTGGAAAGGGCGCCGTCTATCCAAGAAAACAAGAGTTCCATTGTGAACAGCTGCCGATGGTTTATATAGCGGCTTCACCAGAAAGCGTCCTGTGACGTGTCTGTCTCTGTCCCAGCTGACTGGAAACCAAATGAGAGAAAATGTCACCTTCTCCCTGATGCTGCATACAAGACGGATGTACTCTTACCTGGAGAAAGTGGGAGAAAAAGAGGACACGCGTGGAGGCCGCTTCCTCCCTCCTTCGCCCATCAGTGAGCTCCTCCCAGCAGCTCGGCTCTCAGGAAGGGCCCGGAACAGCCGGTCTTCGTTCCCAGGACACCACCGTCCTGTCCCCCCGCTCCCACATCCCCCTTGCCTTCCAGGTCCTTTCAGGTCAGCCTCCTGGTTAGATTGTGAGCTCCTTAAGGGCAGAGAGTCTCGGCAGAGTGCCTGGCACAACGATCAGCCTTTAAATGCATGCTGACTTGGGAAGAGGCACTCAGACTCCACCAGGCGGCCACAGAGGAAAGAGGCCCAGAGCAAGGAAAGGTCTTGCACAAGGTCACAAAGCTAAGGAGCAGACCCAGCCCCCTGACTCCAAATTCAATGCTTCCACCCATACTCATAATTTTAGTGATGGGAAGGAGGGACCTTAGAAGTTCAGTCCAAATGAAGAGTCACAGGCCTTCCCAAGTAGAAATCCAGCATGTCACTCACTGCATCAGAACACCTGGCCTGACAACCTTCACCTAATGTCACCTATGCAGCCCAGCAGGAGCCACCAAATAGTGTAACATCCCATCATGCGGCATTTTTCAGTCAATAAGCATCTACTAAGTACTATGTGCCAAGTCCTGTGCTAAGTACTGGGGAAATTTTTTAAAAAGGCAAAGGACAGGCCCTGCTGCCACGTGACTCAGTCTGATGGGGAAGACAAGTAAACAAATATGTACAAGCTACATATGGGATAGATTAACAGAAGAAAGGCACTGAGGCCTTGCTGCAGAAGGTGGGATTTAGTGTGGGGCTCAAAGGAAGCCAGGGAGGTCGGCGGTCAGAGGGGTGGAAAGAGACATGGGGGACAGTCAGAGAGAATGCCTGGAGCGAGAGAGGGAGCATCTTGTTTGTGCAACAGCCAGGAGGCCCCTGTCACTCACCAGGGAGGACAGCATTGAGAAGACTGGGAAGGCAGGAGGGTCTGGGTCATGAAGGGCTCTGAATGTCAAACCGAGCATCACATATTTGATCCTGGAGGCGGCTGAGAGTTTATTGAATAGGGAGGTGACGTGGTTGAGCCTGCACATTAGGGGCTGAATGGAGGATGGACTAGAGGGGGAGAGACTGGAGGCCACAGATTTAGCAGCAGCTGGTGAAAACCCGCAGGTTATGAGGGCCTGCACCAGAGTGCTGGCAGGGTCAGGAGAGAAGGGGCACATTGGAGATATGAGGTGGAGGCCGGACTGACAGCTTGGCAGCAGCTTGATGGAAGGGGTGGGGGGGAAGTGAGAGAGAGTGGGTTTGGGATGATCCGTAGGTTATGAGCCTAACAGACCAGTCTGGGTGGGGGGCAGGGCTTAGGGGGGAAGACAGCTGAATTCAGTTTGGGGTCTGTTAAGCTTAAGATGTTTACTGCACATACAATTCAAGATGTCTGAAAGGCAGTTGGAAACTTTTCAAAGTTCTTTCACAACCATTATCTTAGTACTGTAAAGTCCTCGGTCCTTGGTCACATCCAGACCACAGGTAGGACGGAAGCAACAGACGTCTGACCAAAGAAAAAGGCAATTTTAACATGGCAGCAAATTGTTCCGAGCTTTATTTAACATTAGGGGTGAACGAGAAAACTGTTTGGATAAACGCTGAGTACAGTTACTATATATCAATCTTTTTTTTTACAAAACACCTGACAAAAGCATTGTTGGCTCAGATTCGGGGCCCGCTGGCCACCTTCCAACCTTCCAGTTTGCCCAACTTCAAAAGGGCTGCGGCGGTGCCCATGTACATGCACGCTGCTGCCCCGGTGGTATAGTTGTGCACTGCAAGAGAGGAAGAGTCAGGCAGCATGGCAGGGAGCACTGGTCTGGACATCCACCCATGCCCACGCTTGCCCACCTTCCTCCACAAGCCAAAGCCAAAGTGTTTCTAGCATCCCTGGATTTAGAGCTAGAAGGCAAGTTAAGAAGCTCAAGGCCTGTGAGGTCTCATGACTTGTCCCAGGTCACAAAGGGAGCATGGCCTCTGTCGGAAGGGGCAGGACTGAAAAGCCAGGCCAAGGACAGGGGTGAACTAGCCTAGGAGCAGGCTCTCAGTCAATAGGCCCCAGCTTGGCTTGGGTCACTCTAGGCAAGTTAATTTCTCTTGTCAAGACTGCCCAAAATCAGATTTCCTGTCCCCAGGATCCCTCTACGAAGGATACAGAGGTGCGAGCCCTTAACAGTCCCTGTATTGTTCTGCCAAGAAAGATCAGAGGAGGCACCACTAATCAGGGCCCAGTTAACAGACCAACACCAACAAAGCTAAAAGGGATCTGAAAGGTCAACTGAGTTCAAGCCCTCTGCTTTATAGTCAGAGACTACTGGATCTGGAAAGAAAACAGAGACAATCTGGTAATGGAAAGATGGAAGGTCCAAAGACTTGGGTTTCAATTCTGCTTCCCTATTCATTTCCTATATGAATCACTCAGGCTCTCTTAGCCTCAGTTTCCTCACCTGGAAAATGAGGGGGCTGAATGAGACAGAACCCTAGGGTCCCCCAATCCTCTAATTCATAGGAATGGGAGATTTGGAACAGTGAGTTCAGCCATGAGTCAGTGGGCAGGGCTACAAAACCCTGCCTGGGACTTACTCCGGGCTCCGAGGGTCAGGCCGGCAGCGCAGCCCCCAAAGAAGTAGTTCAGGGGGTCATCTGGCTTCTCCCGCAATTGAGCACTGACACAGGAAGTGATCCCAAATATGGCACCTACAGCAGCTATAATGAGAGAGGAGGGGGAGAACAGGAAAGAAAGCATGAGAACATAAACCAACAAAAATCTTTCCTGCTCAAGAGACAAAAAACACAGATGCATAGGTTTTCATGGCCAAGAAAAGAATTTAAATCATAGATCTGGCCTGAGAAGGGCCCAAAGAGATCAGCCCTTCATTATACAGATGAGACAGCTGAGGCCCAAAGAGGAGAATGGTTACAGTCACCCAGGCACTAAGGCAGTGGTTCTCAGCTTGTGAGTCACAACTCCTTTGGGAGTCAAACAACCCTTTCACAGGGATTACAGGGGTTGCCTAAGACTATCGGAAAACACATGTTTCCGATGGTGTTAGGAACCCAGACACTGCTCCTCTGTCCATCTCCAGGCGGTCCTGCCCACATACGAGTATTAAAGTGTCGGCATCAGGAAGGTTGAGAACCACTGCACTAAGTGAAAAGCCCCAGAATGCCAGGACTGGCAGGGACCTTAGAGAACCACAGAATCTCAGAAGACTCCCAATCCCACCTGTGCCAGGCCAAGAATCCCCTCTCTAACATCAACAAGTGGTGAAGTCAGGGGCATGCCTGGCTTCCCATGGCTTCCAGGACAGCCCATTTCCCTTCTGAATAACTTTAATTATTAAATTCTTCCAACCATTGAGCCTCAACTTTCTCAGCAACTTTCAGACATCAGTCCTAGTTCTTCCCTTGGGATGAGACTGAGTGAGCCTGATTCCTTTGCCACAGGCCGGGCCTTCAAATTCTCAAAGCCCGCCATTGCTCAGCCCTCCAGCTTGGGTTGGCTCTCAAGGCTCTTTCTCACTGCTGCTACCCTCCTCTGTATATTCTCCCGGGTCTCAATGTACCCCCTCAATATGGCACTCGGCCTGAACCCTGTATTTCAGATGCTGTGCGATCAGGGCAGAGTGAAAGGACTCTCACCTCTTTCACTCTGGGCATTCTGTCTCTCTCTCTTAACACGGCCCAACACTCCAGTAGCTGTTGGCTGCCATGCTGCCACACTGACTCACAGAGTGCACAGTCCTCCAAACCCACACTTTTTTTCCCACACATTTAGTTATACTTTTCCCACTTTTTACATATGAATCTGACTTTTAAAACTCAAAAACAAAACTTTATATTTAACTTTATTCAATATTATCCAATTAGACTGTAATTTTTCATTGATGCTAAGGCTGTGAATCATAGAATACCAAAATGGTTAAAAAAAATAAAGATTCTAGACAGCCTGAAGAGCAAGGCAGAGACACAGGTAGGCCAGAAATAGGCCGCAGCACATTATCAACAACGGCCCGTTTGCCAGAAATGGCATAAAAAGTATCTAGGAAATGTGTGACTGAAAAAGAAGGTGGCCTGAAAGCACAGGGGCAGTGTGAGCACTTGCACTGCAACTTAACAGATGCTAAAAGACTGTAAGACATTAGAGCAAGGATTCTTAGCTTTTTGTGCATTCAAGTTTGCCCCCCTCCCCCCAATCGCTCTTAATTTATCAGTCTGGTGAAGTCTATGGACAAACCTTTTCTCAGAATAGTGGGTTTTTTTTATGTAATAAATTTTATTAAGAATAATGTTTTTAAAATAAAACATGTTCACAAAGAAAACTAATTATCCTGAAATAAAATTATCAAAATATTTTAAAATATTTAAAGACACACACATATTTATGGACTAAGAACCTCTACACCAAAAGGTCTCCAGGGCACTGGGTGAATCCTCTGAAGAATTTACTGAAGGCCAGGAACAAGAGTGAGGCCAGATGAGGAGATGTGGACGAGCCAGGGTCCATGGAGTGACATGACACAACAGGGCAAGTTGAACGAGTGAAGCATTTTCCAAACCTTACACTGCTCAGGAAATGCTAAGTTTGATCATGATTACTTTCAACTGCTGGATGGACAGAGCAGGCCTATGTAGCCTCAGATGCTGGCTCTCCCTCCCAGCTTGGTGTCATCTGGAAACTGCGGCTTCCTCTAGATCACCAATGAAAGTGTCAGAAGAGAACAAGGCTGGGCACAAACTCCTGGGGCGATCCCCCTAGGGAGCTCTCTTATTTGACAGAAAATTTTTGTGGATTTGTTTTTAAACATGTCCTAATTTCCCCACCCCATTCTCAGATCTCCCCTACCCCACTCCACCATGCTATCTATCAGAGGATTTCCTCCAATTTGATACTGAATCATTAACGATTATTCTTTGGGTCTGCTCTTTCAAACAATTCTGAAACCCATCTGTAGTAATACCTAGCTCATATGTCTCTATCTTATCTATAAAGATAGCATTAGAAGCTTTATCAAATGCTTTGCTAAAAGCTATGTCTCTAAAACGAGGGGATTGGACTGTGTCACCTCCAAGTTGCCTTTCAGCTCAGACTCTTTGAGCCTATGTTTAGAACATTCTCCTAATCTAGCTCAAAATGTTGCCGACACAGAAAATGACATTAGTCTGGCACACTCTGTTCTTGCTGGAGCCAGGCTGGCTCTTCAGGATCAGTTTAGGGTCAGTGACTCAACACCACCCGCTTCCAGCCTCGCGGTCTCTCTCCTGTTCTTTACGATCTTTCCTAGATCACTGACCTAGCCACTGAAGCATCTCCTTCCTGGGTGCCCTAGGAGAGGAGCAGCTGGGCGCTCCCTTACTATATCCTTATGCAGTACAGGATGCAACTCTGGATTAACCATGAGAGAGCTTCCCAATCACCTCACTTCCCCCCCTTCACAATGACACAAGTGAGATGGAGACGCAAAGACCCACCCAAGTGAACAGAGGAAGTATAAGAAGTGTAACTCTCCTTGCTTTCACTCAACTCTGGCAAGTACCACAGAATCCTAGATTTAAAGGTAGGAAAAGGGGTGGCTAGGTGGCACAGTGAATAGAGCACTGGCCCTGGAGTCAGGAGGACACGAGTTCAAATTCAGCCTCAGACACTTGACACGCTGACTAGCTGTGTGACCTTGGGCAAGTTACTTAACTTCACTTGCCTTCTCTTCCCCACTCCAAAAAAAAAAAAAAAAAAAAAAAAAAAAAAGGACATGCTTGGGGTGGCTAGGTGGTGCAGTGAACACAGCACTGGCTCTGGAGTCAGGAGGACCTGAGGTTGTCAGGCCTCACACTTCACACACACGTAACCTTGGGCAAGTCACTTAAGCCCAAATGCCCTACCTTCCCCCCACCAAAAAAAACCAAAACCTAAAACCAAACAAAAAAAAAAAGATTAAGGTGCAAAGCCCGGGGCTGTTTATGCTGCCCAGCTTCCTCTGGGAAAAGCCAAACAGGCTACTCCAGCTATACTGGTCACTCATTAGGACAGTTCATGTGAACAAATGGCCAGTGCACCTGGGAGTGACAAGATGGGATTGCATGGGTGTCTTCAGTCACTTGGAAATTTGAGAAACCTGCTCTCTGAGGCTTCATGGATATCACTAAGGAAAGCATTAGAAAGGCAGGAGGGAGCTTCTGCTAACTTCATATACATTGCTCACTGCTCTCCTGTTTGTCAATCAGTCTCTTTAGTGACTCTTCTTTCTCCCAGAGACTAGGCCTTCCTGAGAGGGTACACGCCCTCCTTCCCCACAACTGCCAGAGAGACAATGCTCCAAGTTATGTTTAAGGAGAAACCACAACTAGATCATTTTCATTTGGTGGCAGAAACAGCACCAAACATAGGAGTGAGGACACTGGTCTGGAAAACTGGCTCTGACATCTACTGACTATGTCATCACAGGAAGGCCCTCAGCCTCAATTTTCTGCATAATGGGAATCTTGCAGTTTCTCTTATAACTCTAAGTTAGAGATGAGATGCCAACTTGCATTGGTAGAGGGAGTTTCTACACCTGGAGTTCACACAGGTTTGAACTAGGGGGAAAAGAGGCAAGAAAGAAAGGAGAAAAAGAATGTTTGCACTGATTACCTCACTGGGCGGTTGTGAAGAAAGCACTCTGAAAACAGTACAGCAATGCAAGGTAACGCTCCCCACGGCACCGGGCAGATACTCGGCACATTTTTGCTGACAGCCTTCTGTCCAATCTGGCCTCACCAGTCCGCCATGACTCCTAAACTTCAGTTTGTGGAGAAATATTTTTACCAGAACCTAGGTGAAGGACTAGACCTCCAAATGCCTGACTTGGGAGTCAGGAAATATGGGTTGCAGTCCCGGCTCTCTCTGAATCCTCATTGTATGACCCTTGGCAAGTCACTTCCTGTCCTGTACCTCTGTTTTCCCTCCCATCTGTGAACTACTGAGGCGGTATGGCCCAGTGCCAGAGCCAGGTGAGGACTGGGCTGGCACTCTTCCTCTTGGAGATCCGAGGCAGGGCTCACCACAGTCCCTAAGTTAGAGGGTTGTTCTAACAAAGGAAGAGGCTTTGCAACTCCGAAAGGGCCTCAGAATGCTGACAGGCAGGGACGTCACCAGGGACAGGGCTGAGCCTGAAAGGTCATCACTGGGTAGAAGGGGCTCCCTTGGCCAAGGCAGGTCAGCTCAAGTTTCAGTGGCACTCTGTGTTGCCCAGAGTCCCTTGTCCAGGGTCCCTCAGACAAGATTTTGAACTCAGGTCCTCCTAGCCACCAGGTCAGCTCTCCACCATGGCACTCCCATTACCAATCACACAGCTACTAAGGATTCAGTGCTGGGTCTTCAGTACTCTGCTCTCCTCATGACCCACACTGCCTCACATTTCACACAAACTGATGCTTGGGGCCAAGGTCACACAGTGGGTAGGGAAAGCCAGAACCAGGACCCAGGTATTCTGACTCCCCGGCCTTGTAGATAATGCCCTCGTCTCCTCCTCCAGATGTCAGGAAGAAAAGAGATCACTGTTCTGAAATAAGCACCCCAGCAGCATCACACTTGACTTAGAAAGTCGCCAATGAACATTTCCTAGCTTGTCTTGGATATTATTTCTTTTGTTAAACATTCCCCAGTAATATTTTACTCTGGCTTGGAGCATGACTACTTAGGAGAGTCTGCCATCTGTTCTAACCCAAGGGCATCTCAATATCACCCTTGACCATATGATAAGGCACTGGAGTCCAGGATGGTGCAGGTCTGGCGAAGGGAGTGGGGATACCAGAGGGACCACCCCTCATCATCACAGGCCACACATCATTGTGGAGCCCAGGGTCCTCTTATTAGCAAACAGAAATTCATGATTACCACAGATCACTGCACACTCCGCCCTCCTCCGAGGACTTAGCAAGGTGCTTTGGGAGAGGACCAGATTTTTTAGAGAATGGATGCCTTCTGGGGGACGCTTGGGTAACACTGCAGGGATGGCTTAGGGTGGGGGCATGAGAAGGGTGAGGCCCCTTCCAGAGAGAAGAGGAAACCATGAGCCTGGGCTCTAATAGTCCTTTAATTTCACAACAATTTATCACATGCCTACAATGTACAAGGCCCCATGCTGGACCTTAGAGAGACAAAAATGGATGGGATACCGACCTTCCTCTCAAGAAACTTACAATCTAATTATTACACAAATCAGGATGCAAGAGACTGAGGCCAGTGCCAAGGGGAGATCCAAACAGGCGCTATACAAAGCCCACAGAGCTTGCGCACACCTTAATCTGATAGGACTAGACAAAGGAGGGACTTTTCCAGCAGCTAGAGGCGGGGACAGAGAAGGATGAATGGGGGACAGAACAGGGGCCAAAGAGAGAGGGCTACAGCTTAGGGAGGCCTGGGCCCGGTGGGCTGGAATACAGACTTATTCAATAAGCAAGGAGAAAGCACTAAGGGTTTTTAATAAAGCAGTGCTATGAATGGCACAGGGCTAAGAAGATCCCCAGGAGGCAAGGAGGCCGATTAGGAGCCTATTAGAACAGTCCAACCAAGCACTGGAAAGGACCTGTGCCTGTGCAGGGTGGGAGTAAAGAATGGACAGATATCCAATACTGTAGAGATGAGACAGGAGCCAACCAGATGGAAGAAGCAATGAAAGATGATGCAAGGTTACAAAGCTGGGATTGTAAGAGGACAGCTGTCTAATTAAGAGAAATGGGGAGGAGTCGGGTGGCAGAGCTGGGGGGGGGGGCTGGGCTGGAGAATGGCTGAGTTTGAGGAGTCATCAGGAAATTCAGTTGGAGATACAGATTTGGTCACTGAAAAACCTGCAGCTGAGCCAACAGGAAGCGACGGATTCATGGAAGGAGTGAGCAGGGCCAAGGATGGGACCCCAGGGGAGCCCTCGTGCAGACAGGCTCTACTCCAGGATCCAACCAAGTCTACTTAGGCTAAGGAAGGTCTGAGGCAACCTAGATCAGAGAGGAACTACAACTGCCCACTGCCGTGTGAAGAGAACATGGCTTACCCCAGACAGGAGGCACGTGAGGGCTCAAGATCAGTCTCTGATGGTGTGTGCCTTCATCAGGGGCGGGGGAAGGGGCAGGAAGTAGTACCATATGCCTCAACAAGAGGCCTGACAATGCCACTTCTACAGCTACAGTGACTGATGATAACAGAAACAACAACAGTATCCCTATGGTGCTTCAAGTCTGGCTACATGCTTCCTTCATAACCAAAAGCTGTGGGTAATGCAAGAATTATCACCCTTGTTTTCTAGATGGGGGAAACTGAGGCTCTGCTCACAAGCCCGCAGCGAGCACCTGGGCTGATTCCAGTTCACTGACTTCAGATCCAGCCCTCTGTCTACAGTACCAAGCTGCCTCAGACTTGCCCCTCTTACCCAGAGCTCAGGCTTGGGAAGAGAGACAGTGTAAGCAGCGTGACAAAATGAGAAGAGAACTGAGGCTGGAGAGGAGAAGCCTGGGTCGGCCCCAGCTCCCGGGCCGCTGAGTGACTATGTGGAGGGTGCCTTAGGCCATGTGGCAGCACATTTTTATGGTGACGGCACAGGCCAACTCCAAAACAGCACTCTGCAAACCACTCCCCCCCTTGTGGAGCTCTGACGTTGGGGAGACAGAGCTGCGAGACCTGCCTGGAGCAGGCCCAAGTCTACTTGGGAAGACGCTCATTCCTTTATTCACTCTCTCTGTGGGAGACCCTGTTCCCAGCCATGGCGTAGGGACACAAACTATACTAATGCTGCATCTCTTCCTGTGAGGAGTGTATGGGGAGCACTGGGGAGTCACTCCCTTGTCCACTGAACTGACTCTGCTTGGACCCTGCCCTAGGTGTGGGGGATATAAAGATTTTTAAAACCCACAGCCCTTGTCCTTGAGGCAGTTCAGAGGTTCAAAATCACTGTGATACAAGGTAGGAAGAGTTCTCTGGGACCTGGAGGAGGGGGTCAGCATTAAGCTGGATCTTGAAAGATGCAGTTCAGGCCAACTGGCCCAGAGGCTAAACACAGGGAAGCAAGAAGAGACAGGCCTGGAGGTGGGGGCAGGGCACAAGAGCAGGAAAGGACAGGGTCTCTTACCCATGGTGAATGTAAATTTCCCAGCCCTTAATATTCCTTCAGCAGTTGACTCAGGTGGGACAAACACAAGGTTGTAGGCTGATGCCACCAAGCCTGCAGAAAGAAATTGTGACTTGTTAAACAATGTTCCTCATTAACAAATTGTTCCAATGGGCCTGTGATCTCACTGAAGCAGTGCTCGACCCGAGTTCAGACCATAACCCGTTTGTGCCTTCCCAGCCAGTATGCTAGAGTCCTTGGGAAAGGACCCCTCCCTTGGGGAGGCAGGGCTGTAGGTACCTTTGCCTTTCCTGGAGACCAGTGCCACACCCAAGCTGTCCAGCAGTTGTCCCTGCTCTCACTGATTTCTAATCACACATGCTCTTCATGCTAAACCTTAGGCACTGGCCAGTTGGAAATATACTCCAAACTCCTGCTTGTGCCCCCCATGCAGCTCTCCAACGACCTCAGGGGTCGCCTGTGACTCTGAGTCCTCAGAAACAGATCCCAAGATGTGCAAATACAGAAGATCCCAGGGAGAATTCTGGTGTCAAAAGTAGAGGCTGCTATGTTCAGAAGGAGCTACAGACCATGCATACGGTTCCTCCAACGCCCCACTATCTCCCCCCCAACTCCATCTGAGTCTTCCTCACTGCCCCCATGTAGAGGCCACCTGACCCAAACATGTGAAGCAATGGCCTAACTGCACGACTGCTGGCCAACGTCACATTAGCCTGGACAAGGGCCATTTTCTCACCCTTCTGACTTTCCCTGTGTGAAGGATTTGGCTGATTGGTTATTGTGGATTTTCCTGAAGGTAACTCTAACATTCCAGGATGCGATACAACTGGGACAGTGCCACCCACCAAGAGGAGCATGGGGACGACCTTGCCATCCAGACAGCCAGGCCAGCCACAAAGTTGGCCGTGGCAGCCCAGTTTAATTTCACAAGATCACAGACTCGGAGCCAGAAGGGACTACAAAGGTCAGCTCATCTAAAGCCTCAGGCCCAGAGAAGTCAGATGACATGGCCCAAGTCACAAAGCTCTTCAGTGGCAGAGGCAGGATTCAAATCTGGGCCCAGACTCAAATTCAGCTCTCTGTCCACAGAGACACATTTCAGTTTAACTCAGACATTTTTGTGTACTTAGTGTATACAAACTGCAAGGGGTCTGAAGGCAAAAACAGTGTTTGTACTCAAGGAACTTGTGACAACTACCATCAGGGGCCTCCTTATGCATGTTTCTGACCACGTCACTACCCTGTGCAATAAACTCCTGCGGCTCCCTGTGGCTGCCAAGATAAAATGCATCTTATCTTTCGTCCTGCTTGCCCTTCCAGCCTCAATGGATGTGATGCTGCTTCTTGCACCCTGCAACTGAGGGTGCCGGCTTCTTTCCCCTCGATGGGATCTCTGTTCTCCATAGCTGTGCAGTGGTCAGCCCTCACGCACCGCACATCCTCTGTCCACCCTCCTCAGCAGCAGATTCCCAATCCCATCCCTCTCCTCCTTCAAGCCTTAGCTCAAGGACTGCCTTCTGCATGGAGCCTTCCCCAAGCCCCTCTCCAGCTGCCAGTGCCTACCAATTCCATCGCTTTAGATTGAGTCTGATGCACTTGTTGGGTCTGCCCACAGAATGAGAACTCACTCTGAACACTCCTTGTACCTGTATCCCCAGCATAGGGTGGCACCCTGTGAGGCTCATAGTGTGAACTTTATTAGCTCCATTTAATCGTCAAATATCTAGGATTAAGACTTTCTACATGGAGGGGCTAAGAGTGAGGGAGACAACTAAAAGGCAAATGGGGAAGTAGAAATATCATCATCATCATCATCATCACTCTAATTTTATAGATTAGGAAAGTGATGCCAAGAGGGCCTCAGGAACCTGCCCACAGTCAGGAAGCACCAGAGCTGGTGTTTGAACCCAGGTCCTCTTTTGATAAAACTGGCTGTCTTTCACCCATGAGCAAAGCAAAGAAAGCCCTAGGTACATCTGGGGGGTTTGCTGAGTAGGCTAGTCTTTCCACAGCCACATTTTACAGTTTAGTTCAAGATGCCCCTTTCTCCAGTCTTCTTTTTGGACTCTCCCTTCCCATGTCTCTGAACCCCTCTAGGCCTATCTGGGCACGCAGTACAGAGCCCTCTATTACTTTATGTCTCCTCGCCTTATCTCCCCGCTGCTGGATCTTAAACTCTGGCTGATTACGGCCTGTATCCCTCAGTGACTCACATGTAGTAAGCATCTATTAACCACTCAATCACCACAGAGGAGAATCAAGGTCACACAGGGCCTCAGTGGCAGAAAGGGGATAGCCTACAACTGGCTTTCATTTCCCAGAGCTTGCCTGGTTCTTCTCAGGTCTCTAAGCTCTCTCCTCTTATTCCCCAAGGCTTAAGCCCCCTTGTTCTTGGCCTCTATACTCACCTACCAGGGAAACCATTCACACACAATACACAGCTACAATTAACACCAGGTAGAAGGAATATCTCTAGAGAAAGAAGGATCTGGATATTTAAGAGACTCCCTGGGGGCAATTCCTTCATTTTACAGCAAAGCAAATGAAGGTTCAGGGATGACCAAGGCCATGCTGCTCTTCTTTCTGGCTGGATGCTTGAAGTGCCAACTCCCAACCCAGGACTCTGGAGAAGCAGTGTGGGAGAGAGGACTTGGACCCTGGAAGGTCTGGGTGAAAATCCTGCCACAGATACTTCCTAGCTTTATCATGCAAGCTAAGTCACTCACTTTCTTCATCTGGAAAATGGAGCTATCTTATGCCCTACAGGTTATTGTAAGGATAAAATGTACAGTGCTTTGGAATCCTTAAAGTACTTTATAAATATCAATTGCTATTGTTATTAAACCCAGCACCACACAACAAAACTGACATCTCACAGAATCACGAGGACATTTTCAGGAAATTGTAGCCAGAGGGGACTTTATGGATCACTAGCCCAGTCCCTTCACTCTATAGGTGAGGCCCAGAGGGGTGAATCACACAATGAGTGAGTGGCAAAGCTAAAGTCTAGGGCCTAGGTTTCCTATAGCCTAGCTCAGGGCTCTGCCCACAATACTGACTTCCCAGTCCTGCTTTCTTATCTTCCATGCTTTTTGACATGTGGTATGTAAAGAACACCTCCACATGGCTGTCCCCCAAACATTGAAAGCTTCATGTCAAAAACGGAGGCCCCCTACGCCGTTACCTCTTCTTAACCTCCCTGTCGGAATCAATGGCACCATTCTCCTCTGGAGCCCTGTCTCTGGCTCAGCCCTGACAGCTGTTCCACAGCAAAGCTTTGCCAGTTTCTTTCCTCCCTTGCTCATACCCAGCCCATCGTCGCCATCCTTCCAGCTGCACTGGCAAGCTGGATCACTTCACACCTGGCTGCCCGCAGCCCCCTTTGAGGGGGCCTCCCTTGCCTTAGTCTCTAACGTTTCCACTCAGGTCACATTTTCCAGCCCTTGATCCCCCTGTGATGTGCTTGGCTTCTATGCAGGGCGGAGCCCAGAACTGGCCTCAGGACCAGAGTTTGGGTCTGGCTGGCGCTGAGTGGAGTGGATTCATTCCTGGCCCTGACGGGTTATCCCAGTGTTTAGACAGATCCCCAGTGAACACTAAACATACCGCCTGACTACGAGCCAGCCTGTCTGTACATCCCGTGCATGTGGGCTCTGTCTGTGAGGTGAGCTCCAGGGCAGGCTGCTGAAAAGAGCATGGTCACCCTTTCCTCTCCCTCCTCCAGGGGCTTCCAGCCCTCCTCAAGGCACACAGGGAAACTGAGGCCCTCCTCTCTCACTGTATAAATCTTCTCTCTGAGCCATGCAGGGAGAACACACCATGCTATCCTCCTCCTCTTCCTTCCCCTTTTACCAGTATATGCAGAGACAGACCAGTGGAACAGCCTGCCTGTGACCTTCCTCACAAGTATGGAACTGCAGAGTGCCGGAGGGGAAAGGGCCTCTAAACTGTCTAGCCCAGTCTTCTCATTTGACTGACAGGTAATGAGACCTGTCCAAGGCAATCCAGCTCAGGTGTCCCAGGGCCTATCACACAAGGTAACACCATCGGTGCTACTCTCCAAACAGCCCCATTTACATCAGAATTTAAACACTGAAGCAGCATAAAATTTAAATAATTAATCGAGGCTCTTACTATAATATGGCAGCTTTCACAGTAAACACAGTAAAGTTCCTAAGTGTTCAATTCCATTTCACCAAACCCTGACATGCGCAGCTAGGGGGCGCCACAGTGCCTAGAGCACTGAGCCTGGAGTCAAGAAGACTGGTTTTCCTGAGTTCAAATCTGGCCTCAGACACTCCCTAGCTGTGTGACTCTAGGCAAGTCACTTAACCCTGTTTGCTTCAGTTTCCTCATCTGTAAAATGAGCTAGAGAAGAAAACTGCAAACCTCTCCAGTGTCTTTGCCAAGAAAACCCCACGTGGGGTCAGGAAGAGTCGGACTGAAAGCAACTCAACACCACCACTACACCGATCTACATTTGTAGTTTCCTGCGGGACCTTGTGCCTTACGGGGTCAGATGAGTGCAACGGAAAGGACTGGAAACTCAGAGGCAGGAGACCTGTGCTTCAGTCCTCTCCAGCAGCCACCTCAGGGGCTCCAAAATCTGCCACCTTTCATTACTCTCTAACACACTGCACTCAGTAGAACAAAGATCATTCTCCATGGAGGCCTCAGGCTCTCCCATTATTCCTTATGGAATGGGGAAGAACCTTCCTTTGAGCTCCACTCAAGTAGCTATTTATGACTGAAAAGACTCATGCAGTCATATAAGATGTTTACTATATGCCAGGCACTGGAAACCAATGCAAGTAAACTAAGACAGTCCCTACCCTCAGGAACCTTCTATCCTAATAGAGAAAGATTGGACATCAAGGGCAGCTAGAGAGTAGGGGGAGGGGAAGAAAGGGGTGCTGGTGATTGCTGGTGAAGAGGCAGAGAAGACCAGAGAGTGAGTCAAGCTTGGAGGGAAGGAAACATGGTGGTCCAGCCAGCCTCACCAACCAGGAAAGGTGGCCCAATCAGGCCTCACACAGCAGCAGTATCTCCAGGGTGGAAAGCCCACTGGTGAGGAGGCAAGAAAATCCAGACAGTAAATAAAGTGTGCTGGGGGTAGTGATGTGCATCCCTCAGGGGAAATGCCCACCTTCCACCCCTCAAAGGAAGCCAGATGCAAAGACTTCTCCATAGTGACCCTAGACATCCCCTACCTCCCAAGAATCCAGGAGGCAAGTGATCCTACTCACTTTTCCTAATTCTGTCCACCAGTCTATCCTAAAACTTTCAAGACTTAAAAAAAGTTTTGTTTTGTTAAACATGAGTCATCCAGGACTCCAATGCACAAAGCAATAGGACTTTATTATGGAACATTTTAAATGACACAAGGGAAGACTCAAAGCTTAAAATGAGGCACCTGGGGTCCAAGGCTAATGATACAATGGGGTTGCAATCACCAGAGGGGAATAGATTGGACAAAATCAGTTTTCTGTTGCTAGACCTCAGGTGTGGCAGTCTTCAGACCACAGCAGGAAAAGGGATGGGGGATTCCTTTGGGGAGGCTGCCCTGCGATCTGGCACACCTAAGTTTTACCAAACTCTCTGCTTCTCTTCCTAAGTGATATGTGTGTATTTGGGTTCTTGCCTCCTCTTCACCAAGGAAGCTCACCAAGATAGGCAAGGACTAGAGTAGAAGCTTTCCCATAGGCATAGAAATCTCCAGAGGAGGGCAGGAGGAGCACGTCAACAGCAGAAATGGCCTGTTGTTAGTGAGCCTTTTCTGTCAGAGGAGTCCCAGAAGCATAGATTTAGAGCTGGAAGGAAACTTAGTCCAACAAAGAGCAGAGCCAGGCCTTCAGGCCTAGGCCAGCAGGCTTTCTATTAAACTACACTGACTTCAGGATATCATCAGCGCCTTCCTGATGGATAAAGCAAACTCGTAAGATGATTCCAGGAAATTCGGATACTGCTCAGCTAGGAGGTCGGTGTTCCAGTAATCCCTGACTCTCAGCACAGGATAGGTCATTGGAGGACAGCCAGGCCAAGCCTTATGGGAGCCCAAGGCCCCTCTATAACCTCCCTAAGAAGGGATCAATCCAGTCTCCACTTGGAGAGCTCCAATTATGAGGGAATTCAGTCCATTCCATTTGAGTACGGTTTGAAAAATTCTTAGGCAGTCCCTTCTCCTAACAAGTCTACAGCCTGCCCCTACTGTTCCAAGGTCTGCCTTTCTGAAGCCAGATTCAATCTCCCATGTGACAATATTTCCAACACATGAGGATGATTATTATATATGTGTGTGTGTGCACACACGTGTATGAAGGGAAAGGGTATGCATGTATGTGTGTGACAGTGTGTGCACATGTATCTATGGCAGTATAGAAGCATTACTGTATGTCAACCTATCAGTAAACACTAATTAAGTGCCTGCTGTATGCCAGGCACTGTGCTAAGCACAGGAGGTACAAAAAGAGACAAAAGTAGTCCCTGTCCTCAAGGAGCTTACAACTGAATGGGGAAGACAACATGTAAACAAATGTATACAAAGCAAGTATACAAAGATTAAAGAGGAAATAATTAACAGAAGAAAAGCACTAAAATTAAGGGTTGGGGAGATGTCCAGAAAAAGACTGGATTTTAGTTGGGACTGAAAGGAAGCCAGGAAGGCCAACAGGAGTAGCAGAGGAGAAGCATTCCAGGCAAGGGGGCCAGCCAGAGAGTGCCTGGAGCTGAGAGATGGAGGGTAGGGGAGTTACAGGGTAAGAGGGCTGAAAAGGCAGGGGGTGGCCAGGTCATGAAGGGATGTGAATGCCAAAAAGAACGTTCTGTATTCAACCCTGGAGGCAATAGGAGGGCACAGGAGTTTATTGAGGAGAGGGGGAGGATGACAGGATTGGACCTGCAATTAAAAAAAATCACTTTAGTGACTGGATGGAGGATGGGCTGGAGTGAGGAGTACTGGCCTGAAATGATGAGGGCCTTCACCAGAGTGGTGGCTATGCCACAGGAGAGAAGGAGGTGTGTTCAAGAGAGGCTGCAAAGTGGAAACTGATGGGGCAAGAAACTGGATATAGGGGAAGGGGAGTCAGAGGCAGTGAGGGGTCCAGAGTGATTCAAGCTGTGAGTCTCAAGGACTAGGAGGATGGTGCTGCCCTTTACTTAACAGGGAAGGTATGACAGAGGGAGGGTTTAGCGGGAAAGATAACGAATTCTGTTTTAGACACTGATTTTAAGATGTCTACTGGAACCCAGTTTGAGAATGTCTGAAAAGCAGCTGGAGATGCATGACTGGAGGTCAGCCGAGGAACTGGGGCAGGATAGCTAGAGCTGGGAATCATCAGCATAGACATAGTAATTAAATCCACGGGAGGTGATGAGATCACCAAAGAGGCAATGTAGAGGGAGAAGAAGACCCCAGACAGAACCCTGAGGGACACCTACAACTAGAGGGCTTGATTTGGAAGACAATACAGCAAAGGAGGTGAAGGAATGGTAGAACAGGCAGGATGAGCACCAGGAGAGAGCAGTGTCCTGGAAACCTAGAGGAAAGTCTCAAAGAGGACTGTGATCCACATTGTCAAAGGCTGTGGAGAGGTCCAGGAGAAGCAGCCCTTAATGAGGCTTCATCAGCCTGTCTATATGAAAACAACAATGAGGACAGTTAGTATTTATACAGCAGTTCAAGGTTTGCAAAGTGCTCTACAACTATTATCTCATTTGGGAAGCACAACCACCCTGGGACGTGAGTGTGGTTACTATTCCTACTTTACTAATGAGGAAAATGAGACAGAAGTTAAGTAGTGTCCGAGGCAGGATTTGAACTCAGGTCTGGCTGACTCTAGGGCACACTCTGTACAGTATGGCACCCCCCACCAGCAGCTGCTTCTTAATGCAGCTTAGGATCCTTTCATCTTTTTTTAGCTGCAGTTAACATTGTTAACTCACACTGAGTCTGTAGTTACTATAATCCCTCTATTAGGAGTTCTTACCCTTAGGCCCCCAAAGGGTCTCATGATTAGATTTCAAGGATCCATCAACTTTTGTGGCAAGAAAATTACATCTTGACTTTCATTAACCTTTGGTTTCCTTTGTAATCCTGGGTACTTTATATTATATATTTAAAAACGTCTTGAGGGGTGGCTAGATGGCACAGTGAATAGAGCACTGGCCCTGGAGTCAGGAGGACCTGAGTTCAAATCCAGTCTCAGACACTTAGTACTTACTAGCTGTGTGACCCTGGGCAAGTCACTTAACCTCAACTGCCCTGCCCTCCCCCCTCCAAAAGCAAAAAAATAAATAAATGAATTTCATTTTGTAAGATTCAGCACATTTACCTAGCTGTATTAAAAAAAAAAACAACACTTTCTTTTTAAATACACTGTTGTCCAATACGTTTATGAGTTACCCCTGTCAGGTCTGTGCTCTCTACAAATCTAAGTTACACCTTTATTCAAATCACTGATAAATATGTTAAACAGGACTGGGGCAAAGCTTGATTCCTGGGATACTACTGTTTTAGAGACTTTATCAGAAACTCTGAGCCATTAATTTGGTCATTCAATGAAGCCCAGATCCACATACCTCTACTATATAGTGTACATCTTTTTATTTTTCCCACAAGAATAGCAAGAGAACCTATTCATATTGTTTTCTTGAAATCAAAGTAATTTATGCCTATAGCAGGCAGGCCTAGTCTATAGTAATCCCTTGAGCTAACAGTCTACTTGGTATAAAAACAGAAATAAGACAATTTGTTCTAAAGAAAGACATACTGTCTCTTACCGATTCCTTTCTCTCTTAAGTGCTCACAAACCATCCCTTTAATAACACCCTACAATTCTGCCAGGAATTGATTTCACAAGCCTAAAAAAATCTAAAGAGTAAAGATCTGCCTTTTTTCCATCCTGTACCACTTCCTTCTACTTTTCAAAATTTTTAAAAATCTTTTCTGGGAATTCAGCAATCACGCAGACCTACTCTTCTCTCAGAGCCCAGGGATGTAGTTTACTGTAAGCCTCACTCTGATCTCATGGATTGAAAGGAAGAACAGGATCTTGATCTCAATGCCCTATTATAACTCATTTGGTCTAGCTTTTCCAATTTCCAGTTCAAAGACCATTCTCTTTGGCAGGGAAAAAAACCCTGAAGCAAAATAAAAGTTTTATAGTTTTGTTTTCTATTACCCACTATCATTCAATCCATTTTAAGCACATGCCATGTCTCAGCTGCCCTTTTGCTTCCAACATAACTAAATAAGGCTGCTTTGCTGTCATTAGCACCTAATATCAGTCTAACGTGAGCTTAAGCCTTATTTATTTTTTATTTTTTGAGCTTAAGCTTTAAACAGTTCTGGTAACTTTTTGAGTTCTGAATTCTCTCCCTCCTTCCAGTCCCTCCCCACCCCCTGATATTTTTATATATAAATTTATATATATATAAATTATATATAAATTTATAACTGATATTTTTTTTTGGCACTTGTCTCTGATTGATCATCTATTATTGTTCTTGTTCAACCATGTCTAATTCTTCATGACCCCACCTGCAGCTTTCTTGGGAAAGATACTGGAGTGATTTGCCATGTCCTTCTCCAGCCCATTTTATAGATGAGGAAACTGAGGCAAACAGGGTTAAGTAACTTGCCCAGGGTCACACAGCTAGTAAATATCAGGTGTCAAATTTGAACTCTGGTCCTCCTGACTCCAGGAGTGGCACTCTATTCACCTCAACATATCATCTATCTATACAAACTCTTTAAAAAACATCTGATTAGGTCAATGATTTCCCTGACTCAGTCTCTCTAGGCAGCTACCTGTCTTCTTCCTTACTGGAATAGTTTTGTTTGTATTTTGTAGATTTTTTTAGACCATGGGATGCTACTCTCTGAAGGCCATGCTTCTAAGTCTCCAGTTCAGGTCGTACTATGCCTGGTTTCTTTTCTCCTCTAGCTCAAATTTTAAACATGGATCAGTTATCTTTTCTTGATGCCAAGGTCACTGGTTAGAATTGGATGCAGAAGAATAGCTCCCTTGATTATTTTAATCATTTTTTTGCAAGAACTGAGTAATTAATTTCTTAGTAACTCTGCTTTTGGCAAAAAGAACTCTAGCACTATCTAAGTAATTGATCATATTATGTCTCCCTGACAATTTTGTGACCTGAAACCATCTGGCTTTTCTTTTGATCCACAGGGTCAGTAGTATACTGATTAACTTTTCTTTCTCCGTTACTCTTCACCTCTGGTTTCTGGATTTCTCGAGTTACTATATAGTTTTAATACATAATCCTATTCAATTTCTTCAATTACTTTCAAGTGAAGTTTACCCTTCCAGAGCCATATGAAACCTAGGGCCATAGGGCTCATTCTACCACCTCTCAGTAATGCCTACAACACCTAACTTACCTCCCTGAATTAGATTTCTCATCTTTCCTGCTTGCTATCCAAACCTTGTAGCTTGTGCATTTCTCCCCTAAGATCCCAAGAATAAATGTCAGCTGACCCACTAGCTCTATTTCTAGTGAGAATTGTTCATCCTCTCTTAATTATGCCCTACCCCCTACCACTCTCACAGGGACCCCAAACCAGAAGTTCACCTGACATACTTGTATGTATGTGACTTGCGAGTAATAACCCCCAGGGAGCCCCTTACTCCCAGTAAAGACCATGCAACGTCACCCCAGGGAAAGTTCTCACTTTCAGCGACTCCTGGGGGTCCCCCAATAATTCCCTTAGGGTTTCCCCACTTCCAATGGCTCAGATGCTGGTGGACAGAGGACCCTTAGGTCCACTAACCTAGATGCAGAGACTCCCCCCCCCCCATTCCCTAACTCTCAGTTGAGTTTCCCGGGGGATTTTCCACTCCTAATCCCTCGGGGGGGGGGGAAACGGGGTTCATTCCCATTAAAACACAGATGCAGTGACTACTACATCTGTAGTAGTAGATGTAGATGTAGATGTAGACAGTACATGACCCTCCCCCTTGCTCCTCCCAGGGGAACCTTCACTGCCCCCTCCCCGTGATCTGGAAGTAGTGACCCCTGGGAGGGGGAGAAACCTCACCCCCCCATAACCCGGATGCAGTAACTTCAGAGGACTCCCCCTCATTCCCAGACCCTGCCCAGGAGGGGCCCCTTTCTTCCCATGACCCACAAGCAGTGGAACTCATTTTACTCCCCAGGCCTCACCAATAGCGGCACCCATCTTGGTGGTAACATAAGCCTTGCGGTGGCATTCTGTACCATCGGGGACGTCCCAGTACTCCTTCACCAGCACAGACGCCATGATCACCCCTGGTCCCGCCCCAAGGGCAGCTACTCCAAGTCCGGAGAGAGGTACGCATGCGCCGACGTCAGGCCGGGTTGGAGGGGGCGGGAAGCAAACCTGCACAACTTTATTGAGAGCCCCTGAGCGAACAGACTACCTAGTTTGGGGGGGCGGAGCCTATATGAAGAGGGTGGAGTTGGCCCCAGGGGTGGAGCATTTTCAGAGTCAGCGGATTGGCTGGACCGAGAAGGGCCTGGATGAAGTGGGTGGGCATTCATTGATCAAGAAGATGCCTGGTGAGCACGGATTGGCTAAATTAGGGGGGCGGTATCGCCTGAAATAGACTAGGAAGGCCTGGCATGGCAGAGATGGATGAGCAGGGATTGGTCGGTGTACGAAAGTGAGGATTGGCCGAGATAAAAAGACGGGGCCTGTCGAGATAGTTAGGTGTGGATTGGCTCCAATCGGTCGAGTTGTGAGCGGTGATTGGTCTCCACGAGGGGGAGGGGCGGAGTCTCTGGGTCCGGCGGCGGTTTCCGGAGTGAGGTGAGGGGCCTGGTGGGGCCATGTCGGGCCCGTCACCCGTACAGATCCGGGAGGCGAACGCTCACCTCGCGGCCGTACACCGGCGGGCGGCGGAGCTGGAGGCGCGGCTGGGGGCGGCGGAGCGCACGGTGCGGGAGCAGGCGGAGAGTCTCATCCGCAAGGACGAGCAGCTGCGCGGGGCGCTCCGGGAACTGGGCCGGGCCAAGGACCGGTGAGGCCCGGGAGCCGTGGTCTGAGGGGGTGGGAGGAGGCTGGGAGAGGATGGGGGTGGGGAGCTGGACAGGGGGTATTAGGAGGACTGGGAAGAGTATTTGGGAGACTGAGTCGGGGACTAATGAGAAGTTTGGGGAGTCGGGAAGGCTGTGAGGGGGATTGTAAGACACTGGGAGAAGTATTGGGGAGGGAGGAGGAAACTGTGGGGAACTGGGAAGGGAGAGTGTTGGAGGGCTAGGAGGGGCAGTGAAGGGAGGACTGAGGGGGGCCTAGGGGAATAATGGGAGGATTGAGAAGAAAACTGGAGACAGTGAGGGGGCCCTTGGGAGTGATGGGAGGGCCTGAAGGGGCTGGGAGTGGGAGGAGTGAGTCTGTGAGGAAGGGGAGAAATGAGCTGGGTATGGGGAGGGGGGGACCAGGGAACTGAGCAAGAGCTTGTTTAAGAGAATCCAGAGACTGTGAGGAGCTTGGGGTAATGGGAGAGTTGGGTCTTAAAGACTAGGGTGGGGTCAGAAACTTGAGGAACTGATTGAAGGGTCATGAAGGCACTAAGAGGCCTAGAGAAAGTGCAGGAGGTGTAATAGTGTGAAGGAAGTGATGGGAGACTGAAGAGGGCTTAGAAGGCACTGGAGGAATGGAGAGGAACTCAGGGACCAAGAGATGGAGGGGAAAAGGAGGTCTGAGGGAAGCCAAGGGGTGAAAGTGTTTCTGAAAGGACTGGGGAGACTATTACTTATCTAAGGGGACTAAGGAAAAAGGTTATGATCATGGGTACTTGTGATCTTGTCATTGTAAATTACAAGTGTAAAATTGTCTGAGGTGTTCAAGTCTACAGATGTTTATTTAGTGACTTCTTTGTGTAAGGCAGCATGTTATAGTGGATGGAGGGCCAGCCTTGGTACAGGCAAGACCTGGAATCAAATCCTGCCTCTTAACCCCTAGCTGAGTGAGCCTGAGAAGTGAGCACTAACAGGTTAGTGCTCTAGGTAACTCTCTGAGGCCAACCTGCAATGGTAAAGAGAGTCCCTCACCTGGGACTTTCTTATCCTAGTGAAGTCATATCTGGTCTCCTTACTCTATTTGCAAGGCGCTAGGAATAGGCCCTACTCTTAAGGACTGGAGGGGAAGATATGGATGGCTGAGGTATAAGGGAGAATGGAATAAACATAAAGGAGAGGTCTGGAGGAAATGCTATAAGAAATCTGAGGAAGAGAACTCTTCCAGCAAGGGGTGGGGGTGGGGGGTGGGGGGAAGGAAGGATGGTTCCTGAAGAAAGGAGGTACTATACTAGGTAGAGATTGTTGGATCTAGGTGTATTGGATTAAACTGATTGGGGGTGGGGGTGGAGGATTCAGTGATCAAAGTCTTTCAGACAAGAAAGAGCAAGATGAGAACTAGGAACAGGGGTGGGAGTGTTCAACTTAGCTAGGTCTAATTGTGCAAAGGGTACTCCAGTGAGGTAAATCTGGAAAGGTAGGTTGGGGGCCAGGATAGATAAGGTCTCAAATGCAAGGCTATAATGTTCTACGCTTTTATTCAATGTGTGGTTATTAAGACACAGTGGGGAGGCCCTGAAGGTTTTTTAGAATAGTGGATAGTGTTTTAGGAAGCTTTTTAAATACAGGATAGAATTTTAGGAAGCTTATTTAAGCAGCTATTCCTAAGGGATGGAGAAGAGAGAAAAAAGCGGAACCCAGCGGAGGCCAGTTCGATTAGAAGGCTCTTGCAGTAGTCTAGAAGGGAGCTGTCAAAGACAGCTGGAGCTACCTTGATCCACAGCTAGCTCCTAGGACTCCTGGTTTCCAGACCAGGGCTCTGTTACCAGGTGGTGTTGCTTCCCGTGGGGGGAGGGGGGGGAGGAGGAGGCCGGTTAAGCCCTAGATACCCTGCTTGTTCTTGGTCTCATTTGGTGTGACCCCAGGGACAAGTTTCAGCAGGAAAAGGTTGCTTCCTGGGCTGGCTCTGGCCAGGGTTTGTTGGGAGGAGACAAAACCATAAATGTGAATGGTCTGAGTGTCTGAAGAGCCATGTGGAGTAGCCAGAAAAACACTGGCCTTGGGTTCAAGTCCTGGATTGAACACGGTGATGTTGGTCAAGTCACTGCACTTTTGAGCCTGAGTTTCCTCATCTGTAAACTGGAGATAATGTGTGTACTACCTGACCTCATAGGGTTATCACTAGAAATGCCCTTTGCTAACCTTGAGTCAGTAATGCAATATGAGTTGTAATTGTTTCCACTGGGTAACCTAGGAAGGGGAATGAATTGTTTCAAGCCTGTCTGAAGGTTTGAAGAGGCCCTGACAGTTCTGATTTGATCCTTTGCCAGTTTAGCATCTCTCTTGTCCCCTCTGTCCTGGCTCCTGATCTCTCCTTTTCACTCTCCTCAGGTGATTTCATCCGCTCCCCCAGGCCCCGTTGTCATCTCCATACAGGATAATGACTCCTGCTGAATGGAGAGGCCGGTCCTGAGCCAGCAGCTGCCCTCCGCTTGTTTCTGCCTCTGGACATAACTTTGGTGTCTCATACTCAAATGTGCCCAAAAAACAACACCTGTGGTTTTGCCCCGTCTCACCTTCCTCCAGTCTTCCCTGTTTCTGTTGAGTCTCCTTGGTTCATAGAGTCTGAGTCACCTTTAGCACTTCTTTTTTGCTTACACTCTCTCTCTATAAAATCTCTCTTGTCATTTGTCTTTATAACATTCCTCACGTTGTTCCTTTTCTCTATACTTATGCAGCCAGAGCCCTAGTTTGGGCCCTCATTAGCTCTCACTTGCACTAGGAAAATGTTTAGTAAGCACCTACTGTGTGCCGGCAGAGTTGGAAACACTCAGGTGTTGTCTTACGGTTGAGGAAAACAGGGTAGGTAGAGGGAAAGTGACTTGCCCAGGGCCACTCCACTAAGCAAGTGTCTGAGGCTAGATCTGAACTCTGGTTTTCTTGCCTCTGGGCCTTCCCCTCTGTCCACTGGGCTTCTGACTACTCCACCTGCTTCCAGTCTCTTCTCTAGTCCATCGCTCACACAGCTGCTGACATGATATTCCTGAGTCACAGGTTTGACCATGAATATTGGGCCCCTGTGATTCACTGTTGCTTTTGGAAAAAATAGTTTCCTCATTTGACATTTAAAGCCCTTCACCATCTGCCTCTCACCTACCTTTCAGACTTCTTTTTTCCCTTTGCATGCACTGCCCTTGGCTGCACTGCCAAATACTAGGTATTCCTCAAACTTGGCATCCCACCTCCTGCCTGTACAGGCCTTTCTGTTCTGTGGGCCACCCATGCCTAGGCCTGGGCCTAGAATCCCAGGCAGCCTTTATGGCTTAGCTCAGGTGCCCCCTCCAATGGAAAGCAAGCCTATCCTTTCCCCCCTCCCATAGTTTCTTTAGTCCCATAGCACTTTCTCCCTTCTGAAATTACCTTGTATTTACATATTTGTGTAAAAGTTGCATCCTTCCAGTAGAACGTAAGCTCCTTGAAGATAGGGAAGATGTATTTTTGCTTTTGTAATCCTAGCTCTTAGCAGCATCTGACAAGTTTGTTAATATATGTTAATAATTAATAAATGTTTGTTGAATTGAATGAAACCAAAAGTTTTTTTTGTTTTTTTTTTTTTGTTTGTTGTTTTTTTCCTGGCGTGCATCCCCACCCCGCAAAGAGAGATCGCAGATCTTCAGGAAAAGCTCTTTTCTTCAGAGGGGACTGTCCAGAAGCTCCTGACTGTGATTCAGGAGAAAGACGCCCTGATTGTGCAGCTAAAGCATCGCAGTGAGCTCCTGCACAAAATCTGCCAGCGTCGGCCCCTGCTGGACAGCCTATTGGCCTACATGGCCGAAGGAGAGCAGCTGGGCCCACTGGCCAGGTCAGGGCCGCCAAGTGCCAGCAGTTCCCCACTCCCTGATGGTACACCCGAGACTGATGGGCCTGCCTGCCCCCTCTCCAACAGCCAGGCCTTCTCTCTCAATGAAGATGACCTAGATGACAAGGATTTGGACCAGACTATGTTTGGAACCACAGTGTGAGCTGTCCTGCCTGTTAGCCTCGGCTTCTTTCCAGTCCTTCTCCTTGTGATGGTAGCCATTAAAACCTGGGGGATGAGGGTCCTCCAGGTCATCCCTCAGAAAAGCAATTCTGGGTCCATTCCTGGCCCTGCCCCAGTGAGACATGGGTCCCGGTAAACCCACCCGTCTCTCAGGAGTGATCCCTAAGACTCTTCAGTTCTAGATTCAGGAACATAGTTTCCCCCTTCACCCCCAACCTCTCCTCCCCTTAAAAAGATTTCTCTCTGCAGAACCTTCAAACTCAGGGTAAACATAGACTAGCATCTCCATAAGGGAGGCAATGTCTTAGTATGAGAGAAGTTTAAGGAAAAACAGCTTGACTGTGTGGGCATTTCTTTAAATTCCCAACTGGGCTTGGAAGCCAGGTCCTATTTGGTAGTAGAAACATTTCTGAGAACAACAATACAGTGAGGTTATTGATAGTGGATCTGACTTCTTGAGGGAACTGAGTCTCCCAGTCAGAGTTAACACCACCCTGGAGAAACCTCAGACTTGGAAAAGGTAAAATCAACATAGAGTTGGGAAGAGCAGGTAGATTGGCATTTCTGAAGATCACATTATTCTAGATCACTGGGGCTTTAAAAAACAAACCTGTAGGGGTGGCTAGGTGGTGCAGCGAATAGAGCACTGGCCCAGGAGTAAGGAGGACCTGAGTTCAAATCCTGCCTCAGACACTTGACACTAGTTGTGTGACCTTGGGGAAGTCACTTAACCCCGAGTGCCCTGCCCTCCTCCCTCCAAAAAGCAAAAACAAAAAAAAAAAACCCAAACCTGTGGCTCTTCTACCACAGTCCCTCTGATTCCCGTTCCTGTTAGCAGCCTTGACAGTGATCCATATTTTGAAAACAGTGCCATCCCTAGAGGTAGCGGAGAAACTCCTTGAGGAATTAGGAAGAATTTCTTATTTTGAATAACACACCAATGATCTGGGACACAAAGATTTGTTCATTTAATATGTAACCTGTGTTCTAAGACACTCACATTTTTCTATCAGCTTTAATAGGCAGTTTAAGTGTATTTTAAAATACTTTTTTTCAAATACATTTGTTCTTGATTTTTTTTTTAATTGGAGTAGGACTTGTTTTCCCAAGTGGCCCAACTAACCTTCGTCCATATCAGATGGTTGGCCAGGGCTTACACTTCTCTATCTTCTAATGTTGAGCCAGTTGGTATCCTCAAGACCTTGTTACAGGGACAACTTCTGGATGAGAAAACAGTGGTTTTCATGCTCTGGTGAATGACTCTGTGACATCAGGTGATACTCAATGGAGCAGAATTCCAACCTAAAAGAAGAATTCACATCTTCATTTGGAGTTGATGGTACCAGGATTTGACCTGGACACCTCTTCAGAAGAGCGCAGACTATAGGAATACAGACTGGGTGGCCACTCTGTATGCAGCTCTATGTAGCCAACTAGAAATCTTTTATATCTAATAGATGTCTATATTTTACATGTTGCTTTTCTATGGGGTGATTCTCAAACACAGCTGTTAAAGGGGAAGTTCACCATTTGAGGATAAACATTTCACTTTTTATAAAAACAAGTAAAAAGATAAAATCTTGCCACTTTATTTCCTTAATTATTGGATCGAAGCACACAGAATCTCCTCACAACTACTCTGGCTTTGCACACAGTGGACCGTCCGGGAGTCAACTAAAAGGAAAATGGGGCAGCTAACTCGGGGAATTCCATTTCTGTTCCCTAAATCCTCCATCCAACAAACAGGGTGGGTGGGTAGAACAAGAGGCCCGTGCATTCTGCTGTCTGTGCCTCTGCCTGTCCTGCACAGGGGAGGGGGTCACAGGGGGGTCTCTTGTGCTAGTGGGCAGCAAGGCTTCAATTCAGAGATCACCTAGTTGAACCCTTCTATTTGATAGAGGAAGAAGCCCAGAGAGGGCAAATAACTTGCCTAAAGTCACCCAGCCAGCAAGTAAGAGAGCAAGAATTTGAACCCCATTGCCTCCCTCTGAGTCCACTCTTGTTTCTCAGTGGTCTGATCTCTTCCTACCCCACCCAACCTGCATTTGCTGGATGTTGTGACTGCCTTTTTAGCTAACAATGCTAGCTCTGTAAGAGAAGAACGTCCCTGTTTTCTACTCTAGAAGGATGGGAGGGAGGTGGGGACTTGTGATTTTGTTGAGGTTTCTGGTGCCTGCCTTCTGGCACTTGTCACAAGGCAAGGCAGGACTTTTGAGAGTAAACCAAATGAGGTGATTCCCTTGCCTGAATGGGGGGCGGGGACAGATCTGGCCTGTTCTATTGCTCTCTTGTCAGCTGGGCACTGGGCCCCCTAAGAGGGAGCTGATGCTCAGGCAACCATTTTCTACTTCTTCCAAAGAAGAGCCATTGCCCAAGTCCCTGGTGGGTGAGGAGGGATCTAGGCTAACTTCCTGATAGGTAAGGGGGTGGTGGTGGTGGCAGGATAGCCAAAGGACCAGAAAGTCTTTCTTCCCTTGCCCCTTGAGGGCTTCAGAGGCCCAGCCCACTGCTGACTGTCCAATGCCACTGCCACTCCATACTGGGTGTTTCGGCGCCATTGTCCAGCCTCTCCTTAACAGTTCTTATGTAATGGCTGTAATATCAGCAGAGCAGGGAATTGGACCCAGATCCTTCCTCTGCTCGAAATCCAGCATTCTTTTCTCCAAACCAGTGGTTCTCAATCTGTGGGTTATGTTCAATTTGTAACAATCCTGCATATCAGATATTTACATTATGATTCATAACAGTAGTAAAATTATAGTTATGAAGTAGCAAAGAAAATAATTTTATGGTTGGGGGTCACCACAACATGAGGAACTATATTAAAGGGTCACGGCATTACGAAGGTTGAGAACCACTGCTCTAAACCGTATTTCAGCTGATTTCTAAGCCCAGGGGCATGCCCTCCCCCACCCCCATACTTCCTGGTCACACGTTCATGCCACTTGCCCACAATTACAGGATCTCTGTCCCTGTGGGGAGAGGAATTTGCCCTTCCTCCATCCCTTCAGATTCAATGTTCCAATTGCAATGGCCCACAAGGTCTGGGATTTAGAGCCAACAGGGAGCTTTTAAAGAGGATTTCGCCAAATACCCCCATTCTACAAAAGTGGCAACCTCTGAGGTCCAGAAAACAAAAGTCTCTTCAAGGTCAGACGTTCTAGAAGCCAAGTTCTTAGACCTAATTCAGAACTCAAACTGAGGTCTCTGAATTCCCAGTCTTCTCTCTCTCTCCCAGTACATTTAGCGAGCACAGGGCCAGCTAAATAAATGATGTGGATCCTTCAGTGAAAAGGCATGGTTGATGCTGGTATTTTTGCAGGGCCCTGGTCTGCAGTCACCTTGCACTTCTTAGAACTTGAGGTAGATATCTGGCCCTAGGCCAAGTCCGGTCCCCATTAATGGCTCCAGGGCCTCGGATATGGGACAAAAGTCCTTGTAGGGATCAGAAAAGATGTGAAACTGCTGGCAGGCCTGGGGGGAAGAGTCTGAGATTAAGTCAGGTAGGTCCTACTGTTTACAATCCCTAGAGTAGCTAGGAATTGCTAGCTCCAGACATAAGGCCCTAGGCACGGAGAGGGTTACAGCCAGGAGGGTTATAACTCCTCCCAGTCCCAGTGGACACTTGGTCCCTTAGCAACGTGTCTTGCCAGCTAGGACGCCGACTTCTGCTTCTGGGGCAGAACTCCGTAGAAGCCTAGAGGAAACTTCCAGGCCAATATAATCTCAGAAGAAAGGTGAGTGGGAGGAACTGGAGGGGCAATGGGAGGGAGGCACCACCTGGGAAAGGACTGATAGATCGGAGTTTACATTTCTTGGAAGTCTCAGCTTTGTGAAAGCAGTTATCTGTAGTGCCCTCCTGTGGGCAATCCTCCACCCCCTCCCAGGAATCCTGGCACCTATCCAGGCTCTCGGAAAATGAGCCTAACACACTTATAGAACTTCTGGTACTGAGTTCACCTATGCTGCCCCCTCCCATCCACACCTAATTCAAAGCAGTACAGCTTTGGGCTCTCTGGTTACAATGAGGTAGACACAGAAAGCTTGGGCCTCCGTACTCTGTAGGGCAAGGGAGGAGCCTGAAGGGCTACCGGCCCTCTCACTCCTGGGATTATGGGTAAGGAAATGGTACCGGCTCTCCACGGAGGGGCCGATGGGAGAAAGGCTGGTAAACTCTTTCCCTCATTTATAAGGGTGTGTTGGTATAGGTGTGCTTAGAAAACAGCTCTGAGAGAGCCAGGAACCAGGATGAAAGTGTGTGTGGGGGGGTAGTGTCCCTCAATTTGCTCTGTTCAAAGGAGGGGGCTGGTGGGTTACAAAGTGACATCATAATGACAAGAAGTGGCATGAGAGATTCGTGTGTGTGCGCGCGCTCGCCTCTCACAGGGCTTGGGCTATCTTGCAGTTTACTCACTATGGAGGCCACCAATGCCATTGAGAAACTTCGAGCAAAGTGCCTGGAACGTGGGGCATGTGGTATCAAAGGCCTGGCCAGGTAACTTCTCCTCCCCTGACACTAATGTTTAGACCCCACCGAGGTCTATCCTGCCTTGTGGTCAGCTGCCTCTCCATTCCCCAACCCACCAGGTTTTTCCGTACACTGGACGCCAACAGGAGTCGGGCCATAGATGCAGATGAGCTGCATCGGGGGCTAGAGGAAATGGGGTTGACCCTGGAGGCTGGTGAGGCTGAGCATATCTGCAAACATTGGGACCGTGATGGCAATGGAACCTTAGACCTGGAGGAGTTTCTTCAAGCCCTGCGGGTGAGGATGCTCGCTCCTCTTAGGAATAGCCCTTCCAGAAAAGGGAGCTTTCCTGCCCGAGGTGGGCCACCTCAACAAGCACTGCTGCACTGAGCAAGCCCTGGGCTCAGCTCTGGGGAGACAGATATACAAAACAGAAAGTCCTTGCTCCCTAGGGGCTTACATTCTAGTAGGCTTAACATATTCACGGCAAAGTCAATACAAAGTCTAAATAAATTATATACAAGGTAATTTGGATGGGGTGGGGAAAGCTGGAAAGGCCGGGAAGGAAGTGGCCTTGAATTAATGTTTGGAGGTTAAAAAAAAAAAAACCAACCAATCAGGCATTCTGGAAGGAGGAGGAGGTGAGGAGGGAGCCTAGCCCACACAAAGGCAAGAGGATGGAATGTTATGAGGAGTGGCAGATTGATGGGTGTGGGGAGGAATGTGAAATAGGAAAGGGAGGTTGGACCAGGTTGTGAAATGCTTTAAAAGCTAAACAGAGGAATCTGTATTTTTATCCTAACTGGCAATAACAAACCGATTGGTGCTGCTCAAGGAAGGGAGGGCCCTAGACCCATCACTTAGGCAGCTGTGAGGAAGATGCACCAGAGAACGGAGTCTAGATGCAGGCAGGACATTTAAGATGCTAACACAGTTAATGAGGGTCTAAATCAGAGGAGAGGGGACAGATGCAGACTGACAGACTGATCCGGGAGTCAAAAGGTCGTCTCTAAGCTGGAGAACTAAGAGGACAGCGTCACCCTGAACAGAAATAGAGAAGTTTAGAAGCCTGTAATATGGGGGGGGGGGAGGGAGGAATACTGAATTGTTTAGGACATGCTGAGTTGGAGGTGCCCATGGGTTATCCGAGTGGATATATCTAAAGGGCGGCTGTTAATGTGGGACTGGAGGATGGCATTCTTACTCCCTACCTTCTTTGGGAAAACCACCCCTGAAACATGGGGACTCCCCTCCCTCAGACGCTAGACCCTCCCCCAACACTTAATATAAGAGGAAAATGACACCCAGAGTGGGGAAGTAGCTTGCCAAGGTCACAAAGAAGCTAAGAAAGGCCTGAGACCAGACCTTCTGAGACTCCCATCATTCCATTACTTGCCACCTTCCATATTAACCTATAAGTTCCCAGACAACTGGGATCTTTCCAGAGGTTCCTTTTTCCCCTCCCCCCTGGACCAACTCCTTAATTATTTTAATTATTAATTATTCCCCTCACCCCCAGCCACCCATGTCACAGGCCAGGAAGGACATCATCGCGGCTGCTTTTGCCAAGCTGGATAGCAGTGGAGATGGTGTGGTGACTGTGGATGACCTCCAGGGTATTTACAACGGCCAGAAACACCCCAAATTTCAGAGTGGGGAGTGGACAGAGGATGACGTGTTCCGGCACTTCCTGGACAACTTTGATGCTGGTGACAAGGATGGGCAGGTAGTCAGGCCTTCTTCCCACCCACCTGCCCCTCGTCTGACCCCCTGGCTTCATGCACATATTGCTCAATTCATCAAGTTTCTCTGTTCTCTAGGAGTTAGAAGAGCTTCAAAGAATGAAGGCTTCAGGGGACCCTAAGGATCATCTAGTCCATGGGTTCTTCACCTGGGGTTTAGAACTTTTTTTTCTTAAATTCTGAAAGTTGTTTTTTAGCACAACTGGTTTCCTTTGTAATCCCATGTATTTAAAAACATTATTCTGAGAAAGGGTCCCTAGAGTTCACCAAGCTGCCAAGGGGTCCACCACACACAAAAATGGTGAAGATACCCCGATCCTAATCCAACTCCCTCTTTTTACAAGGAGGAATCTAAGGCTGTTTTTTTAATTTATTATTATATGTGCTGCTAGTAAGCAGGGCCAGGATTCCAAGCCAGGCTTCCTGAGCCCAAAGCCAGGGGTCTTCACACCACAATTTACGGCCTTGCTTTTTGGTATCTGGAACACCTTCCCCTTCTGCACTAAAGGGGTCATGGCAGGGCATGGAGATGGGCAGAAACTGAGCAGGCTAGGCATGGCAGATTCCTGTTCCCCTGCAGGTCACTGCAGCGGAGTTCCTGGATTATTACAGTGGTGTAAGTGCTTCTGTGGACACAGATGAAGAGTTTGTGGCTATGATGACAAGTGCCTGGCAACTGTGACCAACGCTTCCCAGACCCAAGGGAAAGAACCAGAGGCCCAGCTCTAGACTAGGGCAGAGCCATTCTCCCCTGCCCTCCCCCAACCCAAACCAGTTTATCTTTCTCTGCCATGGCTTAACCACCTCTACCCACCAGCCAACTCCTTGAGACAGGTTTTTGGGAAAGCTTCAGTATCACCAAATTTGGAGTCAGGAAATAGATTCAAATCCTGACTTGACTGTGGGTAAAGAACTTCCCCTTCTCTGGGCTTTAGTTTCCTCCTTAAGTCTTTGGTGCAATGGTGAAAGAGAGACCACCCAGTCCAATCTCTTCCTTCCATAGATGAAGTGATTGACCTGGGGTTGTCATTCAGTTCTACTATACCACACAGACCTGTTCAGCTCCAAGGCCCCTTCCTCCCCTAAAATCCAGTGCTTCTGCAGCTATTCAGGTAGATGATGTTGGTTCCCAATTTGCTGAGACTGGTTATCACTAGCGCCCTCACTCCATGAGGGGTTTCCTCTGTCCTGCCTCTGATACTTTACTGCTTCCCCCTCTAATCTCTTGGGCATGTCGGAGAGACTCATGCAAGCTTCCTATCCAGACCCAATACTCATCCCTGGCCCTCCCATCCCTGTCCCCATCTCACAAGGAGGTTGTAGCCATCTAGGCAGCTTGGCTTATTTGGCCTAAGAAACTATTCCTCTCCCTCTCCTCCAAATCTGTCCCCTTGTACCTGTGCTTTTCAAATGAAATCCCTTCTGGCCTCTCAACTTTGTTGTCTTGTTCCTTATTAAACAGATGGGAAACAAAAGACTGTGGGTAGGGGAGATACATGAATCTATCTAAAACTATTTGGACATGTGTTCGAGGGAAGAGGTAAAATTAGCTTTCCTTGGTTGCAAAGGACAGAATTAGGGGCAGCAACAAATGCAAAGTAAAAGGAAGCAGCTCTCAGTTTGATAAAAGTAAAAAATTCCTACTACAAGAGGTTCCAAAGCAGAATGTCCTTCCCCTCCCCACTAATTGTGAATTTTAAGCAGAAACCACATAAACATCTGGTTGGAAACATTGGTGGGCTAGAGAAAGGGAATGCCTACTTGGACAGACTGGATAAAATGAATTCCTTTCCTTCTTTGCTCTGAGGTTGTGAGATGCCATCTTCTGGGCACTCATTTCTCCTGGAAGGGATGCTTCCCCTCCAGCTCCCACCTTCCTACCATGTTCAGAAAAAGCTCTAAGTTAAGGGTACAGCTGAACCTGGGTGGGTTAAGTGGGATATGGGTGGCAAAGGCCCCTCCCCTTGGCTGGCCGAGGGTAGGAGATGGGCTGGAATCTCTTATCAGCTATCACCACCGCTATGACCTTGGATGAGTCATTTTAACCTTCACACACTTGAAGTTTTTCCATCTCTAAAGAGAGAGACAGGCTAAATTCTCTACAATCGCATGGGGTGGGAGAAACCTTATCATTTTAAGATACTAGAAGACACTAAGAAGGCAACAAGGGAATTGAGGAAGACTTTAAGCATTTACCTTGCTCGGGTAGGAGCTGGGGGAGTGGTCCAGGAAAGAGGGCACTGCTTGAAAAAAGACAAAAGACTGAATGTCAAATCCTCCTTCTGCTGTGTGAAGCCTGCAACATTCACAGTGGGAAAAACGTTCTCTGGATTAAGAGGCATGGGATTCAGATGTGCCTCTGAAGTTCATCCATTGCCCAAGTGCCATGGGCCAAGCAGGGTCTTCAGCTGGCTCTTCTGTGAAATGAGGGGATAGCTTTCCAGGCTTCTTCCAGCTCTGGGTCTAGGATTCCTAAGTTACAATCTCTTTGGAGTTCTGTTTCATCCAAATCTAAATTCTATAAGTGTGACTAGAGCAAGAGGCTGAGCCTACACCTGTTGGGAGGAGAAAGACTCTTTGGACAGTGTACTTTAGCTAGGTGAGGCTGTCAGGTTAACCTGGATTCTCCTAAGAGGGAGGAGCACTGAGAGAAGAAAATAATTGAGGATCCCAGGTTCGGAAGGCAGCATGACTACTCTAAGAGGAACTTCTATTGCCCAGTGACCTCAGGTTCTGGATCAACATGTAGAAGAGAGATGGCCCTGCTCCCGGGAATGCTCTTAATTCAAGGATGATGATGATACCCTGAAACAGTCCTGGAACTACAGTGTTAGAGCTGGCAGGGAACCCTTCCCGCCTTTTACTTTACAGAGGAGGAAACAGAGTTAGGACGTGGCAGCCAGGTTTTAGTTCCAGGATGACTTAAAGCTGAAAGCTTTCCTCCTACTGTAACAGAAGAGCCAAGGTCCAGACTTATAAGACAGGGAAGAAGAGAGGCTTAGGAACGGATGACTGGGTTATCCCTGACCTGTCTGACTTTGAGCAGACTCCTTTTTCCTGGGCCTGTGTCTGTTTTATTTAGTTGGACCTCCCTCATTTTGCAAACTCAGAATTAGACCGTCAGAGCTAGAAGGGGGGTTGAATTGATCTTCGTCTGATTTTATTGTTGAGAAATATCTGGAAAGTTGAGAGGCTATTGTAAGGTCTCTGCACCTTGTCCTGATCAGGTTGAAAACATTAGTTTAACTTCCCTCAGAAAACCTCTAATCTTGTGTGGCAAAGAGCACAAGGCAGCGGACTGGAGGTTTTGTTAAAAGTTTTAATGTAATTCCCAAATACATTTCATACGACAGTCTTACATAAATCTTCCAAAACACATGGGCATTATCTGGTTCTACCTGTCACTAGTTTTCTAAGGCTGAAAGCAGGAAGTGTAATAAAGTTTAGCTCTGGCCTATGTCTCTTATTGGATGGGACTTCAAGATAATTCTGGGCCAAATTCACAAAAAGTTTTTTATATGGGCTGAAGTGGAACCTGTTCCCCTTCACTATTCAGAAAGAACTCTGCAAGGCCCCAACATGAAGCTGCATGTTCCCACTTAGCAGCTGACAAGTTTGAAGAACGACCCTAACAGAGGGTGAGATCTATGTGAGAATACGGCTGGATCTTTCCAACACGACCCAAAATCTGCTGGTTCCATCTTCTCTCTGGGCTTTGGCCAAGTCAGTGTGAGACCATCTTGGCTGGGGAGGCCGAGGAAACAGGACCAAGCTCACCTGCAGAGCCTGAGGACCCTGGACCTGTGAGTTTTGTTATCCAAGGGGGGCTTTAACTAATCCGAAAATGTGTTAAAATGTTCTGATATCAAGGTAGCACTGGGAGAGAGAAGGAGAGGAAAAGAATAAGCCCGGAAGATAATGACAAAAGTTATTTATCAGCAGCCCAGGTCTGATGGCACCACTGGGATGCTGCCCTCCCAGAGAAACTGCTAATAACAGTCCCATGATGAGAGTAGTCAAAAGTAGAAGAAAATCCTAGCTGGAGGGGGATTTCACTTCCCACTACTGTGGGAGGGACCAGGAAGAATGTCCTATTTGTAGTGGGCACCAAGAACTCAAGTCAAATCCAGTCGTGTTAAAAAGAATAACAGATTTACTTATAATGATCCCTAAACTCCAGGGATACATCAGGATTATATCCTGTAAGTCAAACTCTTTCCTGATGCTGGTCAGTGGGGTAATTGTTGTTTCCCTGGCACAGTGGGCGTGGGTCTGGGGGTTTTCTCTAATTTGTGCCATACAATGAAAGGATACATGAAGCCGATATGGCATGGGGTGAAGTGAACAGGCCAGGGCTGAGCAATCCCCCTCCCTTCATCCTGCCCATATCAGAAGACTAAGCTGAAGAAACAGTCCCTTTCCCTTCTGGTTAGTGAACCAGGGAGCCCAGCCCCTTCAGCATCCTAATCTCAGGTGCTCCCATGGTGGTAGTCATGCAAATAGGAATAAACAAGGGAAAAACAGTTACTGTATCAAAATATCAAAGGCAGGGGGAAAGAAGAAACATTTAAACAACTCCAAAGACGCTAGCTCCATGAGTGGCCCCACTGTTGGAAAGCCCCATTACTTTTGGGAAGCTAACAGGTGTTCCCCCATTAGCTGTTATTACTGGGCAACCTAGGGGCATCTATCTGTAAGCTTGCACCTGGCCAGAACAAAACTGACTAAGCAAATGGTATATAACACCTATTATATAAGTGGCTTAGCTCTCCCTTAAATAGTAACAAAAAAGTACAAAAGAATAGAGTTTCACTTTCTCAACACACAAGAGCATCTTATTAAAAACTAAAAAAAAAAAAAAAAAAAAAAAAAAACACACCTCAAAACCAACCAAAAATAAACCTTTTAAAAAAAGGATCAGCACAATAGAAACCCCCCAAAAGAATATTGGACACAGGAAAGGAAGAAGGAGTTAGTGAAACACCCACTGGGCCCTTCAATGTTGCCTGGGAGCTTGGACCTGGACAAAAGGGGCCAGTGGAAAGAGTGGGGCCCTGAGGCTGGCTGGATTGCCCTTGTGGTAAGATAGACAAGATGCAAAATACTCAGCCTGACCAATCTCTCCAAGGAGTCCAAACTTAGCAGGTGGAGCAGTTTGAGGGTGATGATTTAAGGGAATAGAAATTGCTCAGTGCTGCTTCCCTGTAGCTGGGCAGGGGCTCCAAGAGTCAGGTGGTAAGGAGGTGAGAACAGACAGACTCAAGAGCTATGGCCCTGT
Source organism: Pseudocheirus occidentalis (assembly GCA_028646575.1). Taxonomy (NCBI): domain Eukaryota; kingdom Metazoa; phylum Chordata; class Mammalia; order Diprotodontia; family Pseudocheiridae; genus Pseudocheirus; species Pseudocheirus occidentalis. The sequence goes on from CM053594.1 coordinate 58,441,595, forward strand.
GGTTCTTGCAAATGAGATTCCAGACGCTGGTGCCACATGAACTACTGAAGAAACAGAATCCTCAGGTCTCGAGAAGGGGTTATGTGAGAGAAGTCAACGTGCCATTTCAATGAAAAGAGGGGCAAGGAAGGTTATTTTTCTGCTCATCAATATGATGAGCTTTCATGTCCCAAACCACATTCAGGCAGCTTTCTGAGTCTGCTTTGTGTGGAATCTACTGATCCAGACCAAAGAAACGAACAAACAGAACAGGGATGCATGGTTCCTAAGTCCTGGAGCCGCCAACACTGCCTGGAACGATTGAGGTGCCTGCCGGGGTGGGGTAGGGGGGTGGACAAGCAGCAGCCTTGCAAGCAGAGGAGCTTCCAGCTGCTATGTGCTCCCGACCGTCTGCCCATCCCCTTCATCACCAGTGCCTGAAAGCAAAGCACAGGGAGGCACCTCACTCACCCTCCATGAACAAAGTCCCACAGATCCTTTCATATGGGTTATTTGGGAGGGACTGGGACAAGGACCCACTCATCTCAGAGCAAAAAGACTCTGGGAAGTTTTTTGTTTGTTTGTTTGTTTTTACCATGTCCCTCATCTGGACGTCTTTTTAGTGACACCTTGTATTTAGGAAAGAAGCCAAATACTCCAGATCTGACTAGCAGCTGCCAATGGGTCCAATAATCCTGAGGGCCATTGCCAAAGCCCATGTGCCTTTGGGGGGTGGGGGGAGAAGGGGAAGGCCAACAAGTAAACAGCTCTAAAGCACCAGAGAGCATGTCTCCTCCATCTCAACACAACTGTCAACTCAGCATTTTAAAGGCAGAGACCTGAGTTCAAAGGTCTATCTCTTTCACTCATTACCTGTATGGCTCTGGGTAGGTCATTCAATCTCTCTGGGCCTCAGTGCTCTGACAGATGAAATGAGGATGATTAAAAACAGGACATAACTCAGAGTGTGGTTACGGGGCTATCATGAAATCATACATATCAAGGGCTCTGGCCATGTTAATGGAGCTATTTAAATGTCATTTATTTGAAATGTTATTATGAAGACAAGTGACTGATTGGTAACGGGTTGTAGTTTAGGGATGTGTAGCAATGTCCTCTATCAGCCCTGATCCTGGTCTGGAAGGATCCCCAGTTTCCCAAGTACTTTTTCATGAAGTGAAGAAAAGGAAGCTTTAAATTTAAAGGCTTTGGATGACATCATTGCTGGCCCCACATAACTACCTTATACCTATGGCTCTAATCCATTCTTTAAAAAAATCTTTTTTTGGTTACATGTAAGTTCTGAATCTTCACCTCCCTCCCTCCCTCCCACTAGAAAAGGCCACCATTTTGCACACACACCACACTATGCATATTTCTATTCATCAGTTCTTTCTCTGGAGGTGAACAGCATCTTCCTTCATAGGTCCTTTGTTGATCTGAATATTTAATACTCAAAATAGCTTAGTCATTCAATTATTCTTCAAACAATATTGCTGATACTATATACAATGTCTAATCCATTCTTTTTTCCTGGGTTATTTAATCATTTAAAAAAATAAGGTCAGCAGGTTATTAATAAAAGGATGATCATTTGGCCATCTCTCTTACACCAAAGACCTGTCTAATCTATTCTTAAGAGTCCCGCCTAATGCAGTGTCTCCAGCAATGTGTCCACCAAAATCCTTTCCCCAAAATGAAAGCTAACACCTTTGTCAAGCTTATTCAGGAAAAGGTATAGGTAGTTACTTTTATGGGATGATGTCCAGTGACCTTCCTCTCAAGGTAAAGCCCTGACACCCCATCAGTAGCATCTGATCCTGGTTAAAATGCATATGTCTGGGGTGGGGGAATAGAGGACAGGAGTGAGAAACTAACCCATTCAGTGTGGAGGTTAGCTCTTAGAATGTAGTATGACAAAGGAAAGGACAAAAGGACGTAGAGTATATCTAGAAGTTGCTGATATTCAAATTCACTAGCAAGATACCCCTTGCTTGCCGTGTTTCTATCTCTCCCAATTAATTCTGCCAGATTTCTAGAGTGGTCTCAGACACAAAAACTTAAGAACTCTTGCACCAGACCACAAACTCCAGGACAGAGACTCAAGTCACAGCTATACCTAAAGTCTCCACCAGGACATAGCACAGGGTGCTATGGCCTCTTCTCAAGTCTTACCCTTCTTGGCTCTCAAAGTACCTTTGACAACGCCCATCACACTCTTCTCTAGGTTCTCATGACCCTATTCTCTCGGTCCTCCTCCTGTCTGAGTGCTCCTCTTCAGTCTCATGTGCAGGAGCTTCATCTCTGTCCTAGGCCTTTTTCTTCTTCCACTCCATTATTCTGTTAAGTGATCTCCTTAGCTCCCTTGGATTCAATTAACACCTCTATGCATGATTCTCAGATCTACTTATCCAGCCTCTAGGCTCACATCTCCCAACTGTATCTCGAATTGGATTATTTCATAAATATTTTAAACTCAACATGTCCAAAACTGAACTCGTTATCTTTATCCTTCTCATTATCTTTCCCCCCAAAACCTGTCCTCTTCTGAATGTCCTTATTCTGATCACCTACGTGTCATTCTCAACCCCTCGTTCTTATGAGCCCCCAGCCCCATCGTCTCTCTTTCCAAGTCCTGTCCCATCACACTGTTGCAACATTTCTCCTCTGACACCACTACAAGCCCTCATTACCTTATGCCTTACCCACTGCCATAGCATTTTGGTTGGTTCCCTTGCCTCAATGTTCTTCCACTGCAGTCTAGCCTCCACTCAGTTGTCAGTGACCTTCGTAAAGCAGAGTTTTGTTCATGTTTACACCATACCTCTCCCCCACAAATCAATTCCACTGGCTCCCTATTACTTCCAGATTCAAACATAAAGTCCTCCTTTGACTTTTAAAGCCCTTCGTTCCTTCTTACACTTTCCTCCCTCCACAACATCTAGTGATGTTGTCTCCCTATTATGATGACCATTCTCCTGCTCTGTGCCTTTCTGCCAGCTGCCATATCTGGAATGCTCTCCCCTCCATGTGTCCAGTTGTAGGCACCCCAGCCTTCCTCAGTTAAAATTCCATCTTCTGCAAGAGATCCTTCCCAACCCCCCTCAACATCAAGGCCTTCCCTATGAGATCACCAGCATTTTACTCTATCTTGTATCTTTATTGTTTTTAAGTTGCTTGTTCCATAAGACCATGAGCTCCTTGAGGACAGAAACTGGTTTTTGCTGTTCTCTGTATCCCCAGTGCTGAGTACTAGGCCTGGCACACAGGAGGTGCTTAATAAATGCCTGCTGACTTATGTGCACAGTTGGTCTGCAATTTTTAACTGTATCTTACATATCCCTTTCTGATCCTGGACTATTAACTTAGTCAGAGTTGCGATGGCCGGGGGTAGAGTCCTCACCCCCTCCAGTGGACGCAGAAGGAGCCAGAACATCATCATCACTGTCTTCCTCGTTTGACTGCGTCACTTCAGCCTCTGGAGCCAGGATCTTGGTCTCCTGTTCTTGTTCCATCTTGCTCCGTAATGCCAAGATCCGATGATGCAGGGCTGCATACAGCTGTCCTGTATCTTTGGAGCTGGCCTGCAAAGAGAAAGGGTAGGTGCATAAAGAGGACAGACTGGGAGTGGGAGAAAAGCACAGGGAGAGACAAAAGACCCAAGCACAAAAGGCCCAGGTGCTGCTATAAATTTGTGAGACTTTACTTCTCTCTGTTTCAGGGAATGGAAGGAGTGGGAGGTCAGAGTAGAAAGTCCAAAGGGACTAAAAACACTCTGACATGTAAGACTGAGGGGCAGTGAAAGTCATTTCAAAAGAGAAATGACCAGTTTAGAGAAAGAATCTTGTCTTGCTGGAAAAAAGGACATAAACCTGGATTCAGTCAAATCCATCAATGAAAAGCCAACTTTGGACCTCCACTGCCTCATGTATAAAAGGAGGGAGCTCAATTGGATAATCTTTTGGCTCTAAATCCTATGATTCCAATCACCTAAATGCCTTTTTCACCAAGGCCAGCACAAGAGATGGCCTTAACTGATGAGCTTGTACAATGGCTATTCCTCCATTTCTACTCCACTACTTGATAGCAAGACTTGAAGGGATGTGTGGAAAACAAACTCCATCTACTTAACACCAACAGTCCAAAATGGCTCTAGCAACACCAGTCCGACCACACGCCATCTGTCCATCTTAGGAATGCCTTAGGCAAAGATGCAGTTATTTCCTCTTGTAGTAAGTATATCAAGATTGTTCTGCTTGGTTTGTAAGGGCTTCAAGAATGTGCCCCGTGCTCTTTTTAATTTGCTCCCCAGCCAGCTCCCTTCTCATTTGGTCAGACTGGTTTTCTTTGCTGTCCCCAATACTTGTCAAGGTCATTGCTGCCTTGACTTGGTTACTGCCTTTTACTAAGCATGTCTACCCCTCTCCCTTACACCTGACTGTTATACTTAGATTTAGGAGACATGGGTACAAATCCTGTCTATACACAAATGTGAACAGTTATCATCTAAATTCTAGCTATCCTTTGAGGCTCAGCTAAATGTTCCACTTTCTCTATGAAGACTGCCTTGACCAGTCAAACCCTTGCTGATCTCACTTTTAAGTTCTGACAACCCTTATAGCTGCTGCCACTCAATTTAAATGCAGTCCTGAATCTTACTGTGTCTTAAATTGTTCCCCATCTGAAAGTCTGGTGTCCCTTTGGGATCTTCATGGGCAGGAGGAAGATTCCCTCCCTTGTGTCTCTTTCCTCCCATTCTTCCACCTGCTATGCCTGGTACAGGCTAAGTATACAGCTGGTGCTCAGACATGCTGTTTCAGTTCTCTCTCTATACATGTACAACTCAAGCCCAACCTAGGGGTGGTCAGGGGCAATGTGAATAACATGCCCATTTGATTCTAAGACACAAATGAGCTGCCTCCTGGTCTAAAGCAAAGCCCTTTATGGGGAGGGCCCTGCTCCCAGAACCTACCGAGATCAGGAACACTTTGACTCCTTGGTCCTCAGTGTCCATAGCTGTGATTCGGACGCTTTTCTCACTGGCTTTGTCAATCTGCATCTGTGGCCACAGTTTGGTGTTGAGGATGAGCCGCAGGCTTCCTTGGGTCCGCATGACTGAAACCAACAAACCCATGGATGTCAGTCAGAAAAGAGGTAAGCTACAGCATGGCTCAGTCTTACATCCTGATGCCCCAAGAGAGAAAACTCAATGGGGACATGCAGGAATCCCAATAATGCTTCCAAGGTCTGGAGGAGGAGCACCTGAGCTAGCCATTTTATGACTAAGCTAATCATGGCAGGGAAGCTGTTGGGTTTTCTTCCTGTAGAAATAATGACACCGCCAGAGGCTGGGAGGGGACTGGAGAAGGCTGGAGAGGACACGAACCCATCCTTTCTATTGGATGAGGTGGGAACTAAGGAGCAGGCATGGTACTCAGGATACTGAGAAGGTGAAAAAGGAAGGAACTTGGGCTTACCTCTAAGCACGCCTTACCTAGTCGGGACTGTAATGTCCCATCCTCTGTTGATGCCATGTCATTAAGTCTGAGTAGTCCTCTGCCTCTTTCCACCCAAGACTGTGATGTTTTGTCAAACACAAACAGCTTGCACTGGATCTGTAACACAGAGAAATACTTTTGTTCACTTAAACCATGCTAGAGAATCCTTGGGGACTGCTGACCAATATTTAGTCACAGGGTCTCAGAGGGACCAGTTCAGGTTTCTCCTCTAATATCTGAAAAAATCTGAGGACTCTTGGGCTAGGGCCTCGAAGACATTCCTCCCACAAAGCATATAGCCAAATTATATAAAGCATGAGATGTGGCCAAACTAGCTCCTGAGGTCCTGAGACTGCCACTTAGCATGGACAGCTGCTCCTGTTGCCAGTCTCACCTTAAGATGGAACATGCCGACTAGTCAAAGTTGCTTTTGGCCCAGTCCCCACCTTACCTGTAACACATTGCTCTCTGCCTCTTCCCCGGTGATCACTTCCACCTTTTCTAGTAAACACTTCCTGGCTGTGGCCTTGGTGTAGGCAGCTGCTGACTCTGCCAGTGATTCTGAAACATTATTAGCTAAACAACATTTTTCATGTTTGTTTGGAAAGGGGACCATTTATCTATCACAAAAACGCACACAAAAGAGAATCAGTCTGATCATCTGGGCCCACTTCTAAAGTGTGGCAAAGCAGTAGGGAGCAGAAAAAAGAGCAAAGCAGGCCTCACAAAAGAGGTCTGAAATGAGGGTGCTACAAGAAACACTTCTTTCTTTTAAAAAAACAACTGATACATTTTTGACGTATAGAACCCCCCCCCACAAAAAACCTAAACATACACGTCTAACAAAATGCATCCCTGAAAAGTTATTACTGACCATCAAGTCAATAAGGAGGTTATATCCACTACTTCTGATGGATTGCACTAATAATGACCACTATATTTGGTTAACAGGAACATCCCTTCTTGTTAAATGGGAGATAAGAAACATTAGGTTAAAAAATTGGAAAGGACTGTCGAGATTATTTACTTAAATATTCTAATTTTACAGAGAAAAAAGCCCAAGTCCAGAGATCACAAAATGATCTAAAGCCAGCAAGTTATCAAGCAGTAGTAGAAAAGACCTCTCTGAAATGCACAGAACTTCTTTAACTGTGATGCAGGGTGAAAACTTATTCTTCAGCTACATAAGAGACGGAACTCCAGGTTATTGCTAACTTTCACTAGCTATCAGCCCCCTATGGGGGGCCCTAGGACCAGAACTTTAGGTCACACTGACGACTAGCTCACTGTGAATGCAGTACATATGGGAATTATTGCCCAACAAAAGTCATGACAGCCAACTTGTCACTCTCAGAAATGGTACCAAAGGATATTTTGCAAAGTTTCACAACTTCTGCCTCTAAAAGCTCAGGCATCTGGGCCTTTGGAACAAACTACAGAAGGTCTACTTTTTGTCCTGTATCATTATGTTACCTTCAGTAATTTTAAATTCCGTGAGTAAAACCAGCCAATTCCTAATTGCTCCCACATGGGATGTTCATGGTTTACCTTTCTCAGGGGTAGCTTCCAGGGAGGAGGAGTCCGAGCCAGATTCAGCAGCAGTGTTGTCCTTGTTGGCATCTATACTAGATTCAGTAGATTTTGGAGGGCTCTGCAGGGAATAAGTGACACATGAGATGAAATCATTGTAAAGAAGAAAGTTTCTAGGGTAAGGATGATAGCCACTCACAATCTATAAATCTTATCTCCCCTTGCTTCTTACTTCTTTCACAAAGGGTTGGAGTATCTGCCACTGTCTGGCTAAACTAGGGAAACCTGATGCTGTATGGACTGACACCCCTGGATTTAACCTGCCCATGTACATCCCATCCCAGAACCTGCATGTTAGATTTCCTAATAGCAGTTTCCTTTTAGGCCAGGTTAGGCACTTTGATTTAAGCAGGATGGGGATGGAAACTATCCCACTGTTTTTCTTCTGGTCTCTCTTCCACTTTTTTTCCCCCTAAACTCCTTGGGTTTAATGCAAATATCCTTATTAGTTTGCAGTGCTAAGACTCTTAAGAAACTGATTTTGGTGGGAGGAAATGCAGGTAAGTTATTTACTATCTTTAATATATTCAATACAGTGTTAGAGACCTCTGTGCTAGACTCTCCTTGGAAACAAGGTTACAATCTAAGACAGCATCAAATTTAAGCTCTTGTTACAGAATCACAATCTAAGAGTTGGAAGGGACCTCAACAGCAATGGAGTTCAACTAATACCTGGAAAAAATACCCACTGTGACAAATCCAATGAGTGTCTGTCCACCCTCTGCTTGAAGACCTCCCCTGAGGGGAACTATAACCTCCAGGCAGTCCATGTCACTGCTGGAAAAGTAACTGTTAACAGAACAAATCTCAGCTTTTTTCCCCAGGTGACAACACATTCAGTACTTGAACACAGCAGACTACACCTCACCCCTGAATCTTTTCTACTCCAGCCAATCCTCATAGGAGTTGAAGGCCATTTAGAATTCTAACTTCTGTATTCACTCCAATTTATCAATCTACTTCTTAATGTGCGGTTTCTAGGACTGAACACAAGACTATCACATGGGGTCTGACAAGGGCTGAGTATAGATAAAACTATTACCTCTTTATGCTTAAAAGTTGTTAAAGCAATCTGAGATCATTACAGATTTTTTGGCAGCAACATCACATTACAGATGCACACTTAAGTTTGCAGTCCACTGCAATTTCAGACTTTAACAGACATTTTCTTCAGACAATTTAAAATCTAATCATGCTTTCCCCATCCTGTATTTAGAAATTTTATTTTTTAACCCAAGTCTAAGATTTTACATTTATCCCAACTGAATTTCATCTTACTTGATTCAATCTAACATTTCATCCTGTCTAGATTTTTTTGGACCCTGACTCTATTTTCCAGTTTCTTAGCTATCCCAAACTATTCTTTTATGTTAATCTAGCCCACAGCGCTCTTAACTTTTCCACAAGAATGGTGTGAGACTTTAGCAAGCATCTTCTGCTAAGATTGAGAAAAATCAATCCTTACATTATTCCTCATACCTACTAAGTTTAATATCCCTGACAAAAAAGGAAATAAGGTTGATCTGATTCTTGATGAAGCCATGTGCCTTCTTTGTGATCACTGCCTCCTTTTCTAGATATTCACCAACTATCCCTTAAATGAAATGCTCTGGAACTGAAATCATGCTTGGGAGACTGCAATTTCCAAACTTTTCCCCTTTTCTTCGACAACTGGCTCCCCCCTTTCCAATCTTTTGGTTCTTTTCTTGTTTTCCAGATACTAACCCCACCTAGGTTCACTCATTCCACTCACCACTTCTTTCAATGCTCAAAAAATGTGACACATCTAAGCCAGGTGACTTGATCTCTTTAATGACAATCATTACTCAGGAGAACCAAAAACTTCTCAAACCAATGCCCAGTGACAAGAGGCCGATGAAGTGACTGAGGATACTGAAAACATGATAGCTATTCACCTGTACCTTAGGGTCTACATCCTGACAATGAGAATTCCTGTGTTCTGACATCACAAGGCTCCAGCCACTTAAACTTTAGAGGCCATTTGTTTTTTTACCTTACTCCCTGTTCCCCTGCCTTACTATAAAAGATAAGATCTTCCTTTTAACAACTTGAGATTTTATATATTTGATCTAATAAGATACTTAAAGCACCAGAGCACCATGAAATGTTAGGGCTAGACAGGACCTTACAGGCCATCTAGTGTAACTTCCCAATTTTATAGGGAAAGAAACCTAGACTTAGGTTGAAGAAGACTTTCCCAAAGACACAAGAGTAGTCATGATGTTTCAAACAATGATCATTCGACTATGCCACCATGCCCCATTAATTCCATATATTTGTAATTCCAAAGGGAGGGAAACTGTTAAAGAATAATTTTTCTCCACATCACAAATGCCTCTCTTGTTATGTCTGCCTTTCCCAAGAAAAGACCTATCACTTGTAATAATAACCGTCCTTTACGGTTTTAGGGAATGCTAGTGTTACCATTTCCATTTTCACGTAGATGGGAAGAGAGGAAGCTAACCTTCACAAAAGTGAAGTAGTTTTAAGTGGCAAGTTGAGATGGGGAGGGTATTTCCTCAAGTAAATTCAAGTAAATGTCAGAAATGGGATCTGAATTCAAGTTCCTAAATCCAGCATTCTGTCCATTATACTATGTCCAAGTTTATAGTAAAGAACGGCACAGCAGCATCAGATGAGTCAGGAAAATATAAAATCTCTGCCTAAATTTTTTTCAAGATCAGGTTCAATGGGAGGAGATGGGGGAGGGGAGGAACAGTGGCAGTATGGCTTGGAGTCATATGCTTAGACATGAGAACTAAACTTAAGGGGGGAGGTGGGGGAGTGCTGCGACAAGGACAAGGAGAAAGAAGTAACTCACCAACACCCTTTCACTCATGTTCTGTCCAAATACAAACTTGTTGCTGGAGGCATCAACATTATGTGCTGGGTTCTCTAAACTGAAGAGAAAGGCTATTATTAATAAGGCTAAATGAAATACTATATTATTAATCTGATGCATCGTCAAAGAACACGTGAACATGGAAGAGTACACACATTAAAGCTGACATTAATATCCTGCTTACGGTTTACAAAGTGAATCACATAAAATACCTCATTTGTTTTTATCAACAATCTTGTTGGGTAGGTGGAAGACACATTATTATTCCCATTTTACAGAAGAAAACAGACTCAAGAGAGGTTAGGACACCATGAGTAGTAAGATTCAAATCTAGTTCCAGTGTCCTTTCTCCTATGCCATGCAACCCCCTAATGCAGTGCATTTGCTGGCCTCAGAGCCTATAAACCACAGGCAACACCCTTCACCTGCCTCTTGGCATAGATCCAGGAAGGCAGTACTATTTCTCATTTAGTCTTTAATCAGTTCAGCAAACATCTACTGTGTACTCACTTTGGGGAAAGCACTCTAGAGTTTATAACAACAACGATGGCTAACATTTATTTAGTACTTTAAAGTACCCTATGAGGTTAAGCCCTAGTTTTACCCTCATTGTATTGGGGTTTTTTTAATTATTTAAAATTTTGAGTACTAAATTCTCTCTCCACCCTCTCTGAGAGGGTAAGCAATCAAATATAGATTATACACGTGCAATTATGTATTTTCATATTAGTAATTTTGCACAAGATGACTTGAATAAAAGAAAAAGTTAAAAACAGCATGATTCAGTGTGTATTCAAACAATATCAAATCTCTCCCTGGAGGCAGATAGTATGCTTCATCATTAATCCTTTGAGATTGTCTTAGTTCACTGTAGTGCTGAGAACAGCTATGTCATTCATGGTACTTTATCAAACAGTACTGCTGTTACTGTGTACAATGTTCTCCTGGTTCTGCTCTCTCCGCTTTCTATCGGTCATGTAAGTCTTTCTGAAATGATCCTGTTTGTAATTTCTTGTAGCACATATATTCCATTAAAATCATATACAACAGCTTGTTTAGCCATTCCTCAACTGATGGGCACACCTTTGATTTCCAAATCTTAGCCACCACAAAAAAAGCTGCTATAAGCCTTTTTGTACAAATAGGTCCTTTTCCCTTTTTGGGGTATCTTGGGATATAATACCGCTGTATCAAAGGTCAGGCAATTTCACAGCCCGTTGGGCATAATTCCAAATTGCTCTCCAGAATGGTTGGATGAGTTCACAACCCCACCAACCCAGGTTTCCCATATTCCCTCCAACTTCCGATGTTTTCCTATTTTGTCATATTAGCTAATCTTGTAGGTGTTACCTTAGAGTTAATTTACATATCTCTGATCAACAGTGATTTAGAGGATGTTTTCTTATGACCAGTTTTGATTTGTCAGAAAACCGCCTTTTTGTATCCTTTGACCATTTATAAATTGGGGAATGACTTGTATTTTTGTAAATCTGACTCAGTCTTCTATATATTTGAGAAATGTTGCCTTTATCAGATTAACTGTTGCAAATTCCTTGCCCACCTCCCCAGTTTTCTGCTGGCTGCATTGGTTTTATTTACGTAGAAACTTTTTGGTATAATCAAAATTATCTGTTTTGTAATGCTCTGCATCTTCTTTGGTCCTAATTTCTTTCCTTACCCATAAATCTGACAGAAAAACTATTCTATGGTCTCTTAATCTGCTTACGGTTTCACCCTTTATATGTAAATCATGTACCTATTTTTATCATATCTCGGTCTATGCCTAGTTTCTGCCATACGGTTTTCCAGTTTTCCTAGCAGCTTTTGTCAAACAAGTTTTCATTTCAAAAGCTTGAATCTTTCAATACTAGATTACTGTGGTTATTTATCATAATTTGTACCTGATCTATTCCCCTGATCCACCATTGTTTTTCTAGCCAGTACCAGACTGTTTTGATAATGACCAACTTTATAATACAGTTTTGAGATCTGGTATGGCTAGACTACCTTGTACAATTTTTCCCCATCAACTCCCGATATCCTCGAGCCTTTTTTTCTTCCAGATGAATGTTATTTTTTAACTCTCTAAAATAAATGGACCGTTTGATTAGTATGGCACTGAATATTTAGGTAATCATTTTAAAAAATATTGACATAGCCTACCCACGAGCAATTAGTATTTCTCCAAATGGCTAGATGTGACTTTGTGTTAAGTGTTTTCTATCTGTGTTCATGTAGTTCCTAGGTTTGTCCTGGCAAATAGGCTCCCAAGTCTACAGTTGTTTAAAATGGAATTTCTCTATCTCCTGCTGCTGGACTTGGTTGGTAACATATTGAAATGCTGATGTTTTATGTGGGTTTACTTTGTATCCTTCAACTTTGTTAAAATTGTTAATTTCAGGTAGCTTTTTACTTGATCCTCTAGGATTTTCTACATAAAACATCACATCATCTACAAAGAGGGAGTTTTGTTTCCTCATGCCTATCCTAATTCCGTTAATCTTGTTTTTTTCTCTTACTGCTTTAGCTAACATTTCATGTACAATATTAAATAACACAGTAATGATGGGGATACCTGCTTCAGGGAGGGCTACTAGCTTATCCCCATCACAAATGATGCTTGCTGATGGTTTTAGATAATTATATTAAGGAAAGTTCCATTTATTCCTATGCTGCTCATGTTTTTAATAGGAATGGGTGGGGTATTTTGTCAAAGGTCTTTTCTGATCTATTGAGATAATTATACTACTTCTGATTGTTTTGTTATTGATACGGTGGATAAGTTTCCTAATACTGAATTCCTGGTATAAATCCCACCTTGTCAAAGTGTAAGATTCTTATGATATATTGCTGTAATCTCTATGCTAGGATTTCATTTTAATATTTTACATCAATATTCATTAAGGAAATTGATCTAATTTTCTGTTTCAGCTCTTCCTGGTTTAGTATCAGGACAATATTTGTGTCATAAAAGGAATTTGGCAGATTTATATAACATTGGGATTAATTTCTTTAAATGTTCGGTAGAATTCACTTGTGAATCCTTCCGATCTTGTGGATTTTTTTCTTAAGAAGTTCACTGATGGCTTTTCCAATGTCTTTTTCTAAGATTGGGTTAAGTATTTTATTTCTTCTGTTAACCTAGGCAATTTATATTTTTGTAGATATTCATCCATTTTATTTAAATTGTCAAATTTATTGGCATATAAATGGGCAAAATAGCTCCTAACAATTGTTTTAATTTCCTCTTCATTGGTGAATTTACCCCTTTCATTTTTGATACTAGTAATCTGGCTTTCTTCTTTCCTTTGTAAAATCAAATTAATCAATTGTTTATCTTTTTTATTGCTATTCTCCTCCAAAAAATACAGCTTCTAGTTTTATTAGTTCAATTTTCTTTTAAAAAAAATTAACTTTAATGTTTTAGTTAACATCATTTATTTCCACAAGATTTTGAGTAACAAATCTTCTCCCCGTCTTTCCCCTACCCACCACCTCAAAACAAGAATACCACTATATACCCCTTCCCCCCAATCTGCTCTTTCCTATATCATCCTCCATCCCCCCTCTGACATTTTGGTAGGGCAAGATGGATCTCCATATCCCAGTGCCTGTATATCTTATTTCCCAGTTGCATGTAAAAATAATAATTTAAACATTTTATTTTGAAACTTTAAATTCCAGATTCTTTCCTCTTCTCCTTCATCACCCACCTTTACTGGGAAAATAAGCAATTCAATATAGGTTGTACATTGTAGTTACACAAAACATTTCCATAGTGGATATATTGTGAAAGACCGACAATATTTCCCTCCCTCCTATCCTGCCCTCACTCATTCTATTATCTACTTTGTCCCTGTCCTTTTACAAAAGTATGTGTTTCTAACTACCATCCCGCCACCCTCCCCTCCCCTCCCATCATCCCCCTTCGCATTCCCTTCCCCCCTAATTTCCTATAGAGCAAGATACCCAATTGAGAGTGTATGTCATTCCCTAAGCCAAATTCAATGAGAGTAAGGTTGACCCATTCCCTTTTGACTTCCTGCTCTTCCCCTCCATTGTAATAGTTATCCCTTGCCTCTTCTATGAGACTAACCCCATTCTGTCTCAATCTCATTATATTCCTCTCACCTCTCAATGTGATCTTTTAAATACCATCCTTTCCTATTTAATTGATCCTGTGCCCTCTGTTTATGTATACCTCTACACATACACACACACACTCACATAATGTATTCATATGCATATATACCCTCCTATATAGACATATGTATACATTTATATTCCCTTCAACTATCTTCATACTTAAGTCACAATGATCACTTTTCCATGTAGGCATGTAAATAGTTCAACTTTGATAAGTTCCTTATGATTTCTTTTCCCTTTTTACCCTCTCATGCTTCTTATATTTGAATGTCAAATTTTCTTTTTAGTTCTGGTATATTCATCAAGAATGCATGAAAGTCCTCCACCTCACTGAATGACCATATTTCCCCTGAAACATTATATTCAGTTTTGCTGGGTAGGTGATTCTTGGTTTCAATTCTAGCTTTTTTGATCTCTGGAATATCATATTCCAGGCCCTTTGATACCTTAAAGTAGAAGCTGCCAGATCCTGGGTTATCCTAATTGTGTTTCCACAGTATCCAAATTGTTTCTTCTTGGGAGCTTGTAATATTTTCTCCTTGATCTGGGAACTCCAGAATCTGGCTATAACATTCCTAGGAGTTTTCTTTTGGGGATCTTTTTCAAGAAGTGATTGGTAAATTCTTTGAATTTCTATTTTGCCCAGTGGTTCTAAAATATCGAGACAATTTTCCTTGACATTTTTTTTCTTTTCTTTTTTTTAAATACTTAATTTTTTTATTTTTGCTTTTTTGGAGGGGAGAAGGTAGGGCAATTGGGATTAAGGACTCGCCCAAGGTCACACAGCTAGTTTTTGTGTTAGATCTCTGAGGTTGGATTTGAACTCAGGTCCCCCTGACTGCAGGACCAGTGCTCTATTCCCTATGCCACCTAGCTGCCCCTTGACAACTTCTTGAAGGATGATTTCTAGGTTCTTTTTCTGAGCATGGCTTTCAGGTAGAGCAGCATTTTTAAAATTTTCTCTCCTGGATCTATTTTCCAGGTCAGTGGTTTTTCCAATGAGGTATTTCACATTGCCTTCTTTTTTTTTTTTTAATTTGTTTGGATCAGTTTAATAGTATCTTGATTTCTCATAAAGTCATTCACTTCCATTTGCGCCATTCTAATTCTGAAGGAATTATTCTCTTCAGTGAGCTTTTGAAATTCTTTTTCCATTTGGCCAAATTAGCTTTTTAAATTATTCTTGTCATTGGCTTTTGGGGCCTCTTTTGCCATTTGAGTTGTCTGTTTTTTAAGATGTTCTTTTCTTCAGTCAGGTTGTTTGACTCTCTTTTCATGATTTTCTTGCATCACTCTCATTTCTCTTCCCAATTTTTCCTCCACTTGTCTTACCTGATTTTCAAAATCCTTCTTGAACTCCTCCATGGCCTGTAACCAGTTTATATTTTTCTTAGAAGCTTTTGGTGCAGGAGTTCTGACTGTGCTGTCTTCCTCCCGTTCCATGCTTCGATCCTTTTTGTCCCCAAAAAGAAATCTAAAGTTGGATGGCTGTGCTTACTTTGTTTCCTTTGCTTACTCATGGTGCCACTCAAATACCTGACTTTTGAGCTTTTGGCTTCAGTAGAACTCTGCTTCAAGAGGAGAGAGCTTTTTTACCAAATTGCTGGGGTTTTCGCAGGTGCCAGAGCTATTAGGAAGCCACCATCTCTACAACCCCCACCAGCTTTGGCTAACTGGTCACACACCTCAGGACCACGATTCCAGATCCAGGTAGGTTAAGGGAAGAGCAGTTACCTTCTGAATGGTCACTTGGCCTCCTATGATCTGCAGGAAAGGAGCTGTGAAGCAGCCACAAGGAGGTGACTGCATGGCTACCATGCCTCCACTGCTTCTAGCTCTGGGAGCAGATGCTTGACCATGCCCTGTCCCCCCCAGATCCAGCACAGTTCCACTGACCTTTTACTTTGTCTTTGGCATTTATGGATTGATAATTCTGGAAACTGCCACAGCTTCTGGTGATCCACTCTCCCAAATGCTACAGCCATGGTTGGTTGGGGCCTCTTGGAGCTAACATGGGCTCACAGGTGGCTATGTTGTGCTCCCAGCACAGCAGCCTGTTGGCCTGCCTTCAAGGCAGGAGATTTGTTTCTGTCACTTTGTGGGCTGTGTAGCTTTAAAATTTGTTTAGAGTCATGTTGTGTAAGTATTTGAGGTGGTTATGGTGGGAGCCCACAGAGTTTTCCTACTTCTACACTATCATCTTGACTCTACCCAGATTTTCTTACTTTCAATAGTTTACTTTCTTGTTTTAGTAATCTTTCCTTTAGTTTTCAGAATTTCCAATTTGGTGTTTAACTGGGGATTTTTGACTTGTTCTTTTTCTATTTTTTTTTCTTTTAAGTTGCATTCTTAATTCATTGATCTGCTTACTGATGTAAGCAACCGGAGATATACATTTTCCCCTCAGTACCACTTTGGCTGTATTCTATAAATTTTGGTATGTTGTTTCATTGTCCTCATTTCCCCTAATGAAATTACTGATTGTTGCTATGATTTGTTCTTTGATCTACCTTTAAAAAAAGGATTATTAAATTTCCAATAAATCAAATCTCTCTATTATCCATTATTGATTGTAATTTTTATTGCATTATGATCTGAAAAGGATACATTTACTATTTATGCATTTGGTTGTGAGCCTTTTATGTCCTAACAACATGGTAAATTTGTGTGTGTGTGTGTGTGTGTGTGTGTGTGTGTGTGTGTGTGTGTGTGTAGGTGCCACACACTGCTGGGAAAATGGTATATTCCCTTTCTATTCCCATTCAATTCTCTTCAGAGATCTATCATCTCTAACTTTCCCAGAATTTTATTCACCTCCTTAACTTATTTCTTGTTTACTTTTTGGTTAGATTTATCTAGTTCTAAGTTGAAGCTCCTGCTAGTATACTTTTATTATCTATTTCCTCCTGGAACTCATTCAACTTCTTCAAAAATGTAATACCATAACATTTGACGCAAATATATTTAGTATTGTTGTGACCTCATTGCCTACGGTATCTTTCAACAAGATATAGTTTATCTCTTAATAAAATCTATTTTTGCTTTTGCTTTGTCTGAGATCATAATTGTAACTCTGCTCTTTCTTTCAGCCTAAACATTAATTGGGGCTGCTAGGTGGCATAATTAATTCTGCTCCAATCCCTTACTTTTACCCTGTATCTCTTGCTTCAAATGTGTTTCTTGTAAACAACATACTGTAGGATTCTGGTTTTTAATCCATTCTGTTATCTACTTCCATTCTATGTATAAGTTCATCCCATTCACATTTATAGTTATAATTGTGTATTTCCCGCCATGCTAATTTTCCCCTTTTTTATGCCCCCTCTTTTACTCCTCACAAGTGTTTTATTTCTGATCACTGCTTTCCCCAATCTACCCTCCTTTTTATCTATCCTTCCTCCCCCTTCTATTATCCCCATTCCTTTTTACTTCCTTAAAAAGTAAGATAGATTTTTCTGTATCCTATTGAGCATGTATGTTATTCCCTCGTTTAGCCAATTTTCGTAAGTTTAAGCTTTGCCAATCACCACCTCCCATCTTCCATTCCATGATATCTTTCATACCTCTTTTAAGTGAGATAACTTACGCCCATTCAATCTCCCCTCTCCTTCTTTCAGTGCAATTTTCTTTCTCACCTCTTCATTCTGCTTTTCAGGGCATCATCTCATCAAACTCACCTTGTAGTTACACCCTCTGCCTACAAATATTCCTTCTAATTGTTCTTATATTAATAAAGTTCATAAGAATTACAAACATTATCTTGCCATACAGAAATATAAACAGCTTAACCTTAATGAATTTCTCATATTTTCTCTTTCATTTTTTCCTTTCTATGTTTCCCCTAAATCTTGTATTTGGAGGTCAATTTTTAAATTTACTTCTGGTTTTTTAATCAGGAAAGCTTGACAGTCCTCTAATTCATTAAATATACATTCTCCCATGACCTGAGAAGATCACAATCAATTTTGCTGGGTAGGTGATTCTTGGTGGTAACCTTAACTTCTGTGCCTTCCAATATATCATATTCCAAATTCTCCAATTCTTTAATGTGGAAGCTGGTAAACCCTATATAAACCTGGCTGTAGCTCCACGATATCTGAATTGTTTCTTTATGGCTGCTTGCAGCACTTTCTCTTTGATCTGTGAGAGCTGTGGAATTTCGCTATGACGTTCCTGGGAGTTTTCATTCTGAGATCTCTTTCAGAAGGTGTTCAATGAATTCTTTCCATTTCTATTTTGCCCTCTGATTCCAATATATAAGGGCAATTTGGGGGGATAATTTCTTGAAAGATGCTGTCCAGGCTTTTTTTTTTAAATAAATTAAATCATGGCTTTCAGACAGTCCAACAATTTTCATATGATCTCTCTTGGATCCATTGTCTAGGTCAGTTATTTTTCCAATAAGAAATTTCACATTTTCTTTAACTTCTTTCATTTTGTTTTACTATATTGTGATGTCTCATAAGAGTAATTAGCTTCCACTTGCTCAATTCTAAGTTTTAAGAAATTATTCTCTTCAGTAAATTTTTTACATTCCTTTACCAAATTTGGCCAATTCTACTTTTTAGGGAGTATTTTTCCTTTGGTAAACTTCTGTTTATCTTTCCCCATGCTCTTAACTCTTTTCATAATTCTCTTGCTTTACTCATGGCTTTTCATATTTTTTCTTTTACTTCTCTAATTTGCTTTTTAAAATCGTTTTAAACTTTTTCAGGAATTCTTTCTGGGCCTGAAACCAAATTACATTTTTCTTTGAGGCTTCACATTAGCCATTTCAACACTCTTGACCTCTTCTAAGTTTATGCCTTGATCCTCATCCTCCCTGTCACCACAGAAACTTTCTATAGTCAAAAGGTTTTTTTGGTTGTTGTTTTGCTCATTTATCTGGGGGTTTTTGTTTGTTTTGGGGTGAATGGGTGCTTTTTAAAAATTAATTATTTTATTTATTCTCTTGTTTACGTCATTCATTTCCATGAGATTTTGAGTTACAAATTTTCTCCCCGTCTTTCCCCTACCCACAACCCCAAACAGTGATCCCACCATAAAGCCCCTCCCCCAATCTGCTTTTACGTCCTCCTCCAAAGCCCCTCTAACTTTCTGGTAGAGCAGGGTGGGTCTCCCTACCCCAGTGCCTGTATATCTTAATTTGTGAATGGGTGTTTTTAAGTGAGTTGGTTTCTGGTCCTTCACTGTCCCAAGCTTTTTGTGCCTAGTCTTACTGTTTTGTGTTAGGGCTCTTAGTCCTACTGTTGGCTTTCACTGGAGAGTAGATTACCCTTTCTGTCTTTTACTGGGGGTACTGGAGCCTCCCTGCTGGCCTCCTCTGGGTGTGGGGTTTAGCTGCTGGCTAGGGCTAGGGCCTTTCTGCTGGGTTGCCATTCTAACAGTCTTTCTGGAGGCTGGCCCTGGAAGAGGGATCTTGTTGCTGGTTTGCTCCAGAGGTAGGCTCCTGCTGCCAGGATGCTATGCAAAGGGTCCTTCTGTCAGGGGCAGGGTCTCACTGGTGGCCAACCAAGGAAGGGCTTCGCTACTAGTTGGCAATGGGGTCAAGGCCTTTGGTGGCTTGTGCTGGGGGAGCAGTGTCGCTCAAATGGGGCCTTCCTGTGCTTCATAGACAGTTTCTTACCTGCCTGGGTGACTGAAGTGAAGCCTTGCTTCAGGAACCCTGCTGTGAGGCCAGCTACTAGCTGCTGCTCTTGGACCTTCCCACCCTAGTGAGAGAGAGCACTTTCTTGCCAGGTAGGTAGGCTGCTTCCCTGCTCCTAGATCAATTTTGAGGTAGTTTTCTAGTTGTCTGGAGAGAAATTTGGGGGGCTTCAGAGGGTTCCTTCCACACTCTGCCATCCTGGCAATGGAAGTTCCTACCCACATTTTAGAGATGAGGAACGTGAGGCTAAGAGAAGTTAAGTGATTTGCCTACAGTGGTAAAATCCATGTCAGAAGCAGGACTAGAACTCAGTTCTTCTTGCCTCCAAGACCAACTAGCTACGTACTATGCCATCTGTCTTAAAGACAGAAAAAAGTCTCTATATATCCAAAGAACTTCTATTTGGAGAATATAGCATGTACAGAGATAAGTCAACATAGAACAAATTCAAAATAAGGGGGAGTAGGGCCCTAAAGCCCTGCAGGAATCAAGAAAGGTCTCTTAGAGATGGCTCTGGAGCTGGAAAGGGAACTGGGGATCCCAACAAGTGGTAGTAAGGAGGAACAACATTCCAGCCACAGTGTGTAGATGTGAAAGATGGATGCTATGGACAGGGCCTAGAAAGGATAGTTCATTTAGGAAAAAGAGTATAATCAGGAGTAATATGAAATTAGTCTAGAAAGAAATGTGGAGACTTTTAAATGCCAAACTTAAGAGCTTCAATTTTATCCCAGAGAAAATAAGGACCATAAAATCTTCTTAAGCAGGAGAGTATCAGAGCTGTGCTTTGGGAATATCAATTTGGGGGCTATAAGGGATGAATTAGGGCAGAGACTAGAAAAATAGAGAATGATCAGGAGGCATAGGATGACGGTTTTTAACTAGGGTAGTTTCTAAGTGAGTGAAGAAGGGATAGATGTAAGAGATGTTATATAGGTAGAATTAAGACGGTTTCTCAATGGATATGAAAATTGAATAAGACAAAAAAATCCACAATAATTCAGTGAACTCAAGTAAAGAGAAGGATGATGTTGTCTTCAAAAGAATTATGAAAAACTTGGGATTTTGTGGTATAGATAACAAGCTCTACTTTTGACATATTGAATGTGAGATCCAGGTGAAGATGTCCAGCAAGAAAATGATGATGTGGGGTCTAGATTCAAAATAAAAATGACGGATGGATACCTAGATTTTAAATTTGTGTGTATAAATATAATAACTAAATATCTGAGGTTTCTCTCTTAGCAGAGTAAAAAACATGGAACTGTCAGTCTCCTTCCAAACATATCTCCTAAGTCTTGAAAACAGGGATCTTAAAATGCAGAAGTGAAGAAGGAATGAACTCTACATCCAGGGCACTGACAGCCAACATAATAGGAAAGTTAAAGACATCTTTGGGGAAGACCCTTTATCAAGAGGTAGAAGGGAGGATAGCAAGGCAGCAACGGGAATCGGAATGATTCAAGACACAGAAAAACTGAGAATGTGGTATCCCTGAAGCAGAAGGAAGACAAGGGTATCCAGGAAAAATGGAATCATCACAATTTGCTGGAATTTTTTTTTTTTTAAAGGAAAAGGACTGAAAAAAGTTCACCAGGTTTGGTGATTCAATCATCTATGATTTTATCAAAAGCACAGTAGTTTTGGCAGAGGCCAGATTCTAATGGGCTGAGAAAAGACTGGTGGTGACTGAGGCACAGAGACAGACAAATTTTTCAACAAATTTAGCCGTAAAAAAAGAGAAAAGAGTTGAGATAGGAGACTTAAAAAGTTCAGATTAAACAAACAAAAAAGCATGGTCTGAGGATGCTTATAGGCAAGTAGAAAGAAGTCAGTGGTGAAGGAGAGATGAAAACTTATCTAACTGAGGATGAATCAGATATTTGAGAGAATATTTCCAATCAGGTTCCCCATTTATAATAATTGGAGAGACCATGGCCTTTGGCTCAAGGTTTTCAAGAGATTTCCCTCAGAAAGGTACATAAAATTATCTTGTTTTCCAAATTTTAGGTTGCTTTTGTCCAAAGGCCTCTGTAGAGAACTATATATTATATATTCAAAATAAATTTATTAACTGATTAAATATCTACTTACTCTGTACAAGATCCCACTCCCAGCATTTGGAAAACAAAGAATAAGAACTAGTCCTAGTTCCAATACTAACTATCTGTGTTGTCTCTGAACAATCCCTTCACCTGTTTCTTTATTTATCCCTGTAAAATGAGGGAACAGGGCTATCAGTGCTTTCTAAACTGCTCTGAACCACAGTTTAAGAAGCATTGACGGGGTCAAGAGTGAAAAAAATTAAAGAAGCCCTGGACTAGATGATCTCTAAAGACCCAAAAAGTTCTAAGATCCTGTTATTCTCTGTATTCAGAATTTTTCTAGGAAAAAATAGGGTAAACTTGCAGTTTCTTGTGATCCCTAAATTGGCAAATGTAAAACAAATAGGCAGTATATCTATTAAATTGCTCCAGAAGATCACAGTCTATGAGGGGAAAGACATGTAATCTCCAAACTAACCCAATGAAAGTGTGCCAGTGCATAAGAGAAGTAGAGATGAAATACTATGAGAGTTCAGGAGAATGTAATGGCTTCTAAGCTGTGAAATTAATAGATAAAACATAGATAATGTTAATGTGTGGTTTTCTAAGTCTATGAATGGTTCAGTAGCCCCAGTTTCTATCTCAATCTGACATTCCCTGTGTAAAGCACTTGAAAGAGAAGGAAACTCTATAGTAATCAGGATTATTGATGCAGAGTTAGAAAAGATCTTAAATGCTATACCATTTTACACATGAAGACTGAGGCCCAGAGCAGTTAAATGACTTGTCACAGTTTTATGATATCACAGCCTTTCTTTACTATACCACAGTCTCAATATTATTGCTCTCTATTATTTACTTATCTGTTTACATGCTGTATCCCCCAGGAGAAATAAGTTCCTTACTGGAAGGTGTTGTTTTTCCAATTTTGCCTTTGTGTCTCTTTTGCTAGTGTAGTGTGGTGTAATACCCAGAAGATAATTAACAAACCCTTGTTGACTGAACTGAATTATAGTCATCACCTTCATCACAACAGTACCCAAGTTAAAAAACAGCAGCCCTGCCCTGCCTTCCTAGCTAAGTGTTGGTTACAGGACAACATGGATCCTTGAAGACTGATGAGCAATACAAACTCATTTCCTTGTTCTGGAGAGAGAGCTGGCTGCAGTCTCCTAATTTGAGTTCAGTGCACTACACCATGTTGTAGGAAGGTGTCTCTGTTGGTTAACATTATTCCCTTACTTCCAAAATTCTGCTAACCATTGTTAATAAAACCCAGCTTATCCCTCAGTTAAGAGCATCGACAGACATATCAGCTGCTCACCTGGAACTGATGTACTGCAGGAAATAGTTTGTCGCAGATGGCATTTCAGAGCTTGGATGCCCTGCATTCTGGAGGTCAGCTGCTTCAACATTTTCATGTCCTAGCTGAGAAACAAAAAAGTACATATTTCAGGATGAGTGAATTATTTAGCCCCCCAGAATACCAGAGTTCACCTCTTCTATCTCTTAAAAAAACAAACACACAAAACCCAGGGGAAAAAAATACAAACCCCTAAGTTCTTTGGCCCACAATTACCATTATACTAACCAAACCCTGACAAATGAGACTCTTAATTTAAGTCATGGGGGTAAGGAGTAAGGAAAGGTAGACTTCACCATCTCTATTCAATATATCTTTTCCCCTTAAAAAAGATGTGAAAAAGTACAGGAGGGATAAAACCTCAAAAGATCTGAGCTTTAAAAAAGTTACAATTCAACTGGGAGCTAGATTTTCATATCCACCTTTTACATCAACAAAAATGGGATGAAAACAATGACCTTTATTATCTTCAGGGAACTAAAAATATATCCAGCCACGTTTAGTTTTTTGGTTTCTTTTTTAATTCCAATGCAACCATACAACCTTCCTGAATTGATAGTGTAATTAGGGTTCCCCTGCAAATGTTTAGGTGACAGTGAAAAAGACAGGTTCAAGCCTTTCTTCCCATTTTGAATTCAGAAATCTACCCATTAGCCCAGACAATAATTGTACCACCACCATAAGTAGGGTGTACTAATACCCTGCCCCTAAAGTTATCTGTCTCTGTGCCAAGGACAGCCCCAAGAAGAATCAATTATCTTGGCTTGAAGCCATGACAAAAAAATATGTGTACTTTCAAAGTCACAGACGGAATAGGATGAAAGTTATAACAAATGGTGCCATTCTTCATACATCTAACCTGCCACCACTGTTGTTTTGCCTCCTTTTGAGAAAAATACTTTGGAACAAAATGCTTGTTTGGCCCACAAATTGTCAGCAAATTCACAGAATCAATTTTTCCACTAATGGGGAAGGAATGCAATGTTCTGACATAGTCTACAATGTACTTTGTCATCTCACAATCTCCCCTACAGCTACAATGTTCAACTACAGTAAACAAAACCTTAGGAAGGGATTTCCTTTGCCTGTCTTAGAAGGAAGCAATGTTAGCATTTCTCCTTCCTTCTTTAAAAGCCAATGCTGCAGTGGTCTACCTGGACACCAAGACTCACCTTTCCAGCTCCTACCCCATTTTATAGAAAAGGTGGCCACAAAGTTTGTGCCAACCTTATTAGGACAAAGTATTCCAAAATTACTATCCTCACTTTGGCCTTGGTCTCCTAGAGGACAGAGTCAGGTGGACTCAAAGGGGCTGAAAGTAAAGATTTAGTGCCCCTCAGGCTTAACAAAATACACTGTGGAAAGAACAGAGACCCAACTGGAATAACCAAGTCTGTTCCCAGAGCTCAGATCTTAGCACCCCAACAGGAAGACATAAGCAAAGGAATGAACTGTGAGTAATGTGATTCCCATGACCACCTGAATGAAAAGATGGGGCTTAAAAGAAACTTCTATCTCCCCTGTTGAATTCTGAGTAGAGGAATAATTTAATTAGTTTAGTGCATCATGCAAGTGCAATTGCTCTGATTAGATACCTTAACTCTGTCCCTCAAGTTTTGCCCAAATACAAATGCTTGCTGTGCAATTTGCTTTTTTCTCTCACAGGTCTCTTCCTCGGAAGTATTGCTAGACTCATTTTTCTGGGGCTCTTTCTCCTAAAAAAAGGAAGTGACATTTAGCAGAGACAAACGAGATCAGCAACTTAACACCATCTCATTTAAGCTGCACTTTTTCTGTGGGGCAGCTTTGGTCACAGCCCATCTCCAAAGGTCCCTGAAGCAGCATCCCAATGGGGGGAGGAGGAGTTCAGTAAATCCCTCGAATGCCAAAGGACCCAAAGAAAGTTAACAGGATTTTAGAATCACCAAGAGCCACAGCATCCAGAGCAAGGAAGAGTCTACTTTTGCTGTACTTGTCTGCTCTGGTCAGAACACCTCTGGAGTGTTTAATTATAGGTACCACATTTTAGGAAGTACTTGGATGAACTGGAGCACTTCCAGAGGAAGGGGATCAACAGTGGTTAGGAGATGGGAGTTCATCACAAATAATGAAGGGTTTAATGAACTGAGATGGTTTAACCTGGAGAAGAGAAGATATGAGGGGCTATAATAGCTCTCTAAGTACTCTGAAACACTATAATGTTGAAGAAAGTTTACTATTGTTTTGCTTGGCCTCAAAGGACAGAACTAAGAATGCAGGGTGGAAGTTGAAGAAAAGTAGAAGGTTCAATACAAGGAAAAACTCTTAATAAATCAGAGTTTCCTGAGAGTGGAACAGACTGTTTTGGTACGTAGTTCTCCCTTACTCGAGGGTGGAAATACAGACTGAATGATACTTCGCAAGGGGGTGGGGGGGGGAGGGTGGACATAGGTAGATTCCTGTTCAGGTATGAAAATTGAATGAAATGGTCTCCATGAGATCCCTGCAACCTCTGAAATTCTATCTCAGTCACTTCATTAACTGGAATAGTAGGAAAAAGACTCTGCTACAGTCTGATCTTACTACTGAGCCACTTATGACAAACAAGAAATATTTACTTGAAATAAGATGCAAGCTTATAAACAGACTTAAATATTTTAGATTTAAATTATGGGAATGGCTGACTCAGAAATTATAAATTTAAGGAGATGCCAGGCTGCAACTATGAGATTCCCATCTTAACATGAACAAGTAGCTGTGGACCTGAAATGCTAAATGTCAGGTTGCCTGCCATAACTGTGATCTCTATACACCAATAATATTCTGCCATTCTCATTATTGGTCTTAGTGGTTACCTACTATGTTCTGCAGACCTACCTAGGAACATAAAGACCACTCTCCTTACATTACATGTGTACATGTATCTCTGTGTATTTGTAGATACAAACACACATTAGTGGCAACAATGCAGAGGCAACAAAATATAGTAGAAAAGAGAACCGCTGCCTGCCAAATAATTCTTTGCCAAAACACCACATTGCTGCTCAAGTCAGTAGCAAAAATTAAAATATTTGGGCATTATATCACCTATGCAGGTAATAAATTAAACTTTATGGTTATTTTTTAGAATTTAATGAAAAGCACTTCTGATGAAAGAAAAATTATGTACACCAGTACAGAAAAAAAAGCCCATTGGCTTTTGTTAGCCTAAATGTAAGCAGCAACCAGTTATGAGGAATTAACAGCAAATGATGAGGTTCTCTAGCTGTTTCTGTTTGTGAATGATGATGTGCCTATTACATGGAGTCCTATGAGTCCTCGCAATGAGCTCCAGTCACACATACATTTGGCCAAGCAACCCACAAGAAAAACCACACAGATGAAGAGCAGGCCATGAAACCAGAAGGGTAGATTGTTTTAGTACCTCAGTCAATAATATACAGATACTGGACAGAAGCTACAGTCATATGTTGAGCAGGTTTAGAAAAGAGGAAAAGAAAAGTCTCAATTTGTTTTGGGAAACTGCCCTGTTTCCATGATTCTGAACAGCTACCTGATATAAAACTCTTCTTCTTAAAATCAAAATTGAACCTATAATGTTATATAACTAGAAATCATAGATTATGGTGCCTGAAAAATAAAAACTGCAAGTGACTTAAAAGACACCAGAGGTAAAGGGACACAGGTTTTAGTCTGATGATAATGATGATTTGTGAGCAAGTAGTGGCACAAAAAAATGAGTTAGTCATGTAATAGGACTGGGGTAACAAATGATCACTTTGTATACTGCCCTGAGATATTGAACTGAAGATAAGAAAGGGTAAACTGAAATCCTTATCAGTAGATGATACCTTATATCCACTAAAGAGCTGTAGGGAAAAGTACGAGGGAAAGATACCAAAATAAAAAAAAAAACATCTTATCTCCATGTTAACCACTGGTCTCAATCTCTTCTTTATTTAATCAATTTGCAGATGAAACACTGCTGTTCATTCTCCACACCTTTCTCTTCATCTTCATCTACCTTCTAGTGACTGCACAGATAATCAGAAGGAATGAAAAACAGCAAAAGGCCCATACATAGTTAATAATAAAAAACTAGTTGTACATAATTTTTCTGGTGGCATCTGCCATCTATGTAATTTTAATAGGGTACAAATAAAGTCTCATAAAAACTAGTTAGCAGAAGATTCATTGCACACAACAAGCTTGTCTTTATGCCTTCATTTTTTTATTAAGAGTGGCATGTTAAATCACAAACAGGATTTACTCTAGAAAACCAAGTCCAGCCTTTTCCAGCATTGTACACTTATTTTCCCTCTCTTCTTGAAAGTTTTCAAATCTAGCAAAGAATAACATTTGTTGAATTTATTCCATTTAACATTCCCAACCACCTTTTGCTAAACTGCAAGTACAGAGGCAGCAGTGTGGCAGAGGAGAGAGCACAGGGTAAGAAGTGAGAGGTCTATCAGACACATGACCCCCTCCTCACTTACTAGTCAAGTCCCTTTCTATGGGACTCAATCTTCCTATATAAAATAGGAGGGAGAAGGAAATTAGAGAAGACCGGACAGACTAGATGACCACGAGAGTCCCCTTCCAGCCCTAAAACCTATGAAATCCACAAAAATAAAGTATTTGAACTGTCAACATAATAATCATGGAAAGTGCTGTAATCTCCATTTTAAATACCAAGACTCAGCAGCATAATGTGAAAAAATGAAATGTCTGAGTTCACTGAGTCAAATCGATAGCAATATGGAATATAGAGATCAGCTACTGTGACTGTTAACTAAACCCAGTGTCTGGCACACATTCAACTTGATATGTCAGCTCTACCTAATGATAAAAAACTGTTTACCATAATATCTATTTAATACAACAGAAATGCCTGTTGCCTGTTTTTTTATTTTTATCTATAATGTTGGCTCTGTAAACTGCAATATCAAGTTCCTGGCCTGTCCTCTGTGCTGAAATGGTCACCTTGTCCATAAGGCACCAGCACACATTAGAGTGACTGAAGTGCTTCCAACACTAAGGAGCTTGGGAATGCATGATCTTTCCAGAAAACCTTGGTCACACCAAGCATATGCAAGACTGCACACAATTCTGAATGTTACATATTAAATGAGGGAGTATTGGAGTAGGAAGATGGAGGTAGGACAGATATAACAGGAAGTATTTTATGAGGGAGATATAAAAGAGAGGAAAAGGTTGGGACCAGGAGAGTGGGGGTGGAGAAAAGCCTGGGGAGACTGAAAGAAGAACCCTAAAAGGAAGTTTAGGGGATGGGGAAAAGAGAGGGAAGTGCAGGAGGAAGTCCATAAGAATAAGATTAGAGTGGTTAGGGATTTGTAAACTATCACAAAAGAGGAAAGATTAAAGACCTGGGAGTATTTAGCATAACAAAAAGAAAACTAAGGCAGACAGGATAGTAGTCTTCAGAAGATTTCTCCTATAGCTCAAGGTTAAAGAATAAGTATAAACTGGCAGAAAGGAGGAAAATTTTGGCATAACATAATGAACTCCCTAACAACTCAAGCTATTGAGCAGTGGAACAGGCTGATGGATGAGACAGTCTCTCTGTCACCAGCAACATTCACAAAGTGGCAGTTCATATGAGAATGGCTACAGAAGGGATTAGATATGGATGACCTCTAAGACCTCTTTCAATTCTAAGACAATTTACTATTATTTAATAGAACTGTCAAGAGTTCTAAGAAGCAACAAGTTATGGGAATGATTATAGCAATTCAACCAAGTTATGTTCTGAAGGTACTGATTTTTAGACTTATGGCAGGAAATAATTTAAGTTTTAAAATAGGTGTTAGTGATATTTATTATCCTTATTTAATAATAGGCATGGGGTACAGGCCTTAGATATCATTAGTTTCAGAAATGAAACAGAAGGAAATGAACAGCTTTTCTTTTTGTACAAGGGATAATCTTGTAATTAATACTGGTCCTTATAAAAATATCTACCAAGCTTAAGAGTTCCATTAAAAGCAATTTACTTTAGAATTTATTTCAATTATCTGACTTTGTTTTGGTGAGAAACAAAACACAAAACCCACCATAACACAAGGAAAGATAATGCTTTATCCTCAGAAGA
The DNA here is from genome assembly GCA_028646575.1 of Pseudocheirus occidentalis. Classification (NCBI taxonomy): domain Eukaryota; kingdom Metazoa; phylum Chordata; class Mammalia; order Diprotodontia; family Pseudocheiridae; genus Pseudocheirus; species Pseudocheirus occidentalis. The sequence continues at coordinate 58,470,817 of CM053594.1, forward strand.
ATACTGAATTGTTTCTTTGGGGGGGAGAGCAAAGTATAGATGCAAAGCTCTACATTCAAGTTAAAAAAAAAATCAAGTTCCCAAGTACAGGAGAAGGGGACTGTGAGTAGAAAACAGGAAAAACATAGAAAAAAAAGGACCTAGATGTTTGAGTGATATATAAGCCCAATACAAACGAACAGGTGATGGCAGCAAAAGAAAGTCAATATCGTTTTGGCGTGTGTTACGGGAGGCACTCCCCATCCAGAATAAGGGAGGCAATGGTCTGCTGTCCTCTGCCTGGGTTAAAATAGCTTCTGGAGCACTGTATTCAATTCTGGAAGTCACACATATAGGAAAGACCAACCATGTAGAATGCACAAAGAGGAAAGAGGCCAGGAGGGGGAGGAGACAGAAAAGCAGGCCTGATTAGTAGTAGTTGAAGGAACTGGGGATGTTGAGCCTAGAGAACAAAACAGGGGAACCACGATCACTTTGTCTAATTACTGAAAGAGTTTTTATATATATATTTAAAGCTATTATATAAAAATTAAAAAAAAATTTATTTTGCTTGCTCCTAGAGGGCAGGATAAGCAGCAATCTGGGTTTTTAGAAAGGTAAATTTAGGCTTCATAGAAAGAAAAACTTCCTAATTATTAGAGCACTTCCGAGGAATGATGACAGCCTTTAAAGCAGTGGGCTCCCCAACACTGAAATTACAAAGCAGTGGGCTAGATGACTCCACATTTTGGAGAGGTCTGCAGAAGAAATTCAAGCCAAGATATTAACTAACTTCTAAGGTTGTTTCCAGCTCTGATAAATAAATGAATCATCTTTTAGTTTGATGCTAAATATAAATTTCCTCAGAAGAAAAGGTCAGAAATATACCTACATCTACCTACACAAAGTTCTTTCTGCAGTGTTGAGTACAGAAGCAGGGAAAGAAGAATAAAATTTTATCACCTAATGCTTAAGCACATTCACTTGTTTTTCCATCTTCCCCTCAGGTCATCTAAGTTAGTGAGCACATACCACATGATGACCAGGGAAATGCTGAATTATGCATCCATGACCACACAATAACTGAAACTAGCAGGAGAAAAATTAATAGCTATACTGCACTCTTCTGATCAATTCTCAGCTCAGCCCATAGTGGAATGATATGTTACATAGATTGGAACAACTTTTGAGGTAAATTTCAATACCCTTATTTCCCACTTTGCTTGCCCCCAACCCTTTGTGACCCTCTATGAACATCAGAAAGATTTTAAGTTTTGCATGATTAATATTGTCAATGATCACTTTTCACCAATGATTAATTCAATACATGAAAGCCTTAAAATAGTCCAGAATTTCAAAATACCAAAAACCCCTAATGTATTATACAATCAGCATTGTCTAGAAAATACTCATGGGTCAGCCTGGAAGAAGCCTCTTCCTTCTCCCACCTGTCCTGTGAGACACTTGGCCCAGCATACCTTGTCAGCAATCTCAGAAGAACTCCTCAGTGCACTGCTATTTATCGATTCAGAAGTAGCTGCTCCAAGACATTCTGAGGGCACATTAACACCATTGGTGCCACTGCTAGGAACTACAAAAAGAAGGGAACAACCAAAGGATTAGAGTAATTCCTATCTACAACCAATTTTTCTAGGTAATATTAAAAACTGCAGGGAAAATCAAGTCTCTCCTCATTTAAAATACATTTTAAACTTAATACTGATGACCACAAACCTGTACCATATTATGTTTCTGTCCTTCTTGGGGGAAAGAGGGAAACAATCTCAATGTTACATTCAATTATTCTCAGAAACAAAAACAAAAAATTACCTCAAACAACAAAAGTTTATATTCACTGTGTAAAAATGCCATTTAAAGACAAAACTCACTAAGCTTCCACATTCTCTATGATCAGATTTGCTAATAAAGACTAAATGTCACCTGAGATGAGGATGAATGAATTGAAAAGCATGTGTCAAGGCTCCAAGAGAAGGAAGCAGCAATAAACTATTTATACCCTAAAGCCAAGAGCAATACCTTCTGTCAGCAATAGACAACGGAATGACAAGAATAAGAAGAAAGGGGAAAAGGGGGGAAAAGAGAAGAAAGAAAAGGAGAAAGTACATATGATGTCATTGGGCACCATCCACATCACATAATCTGCCCTTACTAGAACTTCAGAACACAAAATTCTCTGTACTAGGTAACCATAATTCTGTCACTGAGATAGTACAATTCAGAGCAGGGTGGCAACCACTGCAACGGTAACTGCACTTCAGCTATCTGGGAATTCTTTTTTTCAATGATGCAGATGATATATTTCTAGGTTTCTCAAAAGAAATAACATAGAAAAAGCATAATTTTTTTTAAACGAGGAGAAATTAACAAGAAACCCTGGGCTTTTCTTTTTATAACCCTTCCAATATTAACAATTCTTATCTTTTATCATCTCACTGAGTTCAAACCTGGCCTCAGATACTTACTAGCTATGTGACCTTGGGCAAGCTACTTCACCCTGTTTGCCTCAGTTCCTCATCTATATGATGAGCTGGAGAAGGAAATGGCAAACCATTGCCATTATCTTTGTCAAGAAAATTCCAAATGGGGTCACAAAGAGCCAGACATGCTGAACAACAACTACCTTTTGTCATCTTTGTCAATTTGATGGATGAGATGAAATTTCAGATTAAAAAAATTTTTTTTCATTTCTCTGTTAGTCATTTGGAACATTTTTCCACATGGTCGTTAATACTTTGCAATAATTTTGAGATCTGTTCAAATCCTGTGACCGCTTCTCTACTGAGAAATAGCTTTTGGTTTTTTCTTAGTGGTCTGTAATTCTTAGATATCAGACCATTATGAGAAATATTTAATGCAAAGATTTTTCTCAATTATTTCCCTTCTTATCCTCATTGCTTGAATTTTATTTGTACAAAACCTTTTCAATTTCATGTAATCTCAACCTCACCATGTCCAAAACTGAACTCATTATCTTTCTCCACAAACCCTCCCTCTTCTGAACCTCTGTTACCACACTCAGGTCTCTTGCACTCACTTCATATAGCCAATCACAGCGGTCAAATCTTGTCTTTTTACCTTCACAACATCTCTTGCATATGTCTTCTCTTCACTCACACAAACCCAACTGTAGGACAGATCCTCATCAGCTTTTTTCCCCTTCTTCATGTACTTTATTATAGTGAGGATAATATTAATAAAATTCAATTAACAATTCTTGCAAAAAGGGGAGCTCTTCCTACAGGTAATTCATGTTTGGGGGTTTGTCAAATACTAAGTTACAGAGTTAAAACATTTCTTGTTCTTGTTAAAAGTCTGATACCTAAGACAGAAACAAAACTAAATATAAAATACACCCAATAAATGATTAAAAGAGATGAACAAACAACTCTTAAAGCGATTTTTCTTAAAGAAAAATCACAAACTATTAAGTCACATGAAAGAGGATTCCAAAGTATAATGAGAAAAATGAAAATCAAAACAACTGAGATTTAATCTCACACAATTAAATAGAAATAGTCTATATGTAAATGAAAACAAAATAATCAAAACTGAATGCTATAAAATTATAATGACCAGGTTTGGTCCTAAACAAGATATAGAAAAGAAAGCAAGATATAAAAAGAAAGCACTTGAGGGATGGCTAGGTGGTACAGTGAATAGCGCAGGAGACCTGGAGTCAGAAGGACCTGAGTTCAAGTCCGACCTCAGACACCTAATAGAAAAACTAGCCATGTGACCTTGGGCAAGTCACTTAACCCCAACTGCCCTCCAAAAAACAAACAAACAAAAAAAAAAAACGAAGCACCTGTCCCACTCCCCTTCTTTGCAAAGGTAGGGGTCCTGGAATGTGGTGCACTGCATATACTGGATTTTGCCTTTTTCAATATACTCGTTAGTTATAACCAGTGTTTCTGCCTCTAATTTAATCTCTATTATAGGAGATATAAAAACAAAAATTATGGTTAAAAATGGATTCTGAAAAGATCCAAGACTAAATAAAAATGACTACATGAAAAATGAGTACACTGCCTACGGTTTCGTTTATATTTAAAATGCATACAACAATATAATAAATATACTACAACCAAGCCCAAAACACTGACCTGTCTGTGGGACTGCCTTTGGCTGGGGAGCCTGTAATACTGCTGGGCGTAGCACACTTCGCTGCTGTTCTTTAGGTTTCTGGGTTGGCAGACCTAAAAACAGAAGCAAACTTCAAGAATTCAAGTTTATAAAAGAAATTCACCATCTCAACTTCCTTACACACTTGAAAAAAATTAATTTCCTGGAGCATCTATAATACTTAATGGATGCTACACTTGGCAGATGAGTGACAATTTTCCTTTCTACTGATACCTGTTCATTTCTAACTTTTTGCCTAAGTGTTTTTTAGGCATAAGGAAACAAATTCCCCACCTAGTCTATCTGGTCTTGCTTGGAGTTAAACTAGTCAGTCACATAAGGACAGCCAACATATTCTTCTACTCAAGAGCTAAAATGAAAAGTAATCGGGAAAACACCAAACTCTAAACATAACGAGTAGTCATAGGTAGTCAAAACTACCTGAGTTAATCTAATCTGACTGTACCTTAAAGATTCAATGGAATGTCAGACCTGGGAAGGGTTTTAGGGACCATCTAATTTAATTCTCTGCTCACAGCACAGATGAAGAAACTGATCTCCACTGAGATAAAATGACTTGTCCAAGGAACTGTATGGTTTTTGGAAAAATAGGGTATTAAAGAAGCAGCATTAAAACAAAACAAAACTTCTCCACTATATTTAGAGTTAAGAGACCCTCTGTTCAAACCCCATGCTGCACTTACTACTTGTATGACCCTGGGCAAGTTACTTCATATCTCTAGGTCTCTGGTTTCCCAATCTGTAAAATGAGATGGCTGGACTAAATGATCCCCAAGGTCCTTCCCAATCCCAAAGTTACTGATCCAGGTCCTACTGATCGCTAGTGCAGTAGCTTTTCAACACATTTTTAAAATCTACTTTTCAAAATACTCTGCTTTAATCCTTCAAAAATCTGCATCTGCATCAATATGGGGGCTTCTTCCACCAATATAGATAACCATTTCACACCTTAATAGATGATTTCTATGAGTTGCTGTAGGGAAAAAAAAGTTCATCCACCATGAGCCAACCTTTCATTAATGATTCTATTTACATTTAGATAGACTAGCCATGGGATAACAGCCGTTATCTATACTCAAAGCCTTTCCATTTTGGTTAAGACCTCCCAGAGAGAGAGAGCTCTACTGGAATGATCTTCATAATTCTCGTCACCTAAATACCATTACATGAGGCCTTGAAGGGAAATGTGTCATATCAAGATAACGAAGCTAAACAGCAATATAAAGACAATGTTCTCCAAAGTAGGAGTGGGTGGGAATAGGGGTGGGCTGAGATGAGTAGGGGTGCATGTAGGTGCCACAAGACAATGCCTAAAACTAATGGATGTTTTTGAGTATGATATCCATATATTCACTTTTTTCTCCAACGTAAACAAAATTCAAAGCAAAACCAACAAAATAAAGACTAAAATAAATTCCCAACAATTACTTAATATAGTGTGCACAAATGAGGATAAATTTAAGCCAGCACTTCAAATCCCAATATGGATGGATGCAACCTGCCCATGTCAGCTGGCAGTTTGTAATAAATGCTGGGGCATTTATAAACTAAAAGTTAAACAATCTTGGTAGGTAACTTAAAGAGCCGTAATAGCTGTTACACAGTGCTTGGCATATGGTAACTGCTTAACAAGTGCTTATAGACTAACTTTTATATTTCTCAACATCTTTAATTTCAGTAAGCATGATATAAACTAAATTATTAAAAATGGACAACTAAATTGTAATTGTTTTAAATGTTTATTACTTCAAACTTTTAAAAAAAAAGTTAAACAATATCCAGCTGTAATATACATAAAATATTTGAAAATCAAATGCACTAGAACAGTTGAAATGAGTACACGCAAAGGTAACAGTTTAAGTAATGGAAATAGAGAAACAAAATCTAGACATGTTCCACTATACTGATCATTGGGATTTGCAAATTTTACTATACTTTTTTGTATAAATGCTTTTCATGACAGCATGAAGCCTAAGAAATCAAACCATCTCAAGAGGTGTAAGGACAGTAAACTGGGAAAAGCAAGAGAATTTTTCAAGGGAAAAATTATATGCTTTTAATAAAAAAAAAAAAACCACTTTTTCAAGTCGTATCTGTGTATCAAAATGATCATTTGCTTTTTTTGTATGAGTTTGCTTACAGAACTGCTAAGTATTAAAACTTCATTTGATGGGAGAAATGTAGATTACATTTGCAGCTACTGATGTCTGTCTCTGTGTTTCTCTGAACACACACACACACACACACACACATATACACATACACACACACACAAGAGTAACAAATGTAGCTCTTGTTGAAATGAGAATATGTTAAAATTGACGTTAGAGTTGTTTTCTTTATAAACTTGATGACAATGCTATGCCAATAGAAATTCCAATACAGCTGACAGAAATTTTAAATGATAGCACATGGGAGAATTATATTGTATTAGCAAAAGTTAACTGATTTAAAAATAAAATGCAGATTTAAAGCACTAGTTAAAAATGTTGCCCTTGATGAAATCTGGACACACTGTATGCTTCTCGGGCAATTTATCTAAAAGTGAGGAGCTACATGAAGCTTTTCAAGTTGTTAACAAAAGTAATCAACTTTACAAAAAATAGTCTATTATAAAGAATACTCTTTGCAAAATTAACTGATTACATAAAGGCAGAACACAGAGTACATCTATGTAAAATATACTGGCTTTCTTGTGACAAATATTTTGAAGGGATGCTTTGAGCTAAAAGAAAAAATGTCACTTTTTCCTAGTGAAAATAAAGATGAAGCAAATTTATTCTTTTTTTTTTAAATGTTCTGCCTGAAATTTGTGGATATTTGTGGAGAAACACAGCACTCCAAATAAATCTAGGCAAGTTTCTTAAATCCTTGTTCTGATCCAGAAAGTTACTGCACTCATGAAAGTTTCTCAAAATGTGGTGTTAGTGATGGTATTATTACTCAATTGCTTTTAACCGAGTCATCAAAATTATTTTGTCTTTACATTATCCACAGCAGAAAACTCCATTTCACTAAAATAAGATGTTCACAAGCATTTATTAAACTTACTATGTGCCAGGCACTGTGCTAAACCAATGGGGATAGGAAGAAAAGTACAAAACAACCAAATAAAAAAATTTCACCCAAAGCAAATAAACAAAAGCAGCCCCTGCCCTCAAGAAGTTTACACTGCAAATGGACTTAATGTTAACAACTACATAAAGGGTAGATGTGAAAAATAATCTACAATAATGGTCCCAGTGGTGTTGGGACTGGGAAAGATCTGCAGAAGGTGAGATCTAACCTGAATCTTGAAGGAAGCAAAGAAAATGAAGAGTGTAGGTGAAGAAGGAATAACTGTGGGGTGCGAGGAGGAAGAAGGGAGAGGACCAATCAATACAAAGGTATAGCATGGAAGGCGATGTGCATGGAATGGCTAGTGGGTCAATGTAGCTGAATCACAGACTGTATAGAAAGGAATAAAATGCAAGGAGTCAGTTTATGAAGAGCTTTAAACAACAATAAAGTTGGTATCTGTTTCATAAACTATAGAATTCTCTTTACTGCTAGCCAAAACACAATAAGGTTGTTCAGGTCCAAAATTTGTTTTAGTTATCAACAAAAGTCTATTAATTGTTCTCGTTCAGATGGAATAAAACCAATGCATCATATTTGTCCCACATGAGTTCCTTGTCCATTCCTATTTAGAAACATCACGGTCTTGAAAATAAAATGAGAATCATTTCTATAGAGTGGTCAAATGATTAAGTGGGTCTTTGTTTTCTTATATAGGGTGACCCAAAAGTCTTAGTGCAGTTTTAAGCTTTAGTAATAAAACCTGAAAAACCAAGCAATTAAAGGGGTACAAATTTTTTATGCACTAGTGAGTTTCAAAGATACAGCAAACAAGTCAGGTAGAAGAAAAATTTGTTGGTTGCTTCCTAATTTATAACTACAAGAACCAACATAGGGATGTATCTACTTTTCTGCAGAACTCCTGAGCCTCTTGTTACTCCATCTTTAGTTTAGGTGTTAGTTTAGATGCTTCAATATATCAAGTCTTTAGTATTTCATTTTTAGATAGCCCAAACACAACCACATTATCACCAACTCACCTTGCCCTGCCCCATCTTCAGGAGGTGCCATAACAAAAAAAAAATGTCATCACTAGACAGCCACTCTCTAGCTATGACCAGTGGAGTCTCTCCACTGGTCCTTTGGCAGAACACATCTGGACCTGAGTGAAGTTTTCCCTGGCTGTCTATCTGTACAGCCTTTGAAATCTCAATGCCACAAGCAATTAATAAAGGAAGACTTGAGGAGAACAGTTGAAAAGTGTTAAATGCTAAAATTAACACTTTTGTTTTCTAGCACAAACAACCTTTTAAAGACAGAATATTAAATGTATTGTGGACTATAACTTCCTCTCCCAAACAGTTTTTTTTCCTCCTTTGGGGGTGGGAGGGAGGCAGAGAGAGGGTCATTCTGAAGCACGTCCCAATAAAGTTCCTAATAATAAAATATACACATAAGACCTTGAATGAAAACATTGTTCTCCATCTCTTGAAGTAGAATGGCAAGCTAGATAAATAAACATCAATACCTTTTATCTCACTTTGTGTCTATATTTTATTCAGCTTCTAGTCTTCAAAACAACTTTTTTAGTATTTAATTTTCAAATAACAAGGATGAGTTTAAAAGCAGAGGCTATGTCTTGGGTTCTTTGGCAACTTCTTTGTAGAGGAAGGCCCTGAAAATTTAACAAGTCGCTTACCTTTCTTTTCCCAAGAAAGAAAAAAAGAAACAAAAGGTTGAACATACCTGCACTGGGTGCCTGACCATGGATAAGTGTGGGAGGCTTCAGTCGGAATCCACTGCTCTTTTCCTCTAGAAGTACAATACAAAAGGTAAGAAAGCAGGCCTTTGGCTGGATGTCTAAGCCAGAGATGCAGCAGGGCAAAGAAAATGAGGGCTGCTGGTCCCAGCAGTCAATGAGGGAGGCCCAAAGAAGTAAGGAAAAGACCTCAAAAGACCTGAATTAAAACAAAATGGAAGAATCCCCACCCTCACCCCCACCCCAAGTAAGAGCTACAGAGTTGCTGAAATGAATATGTTTTGCAGACATTACTAATGGGTAGTACCAATTCAATGGCTCTGGAAGTGGATGGGAGTTGACAACACAACAGTAAGCTAGATAATGGCTAAGAGAAGTGGAAGCAGGAAAAGTTATGGCACAAAAAGATTTAATTTTCCTAAAGAGCAAAATTCCAGGGTTTTAACAAAGGATGGTCGACTACTATAAGTCTACAGTATACATAGACCCACCCTGAAGCTGGCAATGCTTCAGAATTTAGAATATTTTTTTATTTAAAAAAAACAGACAACCAGATACAAAGTGCACCTAAAAATAAGGATCCTATCATAGACCTCCTTCACTATGGAAAAGAAATGATAACCAAGAACTATAAAGAACTTGAACCCACTTAATCCTTGTCTAGCCCTTGACAACTTCAACTGCTAAATGGGAACGAATAGCAATTCTCATTATACTAATTCCTAAATGTACTATAACAAAGGACTAACAGCCATCACAAGGAGTATCTAAAACCTGATCATTCTAAATGAAAAAAAAAATTTACTTCCAATGTCTAGTAGAAATTCTTCTAAGTAGTTCCTAAAAGCTTTTAAAAGCAGGGCTAAATGGTTACGCAATGAATAATAGTAACATCCCAAGAGAGTAAAACTTTCTAAAACCAGAATAGAAAGATACCATAATTCTGAAAGGCAAAACTAGGAAACTCAGTCACAAATTATTGATATTAAATAATTCATCCTACTTGGAGAACTAGTTTTGATTTGTATGTCAATGGTTTACAAAAATGAATTACATTAGTTAATTCATACTTTTTACTTTATCCCTATAATCACCCTAGTCTCTAAACTTAGCCAGACCTAGGCCTTCACCTTATTTCTAGACTACCATCTCCAAACTACAGCCATGCCTGTATTACTAACCCTTCCCCCTACCAATCTCTGCCTTCTAGCTCCCACCTTCTGTAATTTCCTACAGTATAGTAACTGTCTCAACTGCATTTGCATCCCCATAGTAATGCTTTATCTGGGACTTTTATTTTGTTCATCCTTTGAAAGTCTAGATTCCTCAGAATAATATTTTCAAATAACTGATGTAAAGGCTAAATTTCAGTTATAGGCTAGTGAAAAATAAAAACTAAGGATGCGATCTGTTCCCTATTAATGTTCATGTACTCTATGGGTCCACAAACCCCAGATTAATAACTCCCGGTTTCATTTCTATGTCCCTTCCTGCCCTCCCCTCACCTTTCATTCATGGTATGAAAGAACTCCAGAAATCATTTGAATGAATCACCTCAAAAAAAAAACCTCTCTATAACATCTAACAGAAACTGCCTTTGTCTGTATCACGGGAAAAATCCCTAAGCATTTGTTCATAAGAGCAGAGAGACTAGGGAAGCTCACCTGGTTCTGAGTCAGAATTGCCTGCAGATGGTTCACAGAAGGTTGATGGCATAAAAACATTGTTTTTTGATACTGTCATCAAGATGGTATGGGGGAAGGAAGGGGAAAAGAGTGGGAGGAAATAAAAAAAGCATGAGTAAAAGGGAAGTTACATGAGACCACTTCTCTTCCAAGTATTAACTTTCAAAATACAAATGTGTGATTTATAGCCATGAGATGATATCATCATGGACAAGATACTTAACATGTCAAAATAAAAGCCCTTTAAAAATTAGTGTATCTTTACACTATCTTTACAGTGAAAATGTGGGACATTATCAATGTTTATTTTACACATTAGAGTCAACTCTTAACTATTCAAAGTTGGTAACCTAGTGCAACCCTTAGCTAACGTGTCAATCCCCTCAACAATATTAACAAGTGACCATCTAGCCTCTACAGCTCCAGTGAAGTTTACTGTCCTACTGAAAATTCGGATTGGTAAATTCTTCCTTCCAATAATCCCAAATCTGTTTCCCTACAATTTCCAATCACTGGTTTCCTTTTTGCCCTTTGGAGGTACCCAGAACAAATCTAATCCTGCTATACTTTTCACAGTCCTTCAGATAGATGAAGACAATCATGGGCTCTGCCCCTTTCCTAAAGTCACATCTCTGGGTTAAAATGGCCAGTTCCCCCAACTACCTCAAGAAATGTAGTTTCATGTTTCCACATTAATCTGATGGCCTCATCCAGCTTGTCAATGTCATTCTTGAAACGTGTTCAGAGCTGAACATGAAATCTCCTGTTTAGATAGATTCTAAACAGGGCAAAACACAGTGAGATTGCTTATCTTACATTTAGGCTCTCTTTTTCCTTTGGAGTTCACACTTTGTCAGTTTTAACTGTTTAGATATTCCTTCCAAGGAACAGGAAAAGGCTAAAGTGAGGATTTGAAATTATAACTAGTTCTTGATTATTATTGCATCAAAAAGTTTTTACTCTCTAGCTGGTTATCAACCACCAGGCTTCCAAATGCCTCCTGCCATAACTGAGGTATTCTCTGAGAAGGGAAACCATTTCCAACATTAAGTGCAAGCAAAATACAGCTTATCTATTACCATAGGGCTATGATTATCAGCTTTTGTATGGAAAACTCACAAAATGGGAATTCCCTGTACCAATAAAGATTGTAATCAAAGAATTCTAAATTTAGAGCAGTGTAAGTACCTTAGAAGTCAAGCTATCTATCACTTAATAAATAGGCTTTAGGTAGCTGCCTTGAGTTAAGTGATTTGATCCGGGTCACATAATCAGGAAGTACCAGAGGTAAGATTTAAATATATCCCTTATCTCCTCCCACTCCTTAGAGAATGAGTGGGTGGGTGGAGGGGTAAGAAAGGGTGTCCACAGTTGTGGAACACTGCATATCCTCAGATTTTGAAAAAAATATATATATTGATTGTATTTGATATGCTGTAGCTGTATGCATAAAAATACAAGTAGATACAGCATTTGATACACTGATTTTCCCCTTCTCCCTCTTAAAAAAACCCACCAAAACTTTGTTATAAGCAGTGACTCTGAGAGAGAAGTGGTGAAAGGAAAGAGAAATTTAGATAATGTAAAAACAAAAGATGTTAATAAATTAAAAATAAGTATATGTGAAACACAGAGACACAGAGACAGACACACACACACAGACACACAGACACAGACAGACAGACAGACAGACAGACACACACACACACACACACTTCTTCCTGACACTAAGTCCAGGATTCTATCCACTATATCATAGTGTATCTTCAAGCATCTGCCCAGTCTCACCTGATCTCAGAAGAATCCCTAAGCAGGATTAGGTCTGATCAGTGTTTATATAGATAATGTGTAATACTCCCAATAAAGCAAATCCAAAATATCTATTTTTAATTATCTATTCCATTAATCTCTTCTACAGATAATCAAGGGATGAATGTCTTTTTTTTAAAGTGCTGTAAGGTCTAAGGAAAGAGTGATAGTTGGCATAAGAATATACAGGACTTAGAACTGGCAAGGACCTTAGAAATCATCTAGTTTATCCCTTTCGTTTTGTGGAAGCTGAAAACCAGAAAACTTAAGTGTCTTTACCAAGGTCATATAGGTAGGTAGTAGAGCCAGGATATGAACCCAGGTCCTCTGATTACCAAACCAACCTTCAAGTTTACTGTTTAGGTCTTTTTTCCAAGGGAATGGCTAAAATTCAAGTCTTTGTCTTGTGCCACACTGTGGGGCCTCAACACAACTGACCTTTCCTTGGATTCAGTATAGCTACGTTTTGTGGTAGCAGTGGCATTAGATGAACAGAAAGAAACTGAAAAATTATATCCTAACAACTATGATAGAGTTTATATATGAAATCTGCATAAGCAGGAATAAATCTTCATATTCAGATAACATAAAAATTCTAAAAAATAAACCAGTGTGTCTAAATATTTAACAAGCCACAGATGCAGAAAACAGGGTAATGGTGACAGATACAATGGTATTAAAAATGAAGTGGTGGAAGGAAGGAAAAGAGAGAAACCAAACCATCTGACATAATTTAATTCAAACCTTCAATGGTTGCCCCCCTGCTACAGGATAAAGTCCAAACTTTTTTACTTAGTACTCAAGCCCTCCTCAAGGTGATCTCAAGTCTGACTTTTCAATCATCTCTCAAGATACTTTCCTTCAAAGTCCCTTCGTTCCAATCTGACTTTGATCCTTGTCTCTTGTGTCTTTTGTTTTCCACATGATATGTCTTCTACCTGGCAATGACCTCTCCCCTCCTATCTCTCTCTCTCTCTCGATAGATAGATAGATAGATAGATAGATAGATAGATAGATCCAGACAGATATAGATATATATAGATATCCCACCCTGTAAGATTCAGTTCATTTATATACTTCATTAAGAGAGTGATTTTTCCTTCCATGGAACCCCAGACATAACTGAGGATGTGGCATTTTATATACTGGATTGTGACCTTTTTAAATTTAACTTTCTGTGTCGTCTAAGTCTTATCTTTTCAATTAAACTGTAAGTTCAAGGATAGAGACCTTATTCTTGGCCTATGCATACTGCTACTTGTCTTTCATAGTTAGCTCAAAAATACTATTTTTTTTCCCCAAAAAATACTATTGATAAGCTCACAGGATCTGAAGCTGGATAGCTCATCTTGAAGATCATCAACATCTCAATTTGTGGAAGAAAAAGTTAGGTCCCCTAGAAGCAGACTGTCCAAAGTCACACAGGTGGTAGTAAGTAGTAGATCTGGGAGATGAACCCACATTTTAAAACTCCAAATGCAATGTTCTTTGCTTATATAATGCTGCCTTTGTTACCCTCCCCACTATGTTCCATCACCCTGATCTGATTTAACAATGTCCAAGGCCTATTTTTGTATCTAAGTTGATCAGCCTTTACTTTAAAACTAATGACATGGGACTGTGTGACTTAGTGTGATCAACAGAGCTGTTCCTTAGGGATTGTATAACTCCTTCCCATCCCAACTTCTCCATTGTAGACCAGCCATTCATAAGAGGTTACTTCTCAGCTTCTAAGAGAGGGTTTGGGAAACTCACCCTGTTCCATGTATGTTTATTTAATTAAACACCAGATAAATGACATTTAGCATTTTACTTAAAGAAAAACCATAATACCTTGCTATCTTCATTTCTGATGGAAATTAAGTCTTAGATTCATTCTTTACTGCTTATACACTACTTGGGTAATAAATGAATCATGGCTATTACACTGTAGGGTTTGGGGTGGGGTGAGATGGGGTGGAAAGGTACAAGTGACATGACAAAAAAATATATACACTTCCTCCTCTTATTTTCTGGGATAGTGATATAATTTTTACCTGACTGTGGAGGAAACTGAGTTAATGAAGAAGTCCTTTCCCGTTTGACAGGAGGACAGTAATTTCCATCTTCTCGGTCAGAATCTGCAGGATAATGGGGAAAAGGAAAAATATACACACACAGAAGATATAAGATGTACACATACACACATACAACATGTGTGTGTATACACATACACACACAGAGTTGAGCCTTTTTACAGATACTAACAGCCAATATCTGGCAGATTTCCTCACCTTCTCCATCTTCTGGACTTGAGCCATCAGCTGACCTCTGAAATAAAAACGTAACAGTTGGTAAAACAGACTTGCACTAATAATTCATTTGAATCCTAAAATGAATTAGAAACAACTATACTATCATTTACACTTACGCTTTCACTGCACAATATTAAAATTACATTCAGAATTTCAGCCAACAGATCAAAGGATGATTGTCACAATGAAAAAATCTTATAACAGAGCAACTTTCCCACTTGACTTCAACACTCATTTTGAATAAACATGTGTTCTCTAAAGAAAACATGAGGCATCTTAAACCAACAGAATTCCCAAACTATATATTCCAGCACACTGAATATATAATACTGAACACAATAAGACAGATCACTGATAGCCAGCCCGGCAGGAAAACTCCTCTTTTTAATTTTCTTCATTACTTCAACAACTTCTTGGTCTCACTGACATCACTATTCACTTCAATGGTACAGATTAAAACCCATTCATGCTTTGTCATCCTATGAGAGATTCTTGCCCATATCCTTCCATATATCCTCCATAGAAGACCTTCCTACTGTGCAGGAAGGCTTCCCAAATTCTTTAAAATATAACAGATGTCAATGTAAGCTATCTATCCCATTATCTCTCTCATTCATAGTTCATGACTATCCCACTTCTTTTTTCCATCTCTGACCTGTGACAATACAAAAAAAAAATAATAATCACCATCAAATATACTTCAAACAGATTTCTATGCAAGGCTGGTCAACTGGGGCTATTAACATAAGGCATGGAAAAAAGCTATCGTAGTAATACCGTAACTGTCAACAACAAAAGTCCTACTTGCCAAAGAGAAATGCTGGTTACCTCTTCTTGAGGGATACAAAGCACTGTACTTTCATCTTCACAGATAATGCTTCACAGCACAATTGCAGTGCTAGAAGAGATCTCAAAAAGTCATCTAGTCCAATCCATCCCTTACCATAGAGATGCTCTATAACATATCAAAGAAGTGGACAAGCAGTCTCTGTATCAAGATATCCAATGAAGATTAAAGACTGCAAATTCAATGAGATAGTTTTCTTTTCAATATAATCTGTTGTGAAGGCCAAGATTTCTGATGCTTTTCTTTTTCAACCTAATCCTTAGTTCAGTGTTTAAGTCCCCTACTAGACACCTGACCAGGGCAGAATGCAATGGAATTGCTGCCTACCTTGTTCTGGTCACTGTCTCTATCAATGCAGCCTCATATACAGATAAGCTTCTTTGAGGGCTGTGTTTCACTGTTAACTCACTGAATTTGCAGTCCATCAAAATTCCCAGATAATTTTCATATGTCCAATTACCTGTACACTAAAGAAGTTGATTTTTAAACCCCATGTCCCTATATTTGTCCCTATTAAATTTTGTATTATTTTGTTCTATTCTGAAGGAATGGAAAAATTACAGTATCCAGCAACAAAAATGATCTTCCTTTAAAGCTCGGGTCTGATATCAACCCTCTGTCCATTCAATGAACTCCAGTGCCTCCCTATTACCTTCACGATCAAAGAGAATAATGTCATTTGACATTTATAACTCCCTTGTCCCACTCCTACTTTTCCAATCTTCTTATACTTTAGCCCTCCACCATTTTTAACCCCATGTAATGTGCAATCCAATGCCAGTGGCCTCTTGTGTTGTATTTCATACAAGACATTCCACCTTCAAACCATAGGCATTTTCTCTGGCTGTCTCCCATGCCTGGAATTCTGTCCCTCCTCATCTGCCTCTTGGCTTCTTTCAAATCCCAGCTTAAAATCCTACCTTCTACAAGAAGTCCTTCTCTCAAGTTCCCTTAATGCCTTCCTTCTGTTGAATATCTCCAATTTATTCTATACGTGGTTTCTTAGTACACAGTTGTTTGCATAGTTTCCCCCATTAGCCTGTGAATTCCTTGAGAACAGAAAATATCTTTTGTCTTTCTTTGTATTCCCAAGAGCTCAGCACAGTGCCTAGCAAAGAATAGTGACTGACTGACATTCATCTACGTTCTCTGAGCTGTGCGGCCTTTGGCAAATCAGTTTCCTTATCTATAAGATGAAGCTGTGTTGGATAGCTAGTTTCTAATATTTTATTATTCTCTAGCTCATGAGTCTCAAAGCAAACTCAAATTTAAATTAACTTCTTTTAAATAATCTTGAAAAAATATAGTCCTTTATAAAATTTTGATCTCACAGTATTTTCCTGTATAGTCAAATAAAAAATGATAGGAATAACTTTGGAGGGGCTAGAAACATTGGCTAAAAGGGTAAGGAAGGGCACAGGAAGGAAGCAAGGACAGAACACAACAGGTATTACATGGATAAAAGTGGGGTGTATAAAATTCAGGACTGAGTAGAGACTCCAGACTTTAGAGACACCATGAACCAGTCAACAAGAATTTATTTAGTACCTAATATTTACAAGGCCCTGTGCCAGCTGCTGGGGAAACAAAGTCAAAAATCAAGCAACCCCAGCACTCAAAGAGGAACTAGATCTGAGAAGTCCTGGACTGGAAAACCACTAAAATATGTGTACCAACTTTATGAAGCAAATATACAACCTGTACTATGCATTTGTTATTTGCAAAAACACAGTATTTCAGCTATATTGTTCTTTCAACTGTTACTTTAGTATAATTTCCCATTTGTGTAAATTACTTTTTACCAAGTATATGTTCAAAGACACCTGGCTTTATTTTTCATACAAGAAAACAGTTAACAATGTTAACATTTAACAGTTAACAGTTAACATTCTGCTCAAACCCATAGTTCCAGTCCCTTCCTGATGCCCTCCTGGTAACGGTATTATCTTACATTCTATTTCCCAATGAACATTCAGGCAACCTACATAAGCTCTCTATCTTTACCCTTTCTCTTATTCTGTGTCTCCAACAAGTATTTCCTCTTCTCTAAAGCTAGTACAGTTAAATGTAGTTCTTTATAAATATTTGTGTTATATACATACACACACACACATATATAAAACATTTATATAATATTATAGACACACACACACATCATTTGTTAAATATCTACCATGTGAAAGATTAAGGCAACATTAAGATGCATTAAAAATTAGAGCACAGACTTGACCCTTTATAGGAGAGCAACTGTGACATGTTCACAATTATAATTGTGAAATTATATAAACAAAACAAACTTTTCTAAGTGCAAAAGAGAGATAAACTAAGTACTATAGGAATCAGAAAAGGAAGAGATCATTTTTATCTAGGGAAGATTTCATGGAAGTAGAATCTGAGCTGAGATATAGAAGGGAATCCATTTCAAAATGCAGAAATAATGAAGGAGGATCAAAGCTCCAAAGAAAAGAAATGGCAATGCATTTTGATTTGAACATAAAATAGTAGGAACTGAAGCTATAAAGGAAGAGTAGAACTACACTGTGAAAGATATATTAATGCCAAGATAATATGCTGACATTCTATTTAGTAGGCAATAGAGAACACTGCCCTAATCTTACTGTCTATTTGAACAAAGAAATAATATAACAGGAATATTATTAAGGTTGCAGCGCAAAAATGGATAGGAAAAAGGCAACATTATAGACAAAATGATCAGTTACTATTTCAATAATTCAGGTGAGGGATGATAATGATCTGAAGTGAGACTAGAGAGATATTGTGGACTGTAGAACATAATTTGGCATCTGACTGAAGGTAGAGAATGAAGTATATCTAGGAAACTTGAAGATGATTCAAGATTAAGAGTCTGGTAAACTGAGATTTACCAACAGAAACAGACATCTTAGGGAGAAGACAATGACAGCAACAAAAATGGACATACCAGGGGAAGATCAAATTTGGCTGGAGAAGAGGAACTCCACTTTGGTCAAACTAAGTTTGCTAAATCAATGGAACTTATGAGTGCAGATGTCCAGATTTTTTTTTTAAAGGCCTAAAAAATGGTAAATAATGGCTAGGACCATTATGCAGAGTGGATGAAATAATGACAGCCAATGAGCTTCTCATTTCCTATTTTACTTCTGTTTTCTCTGCCATGAAGAATGATGTTCAAGTTGGGAAGGACAGAACAAAAATAGCTAACAGAATTCATGCTCAAGATTAGTAGAAGCTGTTAAAAAGACTTCTAGTAACTCTAGAACATGCCAATACTATCTAGTAATTACACCGTGCTTTAAGGTTTGCAAAGCACTTTACAATTATCATTAACTTCACAACACTGAGGCTAAGATTAAATAACTTGTCCGTGGTCAGAGAGCTAAGGTCAGAGAGCTAGTAAGTGCCTGTGGCAGAATTTGAACTGCCCAGACCTCTATCCATGGTAGTCATCTAGGAATTTTTTTTTTTTAGGAATATTCTGTGAACATATAGAAAAGGAATGATGAAATAACAAATACAGATTTACCAAGAAAAGGTCATGCCAGACTAACCTCATTTCCTTTTTTTTTCTGACAAGGCTATTAAATTTGAAGATCAGGGCAATGCAGGAGATGTAATTTACCAAGATTTTGGTTAACATTTTTCAGTCTCTCATGCTGTTTTTATGGAAAAGATAGGGAGATATGGGCTATCATCAGGTCAGCAAACTATAAGCCCATGAACTAAGAATTTAATTTTTTATATTTTTAAATACAATAAAACTTTACTACCATAATTTACCCATTCCTGGGCTAGATGATACCACAATTAAGAAGATTCAGAACTGGTTAAAAGGTGAAAATCAAAGAAGTGTTATTAATGGTTCAACCCAGAGAAAGTCTTCAGTAGAGAGGCTCAGAGATCTGTGCTTGGCCCTAGGCTATTTGACATTTTTATTAATGACTTGGATAAAAGTGTAGATGGTATACCGATAAAATCTGTAGATCACACAAAACTGGAAAGGGTAGCTACAATCAAGGACAGAAAAAGATCTTGATAAATTACAAGAATACGCCAAATGAAATAAGACAAATTTTTTAAATTCTGGTCTGGACCTGTGCTTTTATCACTGTTGGAAACTCTTGGTGTAAAGAAACTTCAACTTTACAAGAAAATCAGCAGTTGCAATTGATTTGCCCATGGCATTCCTAATTGCAAGGTTAGCTCTCTATCCACTACACTAAGCTGCTGGAAAAAAATTTAAAATTCAACTTCACAAGCACAAGATGGGAGAGGCCTGTCTAATGAGCAGTCTGAAAAAGATGTAGAGGTTTTAATGGACTGCAAACTTGATGAATGTACTGTGATACGGCATCTAAGAAAACTAATCAGACCTTGGGCAGCAGTGACAGAGGAACAACATTCAGAACAAGGAAGGAACAGCCCCATTTTGTTTTGCCCTGGTCCAACTCCAGCTAGAGCATTCAGGTCTGGATACATTTTGGAAGGACACAGTGGCTACAGGAAGTCAATAAGAACTGTGAAGGGCCTTGAATTCATACCACATAAATATTAAAGGAACTGGGGCTGTTCAGCCTGAGTAAGAGAAAACTTGGGGAGGAGGGAAGGATGAGAAGTGGGAAAGGGAACATGGTAAGTACTTAAGTATTTAAAAGGCCGTCCTGTAGAAGAGAAATGAGAGGTTTGCTCTGTTTGATCCCTGAGTGCAAAATCAGAAGCACTAGAAGCTGAAAAGTATCAAATGTGGACTTGATAGAGGGATGAACTTCCTAACAATGAACACTGTTCTTAAAGTGTTCCTTCAGGTTTGGGAATCCCATTCACAGGAGATCTCCAAGCAAAAAGTTGGGTCCATGACCACTTGGCAGGTATGCTATAGGAAGATTCTGGTAGTTGAATTGAATTGGTCTCAAAGGTCACTTTCAAGGATTAGATTGTGAAGCGATAACCAAAACAATGACAGTCAATCTGCTGCTGCCAATGTACATATGCCAAGGATAGAGTCAAGAGAGGCAATCACATTTAAGTAGAGCAAAATGGAGAAGGTAGTGAAGCAGACTGAGATGGATTAGTCAAAAGGAATAAAAGAACTATGTAAATGTTAAATGTCATGTGGCAGAAGGCAAAGGAGGAGTGAACATCAAGGAATAAACAGATGCTCTCCATCTCATCCCTTCTCGACTTGTAAGGAACATCTTTACCACACCTAACATTGACCTCTCTAGTAGATTCACTATCTCCTTTTGTCTTCAAAGAAGTAAGTATAGGTCTCTCTTCTGACTTGGAAAAAGTATTCATTCTAGCCACTTTCCTATTTTTCTCCTTCCTTTCACTGTCACATACCTCCAACAAATCATAAGTAGTTCCATTTCCTCACCCCTTAACCTCCTCTAATTTGACTTGTCTGTCTGACATATCTAGTAAAACTTCTTTCTTAAAGGTAATTTGTGACCACTTTATTGCAAAAACAAAAAAACAAACAAAAAAAGCCCCTTCACATTTACAGAGCAGTTCTCAACCTGTGGGTTATGTTCAATTTAAATACATCCTGCATATCAGATATTTACATTACGATTCATAACAGTAGCAAAATTACAGTTATGAAGTAGCAACGAAAATAATTTTATGGTTGGGGGGGGTCACCACAAAATGAGGAACTGTATTAAAGGGTCGTGGCATTAGGAAGGTTGAGAACCACTGCTCTAATGGAATCAAAGGTCTGGGTTTAAGTCCTGCTTCTGTAACTCAATATGTGACTCAGACAAGTCACTTCACTTTTTAAGGTTTTGGTTTCCTCATCTGTAAAATGAAAGTATTAAGTCCCTTTCTGAGCTTCTTCAAAGTCTCTGTTCTACTAGTTTAAGCTGTAAAATGCTATTTTCTTTTTGGACTGCTCCTGCTATCCCTTAAATATAGCGATTCTCCAAGTTTCATTCTTCAGCCCTTTGTTCTCTAAACTGAAAGGTAAAGTTCATGTATTTTCATGATTCCAACTATCAGTTCTAAGTTTCTAAATCTTCATCTTTATCCAGATCTTTATCTTTAGTTTTTTCAACTCAATTCAAGTCACAGATCTTGGCCTACAGGGTTTCTTTCTGGTTATCCTGCCCATCACCTCAAAAATCTAAAGTGTTCCAAACCAGAGCCATCTTATTTCCCACATAGGCTCTCCCTCCTAAATCCCTAGTTTCTATAAATAGTACCACTATTTTCTCCAACAAATCAGGTTAGAAATCAGTTTACACACCCTTCTTCATCCCCTTTAACCAATTAAGCCCTGTTGATTAGATTCTTCCTTCAAAATATCTTTCCTCCAATTATACCTAATCCAAACACACAGTGTCTTGTGCCTGGAATAAGAAGTCAACATCTTTCTAACTCAACTCCCTGACTCCAGTTTCTCACTATGTCAATCATCCTACTTAAGCATTGCTAGATTCACTTTAATTCTCAATTCAAATACCTACAACACCTTCCTATAAATTTTACTTATCCTTTAAGGCCCAGTGAAAGTATACTCCTTGTTAATAGTTGTTGGTGATCTCTCCTTTATCTTATATTCTCATACACAATTTAAGTTACATACTATCTTCCAATCACTAAAGTCCTTCCTTGATGCTCTAAGTGTGGGGGAAGGAGTGTGCTGTAACCCATTAGCATCCAAATGCTAAATTGTCAGCGTGAGTTTGATATACTGTTTTGTTGATTATTTGGACTTAATAAATAGAAAAATGTTAATAATTTAGGTATGCACATGGAGCCTTGAGGTGAAGAGGGATCTAGATGTTAAACATTTACCAGCACATCCCCACGTGGAGACAACGTGAGTTCTTCAAGGCATTCCATGGAAGCCTACACTTCTGCAGATCCTATAGCAAGCTGTAAAGGGCGCCATGGTGATAGTACTGTGCCAGCCTAGCCCAGCTAAGTCCGGGAAAGTTAATCACAGGAAGGTCTAACTCCAAGTGATAAATGTTTCTGACCACAGCAATGAACAAAACTAGGGCATGAAAAGATTGTAATATGTACCAGTTGAGGTAGTTATATATACATATATATACACACACATATATAAAAATATATATAAGAAAATACAAATCTTTTAAAATACTGAAATTTACTGTCTTTAACAGTTCACTAATTATTTCATGTGTATCTGCTTCATCTTCCCAAGTAGATGAGTACTTCCCTAATATAAAGGGAAAAAGTCTAATACTCCTTGTACATCCCCTCCACAAGATCTCACAGGAAATATTCAGTACAGATTTGTCAAATTACCTGAACTAAAACAAATGCTGACCAATCATTTCACAAGTATGGACTAAAATGAGATATTTCTGAAATTAAAGGCAGTTTAGATAGTTCTTGATCTATCACAAAAATGTTATTACACCTCTGTGCTTATGAAAACACCTGAGCTCTTCCTTCAGCAAAGACAGAATGAAGGTTAAAGCCAATACAAATAACTATTTCTA
Organism: Pseudocheirus occidentalis; assembly: GCA_028646575.1. Taxonomy (NCBI): domain Eukaryota; kingdom Metazoa; phylum Chordata; class Mammalia; order Diprotodontia; family Pseudocheiridae; genus Pseudocheirus; species Pseudocheirus occidentalis. The sequence goes on from CM053594.1 coordinate 58,493,883, forward strand.
TCACTGAAGCAGAACCACCCCAGTGATATGAAGGGAGGCTATTGGTCCAGTAAAATATAGGCTCCTTAAGGGGAGAAACTTTTCATTTTTGTATCCCTACTTTCTAGCACAGTACCTTACACATAGTAAATGCTTAATAATGTTTGCTGAATTATTAACTGATATGCTAGTACCTGGAAAAGACTGAGTTGACAGTGAATGGGAAGATAAAAAGAGCTTCTACAATCAGTATCAATGGAAAAATTCTACAACTCTAGTGAAAACCTCCATCTTATATACAAACTGTCTAAAATGATTCAGCAAGAGGAAATTAAATCAATAAACTCTTCATTATGTTTACTAATGGAGAGAAGCAGTGGGGCAGATAATATCAACAATCAAAAGAAGTCCAATTTCTTTAACCTGCCTCTATTCAGATTTCTATTGTCTTTTCTGATTCTAAATTTATGAGTCTATGCTCCCATAATGTATATCGAGGACAGATAGCATCATTTAATGTCCACCCTCTGTCTAAAATTACTATTTTTTTTTTGCTTACTTGCCCCAAAGGAAGATTTAATAATATCATACCTTATATTTACAAAGTGCTTTGCTATTTTCAAAGAATGTTCCTGTACCCCACAAGTGAATACCACAATCACTTTGTGAGACTAGAAGCAGGACAGGTATTATTATCCCCATTTTACAAAGGAGAAAACTAAGGCTCAAAAGGGAAATAACTTGCCCAATGTCACATAGCTTGAAAGTGACGTAGCCAGAATTTAATGCCAGGTCTTCAGACTCAAAGGACAACGCTTGGAAGAGAAACAAGGTCTTTCCCCATTCAAGTTTCCTCTGGGCACAAATAAATTTAGATACTCTTAACTAAACAAAAGTATAAGTACTGTAGGTAATTCTGTATGTTCTTGAAAGCAAAATTTTAGGATGAAGGGGGAGAAGAGGGGCCATGTAATTTTGATGTGTGTGTGTGTGTGTGTGAATAAACCCCCACAAAATAACTTGCAATATACTCCATTAATTTCTTTTGATCCCCCTTAATCGACCAGTGCCATCATTAAAGTTTTCTTTCCCTCCAGAATCTGCCTAAAATCCCAAAGGAATCTGTTCTGCCCCACCCTACTCTGAACAAAGAAACTAAAAAGTAGTTAACTTATATGTAGAGAATACTTTATTAAAAAAAAAAATAGATGACCCAGACAATCACCCTCCTAACACTGTCCTGGAAGATGACACGGAATGAAATTCCTAATTAGTTCAAAGTTGTGAAGTTCCATTTCTCAGGCAAATCACTAAAACGTAACTTTCAAGAAATATAGTGGCTACAATACAAAATCACTGTATAAGGAGAAAAAGTCTGAGAAATAATCACTTGCTTTAAGATAGCACTATGGAATGCCTTTTCATTACTGCTAAAAGTTTTATAAGTCCTGTAAACTTAGGGAAAATATGCAGAGATAGCCACCTTACAAGTTTCTTCTGTTGAAGTCAGAGCTTTCTCTGCCCAGGAACCAGTCGTAGCCCTGGCTGAATGAGGCCAGATTTTCTGAGGTAGATTAGTCCCTGTAGCCGAATATGACTCAGATGTGACCTCTAATGCAGCGTGAGACTGTAGACTTGGAAGGCTTCTGTCCTTTGTATAAAGGATGAAATGGCATAAATAACAGTAGTTTTATTTAAAAAATAAATCAAAAACATCCTCCCCTCCTCCCTGAGGTTATGATGACTTCTATTTGGCTTGGGCTTAGGATAGAAAGGCACGGGCCAATGGAAAGTCAAATGATCAAATCAAAATGTTACTCCTCAGCCTTGGCTGACTCAAAAAGTGGGGCTGCAGGAGGAGGACTAGGAGTAGAATTGGGCCAGCCCTCTATTCCTCAATCTCTCTCTAGGTTTCAAGTGAAATAGAAGTAGAGTACCCAGTAGTAAAATGCTATGGGAATAAAGATGGAGTATAATCAAGAAAAATATAACTTTCCACCCAGTTGCCCAAGGGAAGAAAGAAAAGGGCAACTACTTCAAATCAAACCCTTACAGAAGATCCTGGAAAAGAAGAAACTAGCTTGTTTATAAATATATCATCATGTACCACCCTACCTCCTAATACTAAAAAAATTCTCCTTTTGGGCTCAAAAGATATCGGCCCACATTCTGGTTCTGCCACTTACTAGCTATATGACCTTGGACAAGTTACCTGTCCTTTCTGGGCCTCAGTTTCCTCCTTTGTAAAATGAAGGGATTAGTTAGGATCAGGTGTTTTTAACCTGGGATAGATTTCAATAAATCCATGAATTTAGGAAAAAAAAGTTACATCCTTATTTTCACTAAGCTATAACTGAAATTGAACCTTTCTTTCAATTACTTAAAAACAGTATTCTACGAAAGGGTTCACTGGTCTCACTGGATTGCTGGAAGGGTCCAGGACACACACACACACCCCTTAAAGCTTCCTGGTAGGGGTTATTTCTAAGGTCTCTTTTGGATTTACCATTCAGTGACTCTGTGACCACAGTTTGAAGATCTAATCTATTATCTAAAATCAGTTACACATATTTTGCGTTTTTATTCTGCCCATTCACTATTTATGCTGATAATCATTTTATAAAACAACAGATACAATAGACATTTCTGTTTCTTGGAATGAGGGATCTGGTTCAGAAATTCTTATCAAGACAAAAAATATAATTGCTAAGCTAAAAGGTAAAGGTTTGAATTAGAATCGTTTAATAAGGTAATCTCATAAAAGCCACTGTTTGAGAGTGAAGGAAATACTTGCTCTTCAGCTTCTGTTACTGGAATCCATCTACATGACTGTCTTGGCTCTCTTAAGCCTAAAAAGTCTTAATATGAATGATAAATTCATCTATATTCAGAGGACTCTTTTCCTCTTCCTGATCTGAATGAAAGACAACAGTCTACCTAAGTTCTATTCTGAAAACAACCTACGTTGCAATCAATCTTGCTCAAACTGAATGAGAAAATTCCCTTTCTATCTCAAAGAAACACCTGCTGTTTGGATGTATGAAGCATTCAATGACCAATATTCTTACAACCAAGTTCAGTTTTTCCTTTCATGTGCACTGAAGGGAGTTGGCTGGTCTTAAACTGGTGATGTAAGTTAACTGCTGACTTTGTGTAGTTCCATTACAGGAATGAAAAAAAAAAAAAGGACTATTTTTTTTTTGCCTGACTAGAAGAGCAACTCCAAAACGACCCTCAGTAAACAGCTTCCCGTAAAATGGTTTCTTCATTTGTTGATACATCTTAGGATTCTGTCTCAGAATGGCTTGAAATGAAGTTCTTTGCTAATCAATATAATAGCTGGCTGAATTTCTATGAACTAATAACAGGTTCATGAGCTTCAGGTTTAATCTGTATTCTCAAATGTAAGATTTTGAGGAAAGTGCCAAGTACTTTATATAAAGTACAACACTCTCTGGTGGGAGTGTTCAACTGGAAGAAATAAGCATTGAAATATAAAAACTACACAAAACATCTCGAAGATCAGCTGAAGTTGCAAAATTTCCAAAAATTAATTTTTTTTACTTTAATTTAAAAATTCTGACTGCTTAAATTATTTACACCTTGAGTCTTACCTATCCTATTCTTCTGGAGAACCAGCATGCTAGTGAAGTGTATCAAGACCCTGTTGGATGGATGCATCTGTTAGACAATATTATCTTTTCTTGGGAGAACAAGATGCAATTTATCTTTCTGTATAGACTAAAGCCAAAGATGGAATGAATTCTATGAAACCTAGGTTAACTGTATGGTTAACTTGCCAAGAAACTATCTTCTCCTGTTCGTTCCTTTCTATTCATGTTGGTTCTCATATACACCAGTCCTGTGAGAATGCCTGCTGTCCAATGGTACCTGGATGAAGATAGCTGTTTAAGTTAGCACAAATTCACTTCACTGACCAAAAAACTCAATATATTCCTAAAAAACTTTTATAACTTTTGTTATAGGCCTTGGCATATGATGACAATGATGATGAATTTCTTTAGCACTTTACTTCTTTCAAAATGCCACCCTTATGTAAACATGAACCTCTCCTCTGTATTTAACAATTATAGCTGATTTAACAATCTCCTTAGAAAACTGAGTCTTTTGCATTGAATAAACTATGTAAGAAATAGCTTAAGGCAAGAAAGATATGGAGTAAGAATTTATATTTTGTACTTCTGAGATTCCTTTCACTTCCAAATCTATGATCCTTTCAGGAATGTTGGTTTTTGAGTCCAGTACTTCACTGATATTTGAGATCCTCCAAATCTCTTAAAAAACGAAACAAAACAACTTTCTTCCTTGAATCATAGGAACTAGACGATGAACGTATAGTTTTTTTCTGTAGAAACTTGATAATGAAACAATTTGCCTTTCCCCATGTAGAACTGTGCCCACCAAACTTTCAAAACTTATGTTTTGGTTTTTTCATTGGCTCTCTTAGGCCTAAAAAGTCTTAATACAAATGATAAATTCATTTATATTCGGAGGATTCTTCCTCTTCCTGATCTGACTGAAAGACAACAGTCTACCTAAGCTCTATTCTGAAAACAACTTATGTTGCAATCAATCTTGCTCAAACTGAGTTAGAAAAGTCCCCTTCTATCTCAAAGAAACACCTGCTGTTTGGATGTATGAAGCATTCAAGAATAATGCTGAATTTCAGAAAAAATGGTAAAGAAAAGTGTCTTGGTTTGAGAAGATTTTATTTTGCTACCTACTTCTTTCACCACTCATTTTTTTTTCCAGGGGAAAATGAGTTTCTATGGGCATACTCCATTAGAAAAGTCTGAATTTAGAGGAAAACTGATCTCTGCTCCCTTTTTATTAAATAACATAAACTAGAAGGAGCTGAGTAATCTTCTGTTTCTTTCCTCTATGTTAGCACCAACTGTTAGTTTTTCTAGGGCTTGGGTCCAGGGGGCAGGGAGATAAGGGATACTCTTGTTTTGGATACCCTGAGCAGCACTAGTACTGGGTAGATGTGAACTTACCCCTGCCAGTTCTTGCTGAATAGAAGTAGGCTGGGCTTCAGAAGTGGGAGGTGGAGAGGTGCTGGCTGAGGCACTAGCGGGAATGGGAAGTTCTAAGGTATGCTCACCAGCTGACTCTGTGTGACCCATACCATGGTGGGGGGACTCAGCCTTCCCCTGAGGCTCCTCTCCTGAATCCGACAAGCCTTTTTGCTCTGCAGAGGACTGGGAGCAAAAAAGACAATTTTCCTTCAATGTAAAAGCTGCAATATGGGGGAGGAGTTGTCACAGGGCCAGGATATCTAAATCTTTAATAACTTTTGCCAAGTACTGGGAGGAGCTGCTCCAGGCAGAAGTGCCAAAAAGCAAGCACAGAACAGGTCTGAGAACCTGTTAAACAAATAAGGCCTTCCAAATCAATAGCAGAAAAAATAAACCAACTTGGATCTGCTGTCAATTTGATTTTGCTAGAGGCTCTTAAGAAGGGATCCAGGAAGTTTGGGGCTTGGTTTTCAATATTTCCAATGAAACCCCCATACCTGACAGATATTTGACAGCTTCGTTTAACTAACTTGATCGTGGATCAAGCATCGGATGCGGAGTCAAGAGAACCTGGTTTCAATTCTCAACTCTGCTATTAACTATACAGATCCTCGAACAAGGTACTTCCCCTTTCTAGTACTCAGGTGAAAAAAATGATATCTATTGTCTTTTCCAGTTCTAAATTCCATGATCCTATTTTTTCAATCTGTGATCCTCAAAAACAAAATACAGATGTTCCCTCCCCTCATTCCTGGCTTATAGTGACTGTTGATTGGTAGAGTCTAATTGAAAGGAAATGCATATGTATTGAGGGTATGGAAAGGATTGTTGAGTTTAGGAAAATGGACCAAGTTCAGCAAACCAAAGCATCCTGGGGAAAGGGTTTGGCGTGAGAACCTAAACGCACTTTTCCTATCCCTCTGTCATTCTTTGTATTGGGGTATCAGGATTCCAAAGAAATAGTTTTACACCGACACCACCAGTAGGGGATAACAATTCCATGGAACTTCTCCCCAGACTCATTTTGCAGGGATTTACGCATAATTTACTAAGAGAACTTAAGACTTGTTTTCAAATATCATTAAATCTCAAAATCTCAAAATTTGGAAAAGTACCCACAATACACACAAATATTCCTAATAAGCAGTCAGGCAATTTCTCCTGGCACATCTCTCATGAGAGTGGAGATGAATGACTAGCACTCATTATCTCCTTTTCACTTTTGGATAATTCTAATTGTTAGGAAGTTCTTCCCTGCATTTATTTGAAATATACCTTCCTCCCACTGCTCCTAGTTCTGCCTTCTGAGGACAAGCAGAACAAATCATATCCTTCTACTCCATGATAGCCCTTCAGATCTTGGAAGAAGGCTCTTAAAACATTCCTAGTTCCTTCAATAGATCCTTGCATTACATGGTTTTGAGATATCACAAGGTGGTGTAATTGCCAAATAAGTGGTACAGATACAAAGTCCTGCTTAGAGTGTTGTTCTTCACTTCCTAAATGTATTTGGTACAAAGGACTGCACACAGACCCTGCTACCATAAAAAGCCCCATCTGATCCTGTGGGATTAAATTAGCAACTATACACACACACACACACACACACACAGGACTTAAAAATAAACATATAAAATATATAAAAATGTATATATAAAGTTGTCAGTTATTTTGAAGTCCCATATATGGACTTCATCACTAATTATGGGTTACTACTGAAAAATAGTAATCTAACAGAAATAACCTCAGGAGGAAATATAAATAACTAGATCTATGTGTAAAAATCATGCTCTCCCCCCCCACCCGAATCATTTGAATTAAACAAAAAAGAGAAGTAGTTTAATAAGTATACCCAATTCTCCCCCAGCTCTGCTTCCAGAATATAAGTGAACAAATCCTATCACAGCAGGTAAATACTCAAAATCTAGGCCAAGAAGTTAAAAAGGACAAAAACCAAAGGCCTAAGAAATAAAATTCATCATCGCCTTTGGTTAAAAAGTTTTACTACAGGTCACTAATATTAAAAAAAAAAAACTTTACAGAGCTAACTACCTTCATTCTTAGCAACAATCTCAAGGGTTGTTTTTTTTTTACAGCTAATTATAAACAATTAACATGCAACACTTTGAAAACATTAATGCATAATATAAATGAGACCTACTATTACTGTTACACCTAACCAGAGTAGGTCTTCCTTAAAGTTTTACAAGGTTACATTTGTATAAATCAAACACCTAAATAAGAACTCATCAGTTTTTTGATGAGTTCTTTGATGTTGCCTAAAATCACCTAAAAATATAGCTGATAAACATGTATAATGTTGTGTGTGTGTGTGTGTGTACACACATACATACACACACATTACTTATGGAAATAGTGAGTTTCAAAATTGTGTTTTAAACACATGAAACTTCACTAGCACAATAATTTCTGGCAAAAATCTTCAATGACCTCCACTAAAGTCCTATTCTAATACATGAAAGTGACACTAAATCTTGAAAGTGTGGGCCAGTGAAATGTAATCCCTAGCAGCTTTCACTAGTCAACAAAGGCTTCCCATAAAGACTCAAGAATAGATCCTAAATCTATTTCCTGAAGATCTCTTAGTCAAATCCAGGGAGATTCATACCCAGAAGAAAGATAGGCTACCATATGCAGGGGGTGAGGGGGTGGGGCAGTTGTTTGTTTTGTTTTGTTTTGCCCAGAGAACTCATGAATCCAGCTTATTAAAACATGGAAGTGTGATCAAATCAATGGAAATAACCAATACTATTGATATCACTGCACTGCATTATCTTTTAAGTCAGCAGTTCTCAACCTGTGGGTCACGACCCTTTGGGGGTCGACTGGGGTAACCTAAGAACATTGGAAAACACATTAAATGAGACACCGCTCCTGTCTCCAGGTGGGTCTGCCCACATGCAGATACACCCACATACAAGTACACAAGGGTCAAAGCATTAGGAAGGTTGAGAATCATTGTTTTAAGTTATTCTGAAGTAGTTTTTTAAACCAGATAGCCAGTCTCTTGCTTATAAAAGCCTCAAAATTAGCCCTCATTTCTAAAATGCTCGTTTTAACACAAGACAGTGACGTTAAACAGAGTAACTGCCTTCTACATCTCTCAGCGTTCTATTCCCCTTTTATCTTCACCTCCTCAGCTTTGTTGGTTATCTTCAAGTCCTACCTTCTCTAAGAATTCTTTCTAAGTCCTCCTTAGTTTTAGTGGCTTAGTTCTAAGATTACCTCCAAAGTGTTCCATATAGATCCTGCTGTACAAAATGTCACCGTGCCTCCTCTTCTCTGCCATACCCACCACCAAGGTACTGGTAGACCCTCATAATCTCATGCCTGGACTATTATAATAGCCTGCTGGTTGGTCTCGAATCTCCTTTCAGTTCAGCCCGCCCTCCCCACTGTCAAATTAATCTTCCTAAAGTGCAGATCTGACTATGTTGGGGGGGGGGGAGGAAGGCAGATATCTTCAATAAACTCCAGTGGCTCCTGATAAATATAAAAGCCTCTGGTATTCAAAGCTTTTTACAATTTGCCCCCTCTCCTAGCTTTTCAATCTTAAACTTTAATATCTCACTCCACCCCTCCCCCATGTATTCTGCCATCCAGCCACACTGGCCTTCTATCTGCTTCCCTCCCAGCCATGGCTATCCTTATCTACATCTTCTGGCTTTCTTCAAGTCCTAGCTACAATCCACCTTTCTATAAGAAGCCTTTCCTTTATGCTAGTATACATTCTCTCTTTCTCTCTCTCTCATATCTTTTCTGTATATAATTGTTCCCATGTTGTTTCTTCTATTGGACTGTGACCTTCCTGAGAGCAGACTTGCCATTTGCCTTTCTTTGTATCCTCAGTGCCTAGCACAGTACCTGAGTATACAGTAAATTGCTAGAGTACATAAGCTGTTTGCATGTTGTCTCCCCCATGTAAGCTCCTTAAGAGCTGGGTTTGGTTTTTGTCTGTTGCTTTTCTTTGTATTCTCTGCACTTATGATAGTACCTAGCATATAGAAAGTACTTAATAAATGCTGAACGAAATATTTAGCTAACATAAGCAAATGGGAGCATGGGTTTCTTTTACCCACATGGATAAAATGATGGTTCCATAAAAGAACTTGCAGCAATTGGCATTTATTTCAACTCCTGAACTGATACTCCTCCCCACTACTACTGTCTATCTCAGCTCTCTCAAAATACTAGAGGGAAAAAAGATTTTGCAGCAAATGTGCCACTTAACAAATAAACCAATCTTAGGAGTTTGTGCTGAACATGCAAAAGCACTGGAATTAGCTAGCAGCTAAATCCAAGACTTCATTTTCCATGTCTGTCAATATAACAGGGCAGCAATTGCAAAAGTTCTGTGAACTGCTTTGCTAAGCACTAAATAAAATGTGTATTTAACAGTTTTCTATGGAAGCTCAAACATTAAAAAGATGTCCTAGCAGTCTATATTCACTCTTATTGCAATTCACATACTTGCTGGGAATAGAACAGAAGCTAGATCAATTCCCTCCCTATAGAAATCAGTTGATCTCATTACACACACACACACACACACACACACACACACACACACACACACACTTTAAACTATTTTCTGACAGCTCCACAGTTTTTCAACCTCAACTTCTTTTTAAATCAAGATTCGGTAATAAACAGAACCTGAAGAGCAAAGCTATTTTCTTAAACATACATGTTTATACTGTCATCTTATCTGAAAAGGTTGAGGGGAGGAATAGGCCTTTCTGGTCCTAACATATGCTGTGTTGACAGGTAATGTAGCTAGTTGAGCAATCTTTTCTCAAGTTGAGAAAATTGCTCAGAAAAAAAAAATGACACTAGAAGAGACCCTTACACATGATTAAGTATAGCAATAAAGGAAGCCCGGATAATACTTGAAGTAATAGAAAAAAAAAATCTAAGCATTTTATATTGGGAAGGTATGTTATAGCTGGTTTTTGCAAGCTTGCCTTCATTTCTAATCTTGTTGCATAGTCAACTTAAAGAAACAAAAAGCAAACATCTAACACACATCCTGCTATATTGCACTATTTTTTTTCTCCTTATTTGTAAGAAACAATAAAAGAATAAAAGTATTATATTCATTTCAATACTCAGTGGCATCATAAACATACCATCTCAAAACAAGGCACTATCTGGAATGACTGAAGTTGTAAATGATATTGTAAACATGTAAATGTAAATGCATTTAGTGTGATATGATGAACCACAATGATCTTAGGACAAAAGTGTTGTTCAATTAGCTCAGTACTAGAAACCTAGAAACCAGGATGCTCTACCATGGCACCTAACACTTCCAGTACAATCTTACACTATAGAAAACTACCAGGGTATTACCTTTTAGTCATTCACACTTGTTTACATTTAACTACTATATTTACTTAATATTCCATGGTGTTCATCTCACAATGAAATTAAACATACCAATTCCTTTATTAGCTTCCCTGAGGAAGCTATTTTTCATGTTATCTGCAATTTCTGTGTCTTCTACATTTGTTGATAAAGAGAAAGTCAATATGGATGTAGCTTATTTCTTTTAGTACCAAAGTACTCACAATCTCTGAACAAGAATCTTATAGACAGGCAGCTAGGGGGCTCAGTGAGTAGAGTACTGGTCCTGGAGTCAGGAGGACCTGAGTTCAAATCCTGCCTCAAACACTTAACACTTACTAGCTGTGTGACCTTGGGAAAGTCACTTAACCCCAATTGCCCTGCCTTTCCCCCTTCAAAACAAAAAAAGCGAAAAAAGAATCTTAAAAAGGTTAACAATAATTAAATTCATGCTTTAAGCTGGTCCTTAGACAAGAGGCAGTTTGCCAAACATTAAGTTTGTGCTCCATTGTCAAGGACTCTGAGAACCCAGAGTTACCTTCTATGACATGATGAGGCACTTAAGTTGGACTTTTGCTGAACCATAACTTCTTATTCTGATGTTTAAAAAAGATGCTCACACACTTAAAAAAAAAAAAAAAAAGCTAAAAGCCTTTCCTGCATATTTTCCATGCAATTTCATCAAAAATTATGTGATTTACAAGTGCCTCCTCTAGGTCACAGCAAAGAATGGCAATTCCTATCTCAAAGGGCCAGAATCACTGGCAGCTGTAAAAAAGATGTTATATCAGCAAGCAACAAATAGTTCTTCATACACACACACACACACACACACACCAGAAAACTTCTGGTTTTCTGAACCTTAAAGAACTGTTAATTTCTATTATGAATATTAAACTTAAATAGATGGTTCGAAGGATGAATAAACGAATTAATAAAGAAAACCCCTTTAATTAATTAATTAAAAATTAATAAAGAAAACCCAATTTATTGAACATCTACTACTAGGACCAGAAAAGACACACTCATAAATTCATCTCTCAATATCTCCATATTCATTTCCTAACAACTTATGAGTTCATGAAGAAACTCTTTACATAGCCTGAATAGTCAAAGCACAAAGAACAAGATCCATAAATAGACAAATCAGTCTAGGAAAGAAAACATCTTTATTCAGAATGGGATGGAACCAAATAATGGAAAGAGTTTAAATTAACACTTGATTAAAAACACAAATTGTTAAGAGCATTATAAACCAGGTGAAGGCTCAATTACCAATCTCTTTAAAGTTCATGTTAATACAGCAGGTATTGTGTGTGCAGCAAAAGGCTGTCTGTTCATCTTGTTTCACCGCTAGGCCTCCCTGTGATATAATCTTCCTGTAAAAAATGATCCAGCAGGGCAGGTAGGTGACTCAATAAATAGAGCACCAGCACTAGCCCTGGAGTCAGGAGGACCTGAGTTCAAATCCAGCCTCAGACACTTAACACTTACTAGCTGTGTGACCTTGGGAAAGTCACTTAACCCCAACTGCACTGCCTTCCCCCCTCAAAAAAATAAAAGACCAAAAAAAAAAAAAAAAAAAAAAAAAAAAGATCCAGGAAAAACTAATCTATACAATCCCAGGATAACTTCTGGTGAAGTTTGTAGTTGATGTGCTATAGAAACCAGGCTCTCAGATCATCAAGTACTTTAACCCACACAACTGCTTTGACACATACCTAACTCAGATAAATTTAAAACCAAGGTATATGATATAAGATCTTCATTCCCCTGGACTCACCAGTTTGATTCTAGTTATATTTTCTGTGACCTGAACAATGCATTCCATTAACACAGTATGTAGGCAACCCTTAACCTCACTTCTAAAAGAAAGCTTTCATGGGTAGAGGTGGCCATTAATTATAAAGCTAATGAACTTGTAATTATTCTAAGTTACATTATCAACAATAATGACTCAAAATGGGTATATTTCAAAGAGACAAAGTGCTGAGAGGGATGTGACAGAAAGCACTCCTAAAAGCATGAACAGAATTAATTTTCCCCCCTTAATATCCATTTCTATCTCACTCACTTTCTGAAAACAATTCTCTTTCTTCCCAAAACAAAACAATCTAATTGTCAATCCCAGAGTAACCATATGGCCTCCCTCACCTTACTTCTAATCTAGCCTGACACTCTTCCTAGGCTTCCACAATTCTACAACAGGCTTTGCTACCTTATGCATCCTTAAAGGGTGAAAGCAGGTTAAAGAAATGAACATATAAAAGATATAACTTACTGGCCCCTTACCTTTTGTCCTTTGTCCTTCTGAAACACAAAGACGGGTGGTGCAATGGCAGGCTTTTCTGCAAAAAGAAAAATTGGGTTTTTTTTCCCCCCAACACTTTAAAAACAGAATAAAATATCATCATCTCCAAAGAACATCACATTAGAAAGAATAAAATAGCAGTGAAAAAAAGTCAAACAACATTGCATATACCTTCTGGGAGAGTGCCCCACTAGAACACTTCTCCAAAACAACTTGCATTCTAAGTCGATATATTTATTTGCAAACTCAAAACAGGATTTATTTGTCAAATTTTTGAGTCTAACTTTAAGAAATGTTGCCAAAGGAATGAAACAGAAACACAGGATAATGGGCATAATGAAGGAATAGTACCAGTGTGGAACAAACAAAAGTGACAAATTGGATATTATTTATTTTTCTCATTCACTGTTCTGGTGCCTGGCAATGAATGATGACAGAGCCTCCTCCCTGCTCAACAATAGGCCCAAACTGGAGTGTCCCATCCCTTTCACTTTTCTGCCAGTAGTTGTGGTTAGGCAGAAGTAGGCTCAAGAAACACTAAGGTGTCCCTTGATCCAGCAGGTTCCAAGTGACTTCAGGGAAAATGTGAGGTGGGGGTCTCTTGGGAACCTCCTCTGCACCCAATCCCACAGCTGAGTTATGGAGTAGTTCGCAGTCAACCCACTTTGTTTCCTTGGTCCCTTAGACACCTTGGCTCCAATTCAGCCTCTGAGGTACTCCTGGTGGGTCTCAGCTCCTCTCCAAAGTTCAGGGTTCAAGTACTTGCCCCAAAGCAACCCAAAGGCAGGCAAGCAATAAGAGCTAGTGGCAACTGCTTGTGACAAGCTGGCAACCTCCCATAATGTTGCTATTCCAAGTATTTTGGGGTATATCTGTGTGAAGGAAGAGCAGAACACAATTCCTATGATAAAATTCTACAGGGAGAGGCAGATGACTTAGAATACAATACAGTTCAGTAAAGTCACAATCTCTCTACCATATTCTATTGACATTAATAAATGTCAGTTAAGATGTGCCAAGAAGCCCTTTTGACATCCCATGTCCCATACACAGGGTCTTCACGTGATCCTGGCTTTGAGTCTCAGTCACACACCTTACACAGTACAAATTCCAGTTACCTTTCTGACAACATACAATACACAATACATTCTAGAAATTGATGTTGCTAATATTCAGCTGTAAAGAGACCAAACTAGCCAGCCCTTCACAGAAGTTCTCTCCCATGCTGACATGTTCCAAGAGCTGGATATGGTTCCCCAACACTGGAGATTTCACTACTCTATCTACCCCACTTGTTTTCCCTCCCAGCAGGAGCTTGAAAATAAGCCTTCCTGAAGGAACCCTTTTCATTAAGAGAGCACAGAACTAATTCATGCCTACCACTGAGTTAGACAGAGAGTTCTAATCAGGTCTGTTGCTATTTGAGGACACAACTTAATGGAAAACACTGGTCCCAGGGAAAGGATAGGGTAAGAGGCACTAACTGAAGCATGGTCAATAGAGAGAAATGAGGTGCCAGGTTTTAGGCAGTGTGACATGAGAGATGGTGTGGAAGAAGCATTTGAATGACAGCAGGGAGATCTTCCTGATGGCAAAATAAATTGAGCTGTGTCAGGAGGAATGTAGGTATCCCTAAGAACAATGATGTAGACAACTCTAGAAGGAGCTGAGCCTTTCTGGGGGGTCCAAGAGCAAAAACTATTAATAAGCAAAGTGGACACACCAGGTGGAACAAGAAAGGGGTATAGACACAATTTTGCTTGTCCTCCCACAATTCAAAAATTCTGCAGAGCTGTTTGAACAAATTATGGAGTAAAAGGATGGTAGCAAGATGATACTTTTAAAGGGCCCTTCTTCTGTATCACTGCCCAGACTTTAAAACATTGTTATACAATCTACCAATCAACAAATACTTAGAGGATTTACTACATAAATGGTACTATGGATAAAACACAAGGAATGACATTGAAGGGTAAAGCTCTTCATAACCTGTTAAAAGATGCCAGTTTAGAAAAATTCAGGGATTTTAAAAAATGTTTCCCCCTATGGAACCTATTACACTGATAGGCCCTGGAAACTCCTGGGAATTTTGTAGGATGGCTAATTTAAAAATAAAACAAAACATCCTAATTGGAACAGAAAAGGAAGTATGGGCCAGAATACTGGGAGAGAGAAGAGTGGTAGAATCACAGAGATGGGTAACAAAGAGCATATTTTCAAGCTTGCCACAGACTTAGCTTCTTGCTGCCAATATCTGGGACCAATACTCCATCTTCCAATACCAAAGACAGAAACAAACCAAAGCATAGAAATCAACTATGGCTATACTATCACCAACCATCTTCAGGGTCATAGTCAATTCCATTCTGCTAAGGCTAGGAAGTCTATGAAGAGCAAATGACACTGGTAATACACAACTGTGTAGCCATATACAAACCTATATAAAATATTCCAGTAGCTAACATATTTTTTAAAACAAAAAATATAGCTCAAAAATTTCCTGCAATCAAGCGACTAGACAAGCATCACCTACATCACATAGTTACTATATGGCTAAAGCAAATAATTTGACAACCAAAATGCATAAGTCCTTGTACTAAACACAGAAAATAAGGATGAAAGGCATTATCTCTGCCCCAAAGGAGCTCTGATGAGGTATCCAGTGGACACAAATAAGTATGACTCAAGGTAAAATGTAGTAAAGGAGAGGCTCTAGAAAAGTGCTCTAGGAAAATGTGACAAGTGAGAAAACATCCATTTATGGGTATGGAGAGAGAGAAACTGAAGAAAAGTTTCATAGACCAAGTAGGACCAAAGTTAGGCCTTAAAGAAATGAAAGGCTTTCAACAGGTGGAGATGAAGAAGTATGTTGCAGAAATTGGAGGCTACAAAATGTACAAAGGCAGGACAGGGCAGAACAAGGTAAGTGGACAGGTATTATTAGTCCAGTGTGGCTAGAATACCGGGTATGTGAAAGGAAGCAGAGTAAAGTAAGGCTGTTGCCAGTTTGTGAAGATCCTTAAATGACAGGCTGAACAGTTTATATGTTTTAAAAGGGTCAGAGAAGATCACAGAAGATAAAATGTGTCATTTTGATTACATAAACTTAAAAACTTCTTGCACAAACAATACAGCTAAAATTAGATGAGAAGTAAAAAACTAAGGAAAAATCGTTCATCAAGTTTTTGATAAGTCTCATTTCCAAGATACATAAAGAAATGATTCAAATCATTTGTGATCAAAGGTTTTAAATAGGCTGTTTTGTGAGGAAATCCAAACTATCAATAGCCATATGAAAAAAATGCTCCAAATCACTAATAATTTAAAAAATGCAAATTAAAATAACTCTGATTCTACCTCACAGCTAAAAGATAGGCAAAGATGAATAAAAGGGGAAATAACAATTGTTGGAGGAGCTACGAGAAAACAGTTACATTCATGTACTCTTATGGAACTATGAACTGGTATAATGATTCAGGAAAGCATTTTGGAACTCTGTCCCCCAAAATGCATAATTAGGCAACTCATTGGATCTGATACTGATATCACTACTAGGTATATGTCCCAAAAAAAGGGATCAAAGAGGAAAAGTATCCATACTAACAAAAATATTTATAGCTACTCTTTGTAGTGCTATAAGAAAAGAATTGGAAAAACTAAAGGGGTGCCCAACAACTGGGGAATTACAGCCAAACAGTGATATATAAATCTAATGGAATGTTACTGTGCCATAAGAAATGATGGAAGGGGACTGTTTCGGTGGAGTCTGGGAAGACTTGTATGAACTGATGCAGAATGAAGTAAGCAGAACAAGAACAATAATTTATACAATAACGACACTGTAAAAACAAATTTGAAAGACTTAAAAACTCTTGTCAATGCAATGATCAACCAGGATTGTAGAGGACCTATGATGAAGCGTACTTCCCACCTCATGACAGAGGAGTGATAAAACTAGTGTGCGGAATGAGACATTTTTGTCTCCTTCAAATGTATCAGCAATGTAAGAAGTTGTTTTGCTTGATTATATGTATTTGTTACAAGGTTTTAGTTTTTCCCTTTTTTTCCAGTTGAGTGGGAAAGAAAGATAATCAATTTTTAAGAAGTTTATATATTTTATCCTATAGGCAACAGGGAGCCACTAAAGGTTTTGGGGTTTGTTTGGCTTTTTTTATTTTTTAAACACGTAAGTAAAAAAGAACTAGAAGTAGTAACCACAAAAACAGTAAAGTACAGACCCTCTGTATAGACCTTCTTCAACAGAAAATCAAGTATTTAAGTTTAAAAAAACCCACAATTTCAAAAAGATACACTTAGTCACTGTAGAACTAAAAAAATACTCACCCGTATTCTAGAGACAAATTTAGATTATTTTACGTGGAGTTTTGTGTAAGTCAACACCCCTCCTCTCCAAACCTTCCAAACAAACCTCATAAAATTCTTCATTGGTAAACTGAATAAATGCTGTTTCTCTCTTGTTCTACTGCAGTTACTGAACATACTGTGGATCAGTCCAGAACTGAGTCTCCCATTCAAGATCATTCATCACAGTGCCCTGAACTTCATTCTTGTCATTTTCCTATCCTGGAGCCTCTAATCCAAAGGCCTCCAGCCAGCCCCTTACTCTCAAAGCCTTTAAAGAGTCCGGAAATAACATCTCTTCTGTGAGGCATTCCTGGATCAACCAAGGGATTATCAACTTCCCTGATACCCAATCAGGACCTCAGAGCCACATCTCCTTTGTCCCCAAATACACTCCTCTTTGATTCGAGGGAAACACTATTAATAGCTGGCTTTAAATTATTTCCTCTGCCCATAGGTAATAAGTCCTAGATGTGTTTGTTTATACTACTACTGTGTGATTTATGAACTCCTGTTATGGCACTTGCCTCCCTGATCCCCCCCTTCCCAGAAAACAGTAGGTACCTGAATGACTGAATTAATACTCTCTAGCGATAATGAATAAAAAATACATAGAGAACTATAAAGCATCTTAAAGTTGCCTAGTCCCACTCTCTAGTTTTTACAAAAGATCTGTTAAATCAAGAATATTTTCATTACTTTTTCTTTATTACTTTATTTTTAAGCTCTCTGCAATCTCACTAGTGCAAAGATTATCAAGCACCACAGGGACATGCTCCCAAAAGAGAGTTTGTGTTAACGCTGAGTTTGTTCAGACTTTAGCTTCTATTTCATCTTACTTATTTATTCATTCATTCCTTTTAATAAAGAGATCTCTTTTATTTAGCAAAGCCAGGCATAAATAAAGTAAAAAATTCCATTTGCTCAGTAATTACATAACAAACAAAATATATTGGAAAACATTCTTAATCTTGCACTTTCAAACCCTAGGGTTTGTGTTTATTTGTTCTTTTTGCATTTTCTGAGACATGCATAATATAATATTACCTTATAATAAATAATTAAACAGGAATATTCCACATTTATCAGTGTCACTTATTTTAACGGCAGAGTGAAACTCAAAGATATATATGCTTTCCGGAATGTAATTCCATTAATGATAATCTTATTCCATCTAAACATAAGACTCTCTTTTGCACTGACTGCCTCAAAAATATGAAGAAAAATTTTATTAGACATGATAGTTCACTAAACATAATAATGTATGGTTTGATTATGTCCAGAAATTTAACTATGAAATATTACAGTCATGTATAGGGATTGATTTCAATTGTTGTTTTCTGAATTTTATAGGCAGTGTAATGTACAGTATTATACACAGAGTCAGAGGAACTTGAGTTTAATTTTGGTATTGCTATTTACCTCAATTTCTTCATCTTCCTTATTCTTAGAGGAATTCCTGAGGTCCTCTGCAGCTCTAAATCTATAATTCCTACTTATTTTTGAAGACCACATTTTTTCCTGTTGTCTATCTTCTGGATGCTTTGAAGTGGTCTTTAATTTAAATCAATAGTGTTCTAACCTATTCTTTTTTAAAGAAAAAACTAACACACACAGTAACAAACATTATATATCATAATTCTAACTGAATACTTTCCCCCCCTTTTTTGACAACATAATGTAATTACATCTTATGTAATGATGTGAATATTTCCGTCTGACCACTTCTCAATGGGCCTTGACTTCCAGTTTACTCAGACAAGCATTAAATACCTAACACAACTTTATTTTTTAAGGGGGGAAGGCAAGGTAATTGGGACTAAGCGACCTGCCTGAGGTCACACAGTGTGGTTAAATGTCTGAGACCACATTTGAACTCAGGCCCTACTGACTCCACGGTCAGTGCTCTATTCACTGTGCCACCTAGCGGCCCCCCTAACGCACTTTTAAAAATAAAACTGGATCATAAAAACTGAAAATATACCAATTTTATTTCAGCAAGCTTTGGCTGCAAAGACATTCAAATGACATACTTTCTTTTGAAAGTACTCAGAATAGATCGATTCTATCTTACCAACCCTTAAGATGAAGATTTGTGGGAAAATATGGTCTAGCAGTTAAGGAGTAGGGCTAAAGCAAAACTTAGGGCAAGCAACCTGACGTCCAAAGAGGGTCACTGAGAATGAAATCATTAAATTATCAGGCAAATAATCAGATACCAAGGTTAACACTTCAATATTGAAACAAATGTGTAGTGCATCTTTGGTCAAATGTTTAACCATGTAACACTTGCTCTACATATTAAGAATGTCAAAGTTTAAATGGAATATAGTCTTTTTCATAAAAATGCCTTCCCAAAATGTTAAGTGTAATTCAAGTAAACATTTACTAAGCACCTACTATGAGCAAAGCATTTCAAACAGCTCCCTACTGGCTCTAAAATCATATTAATTCCTCTGTTTAGTTTTTCAAAGACCTTTACAACCTGGCCACTATTTTTCCAGTTTCACTAAATAATAATACTCCCTGCTCCCACGTTCCCTATGCAGTTAAACTGGAAGCATCTCTGTTGCTTGCACACAGCAGTACTCCCCATCTTCATGCTTTTGCACTGACCATTCTCCACGCCTGGAATGCACTCTTACATCCCCTCCTTTTACATTAAGCCTTTCCAGATCCCCTCAACTGCTAGTGTCGTCCCCTCTTAAACTACCTGGTATTTAACTACTCTGCATTTTACTACTTTGTATTTATTCTGTATATACTTTTATGAATTAGTTGTTTCCCTAGTTAGAATAAGCACCTTGAAAGTAGAGATTGCTTTTTAAAAAAAATGTTATCTACAGCACCTAACTTGGTGCCAGGAACTGTCACAGAAACCTAATACTTGTTTAATTTTGACTGATAATGCTAATACCCCCTTGGGATACAAAGAAGCATAATGAGGCCCCCATCAAAAGTGGAAAAGACAAAAAAATTGTGGTTTTTTTCAGTAAGTAAACCTTATAACAAAGGAGAGGTTCAGACGAAGAACAATGAGATATCTCCATCCTAATTGATCAAATGAGACAATTTCTGTAAAAGTGCTTAGCACAAGCACCTAGACCCAATCTCCTCCCCCTCCCCCAAAACACGGGTGAAGAGTATGGGAGGGGAGGCAGTGCCAAAGGCTTCAAGAAGAAGTAGCACAGGAATCAGGTCTTAGAGAAAGGGGAGTTCAATAATGGAAATGAAAGGGAAGGGAAAGGCAGGGAAGGCCAAGAAATGCATTCCAGTTAGGAAAATGCCTTAAGCAACGATGTAGAGAGGTAAAGACAGGGCAAGAGGTGTCATAGTTTGGTTTAAATGTACAAAATGTGAAGCTGAATAGTATAAGATCAGGCGAAGCAGGGAGACTGCAAACAACTGTAGGAGGTCTTGAACACCAGGATACAGTATCAATTTAAATGGAGGTAAAGAACAGCATAAAGCATCCAAAGCCCCTGGTATCCTCAAACTCCTTTCAATTTGATTACCTTCCTCCTATCATGATGACCTTTCTCCTCCTAACAGAATACAAAAGGATGAAACAAAGGGGAAGCTGGGAACTATTTATATTACCCTGTTTTATATGCCTTATTAATTTAAGGATCAGTGTCACATCAAGTAACAGTTCTCATTTGGAATGCCACTTAAAGTGGACCAAAAAATGCCATCAAGATAACCAAGGAAATTAGGTTTAATCCTAGCTGATGTTTCTCAATCTTCTTACATACTAAGACAACGTGAAAAGCATCTTCACACCAAAAAATAACAGCACGTTAGTAACACAGTATCAGCCTTAATCCCTACATCTGCTGATCACAATAAACTGTACATGTTACTAATTTTTGGAGAAACTGATAATAGCTCTGAAATGAAAATTTAAAGAGAAAACAATTACTAAGTGAACCAAAAAAACTAACAGTCATCATGTTAGGTTCAAAGTCAAGTTTTATGTAAGCCAATGATGAATGCAGCTCCCTTCCCAAATATATCTCATAAAATTCACTTAAAAACATATGGTACATTATATAAAAGCAAAATAACGAAACAATCAAAAATGAATGATGCAAAATCACAAAGAACAAGGATGGTCCCAAACAAGAGATATTAAAGGACACCTCTACTCCATTCCTTTGCAGAGGTGGGAGAACCCTGGACATGACACATTGCATGTTTTTTCTTTTTGATGGATTGAGCAATTTTACTGATTTTTTTTTTATTCCTCTAAAAATATTATTTGTTTTATGGGATGGCTTTTGGAGAAGTGGGAGGGATACTAAGAAATTGTCAACAAAAAAACAAAAGATATCAATAAAAATGTATAAAAAGAAATGCACAGCATACATTCCCCCCCCCAGAAAAAAAAATAATCTGAGGAGGCAACATTACCAATATGCAAAGAGCTGAGTCATTCATTGATTTATAAAAGATGGTGATTCACAGATAATCCAAAAGTAACTTCTGGTACTAAAATCCATTTTTGTACAGAAAACTGGCAATTATTCTCTAGGAGGTGGATTATGCAAAGGAAGTTTTTAAAAATTAGGCATGTATTAGTTTCCTGTTCAGAACTCTTCCCTGATCCCTAACATTCTGGGAATAGTATCATCACCCCTAAATGCAGTAAATGTAAACGTGCTGCACTATCAAAAAAGATACATCTGGGCAGCTAGGTAGGAGTCTTGTCCAGGAGTCAGGAGGACCTAGAGTTCAAATCACTTAACCCCAATTGCCCTGCCTTCTCTCTCCAAAAAGAAAAAGAAAAGATACGTCAATCACATGTAGATAACAATTCACTCCCCCACCCCCTATTAAAAAAAACACCAATAACACTGAAAGAAGAAATGCTAAATTCATCCCCAAGTGGCAGCAACATTCTCATCTGTTAAGAACAATATAATCCAAAATCTTTTCTCTTGTATTGGTTTCCTATACCTTTCACAGGCCTTGGCCTTTAAAAAGAAGTATTTCAGTTTAAAAGGCCTCAAAGAGGAGCAGCTAGGTGGGGCAGTAAATAGAGCACCAGTCCTGGAGTCAGGAGGAGGACCTGCGTTCAAATCCAGCCTCAGACACTTAACACAAAAACTAGCTGTGTGACCTTGGGCAAGTCACTTAACCCCAACTGCCCTCAAAAAAGGCAAAAAAAAAAGGCCTCAAAGAGATTCAGTTCAATAAACTTTTATTAAGTGCCTTCTTGGGAAGATAAAAGGTTTAGACAAAACAAAGTGTTAGTAGATGAGTCTAACAAGAGAATGTGACAAATTACACATAAAGAACCTAAATACATGACACAGTTTATGTGTGAGTGAGGCAGGTACAAAGTGCTCTATATAAGGCCCGAAATGGGAAAGGTACTTATCAATTGGGAAAATTAAAGAACATTTTTGGGAGGAGGTAGTATTTGGACTGGATTTTAAAAGCCAGGAAGGAATTCAACAGGTAAAGTGGTTAAGGCCATTTCAGCATAAGAGTAAAGTAATAAACCAAATAAAATGCAGGGTAGGCCCAGAAAACAATGAGCAATATAGTTTAACTGAGACCTAGATTACTGCCTAGAGGTAGATATTATATAAAGGTAAAAGGGTAGCTCAAGATTTTCAAGAATTTTGAATGTCAGGTTTTCTCTGTAGGTAATCAGGAGCCTTTTGTGGAATTCTGAACACAGGAGTGACATGATGACATCTATGCATGAGAAAGATTGGTCTGAAAAATGTTATGAAGCACAGATTAAAGTGAAAGAGGCTAGAGGAAAGAAGACCTGTTAGGATGCTCCTGTAAGAGTCCACAGGCAGGGGGGTAGTAAGGACCCTTCAGAAGCAACAGCAAGTTTGGAGTGAAGACAGGAGACCACACCCAATACCACAGATTTGGAGATGAAAGGACTTGGAGGTCACCTATTCAATTTCTTCATTCTATTCCTGAGGATTCCCAGAAGTGAAGTGACTTGCCCAAGGCACACTCAATGGCAGATTCTGAACTCTGTTCCTCTGACTCTGAATGCAGTGCTCTTGGTACATGTTGCAGGTCTTCAAGGCAGCTGAGGACAGAAGCCAGAACTAGATAGAGATTAAGGAATCATCTGCACAGACCAGTTAATTGAACCAATAAAAGTGAAAATGAAATAGCCAAGAGGAGACAGAACCTAAGGCAACAGCAACCCTTCAAGGTCAAAACTTGGGGTCACTAGAACCCATTTCCATGACACCATGTCAATGGTGTCAAATGCTACCAAAGTTCAAAAGACTAAAAAATGGTCACTGAATTTGGTGATTAAGTGGTTATTGTTGAGAGAATTTTCAGCAGAGCAGAAAGTACAGCTGTATTATTGTACAGGTTAAAGGAGAAGGTGGCTGGTTAGGATACAGATCCTTTGAATATAAACTATTTTCAAAAAAATTTTTAATATAAAGTATTTTTTTTAATTTTGGCTGTAAACAGAAGAAAGGATAGGATAGCAGTTGGGTAAGGAGAAAGACCATTTCAGAACCCTCAGTTTAAAAAGGATGAAACTGAGGTTAGGACCTGTCTTTTGCCTTACTTCTCTCCCCAGGCACTGAGCACTGTCTGGCACACAGCAGGCCCTTAATAAATGTTAGTGAGTTGAGGCTCAAAGGGCAGTGACTTGCAAAAAGTCACACAAGTAGGTAGTAACAAGGCTAGGATTTTTATCTAGGA
>CM053594.1:58518139-58548418 GCA_028646575.1 Pseudocheirus occidentalis
CCAGGCACTGAGCACTGTCTGGCACACAGCAGGCCCTTAATAAATGTTAGTGAGTTGAGGCTCAAAGGGCAGTGACTTGCAAAAAGTCACACAAGTAGGTAGTAACAAGGCTAGGATTTTTATCTAGGATCTCTAATTCCAAGTTCACTGCTCTTTCCAACAACAAACCACTTTGGTTCTACGAAGTTCTTTTTTTTAAATTATTTAACTTTATTACTGTTGCACCATTTATACAATTACATATAATTTCAATGCATCCACTGTAAATTTTGGGGTTTTTTCTTGTTTTTTTTTTGTGTACTTCTTTCATTTTCCAATGAGTAGTGTGTTGGTGTCTGTAACACAAAATGGAAGAGAAACTGGAACTGCAATGAACACAGTTTTGTTTTTTTTTTCATTTCCACTGACCAATAAACAGAACTACAGGTGTACCCAACCATGGACATGCATTAACTCATCATGAGAAATCTAGGTAGGCTAAGTAGAATGAGAATGTTTGTTACTCCCAAAAATATCTGGAGAGGAAGAATGAAGGGTTGGCATTGAGAAAAAATGTGGACAGCTAAGTGGGTACTATCTGAAAGTTGGCATTCATCCATGGCATTAAAAAAATATCAAAATAAGAAAGGCTGTAAATAAAAAAAAAACAGAAAATACCGCTTTCATAAAGATCTGATTGCCTTGGCACAGGCCTTGTGGGCAGAATCAAACACATCACTCCCAAACCTTATTACAGAAGGAAAGAGATTTTGATATATTGGTGGAGTGCATCTAACAGCAGTTCAGGTACAAAAGATGAATTGTACTTTCAGACATCCATTCTTTATTTGTAAAGTTGACTGAAGGTATATTAGGTATTTCCCCACAAAAATACTATTGGGATTCTCTCCCCCACCCTCTCCTTCCCTCCCTTGATGGAATATCCTTTTTTGAGGGCAATATCATTATTTCAGATTTGAAACTAGTATAGCTGGGGGGAAAAAAAGAGACACAGGTTGTTTTTAAGTGATTTTTATTATTATTATTATTATGACTGGTTTGTTGTTTTTTTTCCAATAGGCTGTCCATGTTGCTCTTTCGTGGCTATGGTTTGATCCAAATTCGTAGTTGGAGCCTCAGAAGGTTTAACCTCTTCTGCTGGGTCTGCAGGTTCCTAGGCCTTAGGTGTAGAGCTAGGGGCTTCTGCTGCTGCTGGCATCTCCTTGGAAGAAGACATAGCTTTGCTGCTGCTAGATTTTGAGTCTGATGCTAGAGCCGCTTCACTTTTAGTTTCTTGGGTGACGAGGACCTCAGTCTTTTTGGCTTCCCCTTCCTCTTTGCTCTTGTCATCTACTTTACTAGTTGCTGTGGCTTCTGAAGACTGGGAGACCTTTGCCTCAGTGCTAGACACCAAAGTCTTAGAAGCATCACTACTGGCTGCTGGGGCAGAGGCAGGAGCCTGCTCCAGCTCAGTATCCTTCTGGGGCTCCACCTTTCCATCAGGGACAGCCTCTGGTTTCTTAGGCTCTGATTTCGGACTCTCTTCTTTGCCAGCAGCTGCATCCTTCTCAGCTTCCTTTTCTTGGGTCTTGTTAACAGTGACCTGGGAATCTCTATCAGTCTTCTCTTTGTTATTCTCCTTCACATCTGTGGTCTCTGCCACTGTCTGGGTCTCATCATTCTCCTTGGGAGTTTCTTCTTCCTCTGTACCAGCTCTTTCAGCCTTCTTGTCTTTATCCTTGGCTTTCTCATCATTTACACTGTACCCCTTCTTCTTGCTGAGCTTGCCTCCCATCTTTGGAGTTCTGGATTTGTTCTCTTTTCTGCCCCCTCAGTGTGTGTGCAGTGCACCCTGGTGTCACCAAGAGAGCCTCAGGGAGCCTAGGGTCTGCTTGACTGGGGCTGGTTGGTGCAATGTCTCTCCTGGGCTCGAGAGCAGAGACGGGAGTGATGGGAGCCTATTGGAGCTATGCCGCCGCTGCTGCTACTGCTGCTGCCGCCCGGTTCTAGGAATTTCTTAAACCTTCCTGTACCTAAAGGAAATGGTAAGCATCTACCACCACCATCTACCAGGGAACAATCAGAGCCCCTCTCTCCCAAGTAATCAGGATAAAGGAAGGAAAAGAACTTTTACCTGCAAAGCTCTTGCGTGTGTTAATAATGGTCAGGACCCATCAGAATGAGAGGTACTGTTGGCAAGGCCTCAGTCCTTATGTCTTGACTGAAGTTGCTGCTTCAGCAATGTCATAGCCTTAACTCCCAATTATACTTTGCTAAAATGTATGCTTGCCCTGGATCCCAACCAGGATCACCCCTAGCACTGCCATGAGAACAATACATTCACAACTTAACTTTTAACTGACAAAATCCAGGTCTTAGCAAAGCTCCCAGTACATACAGGTTACGTACTCTTTGTCAACTTGGCTTGTGTATAAATTTCATTTGTATGCCTAATTTGATATAGTACCACAATGTTTCAAACATTGTGTTTCAAACACAAGATCATCTTATTTACTGAACTTGAGTACCAGCTCTCTGGTGGCTTGTGGGATTTCCCTTAAGACATTCCTTAATGGTACAGCAGAAAAAGCAGTAGGTGAGGAGAGTCAGATCATCTGGGTTTTAGTCCTAGCTCTGTCAGTAGCCTGCTGTCAACCTGGGTAGGTTACTTAACTAGAAGTCTCAGTTTCTCTAGCCACAAAATGAGGGGTGGAGGAGATGGACTTGACTCTTAACCTGGTGCCCATGAAATTAAACATAAATATTTTTTTATTTTTAATAACTCTATTTCAGTGAAATTGGCTTCTTTGTAATCCTACATTTTATTTTGAGCATTTATTGTCAGAAGCCCACATCCTCCTCTAGAATGTCAAAGGGATTTATGATGTAAAAAATATCAGAAGAACCTAGACTACAAGATCTTCTATGGCAGGAGATTCTTAAACATTTTTAAACTAGTGAAAAAATCTACAGACCTTTTCTGCAGAATATTTTTTTTAATAACTGAAGAAAATGCTAAATTTTACTTGATATGGTAGTAAAAAATAAAAATGTAATTTCTAGTTCCTGGCCACTTCAATCCAAGTTCATGGACCCCTTGAAATCTATACATTGTACACAGATCCAAGTTAAGAACTCCTGCTCTAAGGTCACTTCCAACTCTAAATCCTATGATCTCTTAAGGTTTGTTCCAGTTCTAAAATTCTGTGGGTCTGTGATCTCACCTTGAGACATTGGGAAGCACAGGTGATATAACAGGCAATCTTTCAAGACTGAAACAGAAATCCTCCAATACTTACTTAGCTCCTAACAGGATCTAAGCAATGAAAATAAAGTAGTAACATTTAAGCCAATAGTAAGCCAATAACAGGCTCTACCACTTAGAAACTATGTGACCACAGGTAAGTTATTTAACTTCTCTAGACCCCAGTATCCTCATTTGTATAAAGACGGTTGTTAAACTAAATTCTCTAATATCTCTAAGACTCCATCTAGCTTGAGTATTCAATGATTAACTTATTTTGGGACCATGAGAAATAATTTGAGTTTATGATCCACTACAAGCATGAAAATCTACCTAAATACTATCAGATCTGAACCCCCCATTAAGAGTACAATAGTTAATAACACAAAAGTTAGCTCATAAACAGGTAATCACAAGCTTCTGGCACATCGATTCTTAGCCCTGGTAAAAACTAAAGAGAGCTCATTATGGTCTTTGAGAGTATTTATATTTATTATGAGCTACTGAAAAATATCTTATATTAAGATGAATGCATGTTATCTTGGACAACAACCATATGTGTGTACTTCAATAGTTAAAAATTAGAGAAAAATTCATCTGAAGAAAAATTTCTTTAAGTAAACACACATCACAACCATTTTCCTATCTTATTCCTAGGGTTAAAGTACCATGGAGAGCTACTCAAAGTAACTGACAACTCTTCAAAGACTGGTCTTCCTTCAAGAGTGATTTTGATCATGACTATTCCCTTCCTCAAAGCCTCCAATTGTTCCAAATTCTCTCAACTCCAAGTAAAATACCCAATTTCAAAGTTCTCAACCAAATAACCCTAAGCCACATCTGTTTGCCCTGGTATTCCATAGCCCTTTCTCTACTTACCCAAGCAAATTACATCCAGCTGCAAGTTCCATAAAATCTTCAGTACAAATCTTCCTACTGGAAACACTTAACTACAAATCACTCTCCTTTTCTGCCAAACCTGCCAAGTCCTTCCCACCCTCTTTCAAAAGTGCAAGACCTATTCATTGACTTCACAATTCAATCACTGTTGCAAGACCCCAAAGAACACAGGTCGTGCACCATGATTAACAAGAATATTTGGGGGAAATGAAAGCATCAAGGTTAATTCAATTTACCAGAAAATTCATTGTATCTTAACTCGTATTGTTGAAAATCTTCCTGAAACTTGCACTCTCTTGCTTTCTTAAGTACATGGAAAGCAACTTCTGCTTTGTTTGGCAATTAAAGATCCTGAAGTCTTTCAGGGTCATAATTAGGAACATTACTATGCAATCCTGTAGATGTACAAGGCATTGGAGTATGCTGAAAGTGTACTGAATCCAGAACATAGTCTGGATTTTCTTTTTTTGGTAACAAATTCTTAACAGGATTTTTTTGAAGGGCAATTTAACAATTTTCTTCATTTTCCTAATGGTTTAATACAAGGAGAAAAATGTGGTTAATGGGAAGTTTTTAGCCAGGGTCCAGCTAACCATGTGTTACCAGTTATATTTTTGTTTTGAACACACAAGGAGGTATTCATTATACCTCAGTCAACTTATGTGACAGTGAAGATATACTCTGCTGTAGAAAACCATCTGTGAAAGCCTGTTCCTTTCCTATTTGCATCTAGGACAGCTGTGTCAAACTCAAATAGAAACAGATCCCCTAGTCACATATTGACTTGGAAAAATACAAATTAACATCATTTACGTTGTACTGAATTTTTATCTCGCTAAACATTTCCTAATTTATTAAATCTGGTAGGCTGCACTCAATAGTTTTGCAGGCATTTGACATGACTGATCCAAAATATATTCTTTGTGTACACAATTCTCAAAAAGATTTCGCAGAAATAAGAAAATTGTATATGGGCTATTAGATGATGTCTTCTCAGTGACCGGATCATAAGTTTAGAGGTAAAAGGTAGAATTGCACCTCAAAGGATGTGCATTTCAATCCCTTCATTTTAGGGATGAAGAAACTGATACCCAGGGAGGTTAAGTGAAATGCCCAAGGTCATATAGGTTAAGTGAAAAAACTCAGATTTAAACCAGGATACTGTAACTCCAAATCCAATAATGACCATTGCATTGCACTACCTCCATCTTTTGGAAAGTTCCCTTTTTAAAAGTACTGACATGTCTTCTTATATTTTCATTTCTTTAGTTCCTCTCTCTTACTAGAGTATAAGGCCTCAATAACAGACCCAGTGTTCTTCATACAATGGGCTGTTAACTGACTAGCTGGTAATCCAGGACATGAATCAAGTTTCTTCCTCTTTCCTCCACTGGTCCAACAATCATCTCAAGAGTCTTCTTTTTCATTTTTCATTAGTATCTCATTGCTTAGTACCCTGAGACTGGAGAAGAAATTCTCTTTCAATCATCTTTATGACACCTCCACAAGAATAAGATTTTGCATATAGTGAGTATTCAATGTTTGCCAAATACATGAAAAAAAATATGAAGGAAAACAAAGTAACCGCGTTGTACCCCATGTTTGGCAGTTAAACTTAATAAATTCTTAATTTGTAGATTCCAATAATTTATGCTTTTTCTTTTACATAAGTCTTCCAATTTTTAACTAAAATGGGTGGAAGCAGTAGAACTTCAGCTATGTAAAAATCCATGAAACTCGGTAATTCTTCCAGGTCTTAGTATTCAGTTCATTATTATTATTAGTTCTTGATAATTTTTCTGTTCAAGTTAAGAGTCATTTCCGCATGTCCCATCTCATTCCCATGAATTTAGACTTAAAAGATTTAAGGTGAAATGCACCTTAAAGAGTAAACTCCAAAGAGTAAACATTTTTGGAGACAAAGATAATAGCTTATTATAGTTCTACGTCCACTGTATAGACCACCATAAGGTCAAAGGATTTAGAGCTGGAATGATCCTCAGTAGTAACCCTGCCATTTTATTGATATGAGAACTAAAGCTCAGAGACGTCACAGAGAGAAGCTGGGATTCAAACTCTGGTACTCTTTTGACTCTTAAACCTACTGGCTACTACACCACACTATTTTCTAAATCTCCAAAGAATTAACTAACAAATGACTTAAGTTTCACAGGAAAATATCAATTCCAGGATCTTTAATCCATAAAAGAAAGATTACATATCCATTTCCCTGCTCCTTTCTCACTTTCCTTTCACATTTGCCAATGACAATAATAAATCCTAGCAATCAAATTTTAATTCAAAATAAGTAGTCTAAGATGGGTAACCTAAAGATTTTAGGGTATGCCTGACTGTGAATTACCAAGGTACTATATAAAAGGTAGAAAAGATCCCAACCAAAGATCCCAATAAGTGAGCAGAGAAATGGCACAATGGTACATACAAGTATATGGAATCATATTTAGAGGAAAATAACCTGAACTCTACCTAGGATCAATCAGAGCTTGAAAGGACTGTAGCAGTCATTTTTTTCCTACCCCTTCATTTTCTAGAGGAAGAAATTGAGGTCCAGAAAAGTACCTTGACCAAGGTTACGCAGGCAGAAGTGGCAGATCCAGAATTGAACCCAGTGCTCATTCTACTTACTGTACCATAATGCTTCTCCAAGAAGGAGCTGTGAGTTATCAGTAAACAACAAAATTACTATAGATTATTCCCTTAAGACAATATCCCAGTATGCTACGATTGTCATAATGGTCAGAAAAAAACACTAGCCATCAACAACTTAACAAATATTAGATGCCTTCTCGGTGTCAAGTATCCTGCTACGTGGTGGATCAGGCAGGGTACTAGAAACAAATCAGAATACATTATTCTACTCTTTTGGAATGGAGAATTACAGTGCAGAGTCACCCAAATTGGCTGGACTGCATGTAACTGGGGTCATTACTACAGCACAACTAGAAGAGGAGAACTAAAATGATCAAGGGAATGGAGAACCTTATAAGAAGTAACTAAATTTTAGTAACTAAAATAAGAACATTCGGTATGAATAAAGGCAAAGACATGAAATGATCAAAGTTCATAAAATTACACAGGTAAGCATGGATTTACTGGGGTTCATGGACAGATTAAATGGGAACTTGTTCATCAAATTCTAAACTAGAGGATCCCCATCCTTGTAACTTCATAGAAAAAAAAATTATGTCATAAAATATGAAGCCCCATTTTTCAGGTAATAAACCTATGGAACTCATCCCAAGAGCTAAAGGCTGAAAAAGCAAATGGATTAAAAAAGGGTTTAGGTAAGGTTATGAGGAATATCCAAACTGTGAATTATCATGGCAAGTAGTGATCAATTTTATCTAGTGCAAACCCTTGAAGGGGTAGCATGGTAGTTATTCCCTCTGGAAAAAAAATGTTCCTTTGGTGTCACCTTCAAGAGATTTTGAGTGGTTGAATATGAATTCTGGACTGGATGGAATACTGGGATGACCTAAGCCAGAATTTTATAACTCTAAAAGTATTGTAGTATTTACCCAATGTATACCTACCTGTTACATATGCAGTAACAACTCATTAAATACTCAGGGTTGGTTTTTTTTAATCTGTGAGGTTTAAAGTCTTCCGTCTGCATTCTCTTTGTCTATTTCTATTCCCATTAAGTACTTTCAGGGAAGTATTAAAAGGCCAAATTTTTTCACCAGTGTTCAGATATGTCCCTTAGACCTGTATTTCCTCTCATTAACATTTTCAAGAAACTATTTTCCTATATTTAACCTTGGTTTTGACCAGTCTTTTTGTAATGCTTGTTTATGCTCTTCTCTGTCAGTATTTTTCACCTTAGCGAGGTAAAGCTATTCATCCCGAAGGTTGTAGTAAGGTAAGTCTGATGGCCCTTGCAGGATTCTATACTAAATAATACAAGAAAGCTAAAAATATTACCTAAGAGTTATGATTCCCTCAATCACTTATAACACCGTTTAAGTAGACATCAGTCCTAAAATCCTCCTCTCGTCAACTCGGGGCTGTAACCTCCGGAGGAGTAACAAAAAGGTTAAGGAGATACTTCCAAATATCTCGGACCCAAGTCCTTATGTCTCGTCTCACTCCAAAGTGTAGAAGGAGCTCAGTCAATGGGCGTTCTGGCTCTCCAGCCTCCCTCGAGGTCCAGCAGGGCAGGAGGGAGGATGCCGCCCGCCGAAGCCCCACAAGCAGGGAACGGCCGGTCGGCCACAGGACAGCACCGAGGAAAGGGGGAGGAGGAGGGGGGAGGGCCAAGCGAGCCACCAGGAGGCTCAAGGGAAGGAGAGCGAGGGCGGCAACACATGAAGGCTGTCCCGGAACACGGCGAGGCGGCCGCGAGGGGAAGGCCCGAGGCCCCGGCCGGCAAACGCCGCTCGCTCGCCGCTCTCGCCCTAAAAGAGAACTGAAAGGAGAGGCGATGACAGACGCTGAGGGCAGGAAGCAAGTAGGGCAATAAAGAGACAGCGACTGGGACGATGGGGGTCGCAGCAGCTGAGCCACGGATGGCGAGGGGCACCCCCTGCAGCGATCAATTTTTTGGGGGGGTGGGCCATCTCTGCCGGGTCACCGAGGGCGGGGGGAGGTTGGGGGCGGCCCGGGGCGTGTTTACATTGGAACCCGGGGCGCCCCGGGGCCGCACCTCTAGCCCAACGGATCGAGCCTCTCCCGAGGACACGGGGGCCGGGGGCCTCGGAGAGGGGGGTAGGGGGACTCCAGGTCGGGGAGCCGAAGAGGCAGGCCCCAGTCCCCAGAGCCCAGGGCTGAGGAGAGTGGGGGCTGCCCGGGCCTCCGCCGTGGGGCCGGGGGGAGGGGGAGGCCCGCGACGCCCGCCACCGCGGCCAGCTCGCCTGCTCAAAGCCCTGGGACCATTTTCCTTCAGCGGGAAGAGCCCCTGCACCCGGGGTTTCCATTCCTCAGGCCATCGGCCCTCGGGCCTCTCTCCCCGCCAGCTGCCCCGGGCGGCGCTTCTCTTACCTTCGTTCGCCAGGTCCGCCATTTTGCTCCCTTAAGCCCTCCCACAAGGCAACGCGCCGGCCCTAGCTCCCCGGCTTTCAACCGGGGAGTCCCGCGCCTGCGCACCCGCCAGTCGTCCGGGGTCTGAGCCAACAACAGCCGAGTCTTCGACTCCGAAAGTAACCGAAAGCTAGGGTCTTCTTTACTAAAAGAGATGAGACGCCCCCACCGTGGAGTTAGCGCCTGCGCACAAGATAACTAAATCTTTTTTACGTCTTTTCCCAGGAGATGCAAGAGGGGGAGGGGAACCACCAGGGTGCGCGTGTGCGCCGCACACACCCACACATAAATATACACACGCGCGCGCAAAGTCACGAGCGCTGGTAGGTGTGCGTGGTGCTCACTGTTAGGCGGGAAAGGCCGAGCTACGGCTATACCCTCTTGGCTACTCCGACGTGGAAACAGCGGAGTCTGGCCCGAGGAGAGCTGGGTCGCGTGGGGCGCCGCCCACTAGGACGGCGGCTAGGCAGCCCCAGCCGAGAGGGCCCAGCCTGGCTCGGGTGAGCTCTAAGGCCCTCTCGCTTCCTTCCGAGGCCCAACCCACGTGCTACATTCTGCAGAGGGTGGGGCCCGGGCCGGGCACTGGTCCTGCCGGCTCTTAGCAGGGGAGGCCGGAGCCAGGTAACAAGCTGTGAGGAATGCGGGGCCTGGCCAGGGAGGCCTCGTGGGTGCCTGGGGCCAGGGCGGGAGGGGAAGCCGCGGGGGGCCGCAGCACCTGGGGAAAGGTGCAGGTTCTGGGGGGGGGCCCCACCGCGAAGCTCCCCACTAACGCTGCTTCCTCCCCTTGTCCCAGTCTCAGACACTTAACACACTTACTAGCTGTGTGACCTCGGGCAAGTCAACCCCAACTGCCTTACCAACAACAAAAAAATGACTACAGATATTTAGACAAATAGGAGTCTTTTTCTGCTGCTAATCCTGCCTGGTCCCTCCCTTTAGAACTGGAATTAGTTCCAGCAATTCTGGGTTACAATCTTTCTGATCTGCCCACTACACATTACTCCTTCACATGTCCCCTCTTCTTCAACATGGCCAACATCTGCATGTGCAGATAATGAGGCTCTAATTCTATGCAGGGGGTCAATATGCATCAGGCTTGTTAAGCATTTGTGTTAAGAAAAAATCAGTGACCATCCCTTGACCCTGGCTAGTCTGAGCTACTTTGGCCTGGGCCCCCTTCAAGAGGAACTTACACTTCTTCCAGCTATATGCTTGGATAGGGTTGCTCTGCCCTTCCTTCCTCCTGATTTACACCTTCCTGCATGTACTGTGTAACATCTATCTTTGCAACATCCACTGATAGAATTTATGGAAATAGAATTTATAGAATTTATGGAAACCAAACTTAGCATTTCTCAGAGTCCCGATTTTCCTAATCTGTAAAATGAGCTGGAGAAGGAATGGCAAACCATCCTAGAATCTTTGCCAAGAAAACCCCCACTGGGGTTGCTAAGGTTTAGGGGTGCTCGGGAGCCCAAAATATCCAACTGCCAGGCCCTGCCAAATGCAGTCCACTCAAACCTCCTTTCAGCCAAAGAAAAGCAAAGTTTAAAGATTTGCAATATTGGGTAGTCTCTTAAGGAGCCTAAATATTTGTGACACTTATTGACAGGCAGGCAAGATTGAATCTCAGCTAGGTATGCTACATTGAATCTGAGCCCCTTCATGGAGGCAATATGGATCTTATATACAGAAAGACTGTAGGAGTGATCTAGGGGTGGTCTTGCAGTCTGGGGTTGATGGAATTTAGGCTCTGGGAACCCCCTTGAATCCTCCCACTTGATGAGTCATTTATCAGAGGCCATAAGCCTTTTATTATTCTAAGCCCAAATCTCTATTAGTCTTAACCTAGCCTGGCCCTCCATTGTCCAGCTAGCTACTTTCCCACCTTTGATCCTATCTACACCTAAATCTACACCTAAAGTATAGCTATATACTTTATAGGATAGATACCTAAGGTATATACCTAAATCTGTTACCCTTAAACTAGTCTAGCCCTCCATTGGTCTGTTACCTCCTAGTACCCTTCAGCTATTTCCCACCCTTAATCCCATTCCTGGAGTCTGACCTCAGCCTCTCCTTAGATTCCTCCTTAAGACCTTCCCCAAACCTGTCCTCTAGACCAACCCTAGATCCTTCCCACAATCTTTCTGTATATAAGATCCATGAGATTCAATCTAGTGCAGACTCATTCTGTGTCTGATTGTTCTGGTCTGCTTGTCAGTACAAGCTCACAAATACTTAGGCTCCTTAAGAGTCTACCCATTATGGTGAATCTTTAATAAACTTTGCTTTCCTTTGGGTTGAATTTATTCAGCAGGACCCGGCATATTGGTAGTTTGGGGTCTCAAGCACCCCTAGACTCTCAAACCTCAAGAGGGTGATGGGAAGAAGGGTCTAAGGAGGGTCTTGATGAGCCTGGGGTGACTAGAGGTCTGATTCCCTGGAAGCAAGAGAATGGGATTTTTTTGATGGGATCAAGGGTGGGAAGCAGCCAGAGCTAATCCAGTGGATTACAGACAATGGAGGGCTAGGCTAGGTTAATGGTAACTGATTTGGGCATGAAAAAGCCAGATTAAAGTTTGCAAAGTGCTTTACAAATATGTTAACTCAGATGTTGAGAATGGAATGCCAAGCAGGTTTGTTTTGGAAGTGGTAGGCCAATTAAGTTTTTTTTTTTGAGTAGGTGAGTGACTTGATCAGTTCCCTGGATTAGGAAGCTCTTGTTCTCTCCCTCTTTCCCTCTCCATCTCTCTCCACCCCCCTCCCTCCTCTCTTTCCACACACTTATGTATGTATAAGTGTATTGGTTGTTCCCTCATATCCAACTCTTTGTCACCACCACCACCCCCCCATTTGGGTTTTCTTGGCAAAGAAGTGGAGTGGTTTATGCCTGGGGCATGGGGAAGGAGGAAGAGAGAGCACGCAAGCCCAGCTATTACAGTAGTCCAGGCAAGAATTTCAGTGTCTAAACAGGGAGAGCAAAGTTCCTGCACTGTCTAGTGTGCTGCCTCAGTCTAATGATGCTAGCTTCTTGTGGGCAGATTTATCCTTTGTCTTTGCATCCTAATTGTACATAAATGTTGAATCAGCTGTTTAACATTTAAGCCTCAGGTTTCCCATATATAAAATAAAGTGCAGCTAAATAAACTTTAAGGTTTCTTTCAGCTTCAGATACTGTTTTAAAAGTGGTTGCCAAGAGCAGGGGAAGCATGAAAACAATCTCATGAAGAAGCAACAAGTGTTTGCAACTGGTTAGCTAAGTGGGGTGAGAGGGAGAAAGCCAGGGATGATGGAAGGCTTAAGAACTCCTAGTGTTTGGAAGCATGGTTGTGCCATGGACACTGATGAGGAAATTTGAAAGGGGGAAAGGTTTGGAGGGAAAGATAATTAGACATTGATTTCTGTTTTGGACTTTCTTTTGTAATTTCTACGAGTCTTCTAATAGATAGTTGGTAATGTGGGACTGAAGCTCAGGAGGGAGACTAGGGCTGGACACATGGATGTGGAGTCATTGGCATAAATAGCTGAACCTAAGAAAACTGATGGAGTCATCAAATAAAGTAGAAAGAAGGTTCAATACATAGCTTCAAAGTACACCCATAATTAGTAGGTGTGACATAGATGAAGACCTCCTTTACAAAGATTATCTTGGTTTATTGTAGGTAGGAGTGTGTGGGGTATAGAGACCCCCAAAATCCCCTACCCCCAAAAAATTAAAAGTCAGAGGTGTCTTGAGGAAAGAACAGGAAGTTTCATTCAGTTCTCAGAAGAGGGCATCCCTTCCACCAGTACCAACTAGCAGAAAAAGGCATGCTTCAGAAGATGAACAAAAATTTATACCCTCCCTATGCTGTCCCTTCTCCCATTGGCTGGGAGGTGGATGTATCAACAATGTTGTATTCACAATGCCTACAGTAACTATAAGTATGCTGATATGGTTGTTAATCACTAAATGTAACAGGTTCTATATGTGAGAAATATAGCTAGAACATTTATTTAAATACCAGAAAATGGAGTCCCAAAACCAGAAAGTCAAAGCCAATGCAGTAGTTATGAAGTTGGCACATACAGTTAATGTAGTAAACACTCACATTCTCAAGCCTCCGCAAGGCCAGGTTACGTCAGGCAAAGATCCTCCTCTCCTCACGACGACTGCGCAGCATCCAGGCAGCTTGCTTCGACGCAGCACCCGCAGCTCCGGCCACTCCGCAGGCCCCTCCAACACCAGGCCCCTCCAACACCATCGCTGGCCCCTCCGCAATTCTCGTTCTTGGCATTCCTTAGAAGGGGTCCTTAGCAGAGATTCTGGCCAGCAAAACCGCCGCAACCGCAGCCCCGTCCGCAGCCACTGCCGCTGCTTCCAGTTACCACGACAGAGACGCTAGCTTGGCTGTGGCTCTCTCTCTTGCTCCACCCCTTCCTGCTATGACGTCAGCAAGTTCAAGGGGCATGGAAGATCTTCCGATTCCATTATCATTACAGTGGATTTGCAATTTGAGCATGAAATCTCCTCCAATCCAAGGAACAAAGAAGCCCGCCACTCAGTGGCTGGGAGGTAGGCGTACAAAGAAAAGGAAATGGGATAGCCAATCCAAATATTCTTATTTGTCGAACGACAACTTGAAGAAGGGGGAAGGTCTCTAAGATTTCTAAAATTCCTGAAGGGCTTAAAATCCTATTCAGATTTTAAAAAAAGAAGTTTTCTTTAAGTTGTAGAACGAACATAGGCAAGGCCACACTTGACATGGTTTTCAGATCAGTATTTTTGTCCAAGTTGTGATGTAAACAACATTAATTCCGAAACCATAAAAAAATGAAGTCTCCTCTTCATTAGTCACCAGAATGTCATCACCTTGTAAGGGCGGTAATCGCCACTGGCAGGTTCAAGCTAGAAAATAAAGCCCTCCATTTAGGAGGGCCACCTCATCCGTATTGCACTATATGTCACTTGCTTATTGGAAATATCTTTGCAGATGTGTCCGTTGTGTTTAACTGCTCGCTATTTGTTCTGCCATGAGAACTGTACAGCAGTTAGTGTCAGGTAAAGGTCTCAATACCCCAACTATGCAAAGTATCGGCAGTGATTCAGTGATGCTTCATCCTTTTGTACTTCAATGTTGCGGTTTACCCAGGGCGTTGCTTTGTAATGGCTTCCGCTGCTTTCTGCTGCTTTTCTCCTGAGACTTCCCTTCCCAGACCTTCTCCCGCCGCTGCCGCCGCCGCCACCACCACCGCCGCTGCCACCACCACCTCCGCCACCACCACCACCGCTGCCGCCGCCACCACCACCGCCGCCGCCGCCTCCTACCTCTCCCCTGAGCGGGTAAGGCGCATGACCTGCTTCTGACTCAGCCGCTCCCTCAATGCGGTGCACCGCTTCCCGGGCGTCCCAGGCAAAATGAGGAAGGGTCGGTCGGTGTTGTAGCTCGAGCTGCGAGTCCTATTGAGGGCAAAATCCTCCAGGGCCGTCAGGATGGGTAGACCCATAAAGCACAACAGGCGAGCCAGCTGGGTGCGGGGCTCCAGGATGAGATCCTTTTAGCGCAGTCGGGTGTACTTCCTGCGTAGCCAGGTTGAAGAGCTCCTGGGGAAGAGCAAGTCCCGCAGCCACATCACATAGATCACTTCCAGAGCCCGGCTGAGGAGGAAGTCTACTCAGGGACCTAGTGGTTGGGGTCGGCCAACACTTTTGGCAAACAACCGGCATTGGAAGTAATCCGACTTCTGGCGGGTACACATCACCTGGATGCTCTCGTGCACCGTGCCTGCCTGGACTTGAGGTGAGAGTTGCACACTGCTCTCGGGTCACGAAACAGCTGGATGACCTTGAGGTTGAGACCCGGGTCCCACAGCAGCGGCACCAGCACGCCGAGGTCCAACAAGCGAATATCTTTTATCACCACCGCCAGGTACTTCCGACACTCAGCCTCTAGCTCCCGCAGTGACATGGGCAGGCAGCTGTGCTCGGAGGCGGACCCTGTCGATGAGCCCCACATCGGCTTGGGACCTGGGGGCGGCTGGACACTGGTGCGGAGCAGATCACCTTGTTGGTCTTTCAACAGAAGAGGGCTGCAGTGGTGGGGTTGGCAGACACCTGGGTGGGTGTGGCGGGGTCTCGCATCGGGGAGTACAGCCGTGTCTCAGCCTGCCCTGCAGGCTTTCCATGTCGCCGGGTAGATAGCCTGCCACAAGTGCCACATGGGCTTTAACAGGTAAAACACTTCGAGGTGCTGATTGAAAAGCTCCCCGAGGAACGACTAGCGGGCAAGTTGCCTGCAGGTAGACGAGCTGCTTCTTGCGCAGCAGCTGCGGCGGTGGCGTCTGGGCAGAGTCGCTCTGAGTCAGTCTGGTTATGGAGGCTCTCTGAGGCTCCTCCTCCACCCCATGACAGTTTTAGTCTCCTCCTCCTCCCGGCAGCGGCGGCCTCCAGGATCCCCACCAGTGAAGGTTTTTAAAAATGGAAGTGTTACCAGTGATCTGCTGCTAATCCTGTTGGGCTTTTTCTCACTCCTCATCCTTCTTGACTTCTCTGCAGCCTTTGCCTATTGCCTGGTCTCTCCGAGATACTCTCTTCCCTTGCTTTCTCTGACAATGTTCTTAACTGTTTTTCTTCATACCTGCCTGCTTCTTCATGGCCATCTACTACCCTCTAACTATGTTTTCCCCGAAGGTTTTGTCCTGGACCCTGTTATCATCTTTCTCTAGCCTCTCTTCTGGAGTTAATGATCATTTCTATACAGATGACTGCCAAATCTAGATATCCAACGCTAATCAATTCCTAGGTTTAATTCCCACATCCCTATATACCTTCTGGACTCCTCCCTAACTAACTGTACCATTGGCATCTCAGACTAAACCTAGGTAAAACAGAGCTCATTATCTTTTCCTTAAACCTCCAAACTTAAGAATCTTTACTGGCTAGTGGTGGCTTCTGGGATTAAAATATAAACTCAGCTTAAAATGTAAAGTCCTTCAGTCTGATTCCAGGCTATCTTTCCTGGTTTATTTGACATTAGTTCCTAAATTGGATTACACATGTAGAAACATATTAAAAATGTTTAGTTCATTTGAAAATACTAAGAAATATCCAGTCTAAACTCCTTTGCAGACTTATCTGAAGACTGTTAGTACTTAATAAAAATTCTCATTAATGAGGGTCCTCCAATAAAATCCTTTTCCCTCTTCTCTTCTAGACCTAACCTCATTCTCTTAGGAAGATGTGTAAAAGGTCAAGAACTAAAGCTAAGGCCTCAAAAAATGGATTTAGGGAACCAGACATAAAAACGGTCTAGTTAGGATCCTTCATTCTCAAAGAGGACCATGACATCAGGGAATGAGGAGGCTACTTGCAGTTGACTTTGATTTGAGCAGCAGAGAGCTGTTTGAGGTCGCCAGCCTCACTTTCTCCTCCAGAGCCATTGATACTCATCTGGAAGACTGGAGATGGCCCAGGATGCAATGGGACACTGGCACTTGTGACCTAATGTCTTTCCAGGTTTTCACTTTGAGTAAGGTAACTCCCATTCAGTAAATGAACCTCTTTAATAAGTGAGTCAAAGGATGTCCCCTTTATTAAAAAAAAGACTTATATTAAACTGGGAGGGGAAAACCCTCAGGGTTGCTGGCCAAAAGAGGAATAATTACTATTTACATTCATTCTGGGCTAGAAGGGCAGGGACCTATTGTTGACCTCGATGAATGAACTAGGTTTAAGGCTTGTTCTTTGAGAAAGAAATCTAGCCAGTAAACCTCAAGTTAATGAGGCAACTCTCAGCCTTTTGGGCAGAGCACCCTACAATGAAAAGAGACAGGTAGAGGGAAGAGACTACTCTCCCTCTAGATCAGTGGTTTTCAACCTTCCTGATACGGCAACCCTTTAATACTTGTATGTGGGTAGAACTGCCTGGAGGCAGATAGAGGAGCAATGTCTTGGTTCCTAAGACCATCGGAAATATGTGTTTTCTGATTAAGAAACAGGTTGAGAACCTATGAGGCATTACCTGCATACCAGCCTAAAGTGTGAGCAGAGAGGTAAGAAAGAGAGAAGAGTAACCAGGGGGTAGTTCAAGGAAGAACTCCATTTAATGATGATTTGAACAAGGCTTTTAAAGATCCAAAAGATAAAGATTCAAGTATTTTCATCAATGGACTTAGTTTTTCATATCCTGGGATATTATCATAGTTTATTATTACAATGATCTGCTACATCCTGGAAGTAACCTCAGATACAATGAAACTTTCTGATTTCTAGGCTCCAAGAGTCTGGGGAAGCCCATCACGTCCTTGGGAAGTCAATCAACATCTTCAAAGGCATTAACAAAGAGAATGCAAATCAGAGCAGATCTCCAGACATCTAGATCTTTGTAAATCATTGTCTTGAATCTGCTATACCTTGGGACCTAAACAGGAAAGGCTTGTCTTTATTAAGTATCTGAAGCTTTGAGAATTCTAGGCACCAAAAGTCTTTGGAAATCCAACAGGTCTTTGGAAGTCAGTTAACATTTTAAAGGCACAAACAAAGACGATACAAGTGAGAGGATGTTTCAAAGCTTCTAGGTTTAACGAAAATTTATGCCAAAACCTCTTCTCCAAGGCATCTGTATGTGAACTGACCCCCAAGATCAAATGTTTGGGCTTGCTTCAATTCCCCCCTTTTTAAGAAGGAGTTTAAAGGCATGTACTTCTGTACCTAAATTTTTGGTATTTTAAGTTCATAATTCGAGAAAGGCAGGGCCCAAGTGTACAGCAGACTATAACAATGATTCTTATAGGGAGTAGATGCAGAGTAAAGGCTGATATATTCTGGAATGGAGATATTTTCTTCAGTGTATTAATAATTGTTTTTGTAACACCTTCTGAGTCAATACCAGGAATTTCACTATGTTCAGTATCTTCTGTGATCTGATGGAACACTCTGATTTCCATGGTTACATTAGAGTCATGTCATGCTCCTAATAAACAGGCTCTGATCCTGTCCCATGTGGTATTGGGATGAGAAGAATTATATAGGGTAGGAGTGATACAAATATATGTATTATCTGTAATCACATAGTAGGGATAACCTAGCCTTAATAATTTCCACTTCATCTCCAATGTATAGTACAGACTGTTCTAATAAATCAATTTTCATTTGAATATCCTGATTGATTCTATCTTGTACCTTAAGGGCTTCAGACATTTTTTTTTTTGCAAGCTGCTCAGCATGCTGCGCAGTATGGATTGTGGATTGTAAAGACACTGCTGATAATGTAGCTGTAGTAACTAAAATCACTAAAGATATTAATCCCAATATAAAGAGTCCTAAAAAACGCTTTTTTTCTTTTTTAAAGCTTCACTGATTAGATTTAAGCTATGCTCTCCTGCTGATTCATGCCAAGCTTGAGATAAATTTAGTGGGAAAAACAGCAAAAGATGGCGGCTCTACTACCGTTACATAACGCTGACCTTTTGTAATGCATTGTATAATTTTTATAAGTAACATTCCAATAAGAACCCGAACCCCCAATACTCATATTCATACATTTTTCAGTATTAACAACACAATCATTAAAAGTAGAAGCAGTCGGGAATGCTTGAGCCGACTTCAGGCAAGCAGCAATTACAGCGTGATTGTCCTCCATCAATAGGCTGCCTTTCTTTGTTCTCCTGAGGATAGTCTAATCCATGGTTTCCAGGGCAACAGAAGCTCTCCAAAGATCTGGAAATGCTCGGCCTTCGGGTGTCTGTATTAAGTCCTCTGGGAAAACTACAAGGAGAGCGTTATTGGGAGTGTTCTGTTTTCCTGTATCCCCACCCCCACCCCCACCTCCCAGTTAAATAACGTAGGGCACAAAGAGCAGTTTTACAGTAATATTTTCTGGTCTTTCTAAATGACATTTAACCCAAGGTGGAAAATGAGGCCACTTCCTTATAGTTTTTTGACAAGGGGGAACAGAAGGATACTGAATAAAAATGAACGCGGTTCCATTAGTAGTTAAATAATTTGACTACTTGCCAATAAACTCCTGATTCATTTTATTTTTATTTTTTATTTTTTGAGGGCAATTAGTTTTCGTGTCAAGTGTCTGAGGCCACATTTGAACTCCGGTCCTCCTGACTCCAAGGCTGGTGCTCTATTCACTGCACTACCCAGCCACCCCACTCCTTATTGATTTTTATGAGTACTATGGACCCACTTTTCTTCAGCTACAAGTTTAATACTTGGTGCTGGACAATAGGAATGATAACAGAAAGAGACAGGCGTGGGTGTAGCAATAGCAGAAAAATTATACTTATGAGAATAATCCATTGGAAATGGGTATGCCTGTCCTCCTAAAACCTGGGTGTTGTTCATATGTATTTCTCCTATCTTATCTGTCCTCGTAATTGGCCAAAGCCAAGGAGGGAAAGGAAAATAAGTCCAATGCTGGGCTCCCTCCACCTCAGGCGAATTCAGTGAGTGTGTGGCCAAAGGGGGGGAGGGGAGTAAGAGTCACCAAAGATTTAGACCCGGTCTTTCTGAAACCCCATTCTGTGTTGATTCTCCGCCTCATCTTTTTTATTCGTTGTCCTCTTTTTGTCTTGGGCTTCCTGAGTCTCAGCCATCTTGTCCACCAAGGAATTCACATGCACAGACATTTTTTTCTGGCATCCACACCGGTTTTTCAGCTCCTTCTGGAAAGACACAAGCAAATCCTCGTCCCCAAGTTAACAGTGGAACCAGACCACTCCATTACGAGTTAATGGGTCCTTCCACATCACCTGCGCTTTAGAAATATGTTTCTTTACTCCTAAGAATTGTTTTTCTGCAGGGGTTTTTCCATCCTCATTTAATGTCAAAAAATTTATAGTATATAATGCCAGATCTATATTCCTGCTTGTAAAGCCTTTTGTCACATACTCCCGTCCCCCCTTTTTGCTTATCTGAAAATGTTTTTATGTCTCTGTTTCTCCTTTCAACTATGGCTTGTCCTGTAGGATTATAAGGAGTACCTGTAACATGTCTAATGGAAAAGGTGTTAAAAAAGTTAGCAAAAGCCTGGCTAGTATGGCCAGGAGCATTATCAGTTTTTATTTCTTTAGGGGTACCTAGGATTGAAAAGCAACGGAATAGTCAATAATAGGACGTGTGCCTTCTCCAGATTGAAGTGTAGCTACAGCATATGAGAAGGTATCCACTGTCACATGGATATATTATAAATTTTTAAATGCAGAATAATGAGTGACATCCATCTGCAGAGACTGTTAGGTTTCAGACCTCTAGGGTTAATGGCAGTGGGAGAGGGGAAGGGTATGTGGGAAATACATTTCGTACATAATTTAATTATTTGTCTGGACTCTTCTCGACTAATATGAAATTGCCTAACTAACATCTTTGCATTCTGGTGAAATAAATCATGTGACTCTTTGGTTGAATGCAGAGATAAAGAAAAATGTATCGGATAAGTTTGTATTGTTAACTTATCAACTAGAGCATTACCTCGATGGATGGATGGGTCCAGGCAAAGAATAAACATGAATAACATGAAAAGGATTTTTTTCTATTTCTAACTACTTGTTAACAGTTGCAAAAAGAATTTATATAACTCTTGATTGTTAGAGTATTTTATATTTGCAGTCTCAATATTTCTTACAGTATAATAGCAATATTTACTATCCATAAAAATATTAAGAGTTTGAGATTGTT
The DNA here is from genome assembly GCA_028646575.1 of Pseudocheirus occidentalis. Classification (NCBI taxonomy): domain Eukaryota; kingdom Metazoa; phylum Chordata; class Mammalia; order Diprotodontia; family Pseudocheiridae; genus Pseudocheirus; species Pseudocheirus occidentalis. The sequence continues at coordinate 58,538,971 of CM053594.1, forward strand.
TCCCTTAAAAGACATATAATGGCATACATTTCATTCTTTTGGATAGATAAGAAAGGAGTAAAGATAACTTTTAATGTCAGGTGGTAAAGAATAAGTAGCTATATATTTTTCTGTGGCATCAGTGAAAGCATTATCTGCTTGTATGAGAAGATAAAAGGATGTTATTTCCATTGTTGATTGAAAATTAATTGTAAAACAGGATACTTGTTTGTATTATCCATTGATCCTTGATAATCAACAAGATTTGCCAGGAGGGGTCTGCCTTAATCAGCATATCAATTTGGGCTTTAGTATAAGGCTGATGAATGTGTTCTGGAGGGGGACCTGAAATGGTGATTCATAGCTTTGTAAATAAGAGTGGCTACAAGTTGTGCTTAGGTAACAGTGGTTTTTTGATTTTGATGTGGGAGATAAATCCATTCTAAAATATTTTGTTGCTGATGTAAGGCTCCAAAAGGAATTATAGGAGTCCTCAATATAATGATTTCTGTAGTCTAATTGCTGTCTACCCTATGGACTTGGCATTGTTGAATGGCATTTTCTACAAGTTTTAGTTGTTCTGCTTCTTTTGTTAAAGTACGAGCAGAAAGAAGGTTTGGATCTCCCCTTAGGGTATTAAATAAGTGGGTGAGCTGTTGTGTTCCAATGTTTAAATAAGGTCTAATCCAATAGATGTCTCCAAATAATTTTTGAAAATCATTTAAAATTTCCAAATTATCCCTTCTAATTTTTATTTTTTGAGGTTCAATAATTTTATCTCTCATTTTATGTCCTAAGTAATTATATGGAGGTTGCAACTGAATTTTTTCTGGAGCAATAACTAACCCATATAGAGATAATCTAGTCTGTGTGTCTTGGAACATTTGTTGCAGAACCACTTTTGAGGGGTGGGTACATAAAATATCATCTGTGTAATGTATAATATAGGCACGGGGATATTGATCTCTTATGGATTTTAATGCCTCTGCAACAAATTTCTGGCACATAGTTGGACTGTTTTTCATCCCTTATGGTAGCTCCTTCCTTTGAAAATGTTCATGGGGTGTTCTTAAATTGATTGATGGAAGGGAGAAGGCAAAATATTGACAATCATCTTTATGTAAAGGAATATTATAAAAGTAGTTCTGCAGATCTATTACCCACAAAGGCCATTCTTTTGGAATCACAGAGGGAGTAGGGAGTCTTGGTTGCAGGGCTCCCATAGTCTCCATTCTTTGATTTACTGCTGGGAGATCAGTGAGCATTCTCCAATTCCCAGATTTCTTTTTTTATTGGGAAAACTGGAAAATTCCACTTGCTTTTGGAACTTTCAACCTGGCCTAATGAAAGTTGTTCTGATATAATTTCTCTAAGGGCTTGTAATTTTTCTGTTGTTAAGGGCCACTAATCCACCCACACGTTTTTACCCTCTTTCTATGTAATTTTATCTGCTGTATGTATCTTTCCCGGGGGGAGCAACAGGGGCCTATCCTAAAAATGTGACTGTGTCTGAATTATTACATCCATACCTTGAAGTATGTCTCCTCCCCATAAATTAAGTGGTAATGTATCTAAGATATAGGGCTGGAAAATTCCAGATCTACCATCTTTTTCCCATTTCAACCATTTTGCACTTTGCTGAGAAACTGCTATTGTTCCTGTACCAGTGAGTGGGCTAGCTCCCTGCTGAATACACCAATTTGAAGGCCAGTGTTGCTTTGCAGTGACAGACGTATCAGCGCCAGTATCTATCAATCCATTAAAGACCTTTCCTTCAATTTTTATTTTCATTTCTGGTCGAGACTCAGAAATGGTTTGTGCCCAGAAAGCTTCAGCTGCACTTTATCCTGAGTTGCCATGGTTACCCCTAGTTCTCTCTACATGTCGTCCCATTTTTTTATGCGGAAGCACAAGCAATTGTGCCACCCGGGCCCCTTTCATAATCATTCTATCTTGAGCCTCAGGGGTGACATAAGCCGTAATATTAATTTCTCCTAAAAATCACCATCTATTGCTCCTGGCACTACCACAAAGCCTCGAAGAGAGAGAACACTACACCCTAAGATTAAGCCTACATGCCAAGGGGGTGAAGGGCCAAAAATCCCTGTAGATATAATGCAAATTCACATACTAGGCTGCATCCTCTTAGTGGAGGCTGCAGGTAAATCTAACCCTGCACACCCTGGGGATGCATGGTAAAGATCTTGAATTGTTCATTTGGAGGATGCAGAGTATATTCCACTGGATCTGCTTGAGTTTGCACAAGACTCAAAGCTTCCCCTATTATTTGATGGGGCTGGGATTTGTCCCTTTTTTGGTTTCCCCGAAAAAGGGTTTCCTTCTCTATCTGTTTTGGAGTGATATTCTGAAGTCCAGTAGTTCCCTCTCTTACATCTGTGGCATGATGTGGAAGGCAGATTTTTAGAGGAATAGTTGGAATTTCTATTCTTCCCTTCTCTGCAATTTTTCTTAAAATGTCCTTTCTTTTCACATTTGAAGCATTGTTGCTCATTTGATTTTTTACTTCCTCCTCCTATAGCTGCTTCTAGTACACTAGCATTAAATGAAGCTGTGCCTACATTTTGACATCTCTGAATCATTTCTGCAATGGTCATATTTTTTTTTACCTCCTAGAAGAGCCTGCTTGCAATCCTGATTACAGTTTTCTTGAGCCAGCTTTTGCAAGATAATGTTTTGAGCATCTGTATTTTCCTACAGTTCTCTGGACAACCAAGGCCAATCGACTAACAAATTGTTTAAAAGATTCTTGGGGTCCCTGTATCACCTTAGTAAAAGAGGTTGTCCTATCCTTCCTATCAGATAACTTCATCCAAGCCATTTTGGCTACTTTCTTTTTTTTTTTTTCTGTGACTCAGGCATTTTATTCTGATTATTTGAGCTACGGATGCCCTGACCTGAGAACTTCCTGCATCTCAAAAACATTGTTCATGTCTCTCTAGCTGGCTGCAGCATCTAATTCTAGGTTTGTTTAATGCTACCCTGTGGTAAGTGTTCAGGACATGAAGACGGAGAGCAGGAATTTTTTCTTTTCTTTTCTCTTCTTTTCTTTTCTTTTTGTTGTTGGAGAACTGAATCCATGACCTTTATTTTATTTTTTTTTAATTTATTGACTTGTTTATTTACTTTTAGTTTACAAAATTCAGTTACAGAATCACTTGAGTTTCAGATTTTCTCCCCTCTCTTTTGCCCCTCCCCCATGGTGGTATACAATCATGTATGTGCCAACACTTTCACATTGGTTACATTCTTAATCTGCTCATAAGTTTGCAATTCATATCTAAGTTGCAGGGCTAGCTGTGAATAAGCTCCCATGCCTGTGAGCATTTCAAAATTGATTCTTAGATTAGCCCTTTCATTTACTCTTGCCTGCTCTGAACATAAGTCAAAGAACTCTTTTCCATAGTAAATAATCTCCTCCTTTTAAAGCTGTCTTGCAATGTTTACCGGTCTATTGGGCAAAGGATAGCTTGTGCTATAGTTTCAACCAATGCCAGGACATAAGGGCTAGTTGGTCCATAATCTACAGTTCCATGTGTTAATTCTTTTAATATTTCAAAATGTATAATACCATGTTCTTGTCTAACTTGTCTTGGGTTATTGGGGTCTGGAGTCTCTAAGATGGGAAGGGCCCTAAGCATGTCCAGGGAAAAATTTTTTCTACTTTCTTTTGCTTGTTTTATACATAATTGTACTGGACTAAGAATATCCTCAAAGCCCTTTTTATATGTTAAAGACAAAGGCTGTGAAGGAGTAAAAGGCAAATATCCTTGTAATTCAAGAGATTGAGTAGGTGGAGGAACAGGGGTTTCAGGGGAAAAGGGGTCATTAAGTAAATCATCAGGCCCTACAGAAGCATCTTTTTTCAAAACCTCTGGTGCTAAAGGTATACTCAGTGGGGGTGTTAAACAAATTTTTTAAACGTTTCATATAGAGAAGGCTTCTACTACAATAGAATTAGGGCCCTCTTCTCAACACTTATCCCTCATTTGTTTTCCTACTAGATCCCATCTTTCTAAATCTAATGTTCCCTCCTTCAAGAACCACAGACAAGTTTGTTCCACGAAATGAAGAAAGCAATCTAATTGGTGTCCTGTAATTAATAACCTTCGTTCTTTTACTTGCCATTTTAACAGACCTACATACTGTTCCCTGTCTTTAAATTGTACCTGACCCATATTGGTCAAAATTCCTATGTTAGCCTGGTGAAATAAAATAATTTTAAAAGTTCCCTTACCTTGTGTGCTTGTAGCCTTTTGGAGCTCCTTCTTGGGTGTAAGGGCTGTCTTCCACAGTGACCTTCCTTTCAGGTTCTTTTTGTCCCACGATGAGTGCCGGGTGTGGGGCACCACCCAAGTACCAGCCTCAAGTGTGAGCAGAGATGTGAGAGAGAGAAGAGTAACCAGGGGGTAGTTCAAGGAAGAACTCCATTTAATGATGATTTGAACAAGGTTTTTAAAGATCCAAAAGACAAAGATTCAAGTATTCTCATCAATAGACTTAGTTTTTCATATCCTAGGATATTATCATAGTTTTATTATTACAATGATCTGCTACATCCTGGAAGTAACCTCAGATACAATGAAACTTTCTGATTTCTAGGCTCCAAGAGTCTGGGGCAGCCCATCAGGTCCTTGGGAAGTCGATCAACGTCTTCAAAGGCATTAACAAAGAGAATGCAAATCAGAGCAGATCTCCAAACATCTAGGTCTTTGTAAATCATTGTCTTGAATCTGCTATACCTTGGGACCTAAACAGGAAAGGCTTGTCTTTTTTTTAGGTATCTGAAGCTTTGAGAATTCTAGGCATCAAAAGTCTTTGGAAATCCAACAGGTCTTTGGAAGTCAGTTAACATTTTAAAGGCACAAACAAGGATGATGAAAATGAGAGCAGGTTTCAAAGCGTCTAGTTTTGTTTAACACAAATCTATGCCAAAACTGCTTCTCCAAGGCATCTGTATGTGAACTGACCCCCAAGATCAAATGTTTTGGCTTGCTTCAAGAACCGCTGCTCTAGATGGAAGAAGTTTTTTGGTTATTTTGTTTGGGAGTGAGAAGGCTATGTGTAGCCTTTGAGGGATGTGGTGGTAGAGGTATTTAAATGGTTTTAGGAAACTTCTGGTCCCTGCCCAAAAGAAAAGAAGATCTACTTTGCTTCTTCAGCAAATAGTGAAGAAACCAGCCCCCTCCCATGCAGGAGCTTACCCACTACTATTTGCTTAAGGATCAACCATCAACCAATGAAGGAGTTGGGACTACATAGTTTAGCTATGGACTCTGACCAGAAGGAAGGAGCTCAAAAATCAAAGGGTTAACAAACAGACATTAAAAGCAAGAGCCACCAGGATGAAGCTGTGCTTGCTCAATGAGCCTTATTAATATTAACTGACACCCTGCATAAAATTATCCCTCAATTTTCTGTACATTCAATGCATGAAATGGGTGAGATAACATGATGAGGGGTAGTATGTAGTGGGAGTGGAAGGAGGAGTGGAACCCAGAAGGGTCAGGACCCATCCTGATCTGGAAGGGAGGGATCTTAATCTTAATCAGCTAACCTATCAAAACTGTCTCTGCCTTTGTCTCAGTTCACTCATGCATCTTAGAGAGGGGTACCTGCTTCTTGAGAACCATAATAAAGTTTTCCTTTGCTCACGCCTGTGTAAGATTCTGCTTTTGGAATTTTCTATCAATTTGGTGTACTACCAGGCAATCAAAAACAGTGTGGGAGAGAACTCAGAGAAGAGCACTCCCGCTCCAACTGAGTGGTCTCTGTCTCCTCCCCTCCTCCTACCACTGCCTTAGCTTCGATAAAGATTCCAGAGGGGTAGCAGAGATGGGGTCTTAGCATAGGGAATCTTTGATATGACCAGCCCTTCAGGGATCTTCGGAAGTCCTAAGATGGGAAATAAGAGCTCTAAGGTTGAGGTACCTAAGGAGGGGTGAGAGAACATTCCCGGAGATTCCCCAAGACAGCCCACTGGGGAAAATGCTAGCAAATTGGGGTAGTGCATCTACCCTGGGAAGGGATAAAAAAGAAAATGAAATACTGCTATTTTGAGTGTCCAAAAGAACCGATTCTTAGACCTTCAGTATTCTGGCCTAAGTTTGGGGCAGAGGAGGATTGGATCTGTCAATATCCAATTACTTGTATGTAAATTCTAGGACACCATGTAATCAGGAAGAATCAGACTATGCTTTGTGTTGGAAGGGAGGTATAGGCATGCCCTAATTGTTACTGGTAAGGAAAGAGAAGTCCTGGGATCCCTTATCGGCAATTTCCCTGCCTTATGATCCTCCTCTTCCTTCTGTCCCTTGTGAATCAACACCCTTGAAGAAAGAGGAGGCATTGGGAGATGAGAGGGAACAAGAAGGGTGACCCTATAGTAGGTTAAGGAAAGAAATAAAACAGTGTAAAAAGGATATAGAAAACTTCTCACTCCCCTCAACCTCACTGACAACACCAATGTTCCCATTGAGAGAGGTTCTGGTGGGAGGGGGTGAGATTGGGTTTGTAAATGCTCCATTGAGTGCCAGCCAGGTGAGAAACTTTAAAAAGGAAATGAAATCCTTAATAGAGGATCTGGTGGGACCAGCTGAACAGCTAGATCAGTTCTTGGGTCCTAATATGTATATATACTTGGGCAGAATTAGTGTTTATTTTAAATCTCCCATTTACAGGAGAAGAGAAGGGAATGATCAGGAGAGCAGCAGTGGAGAGGTTGGAGAGATAACACCTTCCTGGCTCTGGGATACTGGCAACAGTGAGAAAGTTGCCAAATACAGCTCCAGAATGGAACAATGATTTGATAGAACACCGAAGGCATATGCAAGATCTAAGGGAGTTAATAACTAAGGAATCAAGGGAGCAGTCCTTAAATCACAGAATATAAATAAAACTTTTTAGATAGAACAAGAAAAGGAGTCCCCTTCCCAGTTCCTAGAGCAGATGAGAGAAAGAATGAGAAAATATTTGAGAAAGGATCCTCAGGACCCAATAACACAAGGAATATTGAAGGTGAATTTTGTGACTCAGGCATGGCCTGATATTAATAGGAAATTGCAAAAGGTAGAAAAGTGGAGTGAAAGGCCCTTAGAAGAATTGAGAAACTCAGAAGATTTATGTGAGGAGGAAGGATAAAAAGCAAAAACAGAAAACTTGGCTCATGGTACAGATTGTGAAGGAAGCTATGAAACAGCCTGAGAGGAAAGGAAAAGATGAGTGCTCCTGGTGGTCAGTCTTGAAGGGAAATTGTGGCTGGGAAGACAGAAAGGAGATGGAAAAAGGGACAGACTACAAATGGAGAGGTAGAAACGACTGTCATTGTGGGAAACCAAAGACTTTAGAAGGGAGTACCTGGAGCTGAAGAAAAAGGAAGGTGTGATTTCCCCTTCTTACTTTTGAGGATGATGACTAAGGGGGATCTGGGGTTCTTTCCCCTCAGACCCAGCTGAGAACCTTTAGTAAACCTTAAGGTTGGGAAGAACAACGCAGAAGTTGTCTTCCTGGTGGATACCAGGGCTGAGAGATCATCTCTCGGCCTCTTACCACTCAGAATTAACATAGGGAAAGATTAATTTAAAGGGGTTAAGGGAGAAAACTTTTGAGTACCCATAACAGAAATCTGTTAGTGAGACAAGAGAATATTGGCTGAATTCCTGTATGTACCTGAAGCAGGGATAAATTTGTTAGGAAGAGATTTGATAGTACAATTAGGATTGGAATTAAGAATGGGACAAAATTAGGCAAATGTCAAAAGAAACCTTATTTCAGTTCAGGATGAAACAGAAATTTACCCTGAAGTATGGACAAAGGAAGGTAATGGGGCAGACTGAACATAAACCCAGTAATAATAAGTCTTAAGGACTGGGAGGGAGACAGTGTATGTCAGACAGTATCTGATCCCCCTTGAGGGAAGGAGGGGGCTCCAACCAGCAATTGAGTAGTTGGTAAAAGACAAATTACTTGAGCCTTATATGTCTAGCTTTAATAGCCCCATTCTTCCTGTAAAAAAAAATCTGATGGGACCCAAAGGTTAGTACAAGATTTAAGAGCCATCAATAAAATGGTACAAGTGCAACACTCAATCCCTACACCCTATTTGTAGAGCCAAATCCCTACACCCTATTGAGGAAGGTTCCCCCAGAAAATAAATGGTTTAGTGTAGTGGATCTAGAAGATGCCTTCTGGGCTTGTCCACTAGAAGACAAGAGTAGAGATATTTTTGCATTCACTTGGGAAAACCCATATACAGGGAGGAAACAGTTCAGATGGACGGTTTTACCCCAAGGATTCACCGATTCTCCCAGTTTGTTTGGGCAGGTACTAGAAGAATTGTTGGGCACCTTTGAAGGGGTATTATGCTGTTATAATATGTGAATGATTTGCTCCTTTCTGGGAAAAAGAAACAGAAGGTAGCTTGAGCCACAGTACAATTACTGAACTTTTTAGGAAATCAAGGCCTGAGAGTCTCCCCCAAGAAACTGCAAATTTACAGAACAGGAGGTAAAATATTTAGGACATTTAATTAGTGAAGGAAAAAGAAGAATCAACCCTGAAAAGATAAAGGGGTTATGGAGTTACCTTTGCCGGGAACTAAGAAGGAACTAAGAAAATTTGGGGGTTTTATTGAATATCGTATGTTAATTTTGTATCGTATTTAATATTGGATAAACTCTTAAGCACAATTAACTAAAATTTTGTACCAGAAGTAGTTGGAGGAGAGCCTGAAATTTTACACTGGAGTACAGAAGAGAAGCAACTAGTCACAAGTTAGAAGCAAGTTCTCATCCAGGCCCCCATGCTTGCCTTACCCACTTAAAAAAAATTTTTTTTTAATTGACTTGCTTGTTTACTTTTAGTTTACAAGATTCAGTTCCAGAATCACTTGAGTTTCAGATTTTCTCCCCTCCCTTCCTCCCCCTACCCCCCCATGGTGGCATACAATCATGTATAAGATCTACAAGCTCTTTCACATTGTACAATAGTCTGGTTGTATAGAAGCATTGTAACCAATGGAGTGAACAATGGGAAAAAAGAAACAAAACCAAACATAGAAAAGAATGATAGCATGTATTGCTTCACTTTCCATTTAAACTCTGGTCTTTCTGGATCTTTCTCTGAATGTAGATATCTCCTTCCATGCTGAGACTTGTAGAGCTGTCTTTTAACTGTGTGTTGCTGAGAAGAGTCCAGTTTATCAAGGTCGGTCGTCACACATATGATGTATTTGTGACTGTGTACAAATTTTTCCTGGTTCTGCTCTTCTCACTTAGCATCAATTCGTATAAGCCTCTCCAGGTAATTATGAAGTCCATTTCCCTCCCATTTCTTATAGTACAATAGTATTCCATTACATTCATATACCATAACTTGTTCAGCCATTCCCCAATTGATGGACATCCCCTAAATTTCCAGTTTTTTGCCACCACAAAGAGAGCTGCAATAAATA
>CM053594.1:58548918-58620495 GCA_028646575.1 Pseudocheirus occidentalis
AAAAAAAAACAATGCATTAGTGTTCCAATTTTCCCCCATCTTCTCCAGCATTTTTCATTTTCCTGCATTGTCTTATTAGCCAGTCTGACAGTGACATGTGGTACCTCAGAGTTGTTTTGATTTGCATTTCTCTAACTAATAGTGATTTAGAGCATTTTTTCATGTGCTTATAGATATCTTTAATTTCTTCCTCAGAAAACTGCCCTGCTCATATCTTTGACCATTTATCAATTGGGGCATGACTTGTATTCTTATAAATTTGGCTCAATTCTCTGTACATTTTAGAAATGAAGCACCTGAGGAATGGACTGCCGAACAAGGAAGGGATCCTCTTAAGTTAATTTTTAAGAAAGAATTCCCCAGTGGAGATGGGAGGGAGGGGAAATGATGGAATTGGGTGTAATACTGTTGCTATTGTCTTGGATTCTTTTGATTGTATGGTATGAGTAATTGCTTGCTCCTACTAGAATTGAATCACTTTCTGTGTAAAGGAAATGAGAGATGAGGTGAGGCTAATTATCTTTGTGTTAGGTGAAGTTTTGATACTGTTGGGGGGTGAGCCATTGTACTGGACAGGACAGCCTATTGACAGAACAGCCAAGGAGCTCCCCCCTTCTACCTAGGGTGTCACCAGCCCCTGGGAGGCAGGGGTCATGAGATTGTTCCTTTGGGTAAGTGTGGTATGTCTCCCACTCTCCACAGGTTACTACTGTGTTTTAGATCCCATCCCAGTCCATCAAATAGTTACTTTTAAAAATGTGTCAGTCCAAACAGCCAGATTTGGCATACATGGTAGCCACTTGTCATGATAAGGTAGATGTCCAGAGAAGGAAGCAAAATTATGAGAGATACATGTGTCCAGAACCCCAATATTAGCATAACAGGGACAAGAAGAAGATTCCTTGCCCCTATTGATTAGATATCTGGTTCATGACCTCTGGTTGGCAATCTGTAACATCTAGAATAAGGACAAAAAAGGTTTAACCTCAAAAATCCTTCTGACAAAGGGCCTGGTGCAAGGGAAGACTGCTGGAAGAACCAACATAGCCCTAACGCTGACCTTTGTTAACCCTAATGAGGATGTTGTAGGAATGTATGGATTTAGAATATGGGTTCAAGTTGAAGGAGTGGACCTAGTGGGGAGAAGAAACACTAGCTGTGAGGTCCTAGAATAGGAGGAAAAAAGCAGAACCAAGTATGACAAGTCCAACCAGGGAACCTTTAGAAGGAAAGGGTCCAATGGCTACAAAAATTAAGACAATTGAAATACCTGATTTAAAGCAAACCATGGAAATAGAAACAGGATATGGGGATACAAATGCTTGGATAGAATGGGTGAAATACACTGTCAGAGCCTGAACAAAAGCAACTGTTACGCTTGTGCCTCAGGCAGACTTAACTGCACAGATAAAGAGGGAACAGAAGGACATGAGATGGAGTTTAAATGTATGGTGTGGCTATTACCAAGATAGCACCCCAAGAGAAAATTGTAGCACATTGTTCTACCTATTTCCTCTAATGAAACAAGGAAATACAAAGAACATTGCCACCTCCCTCCCTGGGTCTGTAAATCATTCTGCCTGTCTCTCAAGTCTAATAGAACTGGAAAAGATGACGTCATGCACTAAGGTTTGGAATGTTACAGGGAACAGTCCTGGCAATTTCTCTCAGATAAGTAATCCTCAAGCAGACCTTTAGTGGCTGTGAGGAGGAAAGACTCTCAGGGCGATTTTACCTGAAAGCTAGGCAGGGACCTGTGCACTAGTCCAGTTGGCTATACCATTCACACTAGCATTCATGACTCAGACCGGGACCCTGAAGCAATAACCAGGAAGAAGAGAGGGGTATCTGGGACTCCACATGGGTCATTTGATGGTCAACTCTATCTGGACAGTATAGGGGTCCCTTGAGGGATGCCTGATGAATTCAAAGCTAGGAATCAGGTAGCCTCTGGATTCAAGTCCTCTTTGTTCTGGTGGGTCACTATTAACTAGAATGTAGATTAGATAAATTACATATACTATAACCAGCAGAGATTTATAAACTACACTAGAGATGCTGTAAAGGGAATTGCAGGACAGTTAGATGCAACCAGCAGAATGACTTGGGAAAATAGGATGGCATTAGATATGTTAGCAGAGAAAAGAAACATGCAAAATGATAGGAGAAGCTTGTTGCACCTTTATCCCTAATAACACAACACCTAATGGGACTATAACCAAAGCTTTGCAAGGACTGACTGCTTTATCTGAAAAGCTAGCTCAGAATTCAGGCGTCAACAACCCTATTACTAGATGCTTAGAATCCTGATTTGGCAAGTGGAAAGGACTGGCGGTATCCATTATTACTTTCCTAATTGTGGCAGGATGCTGCATTGTCCCTTGTATTAGAGGATTAGTCCAGAGGTTAATAGAAGCCTCTTTTACTAAGGTTACTCCAATGGGACCCACCATGTGAATACAGGTGGCTGGGTCAGGCAGTGTCAAAATGGGGGATTGTAAGAAAAGAAGGTCTGTTCTGCTTCCTCAGTAAATAGTGAAGAAACCAACCCCCTCCCTCATGTGGGAGCTGACCCACCACTATCCGTTTAACGATCAAGCATTCAATGAGGCAGTTAGGACTACATAGTTTAGCTGTGAATTCTGGCCCAAAAGAAAGGAGCTCAAGAATCGAGGGGTTAACAAAAGGACATTTAAAGCAAGAGCCACCAGGATTGCTCAGTGAACCTTAGTAATATTAACTGACACACCCTGTGTAAAATTATCCCTCCATTTTCTATACATGTGACACATGAAGTGGGTGAGATAACATGATAAGGGGTAGTATGTAGTGGGAGTGGAAGGAGGAGTGTAACCCAGAAGGATCAGGACCCATCCGGATCTGGAAGGGACCTTAACCAGCTAACCTATATAAGCTGGCTCTGCCTTTGTCTGGGTGCTTGGTGCATTTTAGTTCAGGGTGCATGCTTTTCCTGAACCATAAGAAAGCTCTTCTTTGCTCACTCCTGGGTCAGATTCTGCTTTTGGAATTTTCCAATGCTGCCTTAAAGTGATTATTGTTCTGGAATAATGAAGCAAGAGTCTTAACTTTGACCTTGACCTGAGTTGTGACTGTGGTTATCATTTTTCTTTTTTCAGGATTCCTATAAATTTTACTTCATCACGTCTTGTGTTAGAGATGTCTGAGGGCAGGAAGAGACATTGCTAGTGCAGTTGTTCCTCCAAGCAGAACAGTTCTTGGATTAGAATGATCATGTTTCTAGAACACCCGTACCCAATATTTAGAGCAAACAATTGATGCTACTTTTGCCACATATTTTTCCCTGAGTTCAGGAGCTTCCTGCCTTGGAAAAGATGACGTCATGCACTAAGGTTTGGAATGTTACAGGGGACAGTCCTGGCAATTTCTCTCAGATAAGTAATCCTCGAGCAGACTTTTGGTGGCTATGAGGAGGAAAGACTCCCAGAGCAATTTAACCTGAAAGCTAGGCAGGGACCTGTGCACAAGAAATGCGCTGTTTCTTGGACATTTATATGGCCTGCAGACTCCATACCTTTGTGCTGATTGTTGCCTATACCTGGAGTACTCCTGCTCCTCACCTCTACCTCCTGGTTTCCTTTAAGACCTAGCTCCAGTACCCCCTTGTGCAAGAGACTTTTTGCTGGACCCCAGGACCTTTCTTTACAATATACAGTCTACATCTTATGTGGACATAGTTGCTTCCATGTTGTCTCCTTCATTAGACTGTAAACTCCTCGAGGGCAGGGTCTGTGGTTTTAACTTTGTGCCTCCACTGCCTATCTAGCACAATGTTAAACACACAGTAAAGGCTATATAAATTCTTGTCTTACTGTGACTGGATGATGATGCAGCAAACAAAACTGAGAAGAAACACTCAGGTAAGGAGAAATAGAGATTTAAGGTTGAAAAGACCTGACAGATCCTTCAGTCCAACCTCTCATTTTACACAGGAGTAACGAAGTTGGATGCTTTCCTTGCCCCTGCCAGTGTCTGTAACCTAGCAACCTCCCGCTCCAAAGCCAGCATTCTTCAGCGCCTACTGTGCTGCCTTCCAATTGAATGCAGCTGCGTGGGAGGGAAGGGAAGACTATTGAGAAAAGAATGGCGGTTGACAGGCTAAAAAATAAAAGCTGCAGAGAGAACAGGAAGGATGAGGCCTGAGAAAATGCTGAGGAATTTAGCGATTGTGCTAACCTGGGAGAGAGCTTTTCAGCTGAGTGATGGCTTTAAGGGTCAGATTGAAGGGGGTCGAGAAGCTGGTGGAAAATGAAATGGATGTCAAGAGTGCAGACTGCTTTTCTGGGAGTTTGAATGAAGGGAAGGGAAAGATATTGGAGAATGAGGTAATAGTCGAATTAAAGTGAAACCTTTTCAGTGAGGGAGGAAGCAGGTACATACATACATATGTACAATGTATAGACAGTGGGGCAGGAAAAGTGAAGGAAGAGAGAGAGGATAATCAAAGGGGCAAGCTCCCCAGGAAGCCAGGATAGGATGAAATTGGATGGAAACAAGCATACAGATAGAAGGTCTGCTTCTTTGAAAACAACAAAAAAAACAAACCCAAAACCAAAAAAAAAAAATGATAAACTCCTCAGAGACTAGAACAAAGATGTGGACAAGGGGAGGGCTTTTGAGATGTGGAGTTGGTCCCAGAATAATCCCTACTTGGCTCTGAATGAATGTAAATAACAATTGTTTCTGTTTTGGTCAGAAACCCAGAGGGTCTGCCCCTCCCAGGTCTTTTTTTTTCCCCCTAAAGAGGCCTTTCTTTGCCTCATTTTTTTTAAGTCATATTCACTGAATGGGTGGTACCTCAGTCAAACTGAGACCTGTTAAAGAACTTACCTTGAAAAGGCCAAGGTCCCTCACTGCATCCAGGGCTATCTCCAGTTGTCCTGATGCATATCTGGCCACTGGACCCAAATGGCTCCAGAGGAAAAAGTGAGGATGGTATCCTTGCACAGCTCTGCCCCACTTAAATCCTATTCCCTTGCATGTCATTGAATCACCACCCCGATGCCATGGTCTTCTTGGAGAAGCAAGCAAGGGGGAAAAGATTAAAGTAAAAGGCAAGGTCTTTTGGAAGGTCTTTGGAACAATCCTTGAATGCGTACAAAGGAGTCAGAGTAAAATAAAATGATTGTTGCATAACAGTGTTGAGATTCAGTGAAAACTTTGTAGAGAAACCAACCAACCCAATTGTGTGACTCTTCTCATTGGCATTCAGCAGCATGTGAGTTGTATGATAAAGGGGTAACCCAGGGATGGGGTTTGGCAAGGTGTGAACAGTGCTAAAACAAGGAAGCAAGGGACTCTAGGGTAGAGGACAGTGTGTACTTTGAAACCAAAATGATTAAGTATGGAGTCAAGACTATGGAAGGGAGAAAAATATGGTCAGCCCCCAGATTGTGGACTGGCTTAACAGAGAGGACATGAGTGACCAGAGAGAGAGAGAATAGCAAATGATCAGTAAGAGGAACTTCTGAGTTTAAGATGATGGAGGTAGAAGACTCGAGTGTGCAGGTGTGTGAGAGTGCAGGTCTTAGGAGTTTAGGAGATTAAGACCAATGGAATAGTAGGATAAAGGAAGGATTTGTGTGTTTTAGGAAAGAGGAAATTCGAATGTAGGCTTAGAGGAAAGAGTCAGTAGAACAGGAAATATTAAAAATGTGTGAAAGAAAGAGGAGGATTAACGAAGTAAAGTCAGTGTGCTCATCTGCCATGAGAGTTATTCGATTCCCCCTACAGTTTTAGGGGAAGGCTCAATGAACTGCTGGTTGGATATTAAGAGAGGTTTCAGCATGAATTAAATGGCCTCTGAAATTCTTTCCAACTCTACGGTTCTGTGACCCTGTGAAAAGATTGAGATGGTTTTTAAGGTTTCTTACAGCTCTGATAGTCTACATACATCTCAGTTCTTGGCTTCCTATTTCAGTAGTGAGCTAAAAATTCATAATTACCACCGAGGAAAAGCATTCATTGAACTTTCCTGTTTATACAGGGTACTGGAGATAGGGCTGTGGGAAGACTTGAGCATAAGCTGATGCCCCCTGGGGTTCACTTAGTGATAAAAGTTATGGGAAGGCACCTGAGACACAAGTTCTTTTGATCTTAGGATTTAGATCTGGAAAAGACCTTAGAGCTTATCTAAACCAACCCTCTCATTTTATAGACAGGAAACAAGCCCAGATCTAGTGATTTGCTATTCGTCACACAGTGATCTACTAAGTAACAATATTATTTCCACTAGGCCACCCAAGCAACAGATAACTTATAATAGCAATAGTGAGCGCTTTGCATCCCATAGCTTTACAAAAACTCCTTAGAGGTCATCTCAGCCTACGCCCTTAATTTCAAGATGGAATCTGAAACCTACAAAGGCAAAGTGACGTCTCCAAGTTCATATTTTAAGTTAGTAGATAGACTAAGACTAGAATCAGGTCTCCTGAGCCCCATGTCAGGGCCCTTCAAATTGAGTGACCAGTTTCAGAATTTAAAAAATGAGGATTCATGGTCTACCAGACAGCCAGTGGTCAGTATATTCCTATTATGAAACTTAAATTTTTATTAAAATTGGAGTTGCCCCAGGGAAATCTGGGTTGCCTTTCTTGAACTGGGCTTCAGTTAAAAGAATGCACATATGTACTAAGTTTTCTAGAATTGTATTTTCTTCTTAAATTTTTTTTTTAAGGTGAGCTTTTATCGACAAAACCTATTAACCTGGGCAATTCTACACTTTGCAAAATTTCTACTAAGCTTTGACCACTCTTATCATACTGAATGTATGCTTACCCATTATGCCAGACTCTAAACTTTATTTGGTTTCTTCTAGCAAACAGGAGAAATGGCCTCCAAATATATGACTTGCTGTGTCACCTTGGGCAAGTCCATTTCCTTCTCTGTAAAATGAAGGGTTCAACTAGATAATTTCTAGAATTCCTTCCTAGTTCTAATAAAAATCCTTTGATTCTGTGGTCAGTAATAATAAGTCAGCAATAGACTGAATAGACCTAGGCCTTATGTCTACCATAACTCATCCCAGTAGTGCTCTTCAAAGACCTTCTAGGACAGTTGGGCTGGTGAGGGAGAAGGAAATAGCATTTCTGGATTTTCATTAGCTTTAATTATGTTCCTACTCCCTCCCATATGATGCAAACCCCTCTGGGGCCCCACCCTTGCCTTATTGTACCACCATCTCTCTACCCTGAAATTATTTCTTATATATTAGTTTTCCTAATTAGTGTATAAACTCAAAACAAGCATTGTCTCCTCACATAGCATGAAACCCTAGACTGAGGACATGGTCAGCAAAGACTTCATCACAGTTAAAGAAATCAAAGCTGGGAGGATGATCCCCTAGTCCAGTGCCATCATTTTTATTCATGACATGCCAGGGCCTGAGGTGAGGGGATGTGGATGTGTGTGTGTGCGTGCACGCGCATATGCCTGCATGTGTGTGAGAGGGAGAATAAAAATCTGTGTGTGTGTGTGCACATGCCTGCGTGAGAGGGAGAGAGAATAAAAATCTGTGTGCGCGCGCATATGTGTGTGTGTGTGTGTGTGTGAGAGGGACAGAATAAAAATCTGTGTGTGTGTGCATGTGTGTGTGTATGAGAGGGAGAGAGACAATAAAAATCTGTGTGTATATGTGTGTGTGTGCATGCCTGTGTGAGAGGGAGAATAAAAATCTGTGTTTGTGTGTGTGCTGTGTGTGAGAGGGAGAATAAAAATCTGTGTGTGTGCGCGCATGCCTGCATGAGAGGGAGAGAGAAAATCTGTGTGTGTGTGTGTGTGCATGTATGCGTGTGTGGGAGACAATAAAAATCTGTGTGTGTGTGCGCGCGCACATGTGTGCGTGTGAGAGGGAGAGAATAAAAATCTGTTAAGCACCCACCCTGTGCTGGGCACTGTGCCAAGCATGGAAGATACAACAGTCTAGTGGAGGAGACAGTGTTGGGGGGAGGGGTATCTGTGTTAACACAGGTATGACTGGTCACCATGGCAAAGCTGATTTGGGGAGGCTGCCTGGCATTGCTTAATGAGTAGCAACTCCTCTCCAGAGGAGTGGTTCTGGTTCTGACAGACTGGTTCTGACTCTGCCTCACCATGGCCTCTAGCATGTAGTTCACTAAAAGGACCCTCATGCTCAGAAAAAACCAAATGCACCTTCCTAGAATATCTTCAGAGAAAACCATTTGGAAGAGCCAGGAATGGAAAGAGGCCATGCTGTGACTCAGTGGCCACTAAAGGATAGCAGATCATCAGGAATACAAGGTGTCTGGACTCAGAGTCCTAAAGCTGAAAGAGTTCCTACTAGAACATCTTTTACTGCAGTGCCTCCATTTTACAGATGGGGCAATTGAAGCCTAATGAGAAGCAACTTGGCCAAGGTCATAGAGTGACAGGAGAAGGGTGAGACTTTTGTACAGGACCACACAGCCCTGGAGGGTTTGGGAAACTGGCTGTTATCGTCTTCTTAGGGGGAACTGAACTGGGGTCCAACTCCTTTGTGTTTGTGATGTTTCTGTAATTCCATGTGGAAATTTCCCATTGCTCTGTGCTGAGTCCCACAGGCAGAGACAGGTAACCCAGTCATTGACAAACAGAGTGCCTGCTATGCACAAAGCATAGTGTTAGGCACAGTGGGGGGAGATGAAAGGGTTGATCTCAGAGGTACTTATAGTCTGAGGGAAAAGCCAAACAGCACAAGAACAACTTCAAGGTGAATGATAGGCAAACCAACCCTTGGGTGAGCTATCAGAGTGTAATGGGAGTGATCAGGGAAGTATTTCTGGAGATGAATTTTGAGCTGGTTTGGAGAATTATCAAGGGAAGGGACAAGCTTTCCTCTTTCCGCCCATGGCCACTGCCTCCCTGGTACAGGACCCAGTGATCTCCTGGCACGTCTCTCCCTGTCCACTTTGTGCTCCCTCTGAGTTCTACACACAGTGCCAGACCTAGTCATGTCACTCTCTGGTCAGAATTCTTGAGTGGCTCCCTATCACCTCTCATACAAAGTTGAAGCTCTGTTACCTGGTATTCAGAGTCTTCCTGTCTGGTGCACTCTGCTTTTCTGTAACTTATCTTGCATTATTCTCTTCCACATTCTTTATGTTCCAAAGAAGTCCAATCATTCTTTGGCACCTCTGCTTTTTGACCTCTCTGTTTTTGCTCTTTGTTCCCAATTCTTGAAATGTCCTTTATTTTCCATCTCTGTAGAATTGCTAGCAATCTTTAAAGTTCAAATAGTTTTTCCTCCATGAAGTCTTCCCCTATTTTCCTAGTCATATGATCATCCCTCTTAGACCACAGTGTGTTGTGTATCTTTTTTGATGCATTCATTGTGTATTGTTTTGTGTCAGTTACCTGTCAGTGAGGGCCTTCTACTAAATTAGGACAGGAACATGTCTTTTTAAACTTTTGTATGTCCTCTGCACACAGATACTTAGTAAATGGTTGTCTGATTGAAACTTGGCTAATTGAATTTTAAGGTTACCTCCTTAGTCTGAGAAGCTCCTGAACCTTTGAGCTTTCCTAGAGAAAGAGACATCATATGGGAAACTGCATGACTGTGAGCTCAGTGATTTTTCTCTGAAGCCCGAATGTTCTCCTCAGGTCATTGTGTTCTTCTGTGACTGTAGTAAAAGTGTTTTTCTTTCTAAAATACTGCCTGACACACATTGGCCCTTTGCTTGGAAACCTTCAGCAGCTTGAACTTAGCTTTAGAAATGAAGTTCAGATTCATCAGTTAATAAATAAATATTAATAACTAATAAACATTTATTAAGCACACCTGTGCCAGGCAGTGTGCTAAGCACCAAGGGTACAAAAAGAGACAAAAGATCATCCCTGCTCTCAAGAAGTTTACAATTTAATGGGGGAGACAGTATGCAAACAGATATATACAAAGGATAAATAGGAAATAATTAACGAAGGGAAGGTACCAGAATTAAGAGGATGGGGAAAGCTTCCAGTAAAAGAAGGGATTTTAGTTGGGACTTAAGAAGCCAGAAAAGTCCTGAGGTGGAGCAGAAGAACGAGAGCATTCCAGGCATGGGAGACAGCCAGACAAAATTCCAGGAGCCAAGAGATGAAATGTTTTGTCCCTGGAATACTAACAAGCCCAGTGTCATTGAATTGAAGAGCATGTTAGGGTGTAAGAAGATTGGGAAGGTAAGAGGGGCTAGGTTATGAAGGGCTTGGAATGCCAATTGGAGCATTTTGCATTTTATCCTGGAAGCAATAGGAAACTAATAGAGATTTTTGTGGGGAGAGGGTGGACATGGTCAGATCTAAGCTTAAGAGGAAAATCCCTTTGGTGGCTGGATAGAGGATGAATTAGAGTAGAGAGACTCTTGAGGTCGGCAGACCCACTCTCAGCTGTTGTAATAATCTAGGGAGGAGGTGATGAGGGTCTGCACCAGAGTCGTGGTAGTGTCAGAGGAGAGAAGGGGACATATTCAAGAGATGCTGCAAAAGTGAAAAATAATTCAACGCTCTTCATACATCTTCTCTTCCACAACTTCCAACATAAACCTAAGGCCCCAAAGCCTTGAACTCAAAGGGTCAAATGCAATAACTGATAATGCAGTTATACAGGCTTAGAATTTTGGAGCTGGAAAGAAACTTACAATCAAGTTGAATCTCCTCATCCTGCAGATGAGGGAATAGGGAATTGAGACCAGAAAATTTATGCTTAATTTCTTGGGCAACAGCCTGAATACCTTTGGAGCAAAGGTTCTGTTTCCACCATGACAGTCAATAGAAGGTACAGGTTTCAGAAGAGAAAGGTACACCTGGGAAGTAAAGAGCCAGGTAGTTCTATGGTATCTAAAAACAAGACTGCCATTTCTGCACCATGTTTTAAAATAGAGGAGTCTGACTCCTGGCAAGACTTGTAAAAAGGGCTAGTAAAAATGTTTTGCTTAGAGCTCTGCAAATCTAATATACATTTTTTAAAGACTTTTAAAATCAAAAAGAGTTGGGGGTGGAGAGAAACCATCTGCAGCTAACTACCAAATTAAATATTTTACAGGGTAGCTACAGTGTAAGAAGAATAGCAGTAGAGACACAGAAATGCAGAGGAGAAAAAAATATCTAAGAAAGGGGCCAGCTATAATATCTATGGCCTTAGATATCTGTATACAAAGTAGGGGTAGCATAAGGCAAACCAGGGATCTTGAAGAGAGGATGAAGCTTTTACCTCATAGACATCCCTGAGGCTTATTGGGATGGGACTTGGGACTGGGAGATGGCTCTAGAAAGTGTAGTACCTTCCTAGCAGGATGGATGAAAGTAGGGGAGAAATACAAAAGAGTAAGTCATAAGAAGATACACTTAGGTAAGAAAATCTAGGAGCCAGAGAGAACCGTGGTGAACATTTGGTTAAAGAGGAAGAAAAGAAGTAGTGTCACCAAAATATACCAAAGGCCAACTGGATAAAAGAGGAAATAGATGAGGAATTCAGGGAGCATATCACATTAGCCTTGTATGGAGGCATGATATAGTGATAAAAGATTTCAGTTACTCTGCCAAAGCTTGCTACCAAAAGAGGACAGCCAGTACATTTTTTTGGCTTTAATATTTCATAACTCAAAAGTTGGAGAAGCTGACAAGGAAATCTACAATTCTGGAGCTAATTCTCAACTAGGAAGAATGGGATGATGAAGTGGAAATCATGGAAAACTTGAGGGGAAAACACCATTCCATCTCAGAATGCTTGAGAGAAGAAAGCTAGACAGTCTGCAAATAACCTAGATTTCTGGATAATAGATTTCAAATGGTTCAAAAAAAAAAAGGATAGGGAGGATCCCACAGACTAAAATTCCTTAAGGGAAGTCAACCCAGAAAGGATAGGAAATGCAAAAATGAAATTCTTAAGATAAATAATTTCATCGAAAAAAAATCTCAATCGTCTAAACATGAGTATAGACACACAGGAAAGTCAGCTACTATATTAGATGACTAAAACAAGTATGGAAGACAGAATAAGGAGAGGTAACAGGATGAACATAACATGGTATCATGGTCTCTTAAGAATCACATCCAAAGTCCTAAAGCTCAGAATGAACCACAGCCATGAAGGAAAGCTAAGAACAATGGAATATATTGGGGAAAGGAAAGAAATTAGAGCTACATATCACCTTCTTTGCTTTGAATCTCTTTGCCAAAGGGCATGATCATTGAACACTGGAAATGAATGACTAACAGAGTTCATCCCCAAGAGAAAGAAGCAGGAAAGCCACAAGCTGCTGAGGATGGAGTGAAGTCACCGAGCACAGATAAACTCCTTTCCATATGACTGAAACAGCAGGGAAAGTGAAGGCTGAGCCACTGTACTGGAGAACAGAAGAGGTGCCACATGACTGTAGAAGAGTAAATGTTCCATTTTTTCAAGAAGGAATGGTGTTTTTTTGGTTTTTATTAAAAAGACTGGGCCTCCCTATCTTGCCCAGGGTAGAAGTGCAGGGCTGCTCCCTGGTTGTACTCTGATTGGCATGGGAGCTTTGCTCTGGTCACATTGCACTAAACTGTACTCTGCTTTTGACCTGGGCCTCTTCATGGCGACCCTGTTCTGGGGGGACTTAGCATTTGAGTGAAGATACCCAATAGGTTTAACCTACTACCACCTCAATGCTCCCGAACTCAGGAGATCTACCACTTTCAGCAGCCTGATTATAGGTATGTGCCACTATATACAGTAAGTTAGTAGACACTTAGATAAGCAAGAGGTATCATCAAGAAAACAGATTGGAAATCTGAGTTGGAAATTAGAAAACAGAGTTTTACAAATCCCCTCTTTCTCTGTTCTTGTGGAAAATAGGAAGAGAGGTGGGCTAGAATTAGTAAGGTATAGTTAGGTAAATTCAGAACTGGTTGAATGAAGCTAAAGAATATTCACTACTTGACACCTATTGGTCTTACCTCCATTTAATACTTTTAGCAATTAAAAGCACTAGTGGTATGTTTTATCAGATTTATGGATGATACAAAGCTCTTGATAACCGAGGATGAGCTAGATCTAATAAGATGGAATTTAATAGGGATAAATATAAAATCTTAATATGAGTTCAAAACACTAAGGTTGGGGGAAGCATTGCTAGTCATTAATTGACCTAAAAAAGATCTGGAGATTTTCATAGACCAAGCTCAGCGTGAGTCAAGAGTGTGGGTATAGCCCCTACCAGAAAGTTAGAGGGGCGATGGAGGAGGACATAGGAGAGAGCAGATTGGGGGAGGGGCTTTACAGCCGGTTTGCTGTTTTGGGGTGGTGGGTTGGGGAAAGACAGGGAGAAAATTTGTAACTCAAAATCTCCTGGAAATGAATGATGCAAACAAGAAAATAAATATTAAAAAAAAAAAGAATGTGGGTATTGCAGTTAAAAAAACAAAAATATACCTAATATTGTTTTAGGCTGCGTTGAGAAGCAAACTGACTCCAGGATTAGAGAAAGTGGTAGCTAGCTGCATTGTACCATACGCCCAGGTCAGACCACTTCTGAGCCCTGGACCTAGTCACGTGGACTGCGTCAGGAAAGACATTGGGGAGCTGGAATGTGTCCAAAGAAGAGTAAATTGGATGGTGAAAGCAGTGGGTTGTCATGGGAAACCATGAGCACTTAGGCTGTCACTTAGAAAAGACTTCAGAGCCTCATGTTAGCTTTTTTAATTTCAAGAATTTGAAAGGCTGCTGCATAGGTTTTTTAGATCGTTCTACTTGACTCCTCTAAATGGCAGAACTGCATTGAGAGGAAAGCATTGATTGTAAAAAGGAAGAGGTGCAGCATGATAAAAGAAACAAACAAACCTCCTGGAGGAAGGAGTACATAGTCTGGGAATATAGAGTCATCTAAAAATGAAAGGGGCTGCCCTGAAAGGGAGTGGCTTCCCCCTCTCTGCAGAGGCTCAAGCAGTGTGGGTAATTTGTGGTAGAGGGGATTCTTGATTGAAGGGGATGGGTTGAACTAAATGCCTCTGAGCCCTCTTCTCATTCTGAGGTTCTGGAAAGAGATTCTTCTAAGTTCATACTTGGAATTAATGCTTTCTAATATTCTTTTCTCACAGGATTGTGAGGAAAATGCTTTGTTAAACCTTAAATCACTATGTATTTTCTGAGGTGGGAATGATATGTAACTATAAATTCCTGTGTCTTAAATGGTGATTGGTGGTCATGATCATGCTGAATGGCAGGTCAATTCATTAAGAATTTGTGTCACGTTTTTCTCCTTTTCACATCTCTCCTGCCCCTTTTGAACTGGTCACCCTCATCACCTCAGGCCTAGGCTAATGAAATAGCATGCTAATTGGTTTCCTTGCCTAAAGGCTCTCCTTACTTCCCACCCTCCTCCACTCAGCTATTAAATTGATCTTCCTAAAGCACAGGTCTGACCACATCACCCACTCCCTATTCAATAAGCAGTGGTGGTTCTCTATTACCTCCAGGACCAAATGCAAAACCTCTTGTTTGGCTTTCAGGGTCGGGAAGGTTAGGTAAGCCTGGCAATCTTGAATCAACTGTGAAATTCACTTCTCAGTTGCCTAGCAACCCTCAGTGCCATAGGAACCCTCAGTCCCTATGATTGGAGAGGGTGGAGGATTGACGTCAGAGAACCCCCTCCCTTCTCCATCTCAGGAGGGAGTCCAGCCCTTCCAGCTCAGCATTCCCCATCTTAGCTGCCTTCCCTCCCTACCCCCAGCCCCCATGCTAAGTATTTTCTCCCCTCCCCCTTGGAGAGCAGGGACTATCTTTTGCCTTTTATTTATTTATTTTTTTTTTGGTATTCTCAGCACTTAGCACTGTGCCTGGCATGTAATAGGTACTTAATAAATGTTTATTGACTGTTTGAACTGTTTATGCTGTTCTTGTGTACCAAATTAAAATGGACTCAAAATCCTACATAATAGACTTGATCCAGTTTGTGAGCTGAGGGACAGTCTCATGACTGGGTGGGTAGTTTTGGCACTAGTGTCTGAGAGGTAACTTCTCAAAACAATGCTACTATAATTGGTGGATGAGCATCTCTGTTCACTGGGCTTCTAGTTCACTGAAGCAGTGAGACTGTAGATTTCCTTAATTTGGAAAATGAACTATACAGCAGGACCAGCCTGAGCAGGTCATCAAAACCATGTGTTGGCAGTCAAGAAACCCAAGTCTGAATTCTCATTCTGACATTTCCTAGCTGTGGGATGCTAAGCTTATCACTTAATCTCTTTGGGCTCTAGTTTTCTTACTTGTATTAATACAACCTCACAAGGTTGTTGTATGGAAAGTGCTTTTTAAAGCTTTAAAGTGCTACAGAAACATCAGTTGTTTGTTCCTTTTTGCTCTTTCTGAATTGTTTTCACATCAGACATTTTCCTCCTGAGACAATCCTTTTATGGCTCCTTGTGGGTCCGAGGCACAGTTTTTTGCTGGTGTAATTTTTATTAACATCTCAGAGACCAGTTTCTAGAACCACATTTGAGCACTTCTCAAAAGCCCAAGAACATATAGTTCTAGATGACTGTGACATATGTGTGTGTGAACACTGGTGTAGAGTGATTAATTTTCACAGTGGGTAGATCTGGCCAAAGATGGCTGGGAGCTGGAGTAAGAATAGGATTTCTGAAATGAGCAAAAGTTCTTCTGCCACATCAGTAGGATCAAGGACAAAAGTGCAGGAGACTGTTCCTCCTATTTCTCAGCCATGGCAAGGATCTAGTACTCTGACAGCATAAGGGCAGCAGCCTGGTTATAAAACCCCACAGTGCTCTTCTTTCTATGTGCACCTTGTACTTCAACTCTAATCTACTTTGGCTTTATCATGAAAATCAGCAGGAGTGAGAGGTCTGTCCACAGGCATTAGGGGTCCAAGTGTGCTGTCTGGGAGAGTAAAAGGATAATGAAAGAAAAAGCCACAGTCCAAAGCATTGGAAGGTTATTTCCAAGATGGGCACATTCAATATGTTTATTGCTATTAAAAATGAAAGTGTCAGTGAGATTTTTGTGCACATCAGTTTTGGCATTTATCAAAAGAGCTAATCAAATATATGTCACTGTGGTATACACCTGCACTTGATTCTTAATCTTTGCTTGTTGGAATTCTTGCAAAGGAATAGATGTATCATGAGGCAGTTCATTTTTGTTGGGTTACCACTTGTGAAAGAAAAACCAATTCATCACATTCCATAAAAAATTAGCATAAATTTCTTCTAGGAAAGGGACAGATTTCTAAAAAAAACACCAAAAACATTTTTTTGGCCTTGCTTCATTATAGATCTTGAAGCATCCAACCAGACAAATCCTGTAACTATTACAGATTTTCTGAAATAAAAATGTGTTTTCTTTACCCCCTACTTTTCCTGTACAAGTCTACGTAGACTTAGGAATGTAAAGAGCTCTGTCAAAATATACATCTTCCACTTCTCATGAAGTCATTTTTAAAAGGCCATCTGAGTTTCGTTAGTACCTTCGTTAATGGGAGAATATCTGGGACAGAATATACTCAAATATATACATTTATGAGAAAATCCTGAAAATCATCAGAGCACAAAACTATCAGTATAAACATATTTCCAGAAAAAAAAACTATTACCTTTCATAATGTAATGCTAAACCAGGTTTGACCTTTTTTTTCTTTTTTTCTTTCTTTTTGTTTGCAATTTGGTTTTTGGCACAAAATCGTTACCATGGAGCTAACCAATAATGCAAATGTTAATGTTTTACACAAATGTGAATTTCAAGACCACAAAGGCATTGTGTTCTTCTTCCACAAAGGAGAACATTTATGTACTGAGACAATACAAGGATGGTTGTTCCCCCACATCAGATTGCTACAGTGTTATTAGCTCAAAGCAGTCCTTGGCAATTAATGAGGGGAAAGGAGATAGATTCAGATTTTGTATTATGAATAACAAGCACATCTGTTTGAATATCACCTAGAAACGGAAAATAAAGCAGGCTAGTTGGTCCTCACTAAGGCACTGCCCTGTAACACTGTGAACCCACCCGCACCCACCACCCCCTCAGCTCACAGATTTGGTAAAAATCTCATTGCAGACACTCAGCAATTTGGCATGATGGTAAATATGACCTTTAACAAATTTAAACAAAATCACTCTTCCCAATAAAATAAAACCAACGATTGAGGCTTAGAGGCTGCTTTTTTTTCCTCGATACAAGAAAAATTGATGTACTTTAATTCTTTAGTTTTCTCTTTGTGCCACTGGCTTGAGAGCTGCTGAAGCTGAACTACAGGGACTTGGTGGTTAGCTGCTACTTCTAGAAAATCCTTTGGTATCTAGAGTCAAACAGAAACCCCTTTGTACATATGTTGAGGCTATCTGAATTCTAGAAAGTCTGTCTGCCTCTTCTACAGCAAAATAAACTGCCCAGTAAAAAAAAAAAAAAAAGGCAGCCAGATGGGCAGATTAATTCTTCCCCAAAAACACCACTCAGTAAGGAAGCAGAGAAGCCAGGGCCTCCTGTTAACCCACATAAGTACAATAAAATGTATACTTCTGCTTCCCAAATGTGGGCCAGAGAACCTCTCCTTACAGGCCCTGTAGGGAAACCAGAAAATCTGTCACATCTCACACTTCGCCTGAGCTGCTTCTACCACAGTGAAAACTAGTCGAGGCTGCAGCAGAAATGTGTACACAGAGGAATAAAAACCGCTAGAGGGCACTGACCAACTCACCATCCCCCCTTGCTCCAAAACAATCATGCTAAAGCAACTGTCACTCTGGTCGGGGCTGGGCACTGCCATTTTAGAATGCCAACAGAGGAAGCAATTTATTCACAGTGATGGAAACATTACCTGAAGTAACAGAAGTATGGACTACTTAACTCGGAATCCATTTTCTCTCTCCAATGTACTACACGTACATTTTTACCCAGTGGGAAGGAAACACCTTCCCAATCTGAATTTCTATAATATTTTAAAACTGCTTTCCCTCTGAAAAAATACTGCATCCTTTATACACATACAGACCCCTTTTCAGAAGCCTTTCCTTGAGTAGAAGTAAACATTTACATAATCTAAGAGGCACTAATAGAGTGGAGTCCTATAAAATCCAGGTTTCAGGAATTCCAAACCCAGATCCTTTGAAATCCTGTGAAATTTCTTCTGCTCAAAAACAAGTCAAAGTGCTAGATGTCCTGTAGGGAGTGATTCGGGTCACCACGTTCCCGCTTCACCAAAGGCTCACCCAGACCACGGGCATCTGTGTCTGTTTCACTGCTGAGATCACTGATGTCATCTGCAGACAACAGTTAATATAGTAGATTGACATTGAGGAAACAAGAAAGAAAAGTAGAATTTGTATTTAAGGACTCTGCTAAAACATAAAATACTTAAATATCCCAGAATCTCAAAGTTGGAAGGAACCTTAGAGTCCATCTGGTCCAACCCATCCCTGGACATGGATCCCCTCTAACACAGGCAACACGAAGTCATCAGTGCCTGATACACAGCAGGTGCCTGATAAATGCTTGTTGACTTGACTAGCCTTTGTTGGAAGAACTCCAGGGGAACCCACTACCTTCCAAGTGAACCCATAACAATTTGGGTAGCTCTAATTATTAGGAATGTTTCCCTTACATTAAGCCTAGATCTGTCTCTTGACAACTTCCACCCACTGTTCCTAGGACCAAGCAGAACAAATCTGGTGACTCATCCACAAGACAGTCCTTCAAATACTTGAAAATAACTACTGTGTCCCCTTAACCCCCCATTCTAGCCTTCTCTCTTGGCTTTAAGGTATAGCCTTAAGGCCTTTCACCATCCTGGTAACCCTCCTCCAGGCACTCTATCACTCATTTTTGTGATCACCATTTCCATGTCTGGATGTTCACCATTGGTCTCTTTAATAATATGGCC
Source organism: Pseudocheirus occidentalis (assembly GCA_028646575.1). NCBI lineage: Eukaryota > Metazoa > Chordata > Mammalia > Diprotodontia > Pseudocheiridae > Pseudocheirus > Pseudocheirus occidentalis. The sequence continues at coordinate 58,567,803 of CM053594.1, forward strand.
TGGAATTTTGTCAGGAATTGAAGTCAAATTTACTGGCCTGTAGTCTGCAAACTACTCTTCCATTATTTGAAAATCGGGTCATTGTCATTCTTAAATCCTGTGACACTTTTCCAGTTTTTACAATTTTTCCAAGATTACTGACAATGGTTTAGCCCTCATATCTACTAGTTTTCTGTGGGATTCCTGAAGTATGTGGCCCACTGAAAATAGCCTGATTCTGAGAACTTCACGAATGGTTAACTGGCTAGGGCTCATTTATGTATATGTATTCTGTACTACCTTGTCATATGAGCTTATTTCTTTCTTCCTTCCCTTGCCACACTAGAATGGGGAAGGAAAGTGACAAGTATACTATCCTACAAAGCTCTCTACAACTCTGACCTTGCCTCTCAGCTTTCCTTGGTCCAAGGGTGGGTCTTCAGCACGCCCACTCAAAATGATTGCACTAGGAGCCTTGGACTGGACACCAGATCTGGTGTGGGGAGGCATGGCTTTCCTCTGCAACTAGGGATCAGATGAGCTGAAAGTGCAGCATCAAGATCGGTATATTTGGACTTTCCAGTGGTAAGAACAGTTTTCTCTTTCCCATGTCTCAGCTGGATCTGAACATGGAGGGAGCATCTTTTTGCATATAGCCACATTTCCCACTGGGCTACATTCTCATCATCTCTTGGTCAGACTGGAAGACCTGAGTTAAAATTTAGCTTCCATTTCTTACTAGCTGTGAGACCCTGGGCAACTCACTTACCCTTGCTTAGCCTCAGTTTCCTTATCTATAAAATGGGGATGGTAACAGGCCCTACCTCTCTGGGTTATTGTGAAAACCAAATGAAATAACATGTGTAAAGCAAATACTACCATTTCCCCCCTAAATTCAGTTCCTGTTTCTATTTATTGATTATAAACAGGATAAAAGAAACTAAGTTAATAACATAAATATTAAACCCCACTCTAGAACAGCATGGATCTGAGATTCTCCCCCTAAAAAAACAAAACAAAACCAAGCAAGTAATACTAGCACACACCTTTATCTAGCAGTGTCAGAGACAGGGAGGCAAGGTCATTGAACTGAAAGAGAAAATTTAACATTTCTGATGAATAAAGGGATTTAAATTGATGTCAATGAAATTTATCACAGAATACTAGAAACATTTCTTAAGCACCTCCTGTAATTGCAATGAGAATCTGAAGATCTTCCCTGCCCTTGGCCCCTTGATAGGCTTAAGTGTCTCTGAGAACCTTCCCGGATTTGAAAATATACTCTCCCCCCAACAGGCTGAATCTGGTCCCATGGAACCTGTAGCAGGGGGCTTGTTCTTCAGGAATGCCCACACCTTGTTACTTTGTGATTGGGCAGCTGGTCAAGAGGGTTGTGACATTCTTTGACCCAGGAGAAGGCTCTATATACCCTGACGTGAGGCTTTGCTTTGGGGTTCATTTTGGAAAGAGTTGTGTGATTTGGCCAGATGAGACTCTGGGCAGCCATTAAGCTCCCCAGCTTTGAAAACCCAGATGCTGGTGCTTCCCTCTTTGGTAACTAACTAGGTATGGATGTAATGGTCAGAGAGCTGGAAGCCCTGTCTGCTAAATTGTGTTATTCTCCGTTATAACTTTTGTTTGTATTCTCTCATATTCAGGGTGCTGACTTTTCCCCCTGACCTAGATTAATGATATATGTTTGATTAAAGTAAGATTGTTAACCCATTTTGAGTTGCTTTCCTTTAGAAAAGCAGATCTAAGAACCTGTGCTAGCAACCATCCTGGGTATGCTAGAGTACTTGCTGCTACATCTACTTCATATAAGATCCAGTATTAGGGCTAAGGAATATAGAAAGCTCAGACAACAGTTCCAGCCATCAAGGAGCTTGTCTTATAGGACTTCAACATGAGCAAAACTTTCTTTTGTTTTTTGCAATGCCCTACAGTTGTTTTATGGCCATTGTTATCACTTTGTAAAAGCTGTGATACTTTTAGATCTTTGATTATGTCTGCCTACATTTTATTTTTCCAAATACACCAGGATCTTTACTCAGTTTGAAAGAAAGAAGGAATTCTAGACTGGAAAAAGAGAGTGTATAAGTGTTTGCTAAAACTAGGAGGGACACTTCACTAGATAATGATCCCTCACCAATGGGTAATTTTGATATTTCCCATAATCTAACATGACATACATAGGACAAGAACTAAAATAAACTAATACAATTGAATTTCATTCAGGTTCTGCTGTTGCTGTCATTGTGAAAGTAGTACCACTTGGCTAAATAAAAGAACCAGTGCATTAATGTGAACTCCAATAGAAATACTCAAGTTATCGCCCCTGCAATATTTACACTGAAGGCCTGGGAGTGCTCTGGTCCCTAACCAAGTAATTATGAGCCATTTGCAGCCCTGTGGACCTTCTGAAAATCAGCTTATGGCCTGCATGAGCCATTTCTTTAGCTAAGAGTGATTTGCTTAAAATGCGTTGAAAATCTCTACCCAACTATATTTTGTTTAGAATTGAACTCTCTGTGATACAAGTACTCCATGCAGCCCCAATCACAGGAATAGCAGCAATGACACACTAGTTCTCTCTATTTATGGCCAAGGTTTTTAGCACCTTGATGAAAAGAACTCGCACCTCTCCCATTACAGCAATTGGCGTCTCTCCTGTTGCCTCAGCGACTCGATGCTCAACCAGATAAAACATGTATTCATCATACAGCAGACGAATCAGGTGAAAGGAACCAAAACTGGCAGCACTGCGCAAGGTGAGATCACGAATCACCATGGAGCTAGAAGTTTTGAAAACAAAAAGCTATTTAAAATGTTCTGGAAAATGTTAAAAACACATTTTTCTATAGTGTTTGTAACTAAGACTTAATTATCAAATCTTCACACATGTCATTTCCTATGGTCTCAAAATGCCCTTGTGACCCTTATGATCTGCTTACCTGGTTGAGCCCCCCAAATAGAAGTGTCCTCTCCAGTCACACCCACCATACAAATTGTTTGGTGGTGGAGAACCAAAGCACAGAGATGATGGTAGCATTCATATGGTAGGAACCATGCCCAGGACAGCAGGAATTTCTTGAGGTTAGGGACTGACTGTCTCATTTTGGTGTCTGTATCAGCAGGCACTACCCAGTGCTCAGCACTTAATTCTTTTTATTTATTCCTCCAGTATCAAATACTTTTCCTCTCTAAGGTCAGTGGGCAAAATGCAAAAAATGATGTTCAAGCTCTTTTTTTTCTTTTTGAATTATTTTATTTATTTTCTTGTTTACATCATTCATTTCCACGAGATTTTGAGTTACAAATTTTCTCCCCATCTTTCCCCTACCCACAACCCCAAAACAGCGATCCCACTGTAAAGCCTCTCCCCAAATCTGCTCTCTCCTATGTCCTCCTCCATCACCCCTCTAACTTTCTGGTAGGGCAGGATGGGTCTCCCTACCCCAGTGCCTGTATATCTTAATTCCCAGTTGCATGAAGGTTTAAGCTCTTTTTAATGAATATTAACTCACACTAGTTCATTTCTCAGAGTAAGACCAAATACCAAATGCTCTTCTCCTATTCTCATAAAATTAAGCCAACTTAATTCAATAGAACTTTTGGGCAAAATAACAGTCCCACACCTACTCCACCAAAAACCTGAAAATCTCACCAGACGGATTAATAAATCCAGTAAAAAAAAAAACTACAGTAAAGGGATGGCTAGGTAGCACAGTAAATAGAGCACCAACCCTGGAGACAGGAGGACCTGAGTTCAAATCCAGCCTCAGACACTTAACACTTATGTGACCCTGGGCAAGTCACTTAACCCCAACTGCCCTCCAAAAAAAGCTACAGTAAGTGATATCCTCTACCCCAGAACTATAGCAAGCCAAAAGCCCCACTAATATGAGAAAGAAAGTTTTCAGCATAGGCAAATAAGACCATAGTTTCCCAGAAGAAACAGAGACACATATAGCATGTAGGACTCTGTCCTTGGGCTCTAAGAGCAAAGGACTTCCCCTAGAATGTCCCAGGGATTGTAAACCCATAATCATACCATTGGAAGATCCCATGTTCTAAAGCTCAAAAGATAAGGGAAGTCTACTCCTATGAGGAGGAGGGGAGGGCAGCATAGGAACCTTAGGTAACCAAAGGTGAGACCAAGCAGGGCCAACTTCCCATCCAAAAATGCAGCAGAGGATGAATCCTCACCTTGGCACAAAGCCCCAATTCAAGGTTTAATGCTGAAGAGATGAGTAAACCAAATAAGACATTGAGCATTATAAAAAATTACTGCAAATCTAGAGATCTGCCCAAATAAAGTAACAGCTTCAAGCAGGGACTCAAAAGAAGAAATTTTCCTACAGGGAATTAACTACATGACCACTTAGAGAAAATGAAGCAAGAGAAAAAAAATGAAATAAAAGCTCAAGGAAAGAATTGATAAGTAGCTTAGAAGAAAAAGAGGTAAACCTTACTCAAGAAACAGGTTCCTTGAAATCCACAATAGGCCACACAAATGAGTGACTCCATGAAACAGCAAGATATATGAGAACAGGGGGCAGCTAGGTGGCACAGTGAATAGAGCACTGGGCCTGGAGTCAGGAGGACCTGAGTTCAAATCTGGTCTCAGACACTTGACACGCTAGCCGTGTGACTTTGGGTAAGTCCCTTAACCCCAATTGCCCTCCAAAAAAAAGCAAAAAATAAATAAATTAAAATTTAAAAAATTAAAAAAACAAAAGTCCCTCCCTTATTCTGTTCCCTCTTCCTCCCATTAAAAAAAAAAAGAAGTATGAGAACAAAATGTAAATATCTGCTCTCAAAAAAAACTGACTTAGATAACAGATCAAGGAGAGGTAATTCAAGAATATTTGGACTTCCTGGAAAAAATGATTAAAAAGAAGCCTGGAGAACATATTCAAAAAATCATTACTGAAAAAATATAGCTGCCCAGATCTCTTACAGCTAGAGGCCTAAGTGAAGCTAGAAAGAATCTACCAATTACCACCTGAAAGAAACCCCAAAAGGAAAAGTCCCAGGAATGAATATCATAGCCAAAATCCAGAATGCCCAAGTCAAAGAAAATAATGTAATGCAAACATCCAGAAAGAAGCATTCGAACTCCAAAGAATGACCCAGAGTTAGAATCATACAAAACCTGATAGTTTCAACTACAAATGAGGAGATTTTAGAATGATATTCCAAAAGGGAAGAGACTTACAACCAAAAATAGCTTACCCTGTGAAGCTGAGTATAATCCTACAAGGGGAAAAACGTATTAATAGAATAAAAGACTCTCAAGCATTTCTGATAGGGGAGAAAAAGAGCTGAGTAGGAACTCTGAAATGTAATCATTAGTTAAGAAAAATAGATAATTTTTTCTAAATAACTGGAAAGCACTTTATGGTGACATACTATTCTAAAATGGAGGAAAGAAACCAGTATTCCTTCAGAATGTTAATATTTTCAAAGGTAACTAAAAGATGAATTACATAATCAGAGAACTGGAGGTAGATTAATTCTCTTCTGAGGTTTTTAAAGAGGGGAAAGAAAAGGGAGAGTTAAAGGAGGAATACATTAGTATAGAGAAGAACCAGGGGTGAGCAGTATCTATAGATGTTGCCAGAGGCAAGTGATTTTGTACAGAAAAGGAAAAAAAGATCTGGGGTTAATGAAAGTGTGTATTGAAATCTCCTAGGAGCCAAGAAATTAAGGAAATTGATGCTGCTCTGAAACCACTGAATTGTTATCACCCATTTGGAATATGACAATTAAAAAAGAAAAAAGCAACTTAAAAAATGTTCAACATGAACACCACATAAAGGGAAAGGGAATAATGTGGACTAGGCTTGGATGTTTTCTGTTTATTAGCTATTTTTAAAAAATCTATATGCTGCTCTGCATTGCCAGCACCCCCAAGGGCTAATGCGGTTAATCTGGGAGGGAACCATGTAAATGTAGATCCACATCCCCTCACAGCAGGATAGCGACATTTAATTTCTCAAAGAGTGTGCCAAGTATTTTCTCTTCCATAAATAAATTTAGCTACAAAAATGCACAGTTGTGGAGGAGAAGCCATAGCCAGGCAGGATATTGCTACTCTAAAATCATTAAGCTATGTGTGTGTGTATAGAGCAAGGAACTGTTGGTTTTGTTCACTTAAAAGCACTGAAAGTCTTTGATTATTCTGTTTCTATGTGTTCTGCTTTTCAGCCTTTTGGCTCTTTTTCACTGTACTGACAATACCAAATCAAGCTGTAGACAAAGAAATGCTGCTCCCACCAAACCTGTCCATAATTCCCTCTTCTGCTTCTGTTTACCAGCCAATCAATGTCTATCTAGAGGTGAGGAACCTGTGGGCTCGAGGCTCCATGTAGCTTTCTACATCCTTGGGTACGGCCTTTTGACTGAGTCCAAGTTTTACAGAACAAATACTTTTATTGAGAGGATTTGTTCTATGAAGTTTGGATTCGGTCAGAGGGCTGTACTTGAGGACCTAGAAGGCCACATGTGGCCTTGAGCCCACAGATTCTCCACTCTTGATCCCCATGCGCAGCTACAAACTCCCATGCCATTGAAGGTCTTCCCAGGTTAATTCTATTCTGGGAAAAATACTGATTCAATAAATATTGATGACGTGCTTGCTACATATGTAGTTTTATGCTAGGCATATCAGAGGATATAAAAATGAAGGAAAATGCTCCACTGTTCTCAAGAAATTAAATATAGCTCCATACCATAAGAGGCCTTCTGGGCTTGTCTGGCACAACTTGGGAAGCCCTAGAGCTGTGTCAGCAATTAAGCACACAGGTTAGAGGCAGCTCATGATTTGGTGTGAACTGGCACAAGAGACCTATGCCACTTAATTAGCCATCCCTCTAATTCAGACTTTCCCTTACCCTCTAGTATATACACACTAATACAGATATCAGAATGCTCCAGAACTACAGAAGCTGAACTCCTGAAAAGACAACGTCTAGGTCTGGAACTTACCTGTAAAAGGACCATTTTAGCAGGAACTGTCTTGCTGCCTTGGGGAAACTGGGGCTGCCAGCATGGTGCTTTAGAACCTGAGTGACAACATTATCGAGCCATGTGGCCCACTGATCCAGTGAGCTCTGCTGTTGTAAAGTCAGCTTGAAATCCTGTTCCAGCTTCTGTACTACACTCTCTTCACACTGGCACACCCATGAAGCTTGCTCCTGTGAGTAAGCACACAAGGAAATCAGGAAAGAATTCAATGACAGAATTGAAACAAATGGCTCTAAAGTATATAAAAACATGAATGATTGATAATTTCTTCACTTCCATCTCTAATAATACTTTCTATACAATTGTATAAAATTTGGGACACAGTATAGAGCTTTTTCATAAAATTCAAAATTTAACAAACATTTAAATGCTTATCATGTGCAAAGACTATGCTAGCATTAGGAATATAATTTTAAAATGACACACTCCTTTCCCTAAAGGAGTTTATATTTCACTTAGGAGAGAAGCAGGATGAGGATATGACAAGGAAAAGTATAATACAAAGGGAGTGATGGGCAAGGAAAGAAGACAGATAAAGTACCCTAGGAAATTTTGAGGAAAGAGATGAAATAAGAAAGACTTACTTGAGAAACCAGAAAGCAGTTAATATGTGGAAATATATTTAACATGATTGCACATGTACAACCTGGGTCAGATGGCTTGCTGTCTTGGGGAGGGAGGTTGGGAAGGAGGGAGAAAAATTTGGAACTCAAAATCTTATAAAAAATGAATGTTGAAAACAATATTTACACATAATTGGGGAAAAAAATGAAATTTTATTTTTAAAAAAAGGAATTAATACTTGAGCTGAAGGAAGATAATGATTCTAAAAGGCAGAAATGAGGAAGAAATGACTGATTCTCTGCATGAGGCATGGCCTGTGTGAATGCACAGAGAGGGGATAGAATGTGAAGTTAAAGGAATAGCTACTATGCTCAGTGGAACACAGAGAGCATGAAGAGGAATAGAGTAAAATAAGCCTAACAAGGCTACTTGGAATTAGGTTTTGCAGGGTCTTAAATGACAGACTAAACAGATTACATTTTGTCCTTGAGACAATCAAGAAACAATAAAAATTTTTGAGGGCATTGTTTTACCAACTTCATAAAAGTGTAAACTAGAAGTTAAGAGAAAGCTGAAAAATATGGAGAAAGGAACCCCAAACTGGAACGAGTGTGTTCTGCAGAGCCTTGTGATGAGAAGAAACAAAGTTTAAGTGAAATATAGTCCCTTACTTTATAAAGCTTCAAATACTTAGACATAATACAAAAAATCTCATGAGTTGTGGAGGACCCTAGAGTTATCTAGTCTGATCTCCTTTCTACCACACTGGTAGCAAGTGATCATCTTAGTCTTTGTTTGAAAATCTATTGTGAAGGAGAATTCACTACCTCCAGAGATAGCACACGCCATTTCAGATATCTCTATTTACTATATAATATTACATGAGATTCAAAGGAGAAAATTCTTAACAGACTGGAGTAAAAGGAAGATAGAAAAGGCTTCCTGCTATTTATGAGTTGGGCTTCAATGGATGGATAGTAATTCAGTGAAAATTAAATAGACAGTTTCAAACATAAGTAACAATATGAACCTCAGCATGGAGCAAAGGAGATATTTGAGGAACAGAGAATAGTCCAGTTTAATCAGCATAGAGGAATAATAATTACATATAGAAGCCAAAATGGCAAAGTAAAAGCAGGGACTTGCTTGAGCTCTTCCCCAAAACCCCTCCAAATACCTGCAAGAAAATGACCCTAAATAAATTATAGAGATGCAAAACCCACAAAATGACAGAGTGAAACACATCTCCAGTGCAAGATAGCCTGGAAGAACCAACAGGAAGGGTATATTGCACCAGAAAGAGAGTGGAGTACAGTCCAACGTGGGCTGCACCAGGTACAGACAGGGCTGGAGTAAGCCTCAGGGGACTGGATTGCTGGCAGCTGTGGTTATTTCCAGACTTCTCAACCCATAAATGCTGAGAAAAGCATCGAAGATAAGTAGGGCAACTCCATGGGACCTGGGTGGAAGATGAGCGCATGGTCTTGCCCCAGCTCAGCCCAGCAGCAGTGGCTGTTTCCAGAGCTTAGGGCCCACAGATGGTGGGGGATCCAGAAGCTGGTACAAAACCCCAGAAGCCTGGGACAGTAACCTACCCCCAACCCCACTGGTGGAGAATCCTGCCTTGACAGGGAGTTAGAAAGTCAAATATGTGGCTGGCAAGATGAGTAAAAAATGTAAAAAATGTCAGACTATAGAATCTTACTTTGGTGACAAAGAGATCAAAACATACTCAGAAGAAGACAACAAAGTCAAAGCTTGTACATCCAAAGTCTCCAAGAAAAATATGAATTGGTCACAGGCCATGGAAGAGCTCAAAAAGGATTTTGAAAATCAAGTAAGAGAAATAGAGGAAAAATCGGGAAGAGAAATGAGAGTTTTGCTAAAGGAGACCCAAAAACATACTGAAGAAAATGACACCATAAAAAATAAACCAGGGCAGCTAGGTGGCAGTGAATAGAGCACCGGTCCTAGAGTCAGGAAGACCTGAGTTCAAATCTGGCCTCAGACACTTAACACTTACTAGCCATGTGACCTTGGGCAAGTCACTTAACCCCAATTGCCCTGCCTTCTCCCCTCCAAAAAGGGAAAAAAAAAGGCAAAAGAGGTCCAAAAAGCCAATGAGAAGAATACCTTAAAAAGAAAAATTGGCCAAATTGAAAAGGAGGTCCAAAAGCTCACTGAAGAAAATAATTCCTTCAAAATTAGAATGGAGCAAATGGACGTTAATGACTTTATGAGAAATCAAAAAATTATAAAACAAAGACAAACAAATGAAAAAAATAGAAGGCAATGTAAAATATCTCACTGAAAAAACCACCAACTTGAAAAATAGATTCAGGAGAGATAATTAAACAATTTTCAAACTGCCTGAAAGCCATGACCAAAAAAGGAGCCTAGACATCATTTTTCAAGAAATTGTCAAGGAAAACTGCCCTGATATTCTAGAACCAGAGGGTAAAACAGAAATTGTAAGAATCTACTGATCACCTCTTGAAAGAGACCCCAAAAGGAAAACTCTTAGGAATATTATGGCCAAATTTCAGAGTTCCCAGGACAAAGAGAAAATATTGCAAGCAGCCAGAAAGAAACAATTTGAGTATTGTGGAAAAACAATCAGGACAACATAAGACTAAGCAGCTTCTACGTTAAGGGATAAAAGGGCTTGGAATATGATCCTAGAGATCAGAGGAGCTAGAATTAAAATCAAGAATCACCTACACAGCAAAACTGAGTATAACGCTTCAGGGGAAAAAACTGACATTCAATGAAACAGAGAACTTTCAAGCACTCTTGCTGAAAAGACCAGAGCTGAATAGAAAATTTTACTTTCAAACACAAGACTCAAGAGAAGCATGAAAAGGTAAACAGGAAAGAGAAATCATAAAGGACTTATTAAAGTTGAACTGTTTACATTCCTATATGGAAAGATGATATTTGTAACTCACGAGACCTTTCTCAGAATTAGTGTAGTTGGATGAAATAGGTAAATAGGTAGGTATATAGATAGTTGGCACAGGGTGAGTTGAATATGAAAATTAAGGGGTGAGAGAGGAATATATTAGGAGAAGGAGAAAGGGGGAGACAGAATGGGGTAAATCATCTCACATAAAATAAAGAATAAAAAGGTTTCATGATAGAGGGGAATATTAAGAAATCACCTGCACATTGGCAAAGTCCACTCGATTTAAGTCACTGAGCATCTGGTTTATCTGGGAAGTGTTTTGGAGGACCGCCCGAGCTGCCTGAGCAAGGTGATTCAGGGATGTGTATCTCCGCAGAGTCTGTGCAAAGGCACTCACTACTCCAACCTGTGACACAGAGAAGAGTGCATGAGTAATGCATGTAGACTCCTTATATAGGGCTTACTATGTGCCAGGCACCAAGCTAAGTGCTTTACAAATTCCCTTATCCCAATCTGTTATCATTCCACCTCTCTCTTTGCTTTGCAAACTCAAAACTTGTTTTTTGTCCTTAACAAAACCTCCAAACTTTCTGCTCCTCAGTTCTTTCCCAGGCTATCACTGCTGTATTGGCAACACTTACTTGCCTTTATAACCTGAGCTCCTCCTACCTTTCCAGTCTTCTTATACTTTACTCTGTCCATTCCTCCCCAACATGATCAGTGTTCTGGTGACACTGGCCTCCTTGCTGTTCCTCAGACAAGACACTTTATTTCCTAACTCTAGGCATTATTTTCACCAGCTGTTCCCCATGTCTAGAATTCTCTCCCTCCTCACCTCCATCTTCTGCAAGAAGGCTGCCCTAATCCCCCTTAATGCTAGTGCTTTCTGATGAGTATCTCCAGTATATCCTTAGTATAAGGCCTGGTACATAGTAGGTGCTTGACAAATGCTTGTTGACTTGGTGGTATAATTATAATGCAATTAAGGCAAATAGAAGAACATTAATACATCTGGAAAGATTTTTACTGAATAACACAAAGTGAAAAACAAAACCAGCTAGAAGAGTACATACTGTGACTGTATGACTCTATTCTACCTCCATACCAAGAGCATCCTTACCCAACCAGTGCCTGTAGGACTTTCCCACCATTTCCCCCTCTTCCTGACCTCTCTGCTTTCAGCTCTCTTTTATATGCTGTCTCCTTCCATTGGGATGGAAGTTCCTTGAGGGTAGGGATTATTTTTTTTGTCTTACATCATTTTGTATTCTCAAAATTTAGTAGAGTGCCTAGCACACAGTAAGCACTAAATAAATGCTTTACCTATCTATATGAGAAGAAAAGGGAATAAGGATAAATGAATAAAGAGTCCAGATGAAGACCTGTTATTTTTATTACACTAAAATTAATTTCAATATAAATCATTACTAAGCAAGTTTAATTAGTTGTGCTGATACCCAGTTATATAGCTATAGATATATATATTTCCCTCCTTTTGTTTCATGTGCTGCCATGGTTAAAAAATTCATCACCAACTGGCTAGCCAGAGCAAATCAGAATTAATGACAAAAGATGGGAAGTTATTTCTTTCCTAGCTGTGCTTTTGACCCTAAGAACTTTGCCACCCTGACTCAGATTCCCTTCCACCTTAGAACTTCTCTTGATACCTAAAATCTTCTCATCCTACAATATCCCTCTGCTATGCCAGTTCCCCTCTCCTATTGGAGAATTCCATTTGGGGCTCCATTTTGGACTCAGACGGATCTTGCTTCTTTCCCTTCCTAATTATGCTTCTAACTCCAAAATCCTGCCATTACATCCCCATCTTATTTGCCTTCACTCCTCTAAACTCTGTTATTTTGTTTTGTCTTCCCTACTAGGATGTAAGTTCCTTGGGGACAGGAACTGTTTTTCTTTTTGTTGTATTTGCATCCCCAGTGCAGGAAGTCTTTCCCTATCACCCTTAATGCTAGTCCCTTCTCTCTACTGACTATCTCCAATTTTTCCTGTATATATCTTGTATGCACATAGTTATCTGCATATTGTATTCCCCATTAGACTATAAACTCTTCAAGAGCAGGGTCTGTCTTTTGCATTTTTTTTTTTGTATCCAGAGCACTTAGCATAGTTCCTGTGTAATGAATTTACTAAGTGACTTACTGAAAAAACATGGGAAGATTTGCATGAACTGATACAGAACAAAATAAGCAGAACCAAGTGAACAATATATGGACTACAACAATGTAAATATAAAGATCACTGAAAGGAAGCTGAATTCTGAGTAAATGAAAAGCCAATGAAATTCTGAGAGAAAAATGAAACATACCTCCTTTATGGCCGAAAGGTGGGGGACTACACAGTACTCCAGATGTGTTCTATCCAAGGGTAGACCTCCCTCATTCTCAAATTATGCCTCTATCAATGAAGTCTGAGAATAATTATTCTAATTACATAAAAGAAGGAAACTGACTACCTGATGGAAAGAACTATTCATGCTTTCCAAGGATAGAAGACAACAGATCCACTTTCTTTACATTATTCTCATATTCTGTTTTGATATAGTATATTAGGATAGTGTACATCCATGCTTGGTTTTGTTATTAATCATTACCTCTTACTTAGCAGTTTATCCAGAGTAATTCATTTAGTCATTGTCTACTGAGGGATTTACTCCCTGGAACACAGAATTTTACTACACTTGGTGTTCCAATCAAGATTTACTGATCATAATTTAAGTACCAACAAATAACTTATTAATTGACTCTTTTTTCCAAACCAATTACCTTTGTTTGAATGATCTGCTGGGGAAAATCACTCATAGCATTTGTTAACCAGCCTTCTAAGCTCTTTGCAAAATTTCGGATTGCCTGTGTCAAGGTACCTATAACAGAAAAACCAAATTAACGATAGATTTTCTTGTGTAATAATGACAAGTAAATCTTTCTCATGCTACTCTCTTACTTTCCATCTCATTTCTGTCCCTCTTGATATCTCACTTTAATCTACTTAACCTACATGACCTAGCAATCAGGCTACCCCCTCTACCCTCTCTAGTTGATCCTGAAGAATGCCACCAAATCAGTCTTCCTAAAACAATTTTATTTGTATCATTATTTGTTCAAAAACCTTAACTCCCTATTTCCTACCAATTAATGTTCAGACTCTTGCACCTAGCATCCAAGGCCTTTATCATCTAGTCCACCTTATCACATATTTCATTGCATACACAGTATACTCTAGGCAAACTGGATAATTCAATTACTGAGGAGAGCTGGAACTTCCCCATCTCTATATCCTTATTTTAAGCGGTTCATTCAACCATCCACTACCACTGCTTCACAAAATCTTACCCATGCTTCAAGACCTAGCTTGAATGTTGTCTCCTCCAGGAAGTTTTCCCTGATTCATCCAGACTGAAGTGATCTCCCCCTCCTCTGAAGTCCCTGAATACTTTGTGTCCTTTTGGGAGGCACATCACATTTTATACTGTGTATCAGCTATTTAACAACCTTTTTTTAAATGATATGGTAAAACTATAAAGTCCATAAAAAAAGTAGTGCGAATGGTGTAACAAAGGATTAAGAAAGACAGATAAAAATCTGGCCTTCAGAATGGAAGAACAATATATATATATATAGCATACAGGAAGGTTATTATTCCCTCTCTCTACTGAGGACAGAATTAGAGGAAAATGCGTTTCACTTGTGTCAAGAAATATAAATTAGAAGGAAGAATTTGTCTAAATTCCCATTGTTTGTTTGCATACCATTTAGTACTTGAGCATATAACGTCTGACATTATGTTTTATGTATGCACTTCCTATACCAGTATCTAGCATAGTGCCTTGGGCACAGTTAAAGTGGATGTTTCTTGAATGACTGACTTAATGAATCTCCACCAAAAAAGCCTTTTTTAATAGCATTTAAAATTATGTATAGCACATAGTAGGTATTCAGTATACACCTGTGAATCCCATGACTGATATATCCTTCAATACTCTAAGAATCTGTGGTATCATCACTATATCCTGTTCATGAATGCAGCCTCTCAATATCTGGAAAAGTTTCCATATCACTAGGAGTTTTAGCTTTCCTGACATCGCCTTATAGAACCCAAGGTCACCTCCATCCCACCAGGAGGCTTTGGAGCACAGGATGATCAAATATTAAAACAAGTTACCAGGGAAGGGTGTAGAACATGCAACCAGATATTTTTATGAAGAGATTCCAGTAGCATCTATTTTTGATGGTCCACATGAAGTGAGGACCAGAAGTGACACCTCTAAAAAAATCTATTGTAGCTAGCTCTACTACAATCAAATAAATAATGATCTTTCCCAAGAAGTTTGACACAAATATGTCTGTCGGTATTTCATAATGAAGGTCACAAAAACTAATGTGGTTACCAATTACCAATATGGCCAGTTTATAGACATCCTAACCAAGACACTCAGGAAAGATTAACTTTAGTTAAAATGCCTTCTTAATAAAGCCAACCTCTTTTTGCCAGCATAGGAATTAATAGCCTCAGATGGCAATGACATTCCTTTTCTCTTCTTGGTTTGGTAATAAGAAAAAACATCTAGACTACAGAGAAAATATCTTAGGCACTAACTATATTAAGATGTTGTTGTCAAAAGTTATATTTTGTACTATGTAGCTTAGTATACATAAGGACAAAGACTGGTTTCTAGCATCAAAAGACTAGAGCTGAGCTCGAATAAGAATTTGGAACATAATTTGCTTACTGGGTACTGGTCTCAGCACATCGGGGATAAGAATCTCCACCAGGGCCTGATACAGTATGTGATCACAGTTTCTCATCCATTTTAATATAGGGTCGTATTTACACAGTGTAATAAGCTTGTCCTTTGGGATGACAGCAACTTCATGTTCTTCTTCACTGTATGGAAATGGGCAAAATAACATCACTTGCATTCAGTGTAGCTATTTTAAACCATACCATTCTGCAGATTAATGCAAGGGCAAGTTGCCTGATGAAAACCTATTGAAAGTCACTAGGAATACGCAGAAAATATTAACAACATGCCCAGGAATTCTGAAAAAGCTATATTTTTAGGTTTTTTTTTTAATTACCAAGCCCCTCCCACTCCTGTTTTTCTCCTGGTTCAGATGTCATATTACAGTGATGCTTCTTACCTGTTTATAAATAGCCGTTATCTCATCCTGCACTTTGTAGGAAGCTGTATGCTTTTTAGAGGATATAGTTTATCTAGCTTTTCTAACAAATTGCATACAAAAGGTATTTCTAGTATTTTTAATTCAGTTTCATGAAGCTCTCTGAAATACATATATATTTTTAGTTCAAGTTGAAAAGTTTGAGGGTCAGCAACCTGAACTCCTTGGTATACATCATGAAATTATTAAAGAGAAAACCATACTATTTGTTCTTTCTAAGGTTCATTCTAGGCAGCTGGGTGGTACAGTAGATAGAACACTGGGCCTGGAGTCAGGAAGACTTGAGTTCAAATCCAGCCCCAGACACTCACTAGCCATGTGACCCTGGTCAAGTCACTTAGCCTCTGTTTGCCTCAGTGTCCTCACCTACCTATGAGATAATATTTATAAGGTACATTTATAAAGAACATAACAGGTACTTAATGCTCTGTTCCTTCCTTCTTACAACTTTGTATCATTTGATTACTTAAGAGTGGTCGGCAACCTGTGGCCTGCAGGTTGGATCTGGACTAAAATCTAGCCTGGAGACAAAGCTTGGATAGGTTGCCATCTCCTGAGTTACATGATCATAGTTCAGTCATTCACCTGGAAGGCAGAGCAGTGGAGCCTTCACCTGAGGGTGGTTTTGAACTCCAGAATGACAGCCACAGCTTCTCAATGTAGTGAAACTGAAGATTCATTACAACATCCAAAGTTGCCTAAAAATAAAGATGACTTTTTAAAATAGTGCTTATCACATTAAGCTGTGCTTCCTTACTGGCAAAGCATTTTATGAACTGGACTAACATCATGCCCTACAGCAGTTAGACTGCATTTATCTTTTTCAGAAGGTTTCTGTATGCGAAGTACTTTACAAAGAGTATTAAAGAAATGTGAACTATTATTGTTACCAAAGAGAGCACACAATGTCTGGGATATATACAGTGCTACTCAACTAGATGGGGAGTGAGCTGAACAAAAGGCACAAGAGGTCTTGATTCAGCTGCTTGCCCAAAGAGGGAGAAACCACTATGTAAGCCAGAATCAGGCCCTGTCTCTCCTATGCACAGTAGTAGGCACAGAGTAGGTACTCCATTAACACTTGTCTCCCCTCTACACTCCTCACTGGGCTCTCTAGTTTTTATCCCTAGACTTGCAATGTTCATTGCTCTCCATTCCTTAAATGTCTCTCCTTTTCCCCCTTTACCTGCTGAAATCTTTCTTATCCTTTAAAGCTAACCTCATCTACTCAAGGAAGCCTTCCCTGATCTTATTCATTGCTAATGACATTTCCCCTCAGACCTCACATAGAATTTTGTTTGTAACTCTTGAGATCCACTTATTATTTATCATAGGCCTGGATGGATGTTGTACTTGCTACCCTAAAAGAGTGTGAGCTCCCTGAAAGAAGGAACCACATCTTATCTAAACTCTGTATCCCAAAACTAGCACAACATTCTGCATACAGTTGTCATTTAATAAGGATTTCTTTGCTTATTGATTACTATGATAAAATATTTACAGGACAAATATCTTATGCCACTGAAAGCACACTAAATCTGTCCTATGCCACCCCAAAGTTAATCACAAACTCCTTGAAGGCAAAGTTTTCCTTTTTTTAAAAAAAAATTTTATCACCAGTATTTATATCACAGTACTTTGTACATATTAGGCGCTCAATAAATGCTGCTAAATTGCCCATTAATAATAATTATAAGAATACTTAGACAATGAAATTCCCAAACACAGAATTAACTACTTTTTTAGAACTAAGGCACAAATAAAATAAGACCACACAGAAAATTATGCAGTCACCTCACAATGTCTTCTGTAAAGAAGTTGCAGGGTCTTTATGTCATTCACAGTGATCCCCTCCTGTAAGAATACACTGCCTAGGTCAGGAGCTGGGAACTCTGGAAAGACATGGGAAACATCTAGAGAGTAGAAAAGACAAAAAAAATAGCAAAGGCAATATTAGGAAAATGACTGATAAACCAAAAAGTTAGATCAGAATACAGAGAGAGTGAAAAAACAACAAAGGCCTGGTCAAAGCATATGACCAAAAACAGTACAGCAATAAATAGTTGCTTAGTACTGCTGGCAAATGGATATAGAAATGTGGCAGCTAGATCTAAAATTTTTATTAAGCTCACTATATCCAAAGGAATCCACAGAAAGTTATAGCAAGAGCAAACGGTGCCATGCAAATAGATATATTTTTAGTCAAGAGTGGAGTAGGGGGGAAGGGGATGAGAGTCGGGATAATGGAAAGGAGGGCAGAGTGGGGGGAAAGGTTGCTCGAAGTACACACTTCTGTAAAGGGACAGGGACAGGGTAGAGAAAAGAACAAGGTGGGGGTGGTGGGATAGGATAGAGAGACATATAATCAGTCTCTCACAATATGCCCACTGTGGAGATGTTCTGTGAAATTGCACATGTACAGCCTGTAATGAATTGCTTGTCCTTCCAGTGGGGGTGGGTGATGAGGGAGGAAGGGAAAGAATCTAGAATTTAAAGTTTCATATATATTATTATTATTATTATTAATTATCATTATTATTAATTACATCCAACTGGGAATTAAGATATACAGGCACTGTGGTAGGGAGATCCATCTTGCCCCACCAGAAAGTCAGAGGGGTGAGGGGGAGGACATAGGAGAGAGAAGATTGGGGAGAGGTTATACAGTAGGATAGGGCTGTTTTGAGGTGTTGGGTAGGGGAAGGATGGGGAGAAAATCTGTAACTCAAAATCTCATGGAAATGAATGATGTAAACAAGAAAATAAATAAATATTAAAAAAAACCATCTAAAGAAAAAGTCCTCACTGTGATGGCAAGAAAGTGGGTGGGGAGGGGGTCCTAAAGGCTAGTCTTTTTCATTTTCTTCCCTAAGGACTTAATGCCCACATCTCTGGTTGTTTCTTGTAACCTAACAGAACTAGGACTATAATACCTAGCACATAATTAGGTAAGACTAGTTAGCTGACTTGTAGTCAGATATCTCCTTTGGATGATAGTGAGAAAACCATGTTGTTTTATCAAAAAGATGGCGTAAATTTCCAAGAATGAGTATCACCATTTTCTGAAAGATAAGTCACTGCTTATAGCTCATCTGCCTAAGAGATATCCACATTGCTTTCTGGAGGCCATCTGAAGCTATCCTTCTCTCTCCTGAAGCTCCCACAAAAGGCATATTTGGGACCAATGTTTTAAATGTACACACATACATGCTTATGAATATGTATACACATACATTAATCACAAGAATCTGGGACTGTGAGAATATTAATAGTTTTTTCCATTGGCACTGACTGCAGCTTCTCTGTTAGTCAATAGATGGTCTTCATTAATTGCTGTGGCTAAAAAATTTACTCTGTGATCAACCTGGTGATGAGCCACTTTAAACTTAACTATGCAGGCCCCTGTATACAGCAATAACAAACATGCCTCCACCAATACACTTGAAGCCTTCCCATCTTCAGTAGGCTTTATGATAAACTAATACAGCCTATGAAAATTCTGAATATATGCATATATACATATATGTGTGTAGACATATTATGTGTGTATATGTGTGTGTATATATATACATATATACACACACACATATATATATATATATATATATACATATATATATATACACACACATATAAAAGCACTTTAAAATTAGTATCACTATCTAGCTGATTAAGCTAATTATCACTAATGTGTAACAGGGGTCAGTATAGAAGTGTCCCCTCCTCTTTACTGAGTCCTAAACAGAAGAAGTTGGTAAAGCTGCTGCTAGATGTTTAGGAATTTAGGTGCCTATAATCGAACAAAGACAGATTTCTATGAATGTCTAAATGTGATAGTGAAGTGTGTAAGGCAGGGAGGGACTGAAATTCAGGAAATGACAAACCCCGGTGTCCACTACAGACATCTGTGGGTCTTGCGGTTAACCACAGAATTCTGGTAGTTTTCTTAGGATCATCACTTATGTTGGTGCACACTTAAACTAGTAGTGTACACTTCTGATGAATCAGATAGTTTGTCCATAAGTACTTAAGGAACTAAGTGAAATCCAAAAGGGAAGAATTCAGAATAGCTGAAAAGGTACTAATTGTAAGAAAGCTACCAAGTGCTTATTTTTTTCTACAGTAAAGCGATGAAACCCATGAGCATAAAGTATAGTAACCCTGGACTCCCAGGAGACAAAGTGAAAATCATCCAACTCAGAAATCAGCGACACATTATAAAACAGTCAAGATCACACGGCTCTGTTTCATCACCTATGAACTGTTGATGGTGTTGGCTCTGAGCAGCTACTGACTGCTCTGGTGTGGTGTGCAAATTGCTGTTAGAGCCACTTTCCCCAAGGCCGTCCATCTTCTGTGCAGGCCTATATCTTAAAGGAGGAAAAAGATAAACCATAGAAATTAAATATTTCTCCATATTAATTCAAGGCAAACAAACATTAAAATGTGCACAGCACTGAGCTAGACTGTGAGAGCTATCTGGCCAACAGGTAAATTAAGACAATTCCTGCCCTGGTAGACATGTAATTCAGTAGTGATACAACACAAATACAAATGATATAGTAGAATGTGGTTAGTGCATATGAAAAGTACAAAGTGTGATGTGAGCTCAGAGAAATAATTTGCAGCTGGAAAAAACTGAGATTTTCATGAAAGAGACAATATTTGAAATGGGTCTTGATAGGCTGATATTACAGCTGATGGGTCCAATTTTGTATTCCTTGCATATCTATGGAACCTAGTGAGCACAAAAACTGAACTTAAAAAAAAAAGATCTTTAGCATGCGTCTTCCTCCAAAACAAGTCCTTTAAAAAAAATTGTTTTTTTTTTTAACAAGACATACCACACTACCATGAGTATGGTATCTGGGGAAATTGCAAAAGCAGCAGACCTGTCACCCTTGATTTCTCATAGGATCACAGGATCAGAGCTGGAAAGGAAGGAACTTGGGCTCTAAGAGGTACAGTCATTTACTCAAGACCCTTAGGTCTTTTTCCTTAGAAAAGAAGGTCGGATGTTTCCTTAGAAAAGAAGACAATGAACAGATTGGATCAAGACAACTGTAATGGGAACGGGAATTTGAAGATTTTCCCTGCCCCTTAACAGACTAGATCTATGGGGAAGTTTGAAGACCTCCCCTGCTTTGAAAGTAAACTCTCCCCCTAAGAGGCTGAATGTAGTCACATGGAGCCTGTGGTGGGAGGAACTTGCTGAAGGGTGCAGCAGAGCTCACAGGAAGCTTCCCTGCTGTGAAGATACACTTTGCCCCTGATAGGCCGAATGCAGTCACATGGAACTGTGATTGTGGGCGCTGTAAATATTGCATTGGTGCAACAGCAACCAGGAAGAAAATCACATCACCAAAGGTCATGATTTCCGAAATGACTTAGCCAGTGGTACTCAGAGCAACAACAGACACTCATTTCTTTGAAAATTATATTTGTTCAATTGCTAGGACTCTGGTCTTTGTTGAAATTTACTGATAGAAAATGTATTACTTTTGATTTGTTCTACAGGAACTTGTCTGACAAAAAGAGTTTATGTAGGTTCTACTATAATCACTTTGCATTTCTGAAGCCCTGAACTGAAAGTTAAAGTCACTTGTACAGAAAAACCAAATAAGGAACACATTGTTGATGCTGACATCTGCTCATTAAGAAGAAAAAGCAAGATTTCCTTACACTTTTTTTACTCAGCATAATTAACCATGTGGCCATAAATGTTAGTCACTGGAACACAGTAAACAAAATACAAAAAGTATTCATCCTTGTGTTTATCCTCACAACAATGTGAACTAATACATGCTGCTCTTTCTCTACTACAAAGAGTTAGAAGCAGTTATATAAACTGCTGTAAGTAAGTGTGCCACTTAAAATTTTTCTTTTTTTAATTTTAAATTCCTTCACTGAATCTAAGAGTTGGAAGCGGCCTTAGAGACCATCATATCCGATTTGTATCTCACTGAGAATTCCCACTACAACATCCTCTGCTTGAATACACTCCAGAAGAAAGAAATCTGCTAATCCCGCATAGCAGTCCCTTCCGTGTATAGGCAGTTCTAGTTGTAAGCTTTTAAGAAAACACAATCAACCCTGTCTTCATCACTGCAACTTCCACCCATCGCTCCTAGTCATGACCTTTGACAACAAAGAACAGGTCTCATCTCTCTTCCAGTACGGCAGCCTTCCAAAGACTTGGAGGCAGCAACTATCAAGTCCTCTCTTCTTCACGCTAAAACATCCAAAGTTGTTTCTTCAGCAGATCCTGATATTGCACGTTCTCCAGCCTTTCACTTGTTCTAGTTGCTTTCTTCTCAAGCACACATCAGTTTGTCTATGTCTTTCTTAAAAAAGTAATAAGAACTGAACAATGGCCTGAAGTTATAGCTTGATCAGGGCAAAATATAGTGGAAATACTGCCTTTTTGTTCTATGCCCCTCTCATAAAAAAATTTATATTCTGAACTTAACACCAATAA
Source organism: Pseudocheirus occidentalis (assembly GCA_028646575.1). Taxonomy (NCBI): domain Eukaryota; kingdom Metazoa; phylum Chordata; class Mammalia; order Diprotodontia; family Pseudocheiridae; genus Pseudocheirus; species Pseudocheirus occidentalis. The sequence continues at coordinate 58,589,959 of CM053594.1, forward strand.
ATGTGAGAATTTCCAAATATACAGAACGTAAAATGATCATACATAAAACATATGTTTGTACATCATTCTGAATTCTCCTGTTCTGTGAATCTTTAAAAAAAAAAACAACGCTGCAGTGACCCTCTTTTTGTTCTTTTGTTTTTGGATCACCATCCCTAGTCTTCTCTCCCTTCCCTCCTCCAATATTACAAACATATATATGCCTGTATAACAAGACTAATTATGCAAAACAAAACCACATCCTGGCCATTCCTGAAAATGTATATCTCAGTCTTCACCTCGTCTCTCATCTCTCTATAGAGGTACACCTAGGCAATGTATTAATACAGTTCTCAAGTCATGGTTGGTCATAGCATTAATTATTAAGTCTTTCAAAGTTATTTTGCTTAATAATGTCATAGTTATTATATAAATTGTTGACCTGGTTCTGCTAATTTCATTCTTCATAAGTACTTAAGTTCCCTTAATATGAGTCCATGCTGACAGCTTGCTTTTTTTTTGCCTGTTCATGTGCTTTAACTACTTATTTATTAGGAAATCATTCTTGTTCTTATATATTTGAACTGGCTCTTTATCTCTCTTGGATATCACATCTTTATCAGAGAAACTTGCTGCAAAGATTTTACTCCAGTCAACAGTTTCCCTTATAATGTAAAATTTTCAAGTTATGAAAAATGTCCATTTCATCTTTTGTGATCCTCTGTATCTTTAGCCATGAACTCTTCCCCTGGATCTATAACTATGGAAAATTTCTCCTTCCTTGCTAACTCTGATTTTTTTCTTTTATGTGTAGATGTATTTTATTCATTTGAAGCTTCTGCTGGAATATGGTATAAAATGTTGGTCTAAATTTAATTTCTTCTGGATTGTTTTCCAATTTTCCCAACAGTTTTTTGTTAAAAATGGAGTCCTTATCCTGGCACTTGGGGATGTTTAGCTTTATGAAAGACTGTGCTTCTATGTTTGTTTACTTCCATATATCCTGTGCCTAATCAGTTTTACTGATCAACTTTTCTGGTTTTTTAGCCAGTATAAAATAATTTCGATGATTATTGCTCTAAAATACAGTCTGAGACCTGGGACTGGACTACTTTCCTTTATACTTAAAAAAAATTATTTCTTTTTGATTCTTGACCTTTTGTTTCTTCACTTGAATTTTGTTATATTTTCCAACTCTACAAGGTAGTCTTTTGGTAGTCTAATTGATACAGCACTGTAAATTACCACACTGATTATCATGCCAATTACCACAGTAAATTAATTTAAGTAATATTGTCACTTTTATTAAATTGGCATTAAAGTGTAAACTGGCTCAACCAAGAACAATTATTATTTTTAAATTAGATCTGCCTTTATTTCTATAAAAAGTGTTTGGTAATTGAGTTCACATAGTTCCTTCCTCTCTTTGTAGGTGGGCTCCCAAATATTTTTATTATATTATTTTTACATTACATGTAGCACATTAACTGTATTTTATAGTTATTCTGAGTCTTCCTGATGCGTTTTGGTAATGTGCAAAAAAAGCTGATGATTTATGTGGTTTCTTTTATATCCTACTACTCTATAAAATTAATAGCAATTTTAAATTGAGTCTGTTATGTTTATCATATCATTTGCAAATGTTACAATTTTGTTTTTTCTTCACCACTGTTTATCTGCTCACTTGTTTATGGGTTTCTTGGGTTTTTTTTTTTTTTGCTATAGCTAAAATTTCTAATGCCATATAGCAGACCATGTTTTGTAATAGACATTCGTGCTTTACCCTGGATCATACTGGAAAGACCTCTAGCATTCCCACATTACCTGTTATGTTGGCCCTTGATTTTCAATAGCTACTCATACCTTTGGAAAGATATTCTCTTGGTTTTAGATTAATACTATTTGCTGTAATAAGGAAAGGTCCATTTATTCCTTATGCTTTTAGAGCTTTTAATATTGAATTTTTTTTTATTTTATAGGGCACCTAGGTGGTTCAATGAATATAGAATACCAGACCAGAAGTCAGAAAGACTCAGCTTCCTGAGTTCAAATCTGGCTTCAGACAGGTATTAGCTGTCTGACCCTGGGCAAGTCACTTAACCCTGTTTGCCTTAGTTTCTTCATTTGCAGAATGAGCTGGAGAAGGAAATGGCAAACCACTCCGGTGTCTTTACCAAGAAAACCTCAAATGGGATCATGAAGAGTCAAACATTACTGAAATGACTGAACTACAAAATTATATTTATAAAATGTCTTTTTTGTATCTGTTGATATAATCAGGCAGCTAGGTGGTACACTGGACAAAGTGATAGACCTGGAGTCAGGAAGACGTGAGTTAAAATCTGGCCTCATGCAAATACTAGCTCTATGATTCTGGGCAAGTCATTTAACATCTGTTTCAGTTTCCTCATCTGTAAAACAGGGAAAATAATTGCACCTACTTCCTAGGGTTTTGAGTATTAAATGAGATAATACTTATAAAGTACTTTGCAAATCTTTGAGGATTAAATAAGCAATAATGTTATTTTTATTGTTATTTAAAATTTATTATTATTAATATAATATATTATTAATATATATTAATAAATATATTATTATATTATATAATTATATATTAATTATAATTAATATAATTAATATAATCTGTTACTTTTATAGTGTTCCTGATACTGAACCAACTTTCATTCTTGGTTTAAATCCAACCTGAACATAGTACATCTCCTTAATTAATGTTGCTGTGGTCTCTTTGCTAATATTTAATATTTTTGTTTTTAGTGTTCATTAGTGATATTGATCTGCAGCTTTCCTTCTCTGCTTTGTCTCTCCCTGGTATTAAGACCATATTCATATCATAGACAGAATTTGGTAAGATACTTGCTTTTCCCATTTTAGCAAATAGCTTATAGAATATTAGAATTCAATATTCTATAAATATTTGATAAAATTTACTCATAAATTCATGTGGTGCTAGGAATTTTGGGGGGGAGCTTATTTATGGCTTGTTTAGTTTCTTTTTCTGACATTGATTTCTCCTTTTTAATATTGGCCCATTTTTCCCTGTCTCTTTTTAAAATCAAAGTAGCTAATGGTTTATCTACTTTATTAGTTTTTTTCCCCAAAATATTGGCTTGTAATTATATTTTTTTGGCTGCATGCCTAATTCTCTCTCTCTATGGAAGTATTTACAGATATAATCTGTACCCTAAAGATTGTTTTGGTTGCAACCCAAAAGTTTTGGTATATTATTGTCACTTTCTTTGATGAAATTACCTATTGTTTCTATGATTTGTTTTTCAACCCGCCAATTCTTTAGGATTAAATTATTTAGTCTCCATTTAAGTTTGAATTCTTTCTTCAAATGCCTTTTATTGATTATAATTTATTTCACATTACAATCAGTAAAGGATATATTTAATTTTTCTGCATTTGGTGATGAGGGTTCTATGCTCTAGCACACGGTTAGTTTTTTTTAAGGTGCCATATGCAGTTAAGAAATATTCATACATCTTTCAATTCCCATTAAATAATTATCTGAGATCTACCATATCTAACTTTTAAAAATCTATTCAGGTCCTTAATTTCTTTCCTATGCCTCTCTTACTGTAGCCTAGAATAGGTTTTAATGAGTAACTTTTTTTGGCTTCAGTTTCACGTTGTTGACTCACAGAGTTTGTACTCTACTCTCTGAATCTTTTTCATAGTTAACTGTTGTCTAGCCGCTTCCACCTATTTAATATTTGAGATGCCAATTTTTTTAACTCAAGGATATAACCACAGATTTATCTGTATGAAGTTTCACCATATTAGATTTGGCTCATCATTCTAACATGTGAAATCTTTTGGATCAGTCTTTTTCAATTGTGTCCATAGGTGTTGCTCTAGTCATGACTCTCTAGTGCTAGGAATATGTCTTTATTTAAGCCCAAAACAAAAGGCAGAGAAGGGGAAATGTATAAGGAGAAATTTTCAGCAACATGGCTCCTACTAAAGCAAATTGCCCATAAATTCCCTAATGGTAAAGTTCCTAGGAAACAGCTTGTTACAAAAGCCATTCACAAGAGTGGACCCTTTACTAGAGGGATCAAGAAACTTCATTACTACAGGGCAGACACTGTGTTCTTCTATTAAATAAAAAAGTATCTCTACCTCTTTTCATGATTTCCCTTTATATTAGACATCTTTTTCCAAATGAATTTTGCTATTTTATCAGGTTCTATAAAGCACCCATTTAAAATTATATAAATAAAATATATTGCAATAAAGGTATAAATTAGCTTTGGTGGTATCATCATTCATATTTTATTGGATCAGCCTGGAAATAAGCACTAGATATTCCTCCAGCTATTTTCATTGTTGATTTCTTTTAAGGAACACTTTTTATAACTGAATCTATAAAAGTCTTTTATGCACTTTACTAGATTGATCCCCAGATATTTTATGTATTTTGTACTTATTTGGAAAGGGGTTTCCATTTCTATTATGGCCTCTTGGATTTTGTTATTTTATACAGAGATGTGGTTGATTTTTGCAGATTTATTTTGTAGCCTGAGCCTTTGCTAAAGCTATTATTGTCTTAATCAGTATCTCTGTGGATTTTCTAGGATTTTTAGAATATCATCATCAAATAGGTATTTTTTTCTCCTTTACCTATTTTTAAAATTTCTTTCTCTTGTCATCTTATTATTGCTAGCATTTCTAAAAATATATCAAATAATAGCAGAAAGTAGTCCTTCCTCCTTTACTCCTATTTTTACTAGGAAAAGTAGTTCTTGTATATTCCCATTGCATAAGAGTCTTGCTTTTGGCTTTAGATATTTGGGGGCAAGGGGAAGGCAGGACAATTGGGGTCAAGTGACTTGCCCAAGGTCACAGGATTAATAAGTGTTAAGTATCTGAGACAAGATTTGAACTCAAGTCCTTCTGTCTCCTGGACTTATGCTCTATTCACTGCACCACGTGGCCACCCCAATAAGATGCTTTTTTATGATATTTAAAAAGCTCCCTCTACACCTATATTTTTATACAGATTATAGCATAAATGAGTGTTGTACTTTGTCAAAGGTGTTTTCTCCATCTATTGAGATAATCATGTGGGGTTTGCGATGTTGTTGCTGTTAATGTTTAATTATGTTGACTGTTTTCTTAATGTTGAACCATCCTTGCACCTCCGGAATAATTTACAACTTGGTCATACTGAATGATTTTTTTGGTATAAATAGCTGAAGTCTGAAATCTGACAAGATTTTATCTAAAAATTTTAAAGTGATATTAATGATATGGGTCTGTAGTTTTATCCTTCCCTGGTTTAAGTATTAGTACTATATTTATCACATAAAAAGATTCTGGTAGGTGCTTTCTCCATTTTGGAGAATAATGTGTATCATAGAGAGGTACTAATAACATGTTCCTTACTTTTTTTTTTTTTGAGGGCAATCGGGGTTAAGTGACTTGCCCAAGGTCACACAGCTGGGTTTTTTTTTTTTTTTTGGTGTTAAGTGTCTGAGGCTGGATTTGAACTCAGGAACTCCTGGGCCGGTACTCTATTCACTATGCCACCTAGCCGCCCCCAACATGTTCTTTAAAAGTTTGATATACTTCTCCTGGGGATCCATCAGGTTTAGCCTTTTTTTTTTTCTTTCATAGTTCCTTTAAAGTTGGTTCTATTTCCTTTTCTGAGATTGGGTTATTTAAGACCTTTATTTAGTCTTCTGTCAATTTGAGTAGTTTCTATTTTTTTAAAGTTATTTCTCTATTCATTTTGTGTTTTCTGTTAACAAATAACTATGCATAGTAGATTCCAATTATTCTTTTTTGTTTCTTTTGGTTTTGTTATGATTTTACCTTGCATTTGTTTTTTTCTTCCCTCTTCTTAGCTAAAAGTTTTTAATTGCTTTTACTAGATTTTATTCATTTTCCCCCAAAAAACAGCATTTGGTTTTAGTTATCATTTCTATGGATTTTTTTTGCTTGCATTTTATCTATTTCTCCTCTAATTTTTCATCTCTCCTTTGTTGTTGGCTCTCTAGTTTTTAAAAAATGCATATTTAGTGCATTAATTCTTTCTTTTTCTGTTTTGTTAGCGTATGTTTGTAAAGATATAATTTTTCCCCTGAGGAGTCCTTTAGATGCATCCTAGAAATTTTGACATGTTTCATCATGATGATTTTCTTCCCTATCATTAGGAATTTGTAGGATTTCATTGTTAAGTCTCCATTTGGGTTTGTGTGTTTTCTTTGTGTTGTCAGTGATACTTAAGAACACAAGTTTGTACCCTTTTGTTAGAATCTCTAGTTTATTCTATTATAAGACTCCACAAATGTTTCTTTTAAAGTTTGCCTTACTTGTATTCATGCCTTTTGTTTTTATGTTGCATCCATTTCTGAATATATCCCTTCTCAACAAACTTATGCATCATAACAAAGATTTAAAGAGGAAAAAAAGGAGTTCAGTTATATTAACCAACACATCACCTGAGTCTGATAGTATGTGTGGTAGAGTTCTGCGCCTATAATTTTCAAAGAAGGGGAGAGGGAAATTCATTTTAAAAAATCTCTTCTTTGGTGCCAAGCTTGTCCATTATCTAGGTTTTCATGGTACTGTTCTCTCCTGGTTTTCCTCCTACCTGCCTGCCTACTTCCTCTTAGTTTCCTTTGCTGGATCTTTATCTAGGTCATATTCACCAACCAATGGTATCCCTCAAAGTTCTTTCCTGCCCGCTTTTCTCTTCTCCTTCCCCATATAGTTACCCTTCTCTCTTCTGACACAGCCAACACCTGGGGTAGGTCCCCATCACCTCACACTTGAACTATATAAAATAGCCTTCTGATCAGTCTCCCTGCCTTTTATCTGGTATGCTCTCCCCTGTATATATACATTTATATCTACAGGCATGTGCATATATAGTATGTATATATGTGCATCTGTGTGCTTGCACAATTTTTGGCACGTTGTCTCCTCCATTAAAATATAAGCTTCTTTAGGACATGAACTGTTTTTACCTGCCTTTGTATCCCTAGAACTTAGCACAGGGCCTGGCACATAGTAAACACTTAATCAACCTAATTTTCAAGGAGTCTTTTGGTTAGATAAGATTTTGTATCTTTTGTATTTTTTTGTATCTTTACTAATACTCTTCAAATCTTTCCTCCATAACCCTTAGTTCTTCTCTAATTCTCTCCTCTAACATTCCCATTTAATTTGAAAAATAATTTTAAAACTTTTTTGGAAAACCTTTACTTCATTTCTTCAAGGAATTCTAGTTGAACATGTGCCCAAGTTGTGTTTTCTTTTATGTCTTTCTTGTAGATTTTTTGGAGAAACTCTTCTTCAGGATTTGTCTTTTGCATGTCCCTGACACCATAACAGCTCTTCATACTGAGATTCTATTTTTTGCTTGTTTGTTCATTCTTCCAGCCTTACTTCCTGACAGAGACTTTGCATGAGAAACCAGGCTTTGCACATATCTGGATACGTGCTTTGCTTGTTGCTGTTTGCTGTTTTCCTGGATCCCACTGTTGCTTTCTTTGAGTACTGACTATTAAACTATTCAAGGATCTCAAGGACAGCTCAGCCTGAGAGTTTTCAACGTACCTGAAGTGGTCTGATCCAGAGGTACGTCTGATTACCACTTTCTTGGTCTGAGCTTTGCATTACGGTTGGAGTCTGAGTAACATAACTGGGCTTGCCTCTGGTGGCAGAGTGTTGCTGGACACTCAACCACTGTCAGTTACTGGAAGGCCTTGCAGGTTCAGAGCATCAGAACTGCAGGCTCCCTTCAGTCTAGACTAGATGTGTGAGCCCCATCCAGCCCTGGAGTCAGTCACACAGCTGCTAGTCCCTTCTGTTGCTGCTTATTGCTAAGTACAAAGCCTTGGACTGTGACCCTTCCTTGTCCTGTACAGTGATATTCCCAGTATATACCAGTTGGTATATAGCAGTATAGGACAAGGAAGGATGAGAAAGAGAGCTGCCAGTTGGCACCTGTTCCTATTTCCTGTGGTATCACAGCATCTTGTACTGAATCTGATTTGTTTCCCTTGTACACAGATGCAGGCCCTCATTCAGTTCACATACTGGAAGCATTAATGAGGTTCCCTCCTGGCTAAACCATGCCTCTAGTATTCAAAGACTTCTCTATCCATCTCCCTATGCCACCCATGACTGGAAAAATGACTCCCTGTGATTTTTTTTCTTGGATTTCCCCTTCAGAACATAGTCTGGTGTATTTTGTAGGTTTTTATGAAGTAGTTGTGAAGGGGCGCTGGACTTTACTGTTTCCTTTTACTCTGCCATCTTTGCTTACTTGACTCTGCATTAGTTTACCATGTTTTTCCACATTCTTAATACTCATTATTAAATTTTTTTCTATTATCAAGCACTTAATTCTTTTTCCAATACCACCTCCAAAAGAACCCCCCCCAAATCCTTATAACAAATATGCATAGTCAAATCAAATCCCTCTAGTATCCATGTCCAAAAATTTTTCATTTTGAATAATCAGTTCATGAACTTTCTGTCAGGATATAGGTAGCATTCTTTATCATAAGACCTCTGGAATCATGATCATGTTCATTGTTTCTTACAGCACAGTAATATTCCACTAATTAAGGCTTAACTATTTTCCAATCAGTGATCAGTGACTTTGTTTCCAGTTCTTACTATCCTTTTTTGCTTTTTTTTGGAGTGGGGAAGGCAGGGCAATTGGGGTTAAGTGACTTGCCCAAGGTCACACAGCTAGTAAGTGTTTGTGTCTGAAGTCAAATTTGAACTTGGGTCCTCCTGACTCCAGGGCTGGCACTCTGTTCTCTGCACCATCTAGCCACCCCTAGTTCTTGCTATCCCAAAAAGTGTAGCTGTGAATATTTAGATATATACAAGACCTTTCTGTCTTTGATACTTGAAGTACATAAAGAACAGTTTTCCACTATTCTTAGAAACTCTTATGCTAGCTAACTGTTTACTTTTCCAAATCTCTCCCTCTTCAATTAAGAATTACTGATAAAAATATCACCTGTACCCTAAGAATAAGGAAAGTCTTCAGGTTTTTTGACCAGGATTTCATAATCCTTCACAATGTTTTCTAGGTTTCTTCTGATGACATCATTTGTCCCCAAATGAGCTGGCAGAAGCAGTTAGTGATTGTCAAATTGGATTGTTGTTAGGAAGCTATTTTATTCTGGATACATGCCCCAAAGAGGGAAGAGACATCTTTATCATTTATATAAGTCTACAAATAGTCCTCTTCCTGACTTCTTAAGATTATTTTCAGTATTACTTCCTTCCTTAAATTTCTATCTAAAAATTGAGATTATATTTATCTTAATTCTATTTACTTGGTAACCTTGTGGAAGAAATCTGACAATTTATCCATATATATTGCTTTGTAAAATTCTCTTGCACTGATTATTGCAATAGCCTTCAAATTGGTCTGTGTCCTCCCAGTTCCTCTTGCTTCCAATTATTAATTGCTGCTAGATTAATCTTCCTAAAGCACTTATCTAATTATCCTTCTCCCACTCGAAAATTTCAGTTGCTTTGTTACCTGCAAAAAAGTACAAATTTCTCAATAATGGTATTTACAGCTCTCCATGATACCCTGATTAGTCCTTTAAACCCAGCTCTCCACTATTCCCTGTATGTGTGCTATATACCAGCCAAATTAGATGACTCATCCATTTCCTTGCCTCTGTGCTTTTCTATATACCAGCCAAATTAGATGACTCATTCATTTCCTTGCTTCTGTGCTTTTCTTCTTCACATCCCTAACTTTTTTTCAAGCAGTTCTCCACAACTGGAATGGACAGCTCCATCTGTTAAAATCTGATGCTTCCTTCAGGACTCATATCAAATGCCCCTTTCCTTTATGATCTAAAAAGACTCTTTCTGTACTATGAACCTCTTCAGAATTTGTGTGGTCCCTTCCTGCTCCAAATGTATGATCCTTTTTCATATAACTTATGAATCACAGATTTTGAAGCTAGAAGAGTCCTTCAAGGTCATCTAGTATAATGTCTTCATTTTATAAAGAAGAAAACTGAATCTCAGAAAGGTTACATCATTAGCCCCAGGTCACACAGAGAGGTTCAGTGACTCACTAGTAAATGACAGAGCAGGAAGATGAGCCCAGACTCTCTGGGCTCCAAATCTAGAACTCTTTCCACTACACTACACAGAAAAAACGACCACATCTTACCTTGTTGTTGTTTGTGTACTCCTGTTCCCTCGCTAGACTACAAATTCTTTGAGAACAGGGTAAGAATAAGATACAGTGTATAATTACTTCTGTATCAACCACAGAGGCTGGCACAGGGCTTTGTACTAAGTAGGTGCTCAATAAGTATCTGTGGAATTGATCGATACCATAACTTTTTATATGTATGTCACTTTCTGAACTTGATTGTAAGCTTTTTTGAGGGCAATGATTGCCCTCAAAGTTCCCTTGACTTTTTTGTATTCCCTGATATATTTGCTTTGAATGAATCTGATTTTAGGAAAATTCAATTAATCACATCTTTGTAAAATGGGTTTTCTAAGAGCCTTATCTGTTAGAGATAAGAACATTGAAGGTTGTATTGGGACTTGCGTTTGTTTTGGGGGCTACAGCTTTATCTATGTGTAACCTGTCTTGTACTCTACCTTTTTGCTTCTAAGTCTAACAGTCTTGATTCTTATTAACCTGCACCTAAACAAAAACAACAATAACAACAAAACAGTGTATCCTCTTTCTCTGTATTCTTGTGGGGCCCAACACAGGCTTTCACAAAGAAAGACCCTCAGTAAATAATTAATTCTCAATATTTCTGGCTCCTGGTCAATTGCCCAAGAAAGCAATGACATCTTTTGAATTTACCTAAAAGACATGTCAAGGTAAAGTCATACTTGGAACTGGTTCAGGGTCTTGGCTGGTAGAATAAAAAGGAATGGCCACTTACCTTTGTTTTTGGTGTATTGGCTGCTGCCTCATTGCCATGTACTGTGTGTCTTCTTGTAATCGATTCAGTGGAGAGTCTGGCTTTAGACGAATCCCATAATAATGATATTTGGAATTTCCCCTAGGAAGAAAACATTTACTATCCAGATATCTTTATTGTTTAAATGAATTTCTGTCTGTTCATGAATAGATAACTGACAAATAATAGTAATGATAATAATTTTTACATAGAGCTTTAAGGTTTGCAAAGCACTTTACATATTAAAATCATAAAAAAATTAGAAAGGGAGTGATATGCAGAGGCCATGCCCTCCATCTCTCTTGCCTCCAGTTAGGTTCCAACAAGCCATCCTGGATAGACTATGCCTGCTATTTCTCCTATTCTTAAAATTATTTAAGGAATTCTAGACCCCTTCTCAGTAATCCATTGATTATTTAATTCCTTAGTTAATTCAGGAAAAAGATAATGTCAAAGACATTTTAAACCATTTGACAAGTTGGTTAAGTCAAAATTATCAACATATGAGATAGTGTAAGAAGAAAAAAAAAATCAAAATAGAGTTAAATGTTTGAATATAGCAAGATACATACATAACTATATCAGTGTCATAGGAGTCCTGTCCCCCAGTTCCCTTCCCAAATGGGACCCACTCTGAAAGCCAAGAGCAATGGGAAACAGGCCGAGCCTGGGGTCTCCTTGCTGCCAAAAATCCCCTTTGCATCATGGTGAACCAAGTATGTGTCCAAGAGAATACTGGAAAAAAGGAAGAAAAAAAGGGAACCAAGCAAAACCCTAAAGTCTCACCAGGGAACATGGAGGCAGGACACCCTTGAAAGACTCTGTGGTACCACTACAGGGGAAAGTTGGAGAAGATGAGAGTGATGGAGAGGGGCAATATGGTCGTAGTATCTTCTGGAGATTTCAATTTGATACCTTTTGTTACCACTTGATTTTTTTCCTTTTTATAATACTTTTCTTTTCCAGTTCCTTCCCTTCCTGTATCTTCCATGTTTTAGAGAAGTTAACTGCTGCAAGTTTAAGATGATAGCTGTGCAAAGAGAGGCTTGCCTTTTTTCTTCAAGGATCTGTGATAAACATCCATGTGGCTCTCCTCTCTCCACTATTGCAGACAATAGTCCCTTCATACCTCACAAAGTTGTTCAGAGTCACTGTGGCTTAAAATATTCCTCCCGCAGTGATTAACTGCTAGGATGATTCATCCAGAATAGTTACTGGACAACAGAATGCCTAGGCTGCTGCTGGACCTATACCTGAAAACCCTGGGTTATCTTCATGCCACTCTGAGGCATCAGAGGAGGTCTTCAGGGGAGGCCTTTGTGGCTGTGATAAGTAAAACCATCCCCTGACCTCCTGTGACAGTGATTCAAAGAAAATGTTTAAAATCTAATACTCTGCCAATAAATACTGACATCCATTTTGGCTGTAGTTCAGACAATAAGCAGATATACAGAATACCAGTGATGTTGAACTTGACCTGCCCATGAGATCACAGGTAGGAGTAAAAAAACCCAAACCAAACCATACTACCACAATAATTAGCCTTGGAAGCAATATTTATTTTATTTTAAAGAAATGCTTAACTTTTCCAGCTAAGAAGAACCTGTGGATGGAGATATAAGCATTTAATAGAAAATTCCTGGTTGAATATAACATTTATGGCAATGAGGACTAAGGCACTGCAACAGTGAACCAGGCTATCCCAAGAAGAATCAAGAAACATTAAAACCAAATGTGGAGGAGAAGCAAAGGATGATCTCAACATCACAAAGGACGGGGTTGTAGGAGTTGAGGTGTAAAGTCCCTTTTTGAAATCACCTCCTGCAGCATCCAAAGTGGTCCATAGCTGTTAAGTGATACCACGATCCTACAAGAGGGCCAATACCATCACAGCTCTCATTGCTAGCTCAGTGTGTTAATAAGCTTGAATCAAGGAGGGGTCAGTTCTAATTCAGGAAGAATATCTGTGCAGGGGATAGAAGCCCCACAGCTCCTAAGATACATGTCTGCATAAGAGAAAAAAGGAGTTGAAAGAAGTCAGATATATAGTCAGTCAAACTCCTTTGTACTCACCTTGTTCCCAGCCTTCGGGTTCTCAGCCCCACAAACACAGACCGAATTAGTTTTCCAAAGGAAGCAGCATTCACAGGATCTAGTTTGTGTTCCTGGCAGTGCCGAAGATAATGGTTGTAAAGAGAACTTCTTGGGAGGCTCACACCTTCAGCAGTTTCATAATTATCAAGGAGCCACTGGAGCTAAAGAAAAAATGTGTTTTATATATATTATTAATACTGGAAATAACATTTAAGCAGGCCTATTTAAAATTGTTTCATTTTTTTCTTAATTGCTAATAAACTTAATCAAGAGATCCATCTGTAGTATGATCTGCATTCAAAACACTAACAAAAATAATTAATAGTTTACCTAAATTTTTCTTCTCCTTTAATATATAAAATCTGAATTTGAATGACAGCTAACCATCAGGGTCTGTTTTCCGTTCAATTACTTGAAAGGAAATTAAAGCCATGTTATCTGAAAACCACTACTTCTAATCTTTGTGCAATAAGAAAAGTTCTGGTGTTAAAAGAACATAAAACAGATATGTGGAAACAAAAAAGATGAACAAGAACCTATTTTGCTTCCTCTATTAAACTCTTATTGCCTTTTCCAGCCTACCTCAATGCTAGTGCCTTCCCTCAAAGATTATCTCCAATTTATCCTGTACTTATCTTGCTTTTACAAAGTTGTTTGCATTATCTTCCTTATTAGATTAGTGCGCCTTGGAGGCAGGGACCCTATGTATCCCCAAGGCTAGTACACAGCCTGGTAAACAGCAGGTACTTAATGAAAATGTTTGTAAATGGGGCATGCCCAGAGCTCTCCAACCTTTTAAAGCCTCTGCTTGATCCGACTACCATCGGTCTCTCCTCTCTTTCACAGCCAATCACCTAGGAAAAACTGTCTCCACATCCTCACCTTCCACTCGGCAAAGTGGCACAGGAGATAGAATGCTGGGCCTGGAGTCAAAAAGATCTGAGTCCAAATCCAGCCCCAGACATTTACTAGCTGTGTGACCCTGGGCAAGGCACTTCATCTCTGTCTGCTACAGTTTCCTCAACTGTAAAATGGGGATCATAATAGCACCTATTTTCTAGGGTTACTATTAGGATCAAAAGATGTAACATTTTTAAAGTGCTCAACATATTGCCTGGCACATAACATAAATGTTCATTCCCTCTCCATCGCTTTTCACCCGCTAATACTATCACTTGACACAAACTGCTCTAAGATAACTAATGACCTCTTGCTTGCTAAGTCTTTTCTTGGTTCTCACTGTTCTTGACCTCTATTGATCACTCCTTCCTTATGGATACTCTATATTCTCTTGGTTTTTTATAACTTAGCTCCATCATGATTTTCTTCCTACTTGTGAGATTATTCTTTCTTGGTCTCTTTTGCAGGTTCATAATTCATGTTCCATCCCATATGCATGACTTATACTGTATGCCAGAATCTCTGTCCTGGTCCCTCTCCTCTTTTCTCTCCTGGTAATCTTATCTCTTACGCATTTCTCTATTATCTTTATGATTTCTAAATCTAGATATGTAGCCTTCATCATCTGGATGTCCCACAGCCACTCAAACTCAACATGCCCCAAGCATAACTTATTCTCTTTCCCCCTAAACACAATCTTCATCCTAACTACCCTTCTCTGTTCAGGGTACCACCACTTCAGTTACCTCAATTTGTATCCTAGGGGTTATCCTTGGCTTTTCACTCTTTCCCCTTAATTCTCATCCAATCAGTTGCCAAACTGTATTAAGTCTATCTCCATCTCTCTTACACATCCTTTTGTCAGTAGCAACACCATAACCACACAAGTCAAGACCCTCATTGCTTATCACTTGGACTATTGCATCTCCTTTCTAATAGGCCTTCTCTGCAATCCATCTTCTATACAGATTCCTGAACTGCAGGTCTGACCATTGGGGACATGCTCTCTTCAACTCAAGAAGCTTCAGTGGCTCCCTCTGATCTGGGGATAAAACACAAGTTTCTCCACTTGGAATTTAAAGTCCTTTACAATCTGGTTTCAACCTATCTTTGTATGTTGATTGTGTCACTTTCCCTTATGTTTTCTATACTCTAGCCAAACTGACCATTCTATCTCCCCCCTCTGGGCCTTTGCACAAGCTGTTCCCCAAACCTGCAATATCCTCCCTCCTCACCTTTCAAGGCCCAGCTCAAATGGCCTTTCTGATCCCTCTACTTGTTAGTCCCTACCACCCATCACTGTTTATTTTGTATATATCCTAAATGTACTCTTCTTTGGACCATCTTTTGGTCTTTGTATCCCCAGCATTTAACACAAAGCATGGCAAATGGTATTTAATCACTTCTTGTTGACTGATTATACTGCTTTACAGTTTTCAAATCCCCTTCACATTCATTATTTCACTGAGGCTTTCAACATTCTCAATGAGGGAGATGAGGTAGGCAGACATTATTATCTCCATTTTACAGGTAAGAAAACTGAAATTTAAATGTTAAGTGACTTGTCCAAGGACCCTTGATTAATGAATGGTAGAATTACTGTTAGAACCTAGGCCTTTTGATTCTAAGTATAATACCGTTTCTGCAACAATGGGTATCTATTGCAATTTTTTTTAAAGCAATGGCATTACTAAGAGAAAAAGTTATTTTTTTGTAGATTCTTCTTTCTGGTAGTAGTGTGCAAGATGGATCAGAAGAACAGAAGTCATTGGAACACAAGGTACAGGGCAATTTTCAGCCAAGTTTCTCCAAGTAGGGCTGGACACAGAATACATCATAACATGGCACTCCAACCAGACAACTCCAAGAATAGTTTTCCACAAGAGAACTCTGACTGAATCATCACAATTAATATTTATTCAATGTTTCTACTCAGGCCTATCTTGACAGGTTTTTTCAAAATCTGTATGTAAACATTATGAAACATCCACCAATGCAGGATCCTATTGATTTCAATCTTTTTCCTCATTTGTATCAGCATTTGAATTCTATGAAACCTGAAAAGAAAGTATATTTCTTTAGGTATCAAGTCCTTTAGTTAAAATTAAGTTATTGATTAAATTTTCCATAAGAATAAGAGAATACCTACCACCACACCAGCTCCACTAACATAAAAGCAATCATAGGGAGATTTAAAATTGATTCCTACCTTTGCTAAATTAAATAACTCTAATTATAATGCATAAAGCTTAAATTTAAGGTTTCCAAAGCATTGTACAGACTATTTCACTTGAATCTCTCAAGAACCCTGTCTTATCCCCAGTTAACAGATAAGGAAATGGACGCTCAAAGGTTAAATAACTTGCTCTTGGTCACAGAGCTAATGAATGTCAGAGGAAAGATTTGAACCTGAGTCTTCCTGATTCCAAGTCCAGCACTCTCTCAGGGTTTGATGGCATCCGCAAAATAGACTGGTCAGATTCCTTTGATGCTAGGCCTCTGAGCCACCTCCAAAGGGAGGAGGGGATAAAGATGAGGATGTGTAGATGGGACTAGACCTACAATTTCACTGACATAAAGAACTCCCAGGTGAGGAAACTCCTACCAGTGCAGATTAGCAACTTCTCTCCAATGTACAGTTTAGAGAGCTGTCTAGAGCATAGCCAAGGTCAGAAGTTTTGCTTAAGGCCACATGACAAGTATGAGTCAGGGGTAGGACATGAGCTGAGAATGACAGGGTTTTGAGGCCAGATTCCCAACTAATATACCATGGCTCTTGAGGGTAAGAAAGAGTACAAAAGGTAATGTTCACCTAACAGGCTGAGTGTCTGATAACTCTTTGAGGTTCCTACCACCAAGTTCCCACCAGACAACCCTGATGGTAGCTCCTATTACTGTCTAGGCAGGTCATCAGTCTTATCTTGTCAAAATGGGAAGAGTTTAAGACAGCCTTATAAGCCAAGAAGGGAGTAAGAATTTATTGTCTGTCCTTGTTCTTACCTTATCCTGTGCATCTTTACCTACTACAAAGAAGACTAATACATCTAATTTTTAAGCTTTTAAAATCATTTTCCCCCTTAATTTTAAAAACACATTTTAAGGTATTCTCCACTAAAATCTTACAACATCATTTCCTACTATGGAAGTAACCTTGGATTCTCAGTAGCTATGCCAGCAGAATTTGAACAAAGCTAGAAATGCTCTAGAGTAAAGGTCCCAGTCATGTATTCTGTCATCTAAAGACCAGATAGGATACGTGTGTAGGGGCTAATTACCAAGAGGCTGGCTACCAGGCAATGCATTTTCTGTCTACAGCAATTAGTGATTATCCCCCTGTGATTTGCAGGGGTTGTGATCTGGTGCTTCATTGGCTATGATGAAATCACAGATCTTTTGAAGTATTTTAATAAAGATTAGGCCCAATTATTTGTATGCACATAAACTTTAACATGATGACAGAATTTCTGCTTTATTAACTGGTGAATATTCAAGAAGGTAATATCTGAAATTGCAGAAACCTGCATGTTCTAAACATACTTGTCTCTGTTAAGTCTTATCAGTCTTTGATTGTGAGACCCTAGAAAGCAGGCACAGTACTGGCCTAAATCGCTCTGAAGAGAGCCTCAAACAGTTTATATGTATAAGTAGATGCTTGATCAAGTCTTTGTAATTATGACAATAATCAGGCGTAGAAACATAGATGCTATTGTGAAGAATAGAAAGCATAATAAGATCATAGAAAGTTGCAAAGGCTTTCAAACAAAAGAAAATTAAACAAACAGTGCCAGGGTATAAAAACAAGCTGTGTGGGGCTGCCAGGTGGTGCAGTGAATAGAGTGCTGGCTCTAGAGTCAGGAGGACCTGAGTTCAAATCCAGCCTCAGACACTTAACACAAAAACTACCCATGTGACCTTGGGCAAGTCACTGAACTCCAATTGCCCTACTTTCCCCCCTCCAAAAATAAAAACAAAAACAACTTGTGAAACCTATCATCAAAAGTCACGTGAATTACCATTTAAATAATTGATTTAAAAACAAGAATTCAGTATCTTTGAGGAAAGGTAAAAAGAACTAGCATTATTTAACCTGTAAAAGGGAAGGCTAAGAGGTGTTATTTAATCACACATCTCATGAAAGCCCTAGACCTATCAATAACTGACTCATGGGGGTAGGAGGTAGTTTGTCCCATAACTCTAGCAGTGGTTCTCAACCTTCCTAATGCCACAACCCTTTAATACTTGCATGTGAGCGTATCTGCATGTGGGCAGATCCGCCTGGAGAAGATAGAGGAGAGGTCTCGGTTCCTAAGACCATGTTTTCCAATGGTCTTAGGCAACCCTTGTGACCCCTGTGAAAGGGTCATTTGACCCCCAAAGGGGTCATGACCCACAGGTTGAGAAAAGTGTTAGTCTAGCCACAGAACTCCCATTCTAGCTGGGTAGTTACTGACTACTGAGACTTTATCAGAAGGGAAACATTACTCTAACTACCACCCCCACTACTACCACCACCACCCCACCATTACTACTATTACTACTAGCTTAATTATGACACGTATCAAGTAGGTTTTTGTGGACTAACCTGGGAAACTATTCACAATTTATCTTATTTCTAGGGGAAAAATATGTTACATGTTCAAAACCACCACAGAATTAGAAGAACAAAATGAGTTTCTCAATACTTCCTAAAATTATAAATCGGGGACTATCTACAGAAAGAACCACAAAGATCTGGATAATCATGAGAAAAAAGTGTCCCACATAAAGGAATTTCATTTATTCAGATAACAGAATATTATTACCTCATTAAATAATGAAATTGTTTGTATTAGCCATTTTTAATGAAAATCTCTCTAAAATGTATTATATATTTCTCAGACTTCTTAAACAGAGTATACTGAACATACTTTAATCCTGTCTTGATGATTCATGATCATCATGAGAAACATTATTACACTGGCCTATAACACAAATTTTAAAGTAATACTGTTTAATTCTATACTAAACGACTACAGACTGTATAGCACTTTTTGAGTTCTTGGGTTTATTTTTTTTCATAGTTTTTCCTGTCTCTTGATGAAGAACAAGCTTTTGCCCTTGTGGGGATGGCTAAGGTATAAATAGTATTTGCAATCCCTCCTAGTCTTAGAAATTCAGGATATGAAATAATTATCATTTGCATAATTCTCTGGTAAGAAGTGAGCTATTGACATTAGAAATAGCATTCATCAGGCAAGTGTACCTCCTAGGCCACTAGGCTTGACATTCGGTCGTCCTGATTCTTACTAGTTATCAAGTCATTTAACTTCTCTGTACTCTTGGCTTCCTTCCCTTTAAAATATTTGTTTCCTTACCTCATATGGGATGTCGTGAGGAAAGCACTTTTCAAACAAGTTTTTTAAATGCTATAAATGAGTTATTCTTATTGATCAGCTTCAACATCTTGATAAGAGACTGAGCTGCAGTCAAACTAGGTTCCAGTTGCATCTCAGCTTTCTCCTTACTCTGTGTATCATTTGGGCTAGGTCTCTTTTCTCTGAGTCTCAGAATCCTCTTCTGAAAACGGGAAGACTGAACTCAATGGTGTTTTGAGTACCTTCCAGCTCTAAATTCTATGACCTCTGCATCGATTCTCAAATTGTATGCACCAGTTGGGATTCCTTTGCTTCTCTGTTGTTTACTTTGGTTTACCTGACTAGCTTTAAAAGATCAGTGCTAATTTAGGGAAGTTCTTCCTTGTTAGTGTTAACTTAGAATAGATCCTCATCTAAGTTCTAAACTATATAAAGTTTAAAATGACTTGTTTTTACAATTCATGCAAGCTATACATATTACTGAGAAAACAGATCATTCAACATGACCTTCTTCTTCTCTTCTCCCTCTTCTTTAAATCTCAAATCCCTGAATATCACCCCTCATTCTTACTTCTATTAACTCCAGTTTCTGATTTTAAAATGGCCCTTCTCATCAAGGCTAACACCTTTTCTCGTATGCCCTTGATCCTCCTATTTCTTTTTGGGAGACAGACCCCACAATCATGCTATTGGATCTTCACTTGCTCCTTATCTAACTCATTTCCTGCTGGCTACAAACATGCCCTGGCCTCATCTGTCCTGCTTCCTTGACTTTACCATCTCCTCAGAATAGTGTTGTACACTTCTCCTCCCTTCCAAACTCAAAGAAAAAACTGCCTATGCTTGTTGCCTCAATTCTTCTCTCCTTACTTCTCAAATCCTTACAAATCCAAACTCAGCACTCAACTGAAGCTGCTCTCTTCAAGCTGCTAATGATCTTTACCTGCCAAATCTAATGTCTTTTTCCCTACAAGCCTTTGACACTGCTGACCACCTTTTCCTCCTTTACAATCATTCCTCTCTTGATTCCCCTTCCTCCTAGTCTGATCACTCGTTTCTCCATTTCTTGTGCTAGGCAATCATCTGTATCCCACCCCCTAACTCAGTGGTTCTCAACCTTCCTAATGCCACGACCCTTTAATACTCATATGTGGGTGTATCTGCATGTGGGGGGACCCGCCTGAGGATGGATAGAGGAGTGGCGTCTCGGTTCCTAAGACCATCAGAACTATGTGTTTTCTGATGGTCTTAGGTGGCCCCCAAAGAGGTCGTGACCCACAGATTGAGAACTGCTGCCCTAACTAGAGGTATATCCCAAGGCCCTGTCTCCTGAACTTTTCTCTCTCTACACTCACTCTCTTGCCAACATCATCAGTTCCCATAGGCTAATTATCTCTACACAAATCACTCCTAGACACATCCAGCGACTCTCTATCTCCTTAGTTCCATTTCCAACAACCTAATAGATATTTCCAACTTGTTAGAAATCCACAAGCATCTCAAACACATATCCAAAACAGAACTCATTATCTTTCCTCAAAAATCCACCCTTATTCCCAATTCCTCTCTCTATGTCAAGGGAAACACTAGTTTTTCAGTCACCCAAGGCTACAACCTTGGTGTCATTCTCAACTTCTTATTCTCCCTCACTGAGTCTAAACAGTAACCAAATTTTCTTGGTTTTTGTCCCTCGTCTATCTCTCACATCCATTCCCTTCTCTCAGAAATTCGCCTGGACGCCACTTTAGGCCCTCATGACTTCTCCCTCAGACCACTGCAATAGTTTTTTAAATCACTCTCCCTGTGTCCAGTCTCTTCCTTCTCTGAACTATCCTCCACTCAGCCACCAGACTTCTTTTTCTAAGCACAGTTCTCCTCATCTCAATAAATTCCAGTGACTCCCTATTATCTCCAAAACAAACTAAAAACTCCTCTGTTTGGCACTTATAGCCCTTCACAACTGGGCACCAACCTCCCTTTCCAGGTTTATTGCAGCATTATTCCCCTTCACATATTCCAGTCTGACTAAACTTGTCTTTACTGTTCTTCTTTACATAGGACAATCTCTCTCCCTTCTCTCTCACAGTCCTCCCCTCTAACATAGCCTATCCCCCATGCCTAGAATGTACTCCCTCTGCAGGGGTGACACTGTCCCTTGGAATCCATTTCCTTAAAAACTCAATTAAAATGCTACCTACTACATGAAATATTTCTTGACCTTCTCCCCCGGCTACTAACATTTCCCTATAAGATTATCTTGTATTTGTTCTGAATATATTTTATATATCCTTAAGTATTGTTTCCCCCACCCCTAGAACATAAGCTCCCTGAGATCAGGAATTATTTAGTGTTTGTCTTCATATCTCCAGGGCCTGGCATATATAGCAACTGTTCAATAAATTCTTATTGATAATTGAGCTGGCACTAATAAACACAAGCAACCCATTTTCCAAAACCAAGCTTAAACACTACAGAAGAACATACTTTTTTTTTTTTTTTTTTTTTTGCTCTTTGGAGGGGGAAGGCAGGGCAATTGGGGTTAAGTGACTTGCCCACGGTCACACAGCTAGTTTTTGTGTTAAGTGTCTGAGGCCGCATTTGAACTCAGGTCCTCCTGACTCCAGGGCCATGGCTCTATTCACTGTGCCACCTACCGTCCCCAGAACATACTTCTGTAAAAGATACGTCCGGGTTAGTTATGTGTGTATCTGTGTGTTTGTTACTTGTGTGTTCATATTTTTCATATTATTCCTATCTTTCCCATTAAGTTGACCCTAAAAAGATGTCATACATTTCTTGGTTTTCTTCCTACATACATACAAACACATATACATACATATATATAATATACATGTATGTAGTGCACACATGTATATAGTTCCAGATTCTATTTATGTTGCTGACTGACAGGAATATATAGTTGGCAAACATTTAAGTGATTCCTCTATGCTGGGCACTAGGTACGGTGCCAAATGCCAGGAAGGCAAATATAAAGGTAAATGAAATCCCACCGTTAAGGAGATGATATTTTAATGGAGAAAACAACACACACACACACATATATATATAAGTATATACAGAATATCTACCAAATGAGTACCAGGTAATTTGGAGATGGGGGCACTGGCAGGCAAGGGAAGGTTGGAGATCAGGAAGGGCTTCATGGACAAGATGGTACCTCAGCTAAGTTTTGGAGAGAGGCTACAGACCTGCCACCTTTTATTATTACGTTACTCTGAAGAGAAACTTTTGAGAGGGTATGTGTATGTCTATCTGTTTTTCACTAACCTATCATGGTGACTGGCTCTTTCTGC
Source organism: Pseudocheirus occidentalis (assembly GCA_028646575.1). Lineage (NCBI taxonomy): Eukaryota > Metazoa > Chordata > Mammalia > Diprotodontia > Pseudocheiridae > Pseudocheirus > Pseudocheirus occidentalis. The sequence goes on from CM053594.1 coordinate 58,612,549, forward strand.
TACCTCTACTTTTGAAGGTTTTTTCTTAACTAGTGACTTGCACAGAGTAGACACTTAAGAAATGTTTGTTGAACTGGATTGAATAAGCCCAACCCACCTCACCTGCATTCTCTATGCCTGAAGAGTGTGAGGGAAGGGAGCTGGGGGACTGGCTATGGCATTTAATTTCCCATATTTACAAAAGATCTTTATTCACAGCACTAAGCCAAGATGCTAACACTGGCAAGTTAGCACTAGTGGCTAAAGAACTGTGGGCTCTGGAAATTCAGGCTAAGCAGTGAAGCAACTAAAAATCTGGCTGTGAAGCGCTAGACTAGGGGCTGATAACTATCTGCATTTTCTAACACACTCTTCCCCGATAGACATTTTTTTTGCTTTAAACAAAATCAAAGTTTACTTAGTAGTGATATTTTCAAGCCCCTCTACTTCTGCGATTTCTTTTTTGCTTCTAAGTCATGAAAATAAACACACACAAAACTCCCACGCCCTATTCAATATACTTCATGGTGAAGAAAAACCTACAACAGAGTATTGGCAAAAAACAGACAGAGCAAATTTAACAAAGAAAAGGCTAAACACAAGGAGGTAAACTTGAAGAGAAATAATCAAAGAAAGCTTTGCTTTAAAAGAAAAAGGTTAGACCATCATAAGCATTATTTGTATTCAGAAAGACAAGAGAGTAATGTATTTTGTCATAGACACTTTAATTTTGAGTGGACACACCTGCCTGCCTATGTCTTTAGGATGCTACTACATAACTCCCCTAGTTCTTCCCCAAACAATCATGTTGTATAAGCACCATGCTTGGATAATTACCAAAATGATATAATAAGGTGCTACTGGAAGAATTCTGGGAAGAGCCAACTATAGCACATCTATGCCTTGTTTCACAATATAATTTGATTTTTCTATCTGTATTTTCAGATTAGGGCTTCAAGAACCTTGGAACAGAAGGAAGACTTTTTTTCCCCCTCTGAGGGTGATTCATAATGACCACACTTAGCTACAGGTATTGCATAACTAAAGTGACAGGGTCAGATCAAGTCGAGCTTAGAAGGTGGGGAACTAGTCAGGGACAGGAGCTTTCTGACCCAGAACTACCTTTGATTACAACAGCACACCTTGATTTGGGGCTGGAACTTGTAAAGGCCAGGCAGGCAATGACATTCCTTGGGGCTCCCAACTCTTGAGGGTCCAACACTTCCATGATGATTGGTTGCAGAGGTACATAAACACTTACCCTCCTGAATACAGTTATGTTCTAAGACCTTGTATCCAGGTTTATATTCAGGCTTCTGACCCCATATACAGACTTCCTAACTTGTCAGGTATCATTTAATTTAAAATTTAATAGGATCCTTTCTCATCTCTAGCAATGACATCAAACAGTGTGTTTGTATTCTGCCCAGGACAATGGATTCAAGCTGAGGACTCGGATCTAAATGAACAGTGCAAACTGAGGGTGATTATTTTTGTTTTAAAGGACAGAAAATGATTGATTATTCCTCAGTAAGGAGTCATTTTCCCATAAAGCAACAAATCAGAACCCATTCTAACCTCAATGGTCTGTCATTTTGCTAAAATGAACTTTCCAGCCATATACACATGGTCTAGTTCAGAAAATTTGTTAGAACCTGAGGCAAATGTCATGGGGAATGAAGTCTTCCCCAACTTAAAGTAAGTTATCTATTTGAGTAATAGCTAGTTCACATGTTTTTGCTAAGCAAGAAACAATAAAATTTTACTTGGGAGTATTTTATGATAGTACTTCTGAAAACAATACTAGAATGTTAAAAATGAGAGACACTAACCAAACTTTTCAATATACTTATCAAGAAATGTACAGTATTCCCCTATGAGGCTTGAAAAATAATAGTAGAGTGAAAAATATTTTCACGGTTTTAATAAAAACTCATTAGGATAAAACTTTGCCAAACAAATTTCTTTCAAAAAGTTGTCCCAGAAAAATGAGCCTACAGAAGCTAAGGGGGGAGGGCGGGGGCAGGCTGTTCATCCAGTGTCATTCATTGGTTTTTAAAGTGTCTATGAATGCTATTTGCAAAGTAGGGACAGATTGTAAAGTTAGACATTAACTTACATGGCTGTTGAGTAAACTGCTTTTGTGTGATGTAATCCCTTCATTTTTTTGTAGGTTTTCAATCGCCATTTCAAGCTAAAGAAAATGTGTGCAGGAAAACAAAATAAAATGGAAAAAAAAGGAAATCAGAGAGTTAGCATCAGCCAAGATTTGTTTTTATTAATATCCAAATTATGATTAATGCTTCCTATCAAAAAAGACTTGTGACATAAGGCAGGTAAATGAGGCACAGTATTTATGAAATGAAGCTGTAGCAAAGAAATGTTATTTCATGACATGCATAGGAACCAAAGAGCCTTTCAAACATAAAGAAGCCCAGTGAGGTCTGGTCCTTTAGCCTTGCTGGGTTTGACTGTCATGAGCCGTACATAGTGTGCACAAGCCCTCACTCCCGTCAGCACAGCTTCCCCCCAAAGTGAAGAAAGCCTGATTGTCACCTACTCCCAAGGGCTTAGCTCTCTGTCCACAAGCACTGTCCACTCACACCATTCAAGCAAAATTCTAGGGACCATGAAGAGATACACAGGAAATCAACTGACTCCCAAACTTGCAGAATTCTGTGAGCTCACAGGGGACTCTACTCCAGGCAAGATGCTTATAACACAACACCAGCTGACTGCAAACAATACTGAACAAAGAACAGAAATGTGGGAGGCCATAGGGTAAAGGAAACACCCTGATGGAGCTAGTAAGCTTTGAGCTAAGTCCTAGTGAAGGTAACATACCCAGACTGAGGAAGTAAAGGAGTGTTATGACAAGCATAGTCGTAGACCAGGAAAAGCTAAGGGAAAGTCAGCATTGTAGATACTATTGGAATATTTTCTTTATCCTAGCTGAAGGGCTAATATTCAAGAGGAAACTCCCATGAGACTTGTAAATCTATCTCTAACAGTATTCACATACAGTCTGAAAAATAATTTGGGGGTACAAAGTCAGTAGTGCAGAGTACTCTACTAAATTTTAAAGGAGATACAAAATTTAGATAAAATGTGATCCCTTAACTTCATGTGACATAGAGTAGGAAATAGGTAGCATTATGGATAGAGCACCAGGTGTAGAGTCAGGAAAACCTAAGTTCAAATCCTGCCTCAGACATGTGTGAACTTGGACAAAGTTCCTTTGGCCTCTGCCTCATTTTCCTCATCTGTAAAATGGGTATAATTATAGCACCTCACTCACAGAGTTGTTATGAGGATAAAATTGGATAATTCCCATAAAGCACTTTGCAGATCTTAAGGTACTATCTACATATAAGCTGTCATTACTCTCACATGATGAAAAGTACAAAAGAACATGTTGCTGACTAGGGAGTGGGGAATCAGCAAAGGCTTGGTACAGGAGGTAGCATTTGAGTAGAGCTTTAAAGGATGGGTAGGAATTCAATGCACCAAGTGGGGAGGAAGAACATTCCAAGACAAGGAATAAACATTTCCCTCTGAAATTACCTTCCCTCTATTCTGTATAGTTTAGATATACAGAATTATTTACATGTGACCTCCCCCATTAGAATGTTACTGCCTTTTTGTTTTTCTTTGTATCCCCTATTTTAGTACAGTGCCTGGCATACAACAAGCCCTTAATAAATGCTTTCTGACTGACACAGCATAAGCACTCTGAGAGCAAAGGTTACTTCACTTTTGTCTGAATCTCCAGTTCCTATGGCAATGTCCTTGGCACATAGCATGTTCTTAGTGAAAAAACTTACAGTGCAGCGAATGGAATGCTAAGCCTGGAGTCTGGAAGATCTGAGTTCAAATCCAGTCTCAGATACTTCCTGTATGATCCTTCTGAGGCAAGTCATTTAACCCGAGTTTTCTCAATTGTAAAATTGTGATCCTAATAGCAGCGACCTGCCAGGGCTGTTTTGAGGATCCAGTGACATCACATCTGTGAAGTGTTTAGTAGTGCCTGGCATATAGTAGTAGGAGCTTAATAAATGCCCCCTTGATACCCTATTTGGCAGGCAATGAGAGATCTCCTTGAGGTGAGATGAGGCCTGACTAGGTAACATATCATCAAATTCTGATTGGATGTCCAGGAAGAAGACAAGGTAGTAATATCTTTCCCTAATCAGTCTGCCACTCTAATTCCTAGACATTAGAAAGGGATACTGACTCCATACTCTAAGTTTAGGTAAACAGAAGGTAGAGAAAAAATGTGGCTAAAGGCAGTCCCCTAAAGATAAATAAAAATAAACAAAAACCCTCAAAGGCTTTGGTAGTTTTAATCTATAAACTCTATCCAATGAAATTGGTATTGTGTTCCTACAACCCTGTGTTAAACATTGGTAACCCCAAACTCCTCTCAAGCATAATCGTTCCAAAACTAGCCAGGAGAGGGGAACTTGTGGCCTTGAGGCTACATGCGGCTCTCTAGCTCTTCAAGTACAGCCCTTTGACTGAATCCAAACTTCACATAACAGATAAGGAAATTTGGATTCAGTCAAAAGGCCGCACTTAAGGACTTAGAGGGCCACATTACAACCAAACATATAACCCTGAGGCTGCAGGTTCCCCACACCTGGGCCAGAACATGCCCTCGTAGCTTTGGGCAGCCCAATGTAAGACTCGAGGAACAAGCCTTCCTCAGTTCAGAAAGCCTAGATTTTCAACTAAATAGCTCAACTGAATGCTGCGCTGACCTTTGGATAGGGCAGATTCTGAGTAGGGACTTCCTCTGGTATGCATTATAGTGACACCCTGGACAGAATGCTAGAAGCAATATCAAGAGAGCATTCCAGATAAAGCAGGAAGCCAAGATAATTCACGAAATGGTTAAGAACAAGGATTTAAATAATCATTTAAATCTTAGTCAATTTGATTAAATAATAGCTGACATTTCTATAGTACTTTAAGGTTTAAAAAGTATTTTACATATGTCTATTATATATCTCACTTAATCCTCAAAACAGACCATTGGGGGCATACTAATGTTATTACAACCAAACATTTATTTTGTGTCTCCTACTGTATGCAGAATACTATACCAGGTACAGCAGGAGATAATAAGTTTTTGACCCTGTCCCACCAAATTTAGACTGGTAGAGGGAGGAAAAAAAGGCACATAAATTACTGTAATGGCTCATAAATACATTTTTACCCACATTAGGTGGCAAAATAAAGTGAGAGATCTAAAAAGGAAGGGTATTATCAATGAGGGAGGAGCATGTAATCAAACAGGACTTTGTGAAGGAGGCAGCATTTGAACTGGATTTACAGTTTAATATGGGGATGTGATATTTTAGAGAGGGAAATGGAAGGAAGGTAAAGTGTAATGATTCCCTCTAGAGTCCTGGCTTTATGCCTTGAATGGCCTTAGGTTAGAAAGCGACCAGATATTGGATTTAACCAAACAAATGGAAGAAGGGAAGAAAATAACCTCTTTCTAGAATATTCCAGGCCAGGAGGCTAAGAAGTTTAAGGACAAGATCAGATGTTAAGGCTTCCACCTCCTCTGGCTCTTGCTCAAGAATCTCAGTAAACAGGTAAACTGGCAACATTGAGACCAAAATGAATAAAACTTGTAGCCAATGGAATTTCAAAATCCCCATACAGAAATTAAGTACTGTTCAAGGCATAGGACCACAAAGAGAATGGACAGACTAAATGGCAGTAGAGTATAAAATTAGGACATATCCAAAGGCAAATCTAAAATGAATCTAAATCCAAAATCTAAAATCTCTTATTTAAGAAGTGTGCCTACAATTCCATAATTCAGTAGAGGGAGCCAAAGCTCAGCTACTCACAGTCATCGCACATATTATTGAATGAGACAGTGAAAGCATTCTCATAAAATGAGGGAGACAGTCACCAAACTTGAGCTAGGCCCTAGATCTCTTTAGGCCTAAGTTTCATGTTCCTGTAAATCACCTAATTTCAGGGAAATCAGATGGTATGCCCCTACTCCCCCTCCCTTCTTCCTGTAAGGGGCTTTTTGTGACAGCTCCCTTTTGCTACATATGGATAATCATAGCTATATGTCTTTGTATTGGGCAAGACGGGCTTTCCGGGGTCCTGCGTAGACTGTGAGGTCATGTTACTCCACCAATGGGGTAACGATCCAGCATTAGGGGATTTTTGGTGGGAGGGGGTTTTGCGGTTTATCTGGATATTTTGGGGTTTTTCATAGAATTGTTTGTACAAGGGTATAAAACTGCTTGCTTCCCTCTTCTTGGGTGCCTCCCTATACCAGACTGACTGGAGTAGGTGACGCCCAACTCTCGCGAGACTTGTCTTTAAAATAAAGAGCCTCTGTTTCTGCCTGGAGACACCTCTGAATTTATTTGGGTAAGGGTCTTTGGGGTCCTTATCCCACTCAGTTGGCGCCTAACGTGGGGCTTCTCTTTGATTGAGGAGGGGTCTTTCTTTCCAATGGTCAGGACCAAGTGCACACCAGGGATTTCCTGGTGGTCTCAGGCTTTGGGGGAGAGCTGCTGCCTAGTCATAGAGAAAGACCTCTACAGAGGTATTTGGAAGAAACAGAAAGTTCATTAGGGCTCCAACAGTAAAAAGGGGAAAAGCAACTGAAAGGAAAACTGGAAAAGTCCGGCTGGCCCAGGGGGGGACCTGGAAACGACAGTCCATAAAGTATGTATACATAGCCTGGCGGTAAGCACTAATGGGTCTGGGATATTTTGGCAGAGAGGTGAACAGTTAAGGAAGTTCCCTAACCAATTCTCCAATGGAAGGACGCCACTGAGCTAAAGGCTTCACAGGTGACTGAGGAGAAGTGGGCGACCCTTCTCTGGCTAAGTCTCTTTGACTTTGGGAGTTCGGTGACGTCTCCCGCAAATTCATTAAGGATGGGAAAGGGACCATCTAAATGTTTCGGCTAAGAAATGATTGCAGTTGGAGCACATATGTCAGGTACCAGTCAGTTTAAATCTTTGTGATCTTTTGACTGTGTCTTTGTGGTATTTTGTTTGTAGTTTTTTTTTTCTAACACCTTTCTGTGAGTCTTTCTGTGAGTAAAATTGAATCTCTGTTTCTCTCCCCTCTCAGGAGGGGGGGTGAGAAAAAGAAAAAGAAAAGAAAAATGTTTTACTGTTTAAAATTAATAATGTAGAAAATTTCCCTCCCTTTTCTGTGTCCCAGGTCTTGGCCAGGCTTGGGATTTGGAAAACAAGGAAGGAGAAAGGAAAAGAGGGAATTTCCACCCCCTTGGAAAAAAAATTTGGGGCAGAGGCTAACACTTCCTGCCTCACCCAAAAGTGAAACTATAAAGGGTAACTAGACAGATCAGGCAGTTTAAGAAGACCTGAATAGATTCTGTGGGAAAAAAAAAAAAAAACATTGATGAAGAGGGAGGTAAGGAAAATCTCTAAATCAGGAAAATTGGAGATATATTGAGCGTTGGTTTCTAATGGGAAGTGGGGGGCATAAGTTTCAGGATGGTACATAAACTCTGCAGCTTGATAAACCTCTCAGGAAAGGAGGGGCAGATAGGAGAGAGAGAGAGATGTGGCTCTCTCTGGGTGAAAATTGTTAGGCATTAATTCCCTGTAATTCTAAGGTGTATAAAAGCAGCACAAAACTTGGGGTATGATTATTAGGAATGTAAAAGTATGAAGGCAGTCTGAGTAATGGGTTTTGAAAGACTGGGAAAGAGAAAATAATGGCTTGAGGGAAAACAGGAAAGTTAGGAAAAGTCTGTTTGGGAATAGAGAGGCGTAAGTGGGGGAGTATCCTCCCCTCCTCCCCCCCCCCCCCCCCCCCCCGCCCCTGGGTGTCCTTGTGTTAAAATCAGATGGCTTAAGCATGTTGAGAGGGTCTGAGGAAGTTTGGGGTTTTGTTGGGTGATTATTGTTACTGAATTTGAAAATGGCACCAATAATGGTAGAAAATATAGAT
>CM053594.1:58620995-58670808 GCA_028646575.1 Pseudocheirus occidentalis
GGAAAATGGATGAAAAAAGATTTGAAAAGAAAAGAGGAGAGTCCTCCAGACTCTTCTGTCTCTAGATAGTTGCTTGGAACACCCTAGGTATGAGTGTTTTAAGAAGATAGATGATATTAATTAATAAGTCAAATAAAGATAAGGAAATATAATGATGAGACATCATCCCGTAAATGAAGGCTGGGATTTTAAAGTGGCAGCAGTAAGGTATATTTGGGTATTTTGTCTGAAATAGTTATTGGGCATTTCAAAGTGATGAAAGAGCAACTGGGTATTAACTGACAATTAATTGATGGGATTAAATCAGAGATATTTTTAGTTGAAAGAAAAGAAGTCTTAGTGAGTTCAAATTTGAGCATAGTCATAAAAGGGTAAAGAGAAATTTTGAAAGCAAATATAAACCTGTTAGAGCAAGATTTTACTTCATGAATAGGATAAATATAAAGATGAAAACAGGTTATTTAAATTAAGGTTGTTCCTCAACCAATGCGAGATTATAATCATGTTTTAGGTTGATGGAAATTGTTACCTAAGTTTTTGATGGGACTATTAATTGGCTATTCCTCTGAGTCCAGCTCCAGGTATGAACATTAAGAAAGGCTATCCTAGCCACCAGAGGCAGAGACCCATGGTTCCAGAAGACACAGGTATGAGGTACAAGGAGGTTGGGAGAATGACTATTCTGCATGAGCTGAGGTAGGATTCTCCTGATTCATATTACCCTCAAACACCTAATAGACTTCAAGCTTGGCTTAATGAGATTTATATGCATTCTGCCTGGACTTAACACCTTCACATTAGGGAATTATGGTTCCCATATTATAATTTTGTTCCCCTTCTTGGTGACAAGTTTCAATAATCAACAATGTAGTAGTTAATCTATTACACAGTTAAGTCTGGAACATCTAAAGTTAATAAGAGATTAATGCTATTAAACCTAAGATTTAGTATAGAAATTCTTGCTTAAGTAAAGACCCTGTAGTTTGTGAGGATATCAGTTGTTATCTAGCTTTGGCTTTGTCCTAATTAGCTAATACTCCTAGTAGAATAATTTGTGCCAGGAAAGTCTCTCAGAAATTATGCGAATTCTTTTGTAAAACGTAAACATGTTAATATCTGAGGCCATATCAATAATACAGGTGGGTGGCCATTAGACCAGATAGTCTGTTGAAGTAAGGGGCAATTGCTTTGCAGACGAGGTAGCAAAAGGGCTGGTATGGCAGAATCAAAGCCTTTTGAAAACTTGTTGGTCTCGGTCCCTTCTTTTCCTCCGAGTCTCCCTTCTCCTTCCTTTACCAAAGGAGAACAGCAGAAATTACTGGCCTTCGGAGCATGGAAGCAGGATGGATGGTGGTACCTCTCGGAAGGGAGAGAGGTGTTGACCAAGGCAGGTATGAGGCAGATCCTTCAGCACTTACATCAGGGCAATCATTGGGATGTCCAGAACCCGTGTGCATTCCTGGCTCGGTATGTAACACCTGGCCTCTATGCTCTGGTGCAGTAGTTGGTGGACAGCTGCCTTGTGTGTCGAAGGACAGACAGGTCAGCATTGCACCGAACTCTGGTCAGAAGTAGGCCTTCGGGCCTCAGGCCTTTCCAGAGCATACTGGTGGACTTCACCAAATTACCTCCCATAGGATGCCTCAAGTACTTGCTGGTTGTAGTGGACCCACCTGAACTCCATTCCTCTGCCCTGCACAACAGCTCCAGCTGCTGGTAAAATTCTGCTAGAAAAAATTATCCCAAGGTATGGGGTGGTGGAACAGATTGACTCGGACAAAGGGGCTCATTTTATGGCCAAGATCCTACAGTCCCTAGCCCAGGCCCTAGACATCACTTGGGAGTTTCACACTCCTTGGTATCTCCCCCTCATCAGGCAAAATCGAAAGAATGAATCAAGAAATTAAGAGGCAGCTCACTAAACTGGCTTTGGAAACCCAGCTGCCCTGGACTGAGGGCCTACCCTTGGCCCTTCTTAGAAGAGATACAGGGCTCTCCCTCTATGAGGTCCTCTTTGGACACCCTTACCCTGGTAAGGCATCTACAAAAGGGCTGATCACTCAAACTCCTCCTTTGAGATTGACAGTTCACAGGTACCAACCGGAAGACTGGGTCCTGATCAGAACATCGAAGGAGGGGAAGCTCAATCCAGCCTGGGAAGTTCTGTTCCAGGCTCTACTGATTTCTAATACTTTGGTCTGGACAAAAAGAAAGGTTGGACTCATAACACTCATGTGAAGTGGCTCGTTGGGACCCTCCCCCCCCCACTTCCTGGACTGTTGAAAGTGCCCAACCAGAGCATCTGAAGCTCCTCCTATGGCAATGCTATCCAGAATGAGCAATCAAGACTCTGAACTCCTCTCCCTGTGTATGTTTGTTGATGAGAGGAGAAGGGGAAATCATTTGCCCTCTCCTCTTTCTATGCATTAGCGTAATCATACTTCTACTCTATTTTCCCTGAGAATGCCACTTATCTTCTCTTTATATCTGAAACAGATAAGATAGTTGAGGGGGCCTGGCAGAATCACTGTAAGAAGCTTTCATGCTTGAAGAAAGAGGGGGGACTTAATGAGACAGTGAAAGCATTCTCATAAAATGAGGGAGACAGTCACCAAACTTGAGCTAGGCCCTAGATCTCTTTAGGCCTAAGTTTCATGTTCCTGTAAATCACCTGATTTTGGGGAAATCAGATGGTGTGCCCCTACTCCCCCTCCCTTCTTCCTGTAAGGGACTTTTTGTGACAACCCCCTTTTGCTACATATGGATAATCATAGCTATATGTCTTTGTATTGGGCAAGAGGGGCTTTCTGGGGTCCTGCGTAGACTGTGAGGTCATGTTACCCCACCAATGGGGTAATGATCCAGCATTAGGGGATTTTTGGTGGGAGGGGGTTTTACGGTTTATCTGGAAATTTGGGGAGTTTTTCATAGAATTGTTTGTACAAGGGTATAAAACTGCTTGCTTGCCTCTTCTTGGGTGCTTCCCTATACCAGACTGACTGGAGTAGGTGACGCCCAACTCTCGCGAGACTTGTCTTTAAAATAAAGAGCCTCTGTTTCTGCCTGGAGACACCTCTGAATTTATTTGAGTAAGGGCCTTTGGGGTCTTTATCCGACTCATTATCTTAGACCCTAACAGTTTGATTAGGAGTATCTAGGGGGCTTGAAGGGGGATCCATCTTTGGCTCCTAGATGGGATTCTGACCATTAGCACTTCTCAATAGCTGTTATTCATACAAAGCATCTTATATCAACATTATAATAAAGAGCAAAAAAAATTTCTACTGGTAGCTAGGTGGTGCAGTGTCTCGCCCTGGAGTCAAGAGGATATGAATTCAAATTCTACGTCAGACACGTGACACATTTACTAGCTGTGTGACCTTGGGTAAGTCAACTCCAATTCCCTTGCCTTCCTCCCCCCCCAAAAAAAAACCCTTTTCTGAAGAACTAAATAACTTGAGTTTATGGTCTTAAATGATACTTATAATGGACTACAATGCAATCATGCAGAAAACACTTAGAAATGAACAGACTATTTTTGCATTTTATGCCACTTTTGATTTTGGTCAACTGGTTGTTGCAAATAGTCACACAGCAAAGGTCTTACTCTAACAAACAACTTTCTTATTAGTAGCTTTGAATTTGACTCCCTGACCCATATAGATTCATAGAGTTCTAATGTGAGAAAGGATTTCTGTTGGGGATGTACACAGTCCTTGGTAAAATCTTTTGATATACAATTACCACCATTGAAATATAACCTTTATCTTTGGCTTAATAGAACCATTAATACCTTTTGTTAATAATTTTTAAATATTTTACACACAAAACAATGTAATGAATTATCAAGAAATAATTCTTAAGTGTTAAGAATGGTGCCCAGAAATCACATAAGCACGTGCACTTGGGCAGATCTCTCGACATTCCTGGGCCTCATTTTCCTCATCTGTAAAACTAGAGTGGGGGAGAGTTCTCTGATATTTTGTAGGGGTCTGAAAGCTTGATTAGAAGAAGAAATCACAAATTAGGGGTAGGGGAAGAGTATTCTAAAGGTAGAATAATAATTTTGATGAAAGAAAGAACCTGGATATTAATACCAGCAAAAGGCAATATTATAAACAAGAAACTTGTAAATAAAAACTATTATATGCAGAAAAAGTTAGGGGAATATATAGAATTCACTTAGATTTAATATATTATTAACTTAGCAAAACTTTTATACAGAACTCCTCCAAAAAGACCTAGAAAATGCACCAGACCAAATCCTGATGGGGAAGTCCAGAAAAATGTCACAGAGAATCATTTATGCAGGCCCGGTTAGCATAAGGAGATAGATGGCAAAGTCTGCTGTCACTGAATGGGGGGCAGGGAGAGCCCAGGAGCAAACTCCAGGAGCACTCCAGCACCCAGGGAGTGTCTGTGTACTAGGACAAAGAAAGATCCCAGACCTACACTAAGACACTGTGATGGAGACATGTGCAAAGTGGCAGCTTTGCTGACCACTACCCAGTTCTGGATCACAGATCCAGGGTGGACTTAGAAGGAAACCTGCACAGGATGTGGTGTTCTCAGGTAGGGACACCCTGGGCAGTGTACTGATAAAGGAGGAAGTTCAGAAGCAAGCACCAATAGTGTGGCTCAGAGCTCAGGAACACAGCAGGATCTCAGTTCCAACATCTATCCTAGCCTGCAGAATCAGGGCAGGAATTCCAAACCAAAAGAGATCTTACAGTTCTGTCACTCTGAACCAACAGAACTTTCAAACAGAGTTCAAAAATAGGGGTTGAGTTCAAAAGCATTCTAATGTTACTCAGGCCAAAACCCAGGTCAGGAACTTGCAAAAGCTCGGACTAGGTGCTAGCAATCAAATTTTGCCCTAGATCAAATGACTTTGGGAACACTGAAAGCTTGAAGGTCTCTACTGTGAGCTGTCTCTGAGAGTCTAGAATAACATAACACTCAATGATCCAAGAAAATAGCAATAGGAGCAGCCTAGACTTTCCCTCCAGTAGTGTGGAAGGGCTCAGTCCTAATTTCAAGTCCAAAGTCAGTTAAGTAGAGTGGAAGAGTGGTCAAAAAAAAAAAGATCCCCACCATAATAAGCTATTATCGTGATGAATAGAAAAAGATAGGAAGAGGAAAAAACAGGGGATGGGGCATGGAGAAGTAAATGGGAAGGGTAAAGAAAACTAACTCACATAATCAAGGTGTGCAAATAGACATCTATACAATACAAGGTGGGAAAAACTGCTGAACTCTCTTTCATCTGAATTGGTCAAAGGAAAAGAATACATTCACACACATGAATGCATAATATCTGCAGTATTTTGCTCTAAGGATATATAAAAACATTTATAGCTCTTTTTGAGGTGGCAAAGAATAGGAATATGAGGGGATATTTCATAAATTTGGGAATGAATAGAGACATGTTATGGTATAAAAGTGTTGGAATACAATTGTACTATAAGAAATGATGGAGATAGTTTCAGAAAAACCTAGAAAGACATATGAACTGATATGGAGTGAAAAGAACCAGAAGAACAAGCATTTTCTTGCTTTTTAAAAAAAAAACCATGACTAATATGGAAATGTTGTGCTTGACTTCACACGTATAAGGGATGTCATACTGCTTGTCTTCTCAGTGGGTGGGAGGGAGAGAATTTAGAACTCAAAAGGTTAAAAAAAAAAGAATGTTTAAAAAAATAGCAATGTGACAAAGTAGTTTGAGTTCTAGACCTAAGGTAACTAAGACCTGGCTTCTAATCCCACTTTTAACATTTCATAAGCTGTCTGATCATGGTTCAATTACTTAACCTCTCTGATCCTTAGGTTTCTGATCTGTGAAATAGGGATTATCATAATGTTTGTAGTACCTATATCTGAAAGGGTGTCATATGTGACATCCTGCATGGACAGCCCTTTGTAAACTTTCAAGCGCTCCTTAAGATTTTTTAAAGTAGAGATATAATAAATTTTTGTTGATTTAAATAAACTAAGTACTTTCTTATTCATTAGCTAATAAAAGGGCCAGAAATTAGCTTTCAAAGTTTGAGATTTTAGGGGAAGAATGACGGAGTAGTCTCATGGTGACTCCAGAACTGACTTTTGACTTCAGTACAATAACACCCTGTTGACCCCTTCATAAAATAACCCTTTACTAGGCCCTACAACACCACATAAAGCAGAAAGTTCACTGATTTTTGTATCCTGCATGTCTCATGCATCCTAGGATAAGCCACCATTGTGGTGGCTTATTTTTTTTTAAATCATAGTAAGATACTGATCAATCATGTTCAACTGTTGGCTCCCTGTGATCCTTGGGTCGCCTAGTCATATTATTTGTATGTAACTATCATATTTCCTCAGAGTCTACCAAGCTGCCCCACATCCCTGAGCTGACTATTAATTCAGATCACATTTCTTTTGTGGATCTATCTATCTATCTATCTATCTATCTACCTATCTATCTATCCCCACCTCTTCTGCACTAGTTAAGTCTCATTTAAGTCTCTTATATTGCCATGAAACAGAAGAAGGTGGGAGAGGCTGTCAGACTAAATTTGTTATATTTCATAAAATCTCATATAATTGGCTAGTAAAAAAATCAGACCAGAAATTATCCTTTTAATTTTTAACTTAAGTCAAATTACAACAAAACATTCCAGCTCTAACATATATTGGCTATTGACTCTGGTTAAATCATTTAACTTGAAAACCATAAATTGCAAAAAAGATGCCTTCCTACATTAGGAGAGAAGTTTCCTCACCTAAGAGTTCCCTGAACCAATGAAATCAAAAGTCTATTCCCTATCATTTTGACTTAAACTGGGACCGTTTGGCAGATATGAGGACACAGGTGCTTAATTTTCTGTGAGAAAGGCTTTTATTTCATTGTGAGGGATACACACCAGTATGGGGGTCAGATAAACTTCTAAGAAACAGTTCAGCCCTCTTAAAATAGATCATTGAGAAATCTAGGTCCTCTAACAATTTCCTTCAAATGGACACTAGGAAAAATTTTTTTGATGCAAATCTTATAAAAACATCAAGAAATAAAACTATTTACCGAAAACAAATTTTTAAAAATAGCATTCAGAATTTCATCCTTAAAAATGTTAGTCTTAGTTTACAAAAGGTTCTGTGAGCTCTCAAACTTTGTAATCTCACAAGTTATCATTAATGTTCCATCATTAAGACTCTCTTAGATACCTTTTCCTTAAGGCAAAGGAATATGTTTCCTGGTGTCCCTTAGAAGTGAAAGGCTTTACAACTCCGAAGTAAGATCTTATCCCTTTCTGAAATGACAAATGCTAGAGGGGATGAGGGAAAAAAGGCACATTAATGAACTGTTGGTGGAATAGTGAACTGGTCTAACCCTTCTGGAAAACTGTTTGGAACTGTGCATACCCTTTGACCCAACAATACCACTATAGGTCTAGATCCCAAAAATATAAAAGAAAAAGGATCTATACGTAAAAAATATATTTGAAGCAGTTATTTTTGGAGGCAGCAAAAAATTAGAAATCAAGGGGGTGCTAATCAATCGGGGAATGACTGAACAAGTTGAGGCATATGATCATGATGAAATACAATTGTGCTCTAAGAAATGATGAGGGGGATGATTTCAGAAAAACCTGGCAAAACCCATATAAACTAATGCAAAATGAAGTGAAAAGAACCAGGAGGTAACTGTACACAGTAAGAGCAATGTTGTAGTGATGACCAAAGTAATGATGTTAAAGACTTGGCTTACTTTGACCAACTCAATGATCCAGGACGATTCCAAAGAACTTAGGACGAAAATTTTACAGAGCTATCCCCTTCTAGAGAGAAAAAATGATAAGCTGAGTGCAAACCAAAGTAAAATATTCTGACTTTCTTCATTTTTCTTGTTTAAAAATAATATGGCTAATATTTTGCATAATTTGTTTTACATGATTTGCATACTGACAAAAACATGTAACTATGTCATATTGCTTGCCTTCTCCGGGGGGTGGAGAAGAGGGTGGGGAAGAAGAGAATTTGGAATGCAAAACTGAAAAATAAAAGAATGCAAAATAATAAATTAGAAGAGAAGTAAAAGGCTTTAAAACACACATATACAACATACACACACCTACATATACATACGCTTTACACCCACATACATGTATGCTTTTCAAGAATCTAATTTAGTATAACATGATCAAATTGCTGACTGCTGACTGATAATAAATTTCTCAAAAATTCTTTTTAGTATAAATATTACAGAGCATACTATTATAATAAATATGTTCAAATAAAACCAAATATTCAAAATTCATTTCTTTTCCATCTATCATCCCTGAATTGAGATTACACCTACACTAACAAGTTGTTATGACTTGAGGAAGACTTCACATGCCTTAAAAAAAACTTTAGCTTGTGTTAATATAGCAAGTTAGGTATTACTGCAAACGGAGAAAAGTCAGAAATGTGGAGCTCTGCTTTTAGAAAACTTTCATGACACACACAAATTATACTAACCTCATTAAAAATGAGCAAAACAGGACATCAGAAACGAGTGAAGAGGCATGCAAATCTCCCACCTGTGATCCATCCTAGATAATCCCCACTAACAGTATAAAATATATCAAGTTTTGAGCCCACAGACTTTTAAACATAAAAGCCATTTCCAGTGTGCAGCGTGACAGAGTGGAAGTAAATTCCATCCCAATAAGAGGAGCGCTAAGATCACATCAGAGCCTCGGGATCCCAGGTGCACTTTCTCATCCCTCTGGATTTTCATTCAGGGAAAATGTGACAGCGATAAAGACCCTACTGAACCTCACAGGTTGTGGCTGGGAAAGCACTGTGTAAATCTTCGAGCGCTCCACATATGCAAGTGCAGATCGGGAGATTCAGAACAGGAAGAATCAGAGGTCTACTAGCCAAGGTTTGGGTTCTGTGTATCATTCAGCCATCAGCCTAGGGAAGCCCCTTTGTGGAACCCTTGTTTAACAAAATACATAGGGTAACAAAGGAAACTAAAAAGTGTTGAAATACCAAAATTATTTGAAAGTGATCAAAATATCTTAAAAATAAATTCACAAATCCTGATCCCTAGATTAAGAACTCCAAACCTAGCCCAACCCCCTTATTTTACAGATCAGGAAACTGAGGCCCTGGGAAGTTAAAGACTTTTCCTAAAGTCACATATGTAGTATGTTCTCTACCTCCTATCACATCATGCTGCCTTTCTTCTTCTTGAAATGGTGGCATTACATTACCATTTTTACACAATAGTCTGGGCTCAATTAATTATTTAATAATGTATTAAATATTTAAATATTGTTATTTTTGCTTTTTGGAGGGCAATTGGGGTTAAGTGACTTGCCCAAAGTCACACAGCTAGTAAGTGTGTCAAGTATCTGAGGCCATATTTGAACTCAGGTTCTCCTGACTCCAGGGCTAGTGCTTTATTCACTGTGCCACCTAGCCGCCCCTAGCTCAATTAATTCTAAAGAACTTGAATTTAAAAAATCCTTGTTCCTAACGAAACAAGGCAACTTAAATAAGTAAGATGGCCGATGCAGAGCTTTTCCTGGCCTTTGTTCTTAGTAAATGTCCCCACCTGTGCAGAGCCCAAACTTGTCAGCCTAAGCAGCTGCTGATACAGCAATGAGGAAATAACTCAAAATGTAAGAAGAAAATCTGATTTCCTGAAGCTACTCATAATACAAACAAAAGGAAAAAAAATGTAAATCCACAAAGTCAAAATCTGCATTAAAATCCCCAAATGATAATATCTGAATGTCATGACACCACAAATTGTGTCTAGTTTAGTGGATTTTTTTAAGATATAAGTTGACAGGATCATAGAGCTAGAAGAGCCTTGGAGGCAATCTTATTCCAATTCTGTAATTTTACAGATGAGGAAACTGAGACCCAGAGAGGCTAAATGGCTTGTCCAAGGTCACTCAAAGAGAAGGAGGCATCAGAGATGGGGTTTGCGCCCGAACCCTTTGACTCCTGAGCCAGGGCTCTTCCCATTGTACTGTGCTGCCTCTCTCCATAAACTGCTGTTGCAATTGAAGCTCACTCATTTTAACATTAGGAAAAGTGTGGCTGACATGAACCTTGAAACAGTCAGAGGCACTCTCCATGATTTGAGCTAAGAGAGGTAACTTCTATGCACTCAAATGACTAACACATCTTTAATGGTGCAACTTGAGTGAGAATAATATTTAAAATTTATTTTTCAGTCAGACTGAAATCCCTTAGAAGTGGAATCGGAATACATATTTGTGAAGGCAGGAGGGCAAAAGTGCAGAAAGATGGGATGTGGAAGATAAACAGGAAAGGGACTCCTACTGCTAAAACCACCTGCGCCTCTGGCTTGAGCTCCTCTCCCGTGGGAGAGCACTCAGCTCCTCTCTAAGGTTTTGGATCTTGCTTATGTTATACAGGAAAAGTATGGGACCCAAAATGTTCAAGCAACCATTTTTAGGTCTCTAACAGTACATTCTAATACAAAAGGCCGATGATGTAAAGTAGGAAACCAGAATAACATTTCCAAACCTAGGACTCCCTCCTTACAGCATGGACCTAAGTTAGAATAAGCCTACTAAATACAGCTTTATTGGGAAATGCCTCAATATGCCTTTCATAAATCTGTTTGGTGTTTTATTCATTTCAAAGTTTGAAGGAACCTCAGGGGCCATCTGTAGACCAATCTACCTCATTATGTGAATTTATTGTTCAGATGTGTCTGACTTTTCATAACTCCATCTGGGGTTTTCTTACCAGAGATAATGGAGTGGTTTGCCATTTCCTACTCCAGCTTATTTTACAAATGAGGAACTGAGGCAAACAAGGTAAAGTGACTTTCTCAAGGTCACACAGCTAGTAAGCACCTCAGGCTAGATTTGAACTCAGAAAGATGAGTCTTCCTGACTCCAGACCTGTCCCTCCCTCCAGTGTGCCACATACCTGCCTCTACAGTATGTTAATACCTTCTGTGATATCCCTGACAGGTAATCATGCAGCTGAATACTTCCATTGATTGAATGCTTTCTACAGATAACAATTTTTAAATTATTTGCTCTTTAAAAAAAAAGTTAACAGACTAGTGATGGAAGAGTATCAGCTTAAGATAGTACACGACCATCACGATAGCATGCTTTCACTTCATGTACTTTTTAAAAATAAAAAAGTCAGAAAGCTAATATATACCTAGTTTAATTATAAATTTCACCAGTATGGTTTTTAGAATTTATTCAGTTACAAGAAGAAATAGGGCACTGGAGGATGGAGAATAGAGGCTAGCCAGACCTATGACTTCACTGTTATAGCAAACTCTCCAACAAAGACACTCTAGCTTCCAGGGCATTGTTTTCTCTGCAATTCCGTGTCTTCGAGTTGCCTAGAGCAGAGTTGTTAAACTCAAATAGAAATGAGCATCACTAAACCATATACAAGGATCCTTGTGATCTAGATACTGACTTAGAAAACCATTTATTATTTGTTTCATTTTATTTGTATTTATTTCATTCAATGTCTCCCAATTCTGTTTTAATCTGGTTTAGGCTACATGCCACATGTCTGACACCTCTAGCAACCTAGAGTCCTACAGAGTTTAGTCATTTGTCCAGGGTCACCACAAGTAGCATGTGTCAGAGCCACAACTAGAAACTCAAGGCTTCTGGCCTCAAGAATCGGCTCCCTATCTACTGCACTGTGCTGCTGCTCAAGAAGTGATAGCTAGTGTGCATCTTAAAGTAGGATCAAGTGATTTTATTATTTAAAGTTAAGTATGAAAATTTTTTTTTAAATATGAATACAGAAAACAGAAAAAGTCTTAAGACTTAAAAAAAAAAGTATTGTTTCCTCCACTAAGATCCTACTCTAATGCTTCTGTGAAGTAGAGGTGACCCTTGTCTTCTCAAAGACAAAGCCACCTCCATGTTAAGCTCTAGAAGGAACTACCAAAATGGAATGGAACTTCAAGCATGAGTCCAGGCACGGGCTACGTCTAGGGCCCACAGACAGCCGAAGTTCAGGGAAGTTCCTTTTCCAGATTGGCCATAACCCGCAAACGTCTTCTACTAAGTCACAGATTTGTGCTCTGCATTGGTGAGCCTGTACCAAGGAAATCATAAATTGTTGGCATATTTTAAGTATTGTTTAAAATAAACTGATCTCTATTTATTCACCATAAAGTATTTTATGGAATTACTACTTTGAAAGTACCCTGAAATAACATTTTTCTATTGTTCATTTTTTAGTGTTAATGTAAAAGTCACACACAAAACATCTGGGAGGAGACAATCTGTAAATGGTATTTGTCAGATGTTGGCATCCTATTCCTCTTAAAAATTCAGGGCAGGGGAGGCTAGGTGGCACAATGAATAGAGCACCGGCCCTGGAGTCAGGAGGGCCTGAGTTCAAATCCGGCCTCAGACACTTAACACAAAAACTAGCCATGTGACCTTGGGCAAGTCACTTAACTCCCAACTGCCCTCCAAAAAGCAAAAACAACAACAACAACAACAACAAAAATTCAGGGCATTTCCTCATCATTTATTTCTAGAGAGAGGACTCAGTTCTTATGGTGCTAGTAGGTTCCAAAACTAAGCACAGACCAGGCAGAGTCCTGTATAAAGATTAAGAATTCAAGCCACATTAGAAAAAATTCCATTTTTTATGATTTCATAAACTTTGATCAGTTAAAATCTTGCAAAATAAATTCAGAAATGTTATATATAGGTAGCCATACATTTCTCACAAATTTATGAACATAGTTGTCAAAGCTCATAGGAACACCAAAAAAAAATAATCCGTTATTACTATGTTAAGGTTTTCACTATAACTTTATTTACACATAAAACAGTGGCATTTGCTGCCATTCATTCTTATGGGTGCCAGATTGTACTCTAATTCTAATGCATAATCTAATTAAAATTAAGGTACTGTGCTAAAAACTTGTGCCTATAAGTCTCACAAAGGTTCAGTTTAGATTGTAGGAAGTTTCCTGGTCACCAGCTATTAATTGTTTTCCAAAGAAAATCAAAGAAAGCAGAGACAGATACGCTTTACGATAGGGGTCAATAATCTTGGCTCTGGGGGACCTCTGATGTTAGTTAGAGCCAAGAAAGAAAAGGACCAACTTTTGACTAACCAAGAATTCTAAAGTTGGGCCCAGGACATGGATAAGCACAGCTGTGATTATACCAGCAAATGCTGCCCTTGGGAGGCTCAGAAAATTCCCGTAAGGCAAAAAACAGAGAAAAAGAGAAGGTGTATGGCTTTCTCTTCCTGTATGCTGGGGCCTGGAATTATACTATGGACTCAGCAGGGATGAAAAGATTATGGTGGAGGGCAGGCAGTCTTTGATATACATGATACCCAAATGTGACCTTTGGGATACAAGGAATGAAGAGTAATTAGGATGGAGTCTGCCAAGGGCAGTAAGGTGTTAATATCTGTTTTGAGAGAATAGTTTCAGTACATGTTGAAAAGCAAATAATTGACTTAGAAAGGATAGCACCTATCTTCAGAAATAGTGTGCGCAGATGAAGAATGTACTTTCTAACCTATAATTACATTAAAATATTCCAGCTTTAATATCCACAAGATAAAAAATTCTTACTCATAAAAGCTAGAAATGCCAGCATGCAAACTTAACCAAATAGTTTGGTCCATGATTATTTTTTCACTAATGGAGCCTTTAGAAAATGACATCTTTTAAGTGATTTTAAACAAAAAAAACTTGGGAATTGTAAAATTGGGCACATTACAGTTTTCAAAGTTTGGGCACATTATAGTTTCAAAATGGTTGGTTCACCATTACTGAGGTGACCTCAAGATATGCCTTACAACTATCCTTATATATACAAGACACATATAACTATTAAGTTCTCTTATATAATTGTACACATATCAGTGTTATCCAAAAACAACTTTAAAAAAATTGAAATGAAATACTATATGAATTCCCAAATTCATAATTTCCTATTGGGTTCAGATCATAACCCATCTGTACCCTTAACATAATAATATTTTAAAGGCTCACTAAACGACTGTTTGATTTGCCAGCTTTCAAGGTGTCATATTCGTTTGCAGTGGCTAACAGAGGAGCTCATACAAAGTGAATCTGCCACATTCTTGAAACAGGCTCTGTTAATTACTCTTTAGGAAATACCAGTGGTAAGCTCATGTTTCAAAAAGGAGGAAATTAATGGGAAAAAAATCCACTTTCCCCCCAGTTGTCAGTGTACCAGGGAGATCTGGGATCTTTCTATAAGGAGAAGAATCTGAACCAGGTTGTGTCACTATTAACATAATTTTTTAGAATTATGTTTAGCATGAGCAAGTAAGAAAATTTTGTTTTGAACAAGACTTAAAAATACACAAAAGAGAAAAAGGGAAAATAGAATCAAGAATTCAACATCTGGGAAGTTATAACTTTAAAGCAAGTAATAACTTGCTTTACAAATAAAGAAGAGTATGTTTGTTTCTTTTTTGCTTTTTGGAGGGGGTAAGGCAGGGCAACTGGAGTTAAGTAACTTGCCCAAGGTCGCATGGCTAGTAAATATTAAGTGTCTGAGGCTGGGTTTGAACTCAGGTCCTCCTGACCCCAGGGCTGGTGCTCTATTCACTAGCTGCCCCATGTTTATTTCTTAAGGGAAAAAAGCCTACCTGTAAAAATATAATTACTAATTCAGCCCAGCTTCAGTTGTTACTCAAAACATTATCACCTCCAATGAGTAGTCTAGTCCAGAATGCAATTATTTGTAGTGACTCAGCAGGAATACCTGGTCCCACCAAGCTATAGTACATACCGTTGCTGGAGATGAACGTGAAGTATGGGACAGAGAATGTCTAGTGTTATCCATCCCCCCATGAATGAGATAGGCTCCTGAGCTGGAGATGATCTGACTCCCCCCAACGTCCATGGTGATGCCCACCATACTGTGAGAAGGAATGGCTGATGGAGAGGATGCCACAGTAGTCACCTGAGCTCCACCTCCTGGTGACTCAAAGTAGGAAGCAGCACTGCTAGGGGCATAAATCTGAGCTTCAGTGTTGTAGGAATAGGCAGTTCGTCTGTTAAAGGAATTGGAATTTATTAATTCATTAAAGAAATTAGAATTTACATACCAAATGATTATCTAATATCAGCTGCAAAAAAAGTTCAGTACAATTTCATTAATGCCTATCCACTGAAACATGCCTAAACACACTGTGATACAATGTAAAAAATAAGAATTCTAAAAAGCATAGGAAGACTTATATGATACAAAACATAGTAGACAGAACCAGGAAAACCATATATGTGTGTGTGTGTGTACATATATATACATATACATATACACACATATAAATACATATATACATATGAGATTATGGTAGAGATCATATATATATACACATATACACATACACACACACATATATATCAATTACAATGATGTAAATGGAAAAAATAACAATCAAAATTGAACACTGAATAATTATGATGATGAAGACAGGCCCTAAAGAAGACATATTAGAATACGACTCCTTCTTTCTTCCTTACATCGGTGGGGTGTAATGTATGAGTGTGAAATACTGCACATATGGCAGGCTTGGCTGACATGTTGGTAAGTTCTGCGATACTGTTTTTTACTCTTTCCCCTTCTCTGATAGAAGGAATGTCTGTCTGGGCATTGAGGAAGGAAGTCACATGATACAAAGACAAAAGCTATCCATTTTTTAAAATAAGTTTGGCAGCAATGTAGCTAAGCTAGACTGGGAGTTATTTCCTGATTTCAGGTACAGATCTCTACTATAATCTTATAAAATCATGCTTTTTGAGATGCTGCCAAGAGTGCCATGAAGTATGACGCTGTGTCTTAGCAACTGCCACCAAAGCTACCCTGCACTTGCATGAAAGCTACAAGAGGCATCTTCTCCAAGCTATGGCTTTAGTTTTGCAACTCCATCACTGTTATTCAACATCACCATGATCATAAATACGTACTGAGAAATCTCATGCAAATGCATGAACAACATGTGTTTTTGAAAAGAAATGACTCACTTACATGGCTCCATTAGTGTAGACGGTATCTCCTCCTTCCACGTATTGGACCTGGGTTGGATAGACATGCTGAACAGGTTGTACCTGGAATGAATATTAAACACATGCATTACGGACAACATCATTTTCTTTATAAAAATTTCTGATGTTTTAGGCTAAAACTATCTAATCTGATTAATCTGATGACACCAATGGTAAAGAGTACAATACTATGATAGACCTATTTCCTTCAGACAACAAGTGGCTTAATTATCCTGGCACGTGCAGGGGGAGCAGATTGTCACAGGTTTTTCATGTATAGAAGGGATGAGAAACATGCTCCCGATATATCCACTGGGTCTACACATATATAAAACTCAGTGGAAAATAAAGTAAAAAAGCAAAACCTCTGATTAACCTACTGGTATCGCCTCTTTTTTTTTTTTTTTTTCTTTTTGGAGGGCAATTGGGGTTAAGTGACTTGCCCAAGGTCACACAGCTAGTTTGTGTCAAGTGTCTGAGGCCGGATTTGAACTCAGGCCCTCCTGACTCCGGGGCTGGTGCTCTATTCACTGTGCCACCTAGCTGCCCCCTGGTATCTCCTCTTAAGGGATAAAGTTACAACTAGCTCAGAGTAAATACCTTGTCCCCATTGCAATTAAATGAGCTAAGAGCCCATAGGATGCTACTAGAGTCTAACACTCTCTTCACTATCCATACATGAGCCCAGACAGAGAGGAGGGGAACATAAAGTAGTTGAAAGGTGGTGTCCTTTTGGGCTAAAGAACAAATAATAAATCCTCAAGATTGTACAACAGAAGCATGATCTCATACTGCTGATCCCCTAACAGCACAGCTGGAAGAAGCAGAAGGCAGGAAGAGATGGCTGCTACCAGAAATGATCAGTCTGGCTGGCTTGTCTGTGTGACTTTGCCCAAGTCATTTGACCTTTATGGCCCTGCCTCTGTTTCCTCATCTTTTAAATGAAAGAACTGACTTAGATAATGCGTAAGATTCCTTTCAGCTCTATCATCTTCTCTGATTAAACAAGAAGCATTTTTAAATAATATTAAATAACAGGGACAGCGCATGCTTTGAATATTTCTTCCCCCTTTCTCCACCACCAGAGCCACAGATTGGTCACAATTCCCTGTATTGTTATCACCCGTAGGTCTAAGAAAAGAATGAGAACAAAGGTAGGAGGGAAAAGAGAAAGAGTGCTGGTGGTGGTGAGGAAGAGAACGGGAAACTAGAGGTCAGCTTTATCCCAGACACTCATCCTCTTCTGTTGATGTGGTTACTCCTGGCTGGGAAGATGCCAGAGTGTGTTCCCTCTCCTGGGGCTTTAACCAAAGTCTATGTGCGTGCTGTACCAGGCGAGCTGGAGAAGTCCAGCTCTTTGCGTCACAGAAAGGGAGGACTGAAAGGGACCTTGGACACCAGGCTGGCTCTTCGTTTTACAGACAAACTGAGACACAGAGAGGAGAGATGACGCCCTCTAGGGATCATACAGCTAGGTAGTGAAAGAACTAAGAAATAGAACTCAGGCTTCCTGATTCCCAGACCAGGTCTCTCTCTTCAGGATATATTATTTTACAAGTAAACCTCAAAGTTCTTTCCAATGACAGAGTAATTCCTTTAAAGCTGCTCTTAGGGAGGGAGAAGGGCAATACTTACCATAAAAGGGAATAGTGTTCTAATAAGCTTTTAGAGTATTCCTACTTCCTCATTTCCATATACTACAACCCTGCCACCACCCCAGTGTCCCACAGATCTGCCCACCTTTCCCACTATAGCCTTTGAGACTGCTGAACAACAAACTTCCTTCCTGGACGTTACTAAGTAAAATGGAAATGCTTCAAGTAGTATGGGTCTGGTGACAGATCGTCATCTGGTGACCAGTATGGTTAAGTTTTGAGAGGCTTAGAACCATAAAACTGGATACTAGATGATGATTTTGGGCCACAGCATTACACTTTATACTAAGATGTGAATTGCAAACTGTATCAAAGGAGAAAGTATCCCAACTAATGAAATCAAGAATCTTTTCAAGTATTAGAGTATATTCTTAGTCTAATTATAAAGTATATCAGATTAACAACAATGTAAAGGCTATATATAAGGCCATCTTCCCTTGGTTCTTCTTTAAGCCTCCCTGAGAAACTGAATGGAAATTTAAAAAAAATTTATCTGTAGCTCCTAAAACAACATTTTGGGTAAAAAAAATTTAGGATGTGCCATAAAGGGAAGAAATTGTTTAGATAATACCAGAAGTTAATGCTGAAGTCCAGATCAAAGTTACAGGAAAAAAATGCCAGTGTGTTGGATTTTGAATCAGGAAGATCTGGGTTCAAATCTCATCTTAGACATGTAATGGGAATGGGAATTTGAAGATCTTCCCTGCCCCTTAATAGGTCTAAGGGAATTTGAAGATCTTCCTGGCCCCCAATAAGCCAAATGTAATCCAATGGAGCCTATGGTAGAAGGAGCTTGCTGAAGAGCCCACAGAAAGCTGGGAGTCAGAGCAGTTAAGAGCTGGAAGGAGGAAAGGATATACCCAAGGAAACAGCTAGGCTTATGAGTGTTTGTTTGCCCCGTGCTGTGACAGCTAGGCTTGTGAGTGTTTGTTTACAGGAAGGCTAAAGGATGATGTGGCTCCCTGATGTGCTATGGTGTATTAACTTCTTTCTTGCTATGATAGATTTGGCTTCCTGGTGTTGGGCTTTGGCTTTCTGGTATCTGAATAAATGTTTTGCTTCTGTCTTTTATGTGGAGAGTCTGTTATATTTTGCATTTCAGAATTGTGCCAGCATATTCATAGTTACCAGCAGTTCCTTATCTGCAAAATGAGATTGGATACAATAACCAGCCTCTAAGCTCTCCTCCTTTCAGCTCCAAATCTCTGGTCCTTATTACCCCACTGCTGTAGGTACCAGGAAAATATGGTTTTCTGCTGAACACTGCTTTACATTTAACTCCTTCACTAAATTGTGTGTGTGTAAAATGAAGCTTGCTGACTATGAAGAGGCCTGCATTTCCCTGCCTTAAACTCAGGGCTTACTTGAGAGAGACAGAGACAGAGAGACAGAGAGAGAGGAGAGGGGAGTGGCAGACAAGTGAGTGTACAGATTCAAGCAGGGAGGGGAAACAATCTTCCTAAAGGATACACCAGTCTCGAGAGAGAACGCTCTCTGCTTTGATATCTGTGAGGTGAGCTAAGTAAAGAGGTAAAATGAATCCTAAATCCAGTATTCACAGTGTGGCTTCAGTATTTTGTTTTGAGTACTGCAATTCCCAATCAGCCAAATCCATACTCAAAATCCCAAAGTCAAGTACAAATAATTTTTGTGACTAACTCTTTTGGATTGAATGTTTTATATTTTCCTGGCCTCACCCCAACCCAGTAATTCAAATAGTTGGAAGACGATTACATATTCTAAAGCAGCAGTTCTCAACCTGTGGGTCATGACCCCTTTGGGGTCAAACAACCCTTTCACAGGGGTCCCAGGGGTTGCCTAAGAACATTGGAAAACATATTTCTGATGGTCTTAAGAACTGAAACACTTCTCCTCTATCCATCTCCAGGCAGGTCCACCCACATGCAGATACGCCCACATACAAATTTTTAAGGGTCATGGCATTAGGAAGGTTAAGAACCACTGTTCTAGAGTAATGAAACCACCTGCAAATACTAAAAGCCACTATCACCATCTTTAAACATAGCACACAGAGCAGACAACACCTCAAACTCAACATGTTCTAGTCAGAATTTTATCATCTTTCCCTAAAAATCAATTCTTTCTGACTTCTGTTTCTGTCAAGGACACCATCATCTTGTCTTCAATACTCAAAACTTTAGTGGTTGAGTTTTTTTTTTAAAGCTCCTCCCTTCTTTCTCTACCTCCCACCTCCAAATCAGTCAACAAGTCCTGCTGTATTTCTTCAGCAGATCTCCTCAAAAGAACATTCCTACTGCCAATAACCTCTGAAAGTAGGACTTAAACAAAAGCTTCCTAATAAATCTCTTTGCCACCACTTTCTCCCCACTCCAACCTGTTCTCTATACTGCTGTGAAACACATTTTCTTCCTAGTTGCCCTTTGTCCATGTTCCTTATTAGCTCAAAATCCTTCGGTTGTTCCCTATTAAATCCCTATTCCCTGCTGACCAGAGTTCTAATTCTTTTTTATTTAAATTTAATTTTTTTTTCTTTTTGGAGGGCAGTTGGGGTACTTGCCCAAGGTCACACAAGTAGTTTTGTGTTAAGTGTCTGAGGCTGGATTTGAACTCAGGTCCTCCTGACTCCAGGGCCAGTGCTCTATTCACTGCGTCACCTAGCTGCCCCTAGAGTTCTAATTGTTTACCCTGTCCTGGCTTCTGTGCCTTTCATATCTTTCTGGCATTATTTCCTACTACTCTCTTCCACATACACTATGTTCCAGCCAAAATGGACTGTTTTCCTGTCTTATGTCTTTGTTGATGCCACTTCCTAAGCCTGGAATCAATAAGCATTTATTAAATACCAACTATATGATATGATAGGGATTGTGCTAGATGGGGGTACTGGGGATACAAAGACAGAAGTGAAACAACTTCTGCTCTCAAGAAGCTTATATTCTTATCAAGGGAGATAACCCCTTACAAATAAATACAAGGTAATCTGCAGAAAGGAAAGGCACAAGCAGTTGTAGGAATCAGGAAGAGCTTTACACAGAAGGGAGCACTTGAGCGAGGTCTTGAAGTAAATTAGATACATAGAAAAGAGCCCATTTCAGGTATGGGGGACAGCGAAAGAAAAGCCAGAGATGAGATGTAGTTACATGAGTGAGGAGGAAGAAGGGCAATTTGGCTAGACCCTGTGTCAAGTACACGAAGGATTATAATTTGTAGCTGGAAAGGTAGTTTGGGGCTTAGTCCTTCTGAAGGTCTTCAAGCTGAGACTAAATTTTTTGGATGGGTTGGACTAGATGGCTGCTGATATCCATCCCAACTCTCACATTCTGGGATTTTGTGAAGTTGTGAGGGACTTAAAATGCCAGAAGAGTTTATGTTGGTTCCGAGAAGTAAGAGAGAGTCACTGATGTTTACTAAGAGGAGAGTAATGTAGTTAATACTTTAAGAAAATTACTTAGGCAGATATATGGAAGATGGGGGCAGCATGAAGGTGAAATGGATAGAGTGCCAGGTCTGGAGTCCAAAAGACTCTGCTTTATGAGTTCAAATTCATCCTTAGCTGCACGACCCTGGGCAAGTCATCTAAGCCTGTTTGCCTCAGTTTCCTCATCTGTAAAATGAGCTAGAGAAGGAAATGGCAAACCACTACACTATCTTTGCCAAGAAAACCTCAAATGGGGTCATGAAGAGTTGACCATGATTGAAATGACACAACAAAAATGTAGATGGATTAAACAGAAAGAGAGCTTGAGGCAAGGACCTCTCTTCTCCCAAATCTCTGGCTTTTAAAATACCATTTCTGTTCTTCAAGCCCAACTCAAACACCATCTCCTTCATAAAACATTCCTTTATTATTCCAATCAGAAATAATCTTTCTTTCTTCTAACCTTGCATGATTTTCCTAACATATCTCATAAATAGCCCCTTCTTTCCTCTGATACTAATAGCACCCTCATGCAGGCCCTCATTCCCTCACATATAGACAATTACAATAGCTTTCTGGTTAGTCTTCCTGCCTTGAGTCTCCCCACTGCAGTCTATCTTCTACTCAGCTGACAAACTGTTCTTCTTAAACAGCAGGTCTGAATATTGTCACTCCCCTATTCAATAAACCCCAGTGGCTCCCTGTTACTTCTAGGATCAAATACAAAATCTTCTGTTGGACTTTCAAAGTCCTTCACAACCTGACCCCCTCACATGTGTGTATTTGTGTATAAACATATATACAAATATATTATATGGTGTATGCTTATTTTTCATTCACTATATTATATGACATTCTCCCATATTAGATGATAAACTCCATAAAGGAATAAAATTTGTCTTACATTTAGCACACGCAATGCACTTTGCATATCAATAAGTAATTGTTGAATGAATTAAAGGAAGGACAGATGGACATGTAAAAGGAAAAAAAGATAAAACTATCACAAAATGTAGATTAAATTGACATAGTACATGCCCTTTATGATTTTGGAGACTAAGATAATTAATACTGGTGTGAAAAATCTAAATTCCTTTTTTAGCTATACCAGTTGTACAAGAGGAAACCATTTAATACATTAATATTTACATAATGTACAATCAGACAAATGGAGAACGAATCATAAGAACTGCACAAGCAGATAGGGATTTCTCCTACAGGACAATTAGTCAATAACTTTAATTGAGTTATTAATTGTATGCACAGAGCCCTATGCTAAGCCTAGAGCAGTGTTGGTGTCAAACTCAAATGAAACTCCCTGCAGGTTGCATATTGACTTAGAAAACCACAGATTTGCTGTGATTTGCTATATTTTTATTTATTTTGTTAAACATTTCCCAATTACATTTTAAACTGATCCAGGCTCCACTTGGGAGTTTTGTGACTGAGTCTGATCCAGAGTATTATAAGTGTTAAAGACATACTACTTAGATCAGAGATTCTCAAACTTATTTGACCTACTGCCACCATTAAAAAAACAAATTACTCAGTGTCCCTATGGAAATTTACTTTCTTTAGCCCTTTAACAGTTTTTTTGAAATTTGCATCATTTCAAAAAATATGTACATTTTAAATGATACATCTTAAATTTAATAATGTATTGCAAATGTGTTTTTTTCTTGCACTGAAATTCTGATAACACAATATTGCATTATGTAACTGTATAGCATCATATTGTAAATATGTCATTACACATATACATATTCCTACCAATGCATGCTGGACTTCCCAACAATGGAGAACATGATTGCCTGCCAACACTTGCTTGGTAAGACCTTTCAGCGGACTTGACCACTGATTGATTATAACATGCATTTTGTGTGTTTATTTGAAAAATAATGTAATCACTATGACTTCAATTCTGTTACACAACAGACAAAACATGTACAAATGGTTTTTCAAAATTTTATCTTCTTTTCTTTCTTATGCTTCCACCACCCCCTTCTTTTTATTCAATGCCCTTCAACTGCTGAGGCTATTATGGTCTCCCATCAATCATATCAGAACCCCCCAGGGGCAGTATCATCTACTTTTGGAGCCTCATGCAAGATGGAACAAAAAATAAATAGATACAATGCACCTCACTGGGAAAATAAGATTTCAGGAATTGTTTTGAATGATGGAAGAAAAAGACTATGAAAAAGATTCAGCCACAGAACAATTTATACTTAAGGAGTGAATACTGGGAAGAGGAGTTGGAGTGCAAGGAAGAGGTTGTGAGAGCAGTAATGTAGTTTTGGCATCTTGATAAATGGCAATAATAGAGAGAATGAGAATATTGACTGAGTTCTGCAGTGGAGATGAGAAGGCACTACAGGGTCTTAAAAATGACTTACTCAAGGGTGTAATGGGCTGCCTTGGGAAGCAACATGACCTATGTATGATAGAAGCCATGAGTAAAATAGATGACCTTGGCAGAAGAGTAAAAGATCAGCCAAAAGATAGTTGAGCTATAGAGTAAATGAAAGGGGATTATGCAATAGGAGAACACAGTGAAGGACTAAGCAAGACAACATCTCACAAAATCAGACTTAGAACTGGAGGGGCCTGCAGAAATCATTCAGTCCAACTCCTTTCACTTTATGGATGAGGAAATAGAAGCTGAGAGGTGAATTGTCATCCAAGTCACATAGCTAGAAAGTGGAATAAACAGGACTTAAACATGAGTTCTTGAACTCCAAGCCCAGTGATCCTTTGATTACACCAGACTGAGAAACTTGCCTCATATTTCATTGATAAAGTTGAGGCCCTTAGCAAAGGGTTCCCTCTTCCCCTCTGTTTCCCATCTCATATCACTCAGATGCCTCCTGCCACTACCTCTTCTTGACTCATGTACCATGAAGAGTCTTTCTCTTTGCCAAGGCTAATTCCTCTACATGCACAGTGTTCCTATTCCTACTCCATCCCAAGCTCCCTATCCCTACTCTCTCACTAATCTTCAGTTTCTCTTTGTCTGCTGGATGCTTCCCTAGTGCCTACAAACATGCCCATGTCTTCCCCCAATCCTTAAAAAAACTCTTATTTGATCTATCTATCCTCATTGGTTATCTTCCAATATCTCTTCTCCATTTTATGGCTAAATCTTATGAGAAATCCTTCTACAATAGGTGTCTCCACTTTCTTTCCTTACACTTTTTTCTTAACACTTTGCAGCCTGGCTTTTGACCTCATCATTCAACTGAGACTGCTCTCCAAAGTTACTAATGATCTCTTAGTTGCCAAATCTAACAGCCTTTTCTCAATCCTCATTTTTCTTTACCTCTCTGCAGCCTTTGACACTGCTATAGCCCTCTTCTCCTGAATACTTTATTTTCTCTAGATTTGCCTAACACTAATCTCTCCTGTTTCTCCTGTCCAATCACACCTTCCTTGTCTCCTTTGGTGATCTTCATAACATCAAGCCTATTACCAGTGGGAGTCCCATAAGGCTTTGTCCTGAGCCTTATTCTCTTCTCCCTGTATATTATTCCACGTGGTGATCATATTCACTCCCATGGTTTTAATTATCATCTCTATGCAGATGATTCTCAGATCTACATGTCCAGCCCTAACCTCTCTCCCAAATTCTAGCCTTACATCTCCAGACATCTTTTACACATCATAAATTGAATGTCTCATAGATACTTTAAACTCAAAATGAACAAACTGAACTCATCTTCCCCCACCTTAAACTTTCTCTTCTTCTGAACTTCTCTAGACATTCAAGGATACCATCCTCTTCCTAGTCATCTGAGCTCACCAACTAGGTGTCATCCTCAACCACTCACACTCACTCCCAATTATCAAATCAGTGGTCAAGTCTTGTCATTTCTATCTTTATAACATCTCCTTATATAAGCCTCCTCTCCTCTGACACTGCCACCACCCTGGTCCGGTGCAGGTCCTCATACCCTCATACCTGGAGCATTGCAATAGATTTCTGGTTGGTTTCCCTATATCAAGTCTCTTATCATTTCAATCTATTCTCTACTCAGATGTCAAACTGATCTTCCTAAAATGCAGGTCTCTCACTCCCCTATTTGATAAATTCCAGTGGCTCCTCATTACTTCTGGGACCAAATCCTCTGTTTGGCTTTCAAAACTAAAGAGAACCTGACTCTCTCCTACCTTTCCAGTTTTCTTTTACTTTATTCCTACTGTACCTCTTCATTACTCATCAAAACATGGGGTTACTGCTCCTATCCACAATCCTTCCACTTTCTATTTTCTTTTTATATGTCCTTTCTCCCCATTAGATTATGAACTTCTTGAGAACAAGGACATATCTTTTACCTTTCTTTGTACCCCTAGCACTTAGTAGGCACTTAATAAATGTTTACCAAATGACTCCCCTCCATGTACTCTGCAATTTGGTGGCTCTGGTCTTTCTGTTCCTTGTACATAACAGTTCATCTCCCAGTTCCCATGCCTGAAATTCTCTGCTTCCATGTCTAATGTGGGAGGCCTTGTAAACAACGTACAAACAAGATACATAAGGATGAACCAGAGATAATCTTAGAGGGAAGGCACTGAGATTAAGGAGAATAAATTCCAGTGGCTCTCCATTACCTCCAGGATATCTCTCCTTAGTTGAGACTTGAAGAAAGCCAGGGAAGCCAAGAGGTAGAGATAAGGAAAGAGAAATCCAAACGTGAAGGATAGCCAGTGAAAATGCTCTGAGTTAGAAGATAGAATATTTTGTGTGAGGACAACAAGGGAGCCAATATTACTGGATTGCAGAGTTTTTGGAGAGGAGTAAGATATAAGAAGATTAGAAAGGTAAGAGAGGGCCAGGTTGTGAAGGGCTTTGAAAGTCAAACAGAGAATTTTACATTTGATCCTAAAAGTAACAAGGAGGCAACAGAGTTTATTGAAAAGAGGAGTGAGGGTAGTTAGGTGGCACAGTGGATAGTGTACTGACCCCGGAGGCAGGAGGACTGAGTTCAGATCCAGCCTCAGATACTTACTGTGTGACCCTGGGCAAGTCATGGAAGGAAGAAAGGAAGGGAGGAATGAGGGAAAGAAGAAAGAAAGGAAAAGGAAAAAAAGAGGAATAACAAGTATGGATATGAAATTTGTAAAGATAAATGTGATAGCTAAGTGGAAGATAAACTGGAATGGGGAGAGCCTTAAGGCAGGGACACCAACCAGAAGGCTATTGTAATGGTCCATGCATGAGGGCATGAGGGCCTGTGCATCAGTATGCGGTTCAGATTTGCCTCTTCAAAAACCAGCCTGCACTTTTGGTCATTTTTGGTTCACATGTTGCTGAAGCCTAGCTTCCAGAATCTTAAGCAAAACTTTGTTGGTATGTGAAATGAGTGCAATTGTTTGGTAATTTGAACATTTGCTGGCATTGCCCTTCTTTAGGACTGGGATGTAAACTATCTTCTCCAATCCAGTGGCTGCTGTTGAGTTTCCCAAATTTGCTGGCACATTGAGTGCAGCACTTTACCAGCATCATCTTTTAGGATTTTAAATAGCTCAGCTGGAATCCCATTACTTCTTATACAGTTCTTTGGTATATCCTTGCCACTTCTTTGTCTTCAGATTCTGTTAAGTCCCTACCATTTTTGTCTTTTATTGAGTCCATTTTTGCATAAAATATTCCCTTGATATGTCTTATTTTCTTTCCCACTGTATTCTTCTCTTCATTTGCACTGCTCATTTAAGAAAACCTTATCTCTCCTTTCTATTTTCCTGACTTCTGCATTCAGTTAGGTATATCTTTCCCTTTCATTTTCCTTTTTTTCCTCAGCTACTTACAAAGCCTCATTATACCACCATTTTGCCTTCTTGCTCTTTTCTTTCGATTTTTTTCTGTCGTTGCTTCTTGTACAATATTGCAAGCCTATGTCTATGGTTCTTCAGGCATTCTACCTACCAGATCTAATCCCTGAAATTTAGTTATCACTTCCACTTCATATTCATAAGGGATGATATTTAGGTCATACCTATGCAGTTTCTTCAGCCTAAGTCAGAATTTTGCAATAAGCTCATGATCTGAGCCACAGTCAGTTCCAGGTCTTTGTTTTAATCTTTGGCTGCAAAATATATAATCTGTCTGATTTTGATACTGACTATCTGGTGATGTCTATAGGAAGTGGCAATTTTTGGGTTGTTGAAAAAGAGTATCTGCAATGACCAACAAGCTTTCTTGACAGAACTCTGTTAGTCTCTGCCCTGCTTCATTTTGTACTCCAAGGCCAAAACTTTTCTATTATTTTAATTATCTTTTGATTTTCTACTTTAGCATTCCAATCCCCCATGAGGATTGTGACATATTTTTTTTTGGTGGGGGCAGGGTGTTATTTCTAGAATATGTTGTAGGTCTTCATAGAACTGATCAGCTTTGGCCTCTTCAGCATCAGTGGCTAGAGCACAGACTTGTATTACTGTGCTGAATGGTTTATCTTGGATTATAACATGTATAATTCTGTCATTTTTGAGATACTACCCCAGTACAGCTTTTCTCACCCTTCTATTGACTATGAGGGATACTATCTTTCTTTTATGGGATTCTTGCCAACAGTAGTATATGTAATGATCACCTAAATTAAATTCACCCATTCCTGTTTATTTAAGTTCACTGACACCCAGTAAGTTGATGTTCAATCTTTCCCCCTCCTATTTGACCATATCCAGCTTACCCTGGTTAATCGGTCATACATTCTAGATTCCTTGCAATCCTGATCTTTATAGTATTGAACTTTTACTTTCATCACCAGACACATCCGTAGCCAAGCTCACTTTTGGCTTTGACCCAGCCACTTCATTAGTACTGGAACTACTCACAGTTGTCCTCCACTCTTCCCTAGTAGCATAATGGACACCTTCCAACCGGAGGGGTTCATATTCTGATGTCATCTCTTTTATCATTTTAGTATTGTCTATGGGGTTTTCTTGGAAAAAATAGCAGAGGTTTGCCATTTCCTTCTCCGGCGGATCACCTCTGGTCAGAACTCTCCCCTATGACTCATCCATCTTACATAGTACCAGCTCACCGTTTCGCTGAGCTACACGAGTAACTCCACCAAGACAAGGCAATGAATCGACACTACTATAATCTAAAGCAGCGATAGAAACAAATACCGACTTAGAAAACCACAAATTAACATTATCTATGTTTGCATTATATTTTTATTTATTTTGTCAAGCATTTCTCAATTATATTTTAATCTGGTTTGGGTTATACTTGGGAGGTTTGCAGGCCTGTGGGCCCTGATTTGACACTTCTGATCTACAAGGTGGTACAAAGGACATAGAACTGTATGGCTGGAAAGGACCTCAGAGATCAATTTACTTAATCCTTTCAGTTTGAGGACCGCCCAAAAGGCTGGAATAACTTGCATAAAATCACAGAGCTTGTATCATGGCCAGCTCATACTAGGGAGGAAGGGAAGAGAACACGCCACCTACTGTGTGCCAGGCATTATGTTAAGTGTTGTTATTTCAAACAAATACGACCTCATTTGATCCTCACAACATATAATACTGTGAAGTAAACACTATTATTATGTCCATTTTACAGTGGAGGAAGCCGAAGCAAACACAGACTTGAAACTTGCCTAGGATCACATAACTAGTGAGTATCACAGAAGTATCTGAGACCAGATTTGAACTCATCTTCCTGA
Organism: Pseudocheirus occidentalis; assembly: GCA_028646575.1. Lineage (NCBI taxonomy): Eukaryota > Metazoa > Chordata > Mammalia > Diprotodontia > Pseudocheiridae > Pseudocheirus > Pseudocheirus occidentalis. Next base: position 58,649,784 of record CM053594.1, read on the forward strand.
TTCCAGGCCCAGCACGCTACCTACTGTGCCACCAGCTGTCCCAGGTCTAGAACCTATGTCCTCTGAGAATATAGCAGTATTTCTACTAAATCACAGCATCATACTTGCTTCATGCTTGCATAAGAAACCCCCACGGGGGGCGGAATCAAGATGGCAACATAGAAGCAGCAAAACTCTGCAGCTCTCCCCATAACCACCTCAAATACCTATAAATATGACTCTAAACAAATTTTAAAGCTCCAGAACTCACAAAATGATGGAGTAACAAAGCTCCTGATGAAGGCAGCCTGGCAGGCAGATGGGAAGGAGTTTATTGCAGCATGCTGGGAGCCCAGACCAGCACTGCATGAACCCCAGCTGGAGCCCTAGGGCCACCAGAAGAAGCCAAGGCTGGAGCACGAATCACTGGCTGCTGTGGCATTTTCCAGAATTACCAACCCTTAAGAAACAAGGACTAAGTGAAAGTCCAGTGGAACTCGGAGAAATTGGGGGAGAGAGTCTGGCCAACTGCCTCAGGGCTAGAAGTGGCTGAAGTGGTGGCAATGCAGCCACCTCCATGTCACTGCTTCAGAAGCTCTTGGCCTGCAGATTGCAGGGTGCCCAAGTGATCATTCAGTCTAAGTGCTCTTGCCTTGAGCTGCCTGGATTGGGACTGTGGTCTTGGATGGTGGTCCTGAGGTGCATTTTCGGTGAGCCAAAGCTGGTGGGGGCTGCAGAAATGGTAGCTTCCTAATAGCTCCAGCAGCTGTGAAAACCCCAGCAATTTGGGACAAAGCTCTCCCCTCTAAAAGCAGAGCTCTACTGAACCTAAAAGTCAAGTAATTGACTGGCAACATGAGTAGGCAAAGGAAGCAAAGCAAGCTCAGCAATGCAACTTTAGATTCCTTTTTGGGGGACAAAAAGGATCAAAGCATGGAATAGGAGGAAGATAACACAGTCAGAACTCCCACACTAAAAGCTTCGAAGAAAAGTGTAGACTGATTACAAGCCATAGAGGAGCTCAAGAAGGATTTTGAAAACTAAATAAGAGAAGTGGAGGAAAAATTGGGAAGAGAAATGAGAATGCTGCAAGAAAATCATGAAAAGAGAGTCAACAACCTGACTGAAGAAAACACCTTAAAAATAGATGAACTCAAATGGCAAAAAAGGCTCAAAAAGCCAATGAGGAGAAGAATGCCTTAAAAAGTTGAATTTGCCAGATGGAAAAGCTTTCTGAAGAGAATAATTCCTTCAGAATTAGAGGGGAGCAAATGACTTTATGAGAAATCAAGATACTATTAAACAGATCCAAACAAATGAAAAAATAGAAGGCAATGTGAAATATCTCCTTGAAAAAACTACTGACCTGAAAAATAGATCCAGGAGAGACAATTTAAAAATTATTGAACTACCTGAAATCCATGATCAAAAAAAAGAACCTAGAAAGCATCCATCCGTCAAGAAATTCTCAAGGAAAATTGCCCTGATATTTTAGAATCAGAGAGCAAAATAGAACTTGAAAGAATTCACCAATCACCTCTTGAAAAAGATCCCCAAAAGAAAACTCCTAGGAATGTTATAGCCAGGTTCTGGAATTCCCAGATCAAGGAGAAAATATTACAAGTTGCCAAGAAGAAACAATTTGAATACTGTGGAAACACAATCAAGTTAACCCAGGATCTAGCAGCTTTTACATTAAGGGATCAAAGGACCTGGACCAGAGATCAAAAAAGCTAGGACTGAAACCAAGAATCACCTACCCAGCAAAATTGAGTATAATGTTTCAGGGGAAATATGGTCATTCAATGAGGTGGAGGACTTTCAAGCATTCTTTATGAAAAAATCCAGAGCTGAATAGAAAATACAAGAAGCATGAGAAGGCAAACATGGAAAAGAATTCATAAGGAATTTATCAAGGTTGAACTATTTATATGCCAACATGGAAAAATGATAATTATAACCTATGAAACTTTTCTCAGTATGAGGATAGTTGAAGGGAATATAAATATGTGTGTGTGTATGTATACATACACATATGTCTATATAGGAGGGTATATATGTGTATGAATACATATGTGAGTGTGTGTATATATATGTACATAGAGGGCACAGGATCAATTGAACAGGATGGGATAATATTTTAAAAGGTGAAATTGAGAGGCTGGAGAGGAATAGTATCAGAGGAGACAGGGACAGACAGAATGGGGTTAATCATCTCATATAGAAGAAGCAAGGGTTAACTGTTACAATGGAGGGGAAGAACAGGAAGGCAAAAGGGAATGGGTCAACCTTACTCTCATTGAATTTGGCTTAGGGAAGGAATTACATACACTCTAAATTGGATATCTTGGCTTACAAGACAGTAGGGGGAAAGGGGTATGTTGGGGAGGGAAGGGCAGGTTGGGGGGAAGGATTGTTAGAAACACACACTTTTGTAAAGGGACAGGGACAAAGTAGAGAAAAGAAGAAGTGGGGAGTGGAATAGGAAGGAAGGAAATATACAGGCACTGCGGTAGGAGATCCATCTTGCACTACCAGAAAGTCAGAGGGGTGATGGGGGAGGATATAGGAGAAAGCAGATTGGGAGAGGGGGTATACAGTGGGATTGCTGTTTTGGGATGGTGGGTAGGGGAAAGATGGGGAGAAAATTTGTAAATAAAAATCTCATGGAAATGAATGATGTAAACTAAAAATAAACAAAAGTTTAGAAAAAAAAAAGAACCCCCCATAATACACTCCAGCAACCACTGAGACTAAAAGACCTCTGGGAAAGGGGATGGCTACTACACACAGAGGCAGCTATTAGACAACCCATTTGCTAGGAAGTTCATCCTTACATTAAACTTAAATTTGCCTCTTTGCTTTTGTTTCTTTTATTTGTTCCTAGTTCTATACTAGGAAAAAAAATATTTTATCTCTCTTCCACATGACAGCTCCTCAAATATTTGGCTCCTCATAGAAACAAGGAAAGGGGCTAGACTTATGAGTCCATTGATTTAGGGAACTCTGGGGAACAGACTCCCTCTACCAACGCAGGCCTATATCTTTTCTGCAACTTACAGTTGTAGAGAAATGCCTGCCCATAAGAAAAGAAGTTAATGCTTCTTACACTTTAAAAGAAATTAAAAGGAGAAATGCATGAACATTTTAAATCTGGCATGTCTTATTTTCACCTTGATTTTGAGGCCAAGGGATATTTTTAAGGTCTCTTCTTTTTTCACATACAACACAACAAGTTTAGGTAATTGCCCCTTCTTTGTCACCAAAAGAGTGTGTCTGATCCTTCCCTGTTGTCGTTGGGCAGCTAGGTGGCACAGTAGATAGAGTGCCAGGCCCAAAGTCAGGAAGACCTGAGTTCAAATCTGGTCTCAGACACTTACTAGCTCTGTGACCTTGGGCAAATCAGTTAACTCTGCCTGTTTCTTTATCTGCAAAGTGAGTTGGAGATAGAAATGGCAAACTACTCCAGTTTCTTTGCCAAGAAAACCCAAAAGAGGGGAAGAAGAGTCAAACTCGACTGGAAACAATTCCCTTTTGCACACACAGCACAATAATCTTAGATAACTGACCTCGCTACAAGGGTATACCTGATCCTTCCTTACCTGAGCTTCTATTGTCATGTAGTCCCAATTCACCATCATACGTTCCTATGTATGTAAAACAGACCTGCACAACTTGGCAGTAGGTAGGGGCCAAAGTTAAAACAGGCTAAACTTCTTCAGGCTGTAGGTAGGTTAGACCAGAGACAGGCTGACAAGGGTTGATTGCTGTGGGTCATGTGACAAATAGGAGAGTGCACAGAGGTAAGCCTGTATTTTTCAAGAGCCGCCCCAAATCCTTTGGTGGCCACAGGCTACATATGTTGTGCAGGCTTGAAGTAAACCAAGCCTAATTTTCATTTTAATTCTTGCCATAATCTCAAAGTGGTTCCTAATTTGGAATTTCTTCTATCAAACTCCCTTCCCAATTCTGTTATTTTCAATTTTGGAACAATTATTTCTACAGATTTTGTTCCATTTGTAACTGAATAAAAAGCATAAAAATGACAAAGGAGGCTGAATTGTTCTCATGATTCAGCTTCTGGAAAATCATCTTTAAAGTGGTTTATTTAGTATTTTCCCTTTTTATTCTAATAATAAAAAAACTACAGAGTAAGGTAATGTCGTGTAATAAAAATAAAATTATAGTAATTTCAAAGATTTAAACCAATGCATTGTCCTAAAAATTATTATAAACTGACTCCTTAAGATACTATCTCTTTGGAAGGAAAAATGTATATGTTTACTGTGAAAAATAATTATATACAATTTTCCCTCGATTTTCCCCATGCCTGGAATTTTTTCCTTCCTCATTTCTGTTTCTTGGCTTCTTTCAAATCCCTGCTGAAATCTCCCCTTCTATAGGAAGTCTTTCTCAATCTTTCTTAATACCGGTGTCTCCCTATGGCTGATTAGCTCCTAGTCATCCTGTACAGAGCTGGTTTGTATGCAGTTATTCGCATGTTATCTCTCCCATAGATTATGAGCTCCTAGAGGGAAGGGATTATCTTTGACCTATCTAGGTGTCCCGGGGTCTAAGCATAATACCTAGGCTCTTAATGAATAATTACTAACTGATTGATAAAATATATTTTCTCTGAAACTCTTAATATAACTTTTTTTTTCAAATTAAAGATGAGTTTTATTCACTCTTTTCATAGTTATTCTTTTCATTTCAACTTTAGTTTGTGTTTTCTTGCTAAAAGCACTCTGTGTAAACTAGATTTGGAGGGGGAAATAATGGCTTACAGAACAAGTAAAAGTCAATTCAGAAAAATTTAGACACTTTTCTGTTAAAAAATTTTAAATACTTAAAGAATAAAAACAAACGAGCCAAAATCAACTGTAGTTTCATTTTTGAAGTTGAACACGGACGTGGTTATGTTACCTGCTGGGAGGCTGCCACAGGCTGAACAACTGGGGCCTGAGCAGACGCTGATGCACGTAGTGCCACGGAGGTCGCTGAATCTGATCCGCCCTCTGGATTCTGCATGCTCAGTTCTAAAGAAAGGAAAGGCGACATCAGAGTTGAGAGAGAAAATAGTTTACACTTTAGTCAGAAAGTCTAAAGAAGAAAATTATTAGAAGCACAAAGTTAGAAGGGTACCAAGCCCACAGAGGAGTTATTCTTCCAGAGACTAAATACAGAAATCCTGCTATTACTGTGCCAGCAAGAAAAAAGGTTGCCCAATTGTTCCATAGAAAGAGAAAGGGGAGGAGGGAGCAGAGAATGTGTTTCTAAATATAAAATTAAAAAAGCATTGGGAAATTACTGTGTCATAGAACAACTGCAGTTATTCTTCAATAGGAAGGCAATTACACTTGAGGGCCAAGAATAACTGTCTCCCTCTTTGTCAGAACTGATTGGGTTTAACTACTTTCAAGGCATTAAAGATGATGATAATCATAATATTAATAAAATAGCATTTATATAGTGCCTTAAGGTTTGCAAAGAACATAACAAATATCTCATTTGATTTTCACAATAACTCTTTGAGGTAAGTATTATTATTATTATTATTATTATTATTATTCCCATTTTACAGATGAGAAAACTGAGGCTGACAGCAGTTAAATGATTTGCCCAGCATCATACTTTTAGTAAATATCTGATGCAGGATTTGAATTCAGGTTGTCTTGATTCCAAGTCCAGTGTTCTATCCACTACGTCACAGAGCTGCCTATTGACTATCTAGTTATTTATGCAACAAATAAAATACATTTTTGGATTGTTCTCCACTGAGAAAAGGGGATGAACCTGTGACTTGGGATGCCTGTGAACAGCACCATCATCACAGAGTAAGAAGAAATCTTCATAGGTTAGCCAGGCAATTCTAACCAAAAATCAGAAGACATCTTAATAGTAGGGCTGGGAATATAAATGTAACTAGACAAAAGTATAAGCCATCCTAAAAGTGAAAAAAAAGGAGATTAATAAAATCATATTAGAACCTGAAGAGAAATCAGAGGTCATATGAAAAAGAATTCCTTCATTTTACAGATAAAGAGACTGAAGCCCAGGGAGACGAAATGATTTGCCCAGTGTAACAATAGCATGTAGCAGTGTTGTGAATCAAACCAAGGTGCCTTTGATTCTAAACCCAGTAGTCTTTCCACCATACCAAGCTTCCCCAATAATAAGGTATCAAACATCGTAAGATTACATGACTACAGAATGATCATCACAATAGTGAAATGTTGCCTTTCCAGATTTATTTCACATTTCTCCCTTATCTTCAAGTAAAATGAAATGATTATTTCCTGATCTCATTCTACTATCTCTGTGCATTGGTACAGACAATCTCCCAAGCCCGGAATGCACACCCTCCCCATCATCTACTGAAATCCTTCTCTTTCAAGGACCAGAACACGTCCTCTCATTTGCAATTTTCCAAGAGTATTTTCTCTCTGCCTTTTTTGTCCCTCCTACATTCTACCTGGCATTAGGATTATTGTACATGCTGTTTCTCTTTTTTACTACCTGCCTCTGGAATACTTGCTAAGAGAAACTGTCATTTTCATCCTTTTTCCCTGGGCCTCAAACATGTGTAGTTGATTACAAAGGGAGTAGAAATGCCTACTTCTATTCACATAGTTGTCTTCTTTCTTTTAAAGAATGCCAAAGTATTACATCTCTTTTATGTTTGACATATAGAACTTTCTAATGTGTATTTCAAAAAATTCTACTCTATAAGCCAATGCAATAACATCAGCCCAAAATAGAAGAGACCAGATTTGGTCTATCCAGATAGGATAGAATCTTTAAGATTGTCTTTATTTGCAAATATGGAACTCATCTGCTTAAACATTCTTTTTTTTTTTCTGCTTAAACATTCTGAAGAATATTCTGTTCCCTACAATCTTTTCTGAAAGCAAAGAAAGAGTTGAAGTTTGCTCAAAGAAGTCATTGTTCACCTCATACATGCAAACTGGTGCACACACCAAAATAACCCCCAAAATGGCAATCGTCACTGTTGGAGAAGGTGTGAAATGATAGACACACTACTGCATTTTTTGAGAAGCTGTAAACAGTACAACCATTTTGGAAAGCAATTTGGAATTATGTAAATAAAGTGACTAGAATGTCCATATCTTTTGAACCAGAGACTCCAATATTAGGGATATACCACAAGGAATGCATTGATAAGAAGTCCCCATACATACCAAAATATTTATGTCTGCACTTTATGTGATAGCTAAGAATCAAAAACAAAGTAGATGTCCACTGATTGGGGAATGGCTAAATTGTGGTACGTGAATGTAATAGAACATTACTCTGTTGTAAGAACTTATTTAAAAAAAAAACAAACCACACCTCTGCCTTCTAGCCTCTTAGTAGCTATTTTACTATTTAATAATTTTAACCTAGAAGTTTTACAATATAATTTTTTTTCTTTTTTTGGAGGGGGAGGGCAGGGCAATTGGGACTAAGTGATTTGCCCAAGGTCACATGACTAGTTTTGTGTTAAGTGCCTGAGGCCACATTTGAACTCAGGTCCTCCTAACTCCAGGGCCAGTGCTCTATTCACTGCGTCACCTAGCCACCCCCTACAATATCATTTTTACAGTTTTGGCTTTACTAGTAGACAGAAATGGGAATCTACTTGCTGATTGTACATGTACCAGCAAGATACTGCCTTTTCAGAGAGAAGAGAATATTATAAAATTGCGGGGGGATGGGGGGGTGGAAGGACGAGAGATGACATTTCTTATATGACAACAAAGTTTTAAAATATGTATATATGCATTGGACATGGTTAGTGGAGGAGGGGGTTTAAATCTCAATATTTATTGATGTTAAAAGTTATACACACCCCTTAGTGTCACTGTCAATGCTTTAGAATACGCAGCTGGATGGACTGATTTGACCCATAACTCAGAAGACAAGGCCTCCTGAATATCAGAGGTACTCAGAGCCTCTGAGGGGCAATGTTGTGCGGCAGATAGGAAACAAGTATGGGCCCTGGCTCAGCTGCAGAAGACTGGTTCTAGCAGGGCCTTGAGTAAGCCAATTAGATTTCTTTCTCCAAATCCCAGGTTTCTTATCTGTAAAATAAGAATACTACTACTTATATTCCCTGCTTCACAGGGATGTTGTGAGGAAAGCACTGGGTGAAAGGGACACAGAAATGTGAGCTATTGGTAGGTGTTATGATCTCTCCCAAATTCTTTTCCCCTTAACCACAGACTTTCTACCTGTTGGGCTTACTACCTGTTGAATTTTCTGAAACTCAGTGTGGAAACAATGAAGCCAAGAAGAGAAAGGAAGACAGACTGAAGCCAAGCTACAATATGCTAATGACAGAAGCTGGGAGCTGACCTACTGAGATCGGTTCTACCCACAGGAATCACTCGCCTTGAAATGTGAACCCTCTTTTCTATGTCTGCCTGGTCAAAGCTCTAGAGAGAAACCTTAGGACTCTGCTGCCACCACTCCGCTCTCCTCAGCATTTGCCGTGCACAAAAAGGAGTGTCGAGAGCTTCCAGGTTAATGAGCTCCCATCATCTGACACTTCCTTGTAAGAACAAAACTAGCATTTAATAGGATTTTAAGGCTGACAGGTACTTTAGTCACAACAGGTCGGCAGCATAAGTATTATTATCCCATTTTACAGATAAGGAAACTGAGGCTCAGAAAAGTTAAATAACTTGGCCACCCTCATATAAGGAGATATAAATATGAATTATTCATACATAACACAATTCCTCCCACAGCACCTGGAACAACTTAATTAGTATCTGCTGAATGAACTAAATAGATAAATGAAAGTTCAGCAGACTCAGTCTGAGACAGATTCAAGAATTGAGCAGCCAAGGAAAGCCCAAGATTGAATCCTCCCAGACTATAAAATACTTCAAAACTTTGGCTCTTACCACAAAGTAATCCTGGACCAACATTTTAGAGGCAATAATGTTTCAAAATCCACTTTATGAATCTTTTCCTGATAGTCCCTACCCCCCAAATGGTAACAACCACTCCCCTCCAAACTCACAAAGCACCTACCTTCATACCTTCTAGTGCATTTATTGTGTATTATTGTACATTACAATTAATTATGTATGTATCTTGCTGAATGAATGAAAAACAACCTTTCTTAAGCATGGACTACTATGTGCTAAGCACTAAGCTAAACTAAATATCCCTGAACTGAACAGATATCCTATTGTAATTTGTTTTCTTCTGAAGCACCTGTGTGATAAACAAGCACAGTGCCTACAGAACTAAACAAAAAAATGTACCATCTTCCTTTTTAAACTCTGACAAAACAGGGCATCACACACCTAGAATTCTATTTGTGTAATACTGATCGCTGTTCCACAAAGACCCAGCAGAACCGAGTTCTCCCACATGTACTCTAGCTCCTCTAACTGATCTCCCTCACTACTCTCAAAATAATTTTCCTTTTCTATGTAGACGTGGTCTCTCCTCTGTTCAAAACCCTTCAAAACCTCCCTGTTATGTAGTGAGAAAAGTCCAAACTACTCACATTTTCTCACGGGCATGCCTTTGCTCATATGGTTTTCTATTCCTGTAATGGACTCTTCTTTTCCCTGCTGAAGCTCCTGTAAAAGTTCCCAACTTTTAAAGCAGGAGTTCACCCCCACTCCCAAACTCCTTTGGCAGCTTGGTGAAGCCTATGGACCTCTTCTCAGAACAATGTTTTTTAAAGTATAAACTACTATGTAGATTATACAAAGAAGACCGATTATAGTGGAATATAATTACCAACCTTTTTAAAAAAGAAGTTCAGACTCCAGGTTAAGAATTCCTGTTTTAGAGCCTGACCCCAGGACTACCACCCCCAGAAAGCCTGCCCTAATCCCTCTGGTCCATAGCCCTGCCTTCTTAGCACTCTCTCTTGAACTCCTACACAGCACAGGCCTCTATCAGACAGTAAGCATGTTCCATAAAGACAGGAACACACCAAACAGAATGCTCTCTGCTTCTATCATATATGTCTATTTAACTGTTTATTTAAGAAGCATGTGTGGAGTGCAAGGTTCAGAGGCTAGTACTAAGGTCCTCTTCATTTTGCATCAGCAGAGGGCAGTGGAACAGAATACAGAGAAAAAGGAAGAGAAACAAGAAGGCAGTTTCCATATGAAATAGGGTAAATGAGTTTACAAGAGACTCTCAAATTCTATATATTCAAAGGGATAATTGGTACCTGGGGGGAGTAGGAGAACATGGGCCCATGGAGATTTTAAGGCAAATGGAGGGGGAGGGAAGGTAACCATTAGGCAGTGTCCTCTCTGACACCTGCAAAAACTGGCATTATTCTGAGACTGTGGCACAATGGAAAAGGGAAAGTCACGCGGCAATCTCTAGAAGGGAGTGGCAGAAATCCATTAGAGAAGAGAGCCTCTAATGGATATCTTGGAAATTTTGATTACATGATGATTTCAAAGAAAAAGGGACATGAATCAAAGTGACATGAATCAAAGTGACATGAATCAAAGTGACATGAATCAAAGAATAAGGGTCAAGAGCAGAGAGAATAGAAAAGAAATGAAGAGAAATTGGTTTTGGAAAGGGGTACACAAAAAATGAAAATTTAAAAACTAATGAAAAGGACTTGTTGAAGGGGAGTAGAAGGAGGAGGGATCTTCTTGACTGAGAGGGAAAAGGAGGGAAGAATTATATAACCATATAAAAGCAGGAGAGAAAAAGGAACTAATAAGCAAAACCAAAAACTAATGAGCAGAAATTTAAGGAAGGGATCAAGGGTGCAGGGAAGAGATCCAGTGGGAACAGGGACACCTTAAAAAAAAAGATTAAGGACGGGGCGGCTAGGTGGCACAGTGAATAGAGCACCGGCCCTGGAGTCAGGAGTACCTGAGTTCAAATCCAGCCTCAGACACTTAACACAAAAAACTAGCCGTGTGACCTTGGGCAAGTTACTTAACCCCAACTACCCTCCAAAAAGCAATAAAAAAAAAAAATTAAGGTAAAGTAACTGAAGGAACACAGTACTGTATTTATAGTATAAGAAAGGGGGGGAATCCTAACTATATAAAGCTAACTGTCAATACTTTAAATGTGAATGGATTAAACAATCCAATAAAACAAGAAAGAGTGACAGATGGATAAGAAACAAAATAAAATGAAACTCTACAATTTGGGGCTTGCAAGAAATAAACACACAAAAAAGGCATACACAAAACTGAGGAAATGGAACAAAATTTACTATATATCAAGTGAATAAAAAAACAGGACTTGTAATCATGCTATGTGACAAAGCAAAAACAAACATTCAAAAAATTAAAAGGGATAAACAAGGAAACTGTATTATGCTGAAAAGAACCATCAACAGCAAACCGGTATTACTAGTAAACTTACTACAAAAAGACGTAGACAGTAACACAGTAGTGATAAGAAATTTCAATTTCCCTCTCTCAGTTTCAGATAATTATAACAGAAAGATAAAACAAAAGAGAAAATGTGAAACTGAGCAAATGCCCAGAGAAACTAGAATGAAAAGAATGATGTCATTTTCTAAAGGGGACAGCAAAAGAATATAGATATTTCTCCATATGTTTACAAACACTGACCATATACTAGGGTGGTAAGGTATTGAAAACAAAAGTAAATAGGGAAAAATAGTTAATACATCCTTTATAGACCTTAATGATCAAGGACTACAAACAAAAAATTACAGGCCCAAGTGGAGACGTAACAATGAAATCCTAAACAACGTGATGGCCCAGAACAAATCAGAGAATACATTTGTAAAAGAAAACAGCAATTATGAATCAGCATATCAGAATTTCTGGTACATGGATAAAGCAGTCCTCAGAAGAAAAATCATATTTTTACAAACATACATTAACAAAATAGAAGAGAACAGAACTTGTGTTTTTTTTATTAGAAAGCTAACAAAAAACAAAGTCTAAAATGAACACAAGAGGAGATATTAAAAATTAGAAACAAATGAAGTGGAAAAAAAATCCCAGAAATAATAAAAACTAAAACCTGGTACTTTGAAAACACCAATAAAAATGATGAACCTTTTTAGCTAATCTGATTTAAAAGAGGACTGAGAGGGAGAAATAAAGGCAGGGACTCACCTGACTTCTCCCCCCAAACCTTCTAAATACCTTTAAAAAATGACTCTAAACAATTCTAGAGAAGCAAAACCCAAAAAATGATACAGTAAAACAAATTTTCAGCCAAAGATAACTTGGAAGGTCAACGGGAAAGGTCTGTTGCACCAGAGTGAGAGAGGAGCACAGTCCACACCAGCGCAGATCAGGCCCCAGCAAACCTGGAGCAGGCTTCAGACAACTGAGTCACTGGCAGTAGTGGGGATTTCCAGACCTCTCAGTCGGCAGATACCAAAGACAGCTTAGAAGGTCAGCAGGAAAGGTCTGTTGCACTTGGGTGAGAGTGGAGTGCAGGCCATGCCAGCACAGCCCCAGCCATGGCAAACCAGGAGAAGGCCTTGGGAGTGACGGAATCATTAGTGACAGTGGCAGTAGCTGCTTTCAGAGCACAGCCCACAGATGGTAAGGAGGCTAAATAACTGGTCAGAAGATTACAGGGGTCTTTTTTGCTAGCAATGAGGCAGGACTCTGTTACTTTGCCTATATTCAGATCCAAATCACAGTTCTGGGTGACAGTCTCAGGGTTGAGGAGGAGCACTAGTATAGCAAAGCTTGTGGCCATGGTGGAGGGGAGACCCTCCTGACAGAATTAGGGCAGAAAAAAGTATTTGTGGTCACTCACAAACCAGAGCACAGGCTAGGAGAGTGGTAAATACCTCTCCTTGGATCATATCACCTTGTAGGAACTTAGAATTTATAAGTTCCTAGAAGTATCTCTGAAAACAGCTGCACAAAACCCCTGAAGTTTGGCACAGCACAGCCTCCACTCAGGAAGCAGAATCCTACTTTAACAAGGAATTAAAAGTCAAGTAATAGGCTGGCAAATAAGCCAACAACAGGAAAAAAGACTGATTACAGAAAGTTACTGTGGTGACAAGGAAGATCAAAACATACACTCAGAAGAAGACAACAAAGTCAAAGCTCATACATCCAAAGTCTCCAAGAAAAATACGAATTGGTCTCTGGCCATGTAAGAGTTCAAAAAGGATTTTGAAAATCAAATAAGAGAAGTAGAAGAAAAATTGGGAAAAGAAATAACAGTGACGCAAGAAAATAATGAAAAACAAGTCAACAGCTTGGTAAAGAAGACACAAAAAAAAATACTGAAGAAAATAACTATTAAAAACAGACTAGGCCAAATGGTAAAAAGAGGTCCAAAAAGCCAATAAGGAGAAGAATGCCTTAAAAAGTAAAATTGGCCAAATGGAAAAGGAGGTCTAAAGGCTCACTGAAGAAAAAAAATTCCTTAAAAATTAGTATGGAGCAAATGGAAGCTAATGACTTTATGAGAAATCAAGAAACAATAAAACAAAACCAAAAGAACAAAAAAGTAGAAGACAATGTGAAATACCTCACTGGAAAAACAAAGGACCTGTAGAACAGATCCAGGAGAGAGAATTCAAAAATTACTGGACTCCTGAAACCCATGATCAAAAAAAGAAACTAGAAAACATCTTTCAAGAAATTATCAAGGAAAACCACCCTAATATTCTAGAACCAGAGAATAAAATAGACATTGAAAGAATCCACTGATCACCTCCTGAAGGAGATCCCAAAACAAAAACTGCCAGGAATATTATAAACAAATTCAAGAGTTTCCAGGTCAAGGAGAAAATACTGCAAGTAGCCAGAAAGAAATAATTCAAGTAATGCGGAGCCATAGTCAGGACAACACAAGATTTAGTAGCTTCTACGTTAAATAATCAAAGGCTTGGAATATGATATTTTGGAGGGCAAAGGAGCTACTACAACCAAGAACCACCTACTGAGCAAAACTGAGTATAATCCTTCAGGTGAAAAAAGTGGACATTCATTGAAATAGAGATTTTTCAAACATTATTAATGAAAAGACCAGAGCTGAATAAAAAAATATGACTTTAAAATACAAGACTCAAGGGGAGCAAATCAGAAAGAAATCATAAGGAATTTAATAAGGTTAAACTATTTATTTTCCTACATGGGAAGATATTTGTAACTCATAAGACCTTTCTCATTATTAGAGCAGTTAGAATAAGTATATATAGACAGAAGACACAGGTGTGAATTGAATATGAAGGAATGATATCTAAAAAATAAATTTAAGGAGTGAGAGAAAAATGTACTGGGAGAAAGAGAAAGGGAGAAGTAGAATGGGGTAAATTATCTCACATGAAAGAGGTAAGAAAAAGCTTTTATAGTGGAGGGGAAGTGAGGTGAGAGGTGAAGGGGAGTAAGTGAAACTTGCTCTCATCGGAATTGGCTCAAAGAGGGAATAACACACACTCAGATACAGAAATCTATCTTATTGTACAGGAAAGTGGGAGGGGAAGGGGATAAGAGAAGGGGAGGTAATGGTGATAGAAGGGAAGGGAGATTGGGGGAGAGATATTCAGAAGCAAAACACTTTTGAGGAGGGACAGGGTAAAAGGAGAGAGAAAAGAATAAATGGGGGGTGAATAGGATGGAGGGAAATACAGTTAGCAACAGTAAGTGTGGGGAAAAAATGTTTGAAGCTAATTTCTCTGATAAAGGCCTCATTTCTCAATCATATAGAGAACTGAGTCAAATTTATAAAAATAAGAGCCATTCCCTAATTGATAAATGATCAAAAGTTATGATCAGTTTTCAGATGAAGTAATCAAAGCTTTCTATAGCCATATGAAAAAATAGTCTCATTACTGATTGGAGAAATGCAAATTAAAGCAATTCTGAGGTACTACCTCATACCTCTTAAATATAAAAATATATATTTTAATGTATGAAATTATATAAAATATTTTAAATATAATATATATTATAATCATATGTAATATATAATTAAATATTATATGTAATATAAAAAATTATAAAGATCAAGTAGAACTCTATTGAAAGAGGTATGAGACGACATCCCCAACCCACCCCTCTATGGATGTGGGAGGGAGGTACACAGTTTTAGATTTTTTTTCTATATATTGGTCAGTTGTGCTGATTTCTTTTTACCTCTCCAAAAAATGTAATTTGTTATATGGAATAGGTCTCTAGAAAGGGAAGGGGGGAAGAACACTTTGGATAACTATGATGATGTAAGAAACAGAAGGTATCAATAAAAACTTATTTTACAAAATAATATAAGCACTTTGAGGGCACAGACTAACTTTCTTTTAGCTTGTATTTGTATCCCCAGTGCTTAGCACAGTGTCTGGCAGAGAGTAAGTACTTAATAAATACTTGTTGCTTGTCTACCTGCCTCACCCTTCTCATCCCTCCTCCCTCTCACAAGAGATACTATAGAGTCATCAAAGTCACAATCAACTAACTTGCCAATTTTAGACAAATATGAGTTGGTTCCTTCCTAAAGTTTCCTTTCTCAAATTCTTCATCCTCTGTCCCCTACACAATAGGGAAATATTCAAGTGGGACCCTAAATTCATTTATTTGCAGGTGTTAAATAAAGAGGATATGGCTTGCATCAAAGTCTGAATATTTAAAGAGCAAGAGTGGGGTCCAACAGAACAGCAAAAACCAGACCCTAGCTTTTGCCCAGTGAGCTTATCAGAATCAGCCTCCTACTTTTTATGTAAAAAATATAGTTTCTAAATCAAGCAGATTTTATTTGCCTAATAAAGAAAGAATCAACCATCAAAACTGATCAAGGGCAATGTATAAATGCAAAACAGGAGTTGTAGAATTGTTTCAGTCAACTCAGGTTTGTACTCAGGTGTATATTGGCTCTACCTAAGAAAATAAGCACAAAACCTAAATGTCCTTTTGGACGGGCTTCAGGAGAAACTAAACCACAGGGAGACTTCTGCTCTGGTGTTTAAGAGAATGTATAGGGAATTAAACAAAGAAACTGTAGCCAAGTCCGGATTAATGCATCAATGAATGAATCTGTCTGGATATAAAAGGAAGAAGCTTCTGTTTACATGCAAATATTCTGGTAACCAAGTAACTAGTAATGACAGGAAAGGAAATGCAGAAAAAGCTGGGGATAATTCCTGGGCTCCATTCTTCACTCAGCCACTAACTCACTTTGACCTTAAGCAGTCTTTTTTTTTTTCTTTTTGTCTCTTTCCCCATATGTTAAACAGCGATAATACCACCTACCTTACACAGTAAGAATTAATATTTACAAACTATTTGAGCATGTTGGATAGTAGTTTTTAGTAAGAGACAGAAAAGCATTAAGTCACTTTAGTTACTGATGAATAAATGCTTACTTTGGAGAGACAAATGGAACTCTTCTGGATGCCAGGATAACATTTAAATCATACTTCCCAGGTATTCAGTGGTACCTCAATGGTACAAAAAAGCTCCCATCCCCAAAGAATAATTTCTCCCTATTAGACTGTAGTTTAGTTTATAAACTAGTTGTTTATAGTAATTCTCTACCAAAGTCCTACTCAATGTATCACTGTTGCATGGAAATAAGCCTGGGTTCCTGAGAGTTATGCCACTGGTATATAAGCTCTGGTAGATCTCACTAATTCCAAAAGGCTTTTAAGCAGAGGTCTGGGGGCAGACTACTGTTGCCTCAGAATTAACCTGGCAAAGGAGAGGGAGGTTCGTTACCACAAGGCTGAAAAATGGTTGGCCACACAGGTGCAAAACAGGAGTATGTCAGCAGTAGTAGTATCCTCACCAATGAAAATATTATCCTATCACCAATTATACCTTGCCAAACCCCAACCTTGGATTACTCTCACCATCTGCCTATTCTGATCCAATTTAAGTGCTGCTAAACAAAGAGAAGGAAATCAGAAAACCATGCTGACTAGGTCCACTACAAACCTACATTACAGGGATGGCTAGGTGGCACAGTGAACAGAGCACCAGCCCTGGAATCAGGAGGACCTGACTTCAAATCCGGCCTCAGACACTCAACACTTATTAGTCACATGACCTTGGGCAAGTCACTTAACCCCAACTGCCCCATCCTTCCCCCTCCAAAAAAATTAAACAAAACAAAACTACATTACATAATCTCAACTAGACCTTCACCACAGCAAGCAACCTCCCTAATCAATTCACTATCCCACAGACTACAGCAGCTGTTCAAAACATTCTTATCTCTCCTCAAACTTCCCACAAGACCCTTTCCCCCATACACTTTCAGATGAAGGACTTGTCTCATACAGAATTCAATGAAAAAATTGAGGCCACACACCAAGAGTTCCTTCTCTCTTCCTCTTCAACTGATAACACTCAAATGTCTTCTTCCATCATCTACTCATTCACTCAACACATGAAAAGGTAGTCCCTCTCTTCAATAAGGCAAATCCCTCTGCATACTTTAATCTCATTTCATCTTGTTGAGTTATGTTGTTTGTTTGTTTGTTTGTTTTTAACAAATTGCCTCCTCTTTCATCCCTGCTCTTTCTAATCTTCGATTAGCTGGATGCATTGTAAATTGACTCTCACACAGTGGGGTAATTTTGGTTCTCTTTGAGAATGAAGAACAATCAACCAACCAACCAACAATTCTGAAGGACTCATGATGAAAAATGCTATCCAGCTCCAGAAAAAGAACTGATGGAGTCCGAATGCAGATTGAAATATACTATTTTTCCTTTTATTTTATCATTTTTTGTTTGTGTTTTCTTTCACAGCATCACTAATATGGAAATGTTTTGCATGACTGCACATATATAATCTATATCAAATTGCTTGTTTTCTCAATGAGGAGAGAAGAGGGAAGGAATTTGGAACTCAAATTTAAAAAAAATGTTAAAATTTGTTTTTATATGTAACTGGAAAGAAATATTAAAAAAGATACCTCAAATCTTACCTTTTTCAAGAAGCCTTTCTTGGTGTCTTCCCTCTAAAATTACTTTCCATTAACACTACATATATCTTGTATGCATATTACTTATTTGCATGTTGTTTCCTTGTTGTCATGAACAATATTTTTCTCTCTTTTAAAAAAAAATCTACAATCTAAAGTTCTCAGGTCAGAAACAATTTGAGTATTGTGGAAACACAATCAGGATGACACAAGACCTAGCAGCTTCTACATTAAGAGTTCAAAGGGCTTGGAATATAATATTCCAAAAGTCAAAGGAGCTAGGATTAAAAGCAAGAATCACCTACCCAGCAAAACAGAGTATAATGTTTCAGGGAAAAATATGGTCATTCAATGAAATCAAGGATTTTCAAGCATTTTTGATGAAAAAACCAGAGCTGAACAGAAAATGTGACTTTCAAATACAAAAAGCAAGAGAAGCATGAGAAGGTAAACAGGAAAAAGAAATCATAAGGAACTTATTAAAGTTGAATTATTTACATTCCTAAATGGAAAAATGATCATTGTAACTCATAAAACTTTTCTCAGTATGAGGATAGTTGAAGGGAATATATATGTGTGTGTGTGTGTATGTATGTATGTATAGGAGGGTGTATGTGTGTATAAAATATATATGTGTGAATATGTGCATATGTATGTACATGTATACATAGAGGGCACAGGATGAGTTAAATATGAAGGGATGATATCCAAAAAAATAAAATTAAGAGGTAAGAGAGGAATATATTGGGAGAAGCAGAAAGGGAGACAGAGATTAGGGTAAATTATCTCATATAAAAGAGGCAAGAGAAAACTGATACAATGGAGGGGAAGAACAGGAAGGTGAAAGGGAATGGGTCAACCTTACTCTCATTGAATTTGGCTTAAGGAGGGAACAACATACACACTCAATTGGGTATCTTACCCTACAGGAAAATAGGGAAGAAGGGGATAAGAAAGGGGATGATAGAAAGGAGGGCAGATCGGGGGAGAGGGTAGTTAGAAGGAAACACTTTTGAAAAGGGACAGGGTCAAAGGAGAACATAGAATCAGTGGGGGGCAGGATAGGATGGAGGGAATTATAGTTAATCTTTCACAATATACCGACTATGGAAATGTTTTGTGCAACTACACATGTACAACCTATATTGAATTACTTATCTTCCCAGTGGGGGTGGGTGAGGAGGGAAGGAGGGAAAAAAAATCTGGAACTCAAAATTAAAAAAAAAATGTTTAAAATAAGGTTGGGAGGAGGGATGAGGGAAGATATATAAGAGAGAACAGATTGGGGGAAGGGGTATTCAGTAGGCTCACTATTTGGGGGTGGGGGTAGGGGAAAGATGGGGAGAAAAATTTGTAACTCAAAATCTTGTGAAAATGAATGCTGAAAACCCAAAATAAATAAATAAATAAATAAATGGGGGGGAATCTACAGTGCTTAGCATGGTACCTTGCACACAGTAGGTACTTAATAAATGCATGTTGACTATTCAAAGAACCAATGATAAGCATTATGATTAGCATATAATTATCCTCTACTAAAGATTTACTCTAATGTTTCATCATGGAGCAGAAATGAACTGGGTTCTTGTAGTCTATAACCTCAAAGTTGAAGCTCTAGCATGTCCTGTAGCAAGTTGGAAAGACTTCTGCCATTGACCAGGTAATACATTGTATGTATGTAGTTTAAGAATAAGCCTAGATAAATCTGGAAATGTTCACCCACTGGTTGGCCGTGTGTGATTAACTTGTCATCTACAGAAGCTCGCAAAGCCAATCTACAAAACTAGAAAGGGGTTGAGAGTTGTGTCAACGGAAGGAGTGCCCGCACCAACAAAATTTCAAATCTTTGAAACTCTAAAACATGGTTATTCTTTATAATGACTCCAAAGCTACTCCAAATAATTTTGTTTCTATTTCTGGATCCTTCTTAAAATTGGGGAAAGACTGAAAGAGCATTTAGGAACATATTTCCCCTTCTAACAGTTAATGTTTCTCAAGTACTTCCAAGTCTGCAAAGCACTTTCTGTATATAGTCTCAAAATTTGTTTTGCATGACTCCATATTTGTGATGAGTTTTGTATTTCTTGCCTTCTCAGTGGGTAGAGGAGAGGTGAGGGAAGGGAGAGATTTTGGAATTGGAAATAAAATGAAACTGAATTTTAAAAAACCTTAATTGAAACTACTTTTTTGTTGTTGTTTTGATATTACTGGGGGGGTTTCATCTTTTCTTACAAAATTACTACAACATAGGAGCAATACTGCCTGAGGAATTATACAGCATAAAGAAGCATCATGTATCTTGGTCTTTCCTGATTTAGGAAGGGAAGAATTTTGCTATTCAGAACCTTTTTCCTAGCAGATGCTTATACATTTAATGACATCTGAAAAATTTGACTAAAATCTTTCAAGGCAAGATCAACTTGTTTTTTCTTTACATGTTCTTATGGAATTTTAAAAAAAAGTGATTTTTCCTAAGTGGAAAACATCCAAGCATCCTCTACTTGCTAGTAGATCAATATTTTGAATTTTATTCTTGATAAAATGTCTTACACGTAGTAGATGCTTAATGTCAAATTTAATTAGTCTTCCTTTTCCAAAGATGAACATGGTAATACCTAAAAACCTTAATGAACCTAGTTAAGACTAACAACTCAGGAAGTCCCTTGAACGAAGAAGAATTTTGGTCCTGAGACACAGCTAGAGGCCTACTCTAAACAGATTTATGCTAGGATAAGCTTTCAGAAAGGGCAATATCTCCAAACTACTACAAAGAAAAAAATTAATCAAACTCAACTTGTCTTTCTTTTTTTAGACTAGACTTGTAGGGGCCAGTGTAGGGACTGGTGTGAGGATCTCCACTGAGCAACTTCCTTTGCCAATGCAACTAGGAATCTTCTCTGCAGCGTAGTCTTAAAAGAGTTGCCTATACAAAAGAAGCAACCTGGTATAGTACATAGAAAGCAATAGCCTCCTCATTGATCTGTTTCTGGCCTTGTCCCTCTCTAATTCATCTTTTTTATTTTATTTTATTTTCTTGGTTACATCATTCATTTCCACAAGGTTTAGAGTTACAAATTTTCTCCCCTTTTTGCCCCTACCCCCCAGTCCAGAACATTGGTCCCACTGTAAGGCCCCTCCCACAATCTGTTCCCTTTTA
>CM053594.1:58671308-58693496 GCA_028646575.1 Pseudocheirus occidentalis
GAGCATGTTATTCAGTATTACTGTGCGGAGCATGTTATTCAGTATTTACTGTGCGGAGCATGTTATTTAGTATTACTGTACCGAGCATGTTATTTAGCATTACTATACTTAGTGTATTATTATCTATCCAGGAAGTATATGAACACAATTACAAAACGCTTTTCACTCAAAGATCTAAACAACCGGAGAAATACTAATTGTTCATGGCAACATTGTAATGATTAACTATGACAGACTTAGCTCTTCTCAGCAATATAATGATTCAAGACAATTCCAAAAGACTCATGGTGGAAAATACCATCCACATCCAGAGAAAAAACTGATGGAGTCTACATACAGATTGAAGCATACTATTTTTCACTTTATTTTTTTCAGTTTGACCTAACAATACCACTACTAAGTCTGTGTCCCAAAGAGAACAAAGAAAAAAGAAAAGGACCTGTATTACAAAAATACAGCAGTTCTTTTTGTGGTTGAAAAAATTAGACATTGAAGGGATGCCCATCAACTGGAATGTTTGTACAAGTTGTGGTATATGACTGTGACAGAACACTATTTTGCTAAAAGAAATGATGAGCAGGAAGGCTTCAGAAAAACCTGGGAAGACTATATAAACTGAAGCAAAGGGAAGTGAACAGAACCAGGAAAACACTGTACACGTTAACAGCATATAGTGATGATGATCAGCTGTGAAAGACTTAGTTGCTCTGATCAGTACAACAATCTAAGACAATTCCAAAGGGCTCAGGATGAAAATGCTCCCCACCACTGGAGATAATGATAAACTCTGAATGCAGACAGGCTTATTTTGTCACTTTTTCTTGTTTTGTTTGCTTTTGCAACATGGCTAACTTAAAAATGTTTTATATGACTTCATATGTATAGAAATATCATATTGCTTGCCTTCTCAATGGGTGGGTCAGGGGCTAGAGGGAAGGAAAGAATTTGGAACTCCAAATTTTTAGAAATAAAAAAAAGCATATCGGTATCCTAGATAGTACTGAATGAACAAGAATTAATCAATGGACGTGTTGGGAGATATGGGTTCAAAGCTAGCTTAGTAAGTCTACGTAAGGCAAATCACAACCTCTCAAGAGTCTTAGTTTAATCATTTATAAAATATGGATAATAATACTATACCTCCTACATTAGACAACTGTTGTGAAGAAGTTGCTTTGCAAGTCCATTACACGTAAAGGGCTATGTAACTGAGTTATTTACTTACCTGCCTTTTCACACTATTATCATGGTATCCTCCAAGGATAATGTGACATTTTTAAGTTAGCACTCTATAATTCTACAAATTGATTGCTCTTTGGGTATTAAGTGGTATAAGAAAGCACTATGATAAATTAGAATAGTAGAGAAACAGTTTAAGCCTTATATTTTTTTTTAAATGGTATTTCAACACAGAAACTGTGGAAGGATCAAGTACCTTTGTTTTAGCAGCAACAAAGCAACAAAGTGAATGGAACACTGGGCTGGGTACCTGGCTCAACCATTGATTCATCCTGTGACTCTGTTCATGTTGCCCCACTTCTGTCAGCCTCAATCTCTTTATCTGTACAATGGGGATAATAATAGCACCTACCTCATAGGGTTGTTGTGAGTATAAAATGAGGTGATATATTTACAGTACTTTGCAAATAATATATGCATAAAGCACTTTGTAAAGTATTACATAAGTATTATTATTACTAATGAAAATTGTTAAAAATAATTATTATCAGTGAAATTTATCTTGATATCTCACTGTACCTGGTTTACATTTTAACTAACACTAAAAAGAGCTTCCCCGCCCCCTAGATAAAATCCAAAGGTGACTTTTAAGATGCCCATAAATTTCAGTGTCCTTAAACATTTCATGGACTACTTGGGCCATGGTAAACATCTATGACCTAAAATGTTCATATTTTCCTCTAGAAATTAGTTGTTTTCTCTAATGATAAGGACAATGAGCAAGTACTTGAATAGATGACACTGGAATGTTACGAGGCAGGAACTTGTGAATCAAGCATGCCTGAATGTCAAAGTGCTGTTGTTACTGTCATAAGACAAAATCAAGTGGAAGTAATGGAAAATGAAAAGTACTTAGAAATGAGCAATTCATTCATATAAAAATTCAATCCAATAAGTATTTATTAAGCACTTATGTGCCAGATGCTGGGGATTTTCAAGGTCCTAGAGACCTAAAGACAAAAATGAATCCACACCTGTGGTTTTTGTCTTTATTATTAGAGAAAATGAGATTATAGTACATTGGGAGTAAACAACATGTATACAGATAAGTAAATGTAAAAAATATAAAAAGTAATTTCTGGGTAGAAGCAGGGGTGGGAATTCCAATAGGCTTCCTGGGAGAGGTAGCACTTCCATGAAACCTCGGGAGCTAGGGATTCAAGGAAGTGGAGGTGAAAAGGAAGTACATTCCAAGCAGAGGAGAGAGCCTGGGCCAAGGCAGGCTCAGAGCCTGGAGACAGAATGTCATGGATAGGAAACAAGCAAGCCAGTCAACCAAGAATAATATGCAATAACCCTAGAAATGTAAGATAGCACCAGATTATTAAGATCTTTAAATATCAAAAAGAGGTAGCTGTATTTTACATTAGAGGGAAGAAGTAATCACTGTAATTTGAGGAGTAATATGATCTGACCAGTACTTTACAAATATCAAATTTGGCAGCTGCGTGGAAAATGAATTGAAAAGGGAAAAACAGGAGGCAGAATACAGGAAGAAAGCTATTGCAGTAGACCTAGAAGCAGTCCATTCAGCTGCCTCACACCTCCAGAAAAGCCCTTAAGTTCACAACAGACTGAATAACGATCAGATGGCAAAGTGAAGAAAAGACCTACTAATCACCTCTTGAAAGTTAAATAAGGAACTATAGTAACTGACTTCTTTCATCCCCAAATTACACAGTCAGAAGATAAAGAGCAATTCCCAATAAACTTTCTTTATACAGGCTCTACACAGGTCCTAGAAGAGAGTGGTGGCCATGTGAATGGAAAGAAGGCAACAGATGTGAGTTATATTGTATTGGTAGAATCAATAAGGGTTGAATGTAAGAGATAAGGGAGATGGAAGAATTTGGAATCATTCTGAAGTTGGGAAACTGGGTGACTGGAAAGGAAACTGGAAAGACAGTGGTACCCTGAACAGAAATAGAGAAGAGAGGCAGAAAGAAGGGTTCTTTTCAAATTCCAAAGAGAAACCAAAACATCCCAAGATACTACAATTATTTCAAGATCCTAAATATAAAACTATAATTTTAGTATTCGCTACTTTGGCACTTATGCATGTTTCCAAATTTCTAGCCAAAATTTAATGAGCTTTCTGTGATTTATTTATAAGCACCAAATATTATAACAAATCTCAATTTCTCAAAAATCAGACCAGTTAACTGATAGATGGAAAGAACTTTACAAGTGACTTCTTCTCCCCCAAAACTGCACAAAAAGTCAGTCAGAAGATGAAGGCAATAAGAAAGAGAGCTTCTGAAACAAAGCCAGTACCAGCAAGAGAGATAGATCATATGTAGCTTTTAAAGCTCTGTATAGATTGCAAGAGTGAAGAGTCCCCTGAGAAAGCCCCAGGGTAGAGATGTTGGAAACCCAAGGAATGCCAGCAGGTATCAGGATAACTAAGGTTATCACAGCACTGAGGCACAGTCCAAACCCAGTTGTCCCTAAAACTCTGATGTGGAAGTAAGAGGACCATGAAGGCACAGAACTGAGTCTCAAAGATCCAAAGGGGCCAAACCTGAAAAGTAGAGTTCACACAAGAATTCAGGAGACCCACTGTTGACTACCATCACACCCAAAAGTCAGCAAAGGGCAGATCCTGATCCTTGCACAAAGTCCTAATTCAGGAACTAAAACTGGAGAGATGAATAAATCAAAGAAAACATCAATATATAATGGATTTTCACAAGAACTTCTAGTCCTTGAATACTTGTACAAGAAATGTAGCATAAGATAAAAAATTAAGTAAAAACTCTGAAGGAAAGAATTGAAAGGAAGGAGAATAAGTAAGTAGTTTACCCAAGAAATGAGATTCCTGAACAGCAGACCAAACAGAAATCAACAACTCCATGAAACAGCAAGAAAAATCAGAATAAAATACAAGAAAAAATACTATGTCATATCAAGAACAACAAATGAGAAAAACCAGTCAAGGAGAGATAATTTAAGAATTTCTGGATTCTGAAAACCATGATTTTTTTTAAAAGCCTGTACTTCAAGAAATAATTAATGAAAAATTGTCCAGATTCATTAGAACCAGATGGCAAAGTGAAGAAAAGACCTACTAATCACCTCTTGAAAGAATTCCCAAAAGGAAAGGCAAAAGATATATGCTTACAATAAAAATAATGTACCCTGGGTATAATTCTTTGAGGTTGGGGAGTTGGGGGGGAAAATGGAACTTATATGGAAAAAGTCTTCAAACATTTCAGATGAAAAGACCAGAGCTGAGTCAGAATTTTGAAATAAAAATACAATAGTCCAAAGAAATCTAGAAAGGTAGATTTGACTATTTGTAAAGAACAAAATAATGATATAGTGTGAACAGAGAGAAGAAAAGAAGTGAACTTTAAGAACCTTAATATCTTCAAAGGCTATTAAGGGAGTTAAATAAGAAAAAGAGAAGATCTAGGAGTGGATTTGTTCTTTTCCTCTGAGAGAGGAAAGAGAAAGTGTAGAAAGAAGAAAGAAGGAATAGAATTTTCTATTTCTCATAATTGGGCTACATGAGAAGTGTAATGTCCATCTGAAATGAAGAAGAGTGGAACACACACACACACACACACAAATAGTTTGGTACAGTTTGGTGTAGAAATACATTGAAGTCACTGAGGAAGCAAGTGGGGATGAGGAAGAGAGTGTTTAAGAGAAAGGCCAACACAAGGAGGGAATAGTAAGCAAAACCAACTTCCTGATCCTGAAGGGAGAATTAAAATGAGAAGGGAAAAAAAAAAAGAACTAGAATCTAAGGAGTCTTAAGAATGCCTCTTAAAACAACTGGAGAATAGCCAGACAAATATTATTGATTTATAAGAAATGATAAGAGAGATGATTTCAGAGAATCCTAGGTAATATGAACTGACAGAGAAAAATGAGCAGAACTAGGATAACAATTTACATAAAGACAACATTGTAAAGAAAAATAACTATGAAAGACTTAAGAACTCTGATCAAAACAAAGACCAGCCATGTCTCTAAAACAGAGATGTCAAACACTCAGCCCAGATAGCACTCCCATATATGGTAGGAACCAGATTAAAATGTAATTTGGAAATATTTTTCAAAATAAGTAAAAATGCAATTAAAACAAAGATGATATTAAAATGTGGTTTTTTAAGTCAATATGTTTCCTGCAGAGAATTATGCACACATTAGTGGTCTCTGTTTCTGTAGGCGTTTGACATCACTGCTCTAGAAAACCCTGATGAAGCTTAATCAGTAAACCCAAAATGCAGAAACATACATATTTGGACATGGCTACTATTATGTGGGCTCATTTTGCTTTTCTATGTTTATTAGTTACAGGGTTGTTTTTTCCCCCTCTTTTAGTTAACAGAGGAGAGAAGAAGAGATAGGGGGTCAGGGAAGGTTAGTAATAGTGAGGACATTAAAAAAAAAAGCACTGTACTTTGTAAAAAAAAAAATAACACACACAGAAATGAACAAAAGGAAGCTTGGAAGGAAGCACAGACAAGCAGAACAGTAATGTGTAAAATGTGTTATATACATACATATATATATTTTTTTAAAGCATGCAATGTGAAATGGAGGTTTCATTTTATAGAGAATCCTTTTTGTGTTCTTTATTATGGGAATATTCTTTCTGGGGGAGGTATTTAAGTTCAGAACAAAAAAATCCTGGGCTCAATTTTTTCCCAATGAAATACAAATCTGATTTTATAGTGGAACTCAGTGGGGAAAATGGTATTCAACTTGACAGAAATTAGCTGAAAGCAAACTTAACTAGAATACATTTACTGCTCTAAAGGAGTAGTGTAAAAACCACAAGAACAAAGAAATGGAAAATTGTAAATAGTTTTCTTTCTGTTCTTCTGCTGTCCATTCCTCCATATTTTTTCTTCCGTCTTTTTTCTACAGTTCTTTTTCTTTTTCATTCCCAGAATTCACTAACATAATGGAGATTTCCAAGGGAGCATACAACCGGGGGTAATGGGTGGGAGGTATGGTGTCAAAATCAATCAATCAACCAGCATTTATTAAACACTACATCAGGCATGTGCTAACAGTGAGAGTGCCTGCCCTCAAGCAGCAACATGTACATATAGTGTATCAGATCATTTTCCCTCATGAAAACTGATACATTGTAGAAATTAATGTTTCTAAAAAAAATGCAGTTTATAAAAACAAAACAAATCATTAAGTACCACTGTTACAGACCAATATTTCCCCAGCAGGAGAAAGATTTGACTCAATTAGAAGACAGTCCATGGAGTCCTAACTGACAAAGAAGAGACCAGAGTTCCAAAAAGGGGTGTGACTAAGGATAGATGGCCTATATTTCGATCTTTTTATAAATGTAAATTTTTAATGCCAGAAAGTCCCCCCTTTAAGTAGGCATAGGTGTTTTATTCTAAGGTCCTTCAAGTTACACGTACACTAAAGGTCCAAAGGTTCCAACAGGCCAACAACACATAGGCCACACAAGTTTTAAACTCAAGGAATAAAAATTCATAAGCCTTCCTTACGACACAAATACTTAGTCTCAGTTCTGCCACAATTTCTGTCTGTCAAATTCTCAGGTGACTAAAGGGGAACTATATGATTCTTCTTGTCCCCCTCCTGCTCTAAAAGAATGATTCTAAGCTCATAGGACAAGAAAGGATTTAGAAATAGAAGGGGCCTTCTAGTCAATCAATTCTTGCCTTCTTTGGGAACTTAATTCCTTAACCTGTGCTTGCCCATGTGGAATGGATCAACTCTCAGCTTACAAATGAGCACACTGAGGCCCAGGGAAATTACATACCCTGCCCAAGGTCACAATGTCAGTAAGTCACAGTGCTGGAATATATACTTTGCCTGCAGATCCAGTGCTTTTTCCAGTTAATAGCAAATTGCCTCATTTTCTTAAGAATCCTAGAGAGAGTATAAAGAAAGAGTGAATGGTACTTGTCTCTTGTCCTCATCAAAAACTTGTAAAGTGAAGGAATGTGGACATTAAGGAAGCCTATGAATTAGTGTGCCTCATAATCTGATTTGTTTTCTCTTGCTTTAGGAAAAATAAAATATATGAAGAATACACATTTGCCCTAATAATGACACACAGTTAAATGGGTAACCCATTAGGTTGGTCTACATTGGATAGGTTCTACAATGAACACCTAGAAATAAATACAAAAAGATGGCTTACATCTAGGTAATGAGTCTCTATACTGTCATACTAGTTCATCTTTTTAGCAGCAACATTCTCCTAATAATGCTAATTAGCTACAAAGCAAGGGATACAATGATTAGACATCAAAGGAGTGAGCTGTGGCAGGCAAAAAGAATAAATCTTATTAAGATGTATTAAGAGATAGGATACAAAACAAAAAAAGATTTTATGCTGTCTTCTACTCTGGTTAGATCATATCTGCACTTATTTGCAGTCCTAGATGTTATATTTTAGGAAGAACAGTGATAAGCTCAATGACTTCCATTGGTGTTGACCATGAGAGTGAAGGGCCCTGAGATCATGCCATATAAGGACTGGTTAAAGGAATGTTTAGCCTGATGATAAGATGATTTAGAAGAGACATAGCAGCTTTCTTCAGGTTTTTGAACAGCCAACATTTAGAAAAGAAATAAGATTTGTTCTGCCTAGTTCTAGAACACTAAAGGTCCTTCCAACTCTGAAATTCTATGAATCTCAATGAAAGTCACCCAAAAGGAAATAGGAAGATGAATGGCACGTACAAGCAGACTGCAACATATTACCAATAAAGATTTGTACAAGATGTGATAAAAAATTCATGAAAGTAGTTTATTGCAGCTCTTTCTGTGGTGGCAAAGAATGGGGAAAATCCTTAATGTACTGAGGAATGACTAAACAAGTTATATTATAATGTGATGGAATATGTAAGAAATGATGAACAGGAGGGTTTCAGAAAAGCCAGAAAAGACCTGTACAAACTGAGACAAAGAGAAATGAGCAAAACTAGAAAAACAACATACATAATAATAGCAATACTGTAAAAATAATAAATTGTGAAGGCCTTAGTAACTCTGATCAACACAATTATCCCACATAATTCCAACAACCCAGACTTAAATTTACTATCTCCAGAGGGCAGCTAAGTGGCACAGTGACAGAGCACAAGGCCTGGGGTCAGAACTAACTTCCTTAGTTCAAATCTGGTCTCAGACACTGGACAAGTCATTTAACCCTGCTTGCCTCAGTTTCCTCATCTGTAGAATGAACTGGAGAAGGAAATGACAAACCACACTACAATCTCTGTCAATAAAACCCCAAAATGGGGTCACAAAAAGTCAGACACTACTGAAAAATAACTGAACAAAAACAACAAAAATCTATCTTCAGGTAAGACAAATGAAACTCAGAATGCAGATTGAAGTATCTTTTTCTTTCCTTTCTTTTTTTCTTCCTTCCTTCCTTCCAACATGGCTAATACAGAAATTTGTTTTTATATGACTATATATTTTTGTTTTTCTTGCCCTCTCACTGGGTGGGGAAGAATTATAATAATAATTATTGTTGTTCAGTCATGTCCAACTCTTCACGACCCCATAAACCATACTGTCTGTGGGGTTTTCTTGGTAAAGATATTGGAGTGGTTTGCCATTTCCTTCTCCAGTGGATTAAAGTAAAAAGAGATTAAATGACTTGCCCAGGACCACACAGCTAGTAAACATCTGAAGCCACATTTGAACTCGTCTTCCTGACTCCAGAAGCATCACTCTATCCACTGAACCACTTAGCTACTAACATTTATACAGCACCTACTATATGACAGGCCAGGCACTGTGCTAAATGCTTTACAATTATTATCTCATTTGCTCCTCACAACAACCTTGACAGGTAGTGCTATCATTATCACCATTTTACAGCTGAGGAAACTGAGGTAAACAGAGGTTAATTGACTTGTTGAGGGTTCACACAGCCAGTAAACATCTGAGGCTGGATATGAAGTCATGTCTTCCTGATACCAAGCCCTATACTCTACTGTACCACTCACTGCCTCTAGGAGGGGAAGGAAAGAATTTAGAACCGGGGAAAAAAAGGATTTAAAAAGTCTCTGTGGAAGGAAAGATGAGAAGAAAGGAAGGAAGAAAGGAAGGAAGGAAGGGAGGGAGGGAGGGAGGGAGGGAGGAAGGAAAAGTGGGGCAGCATGGTATAACATAGCATGCTGACTTGGTAGATACAGATTTGAATCCTGGTTCTGACACTAAGCTATGTGACTACAGGAAAATTATAAACTCATATAACTTGTTTCCTCATTAAGAAAATGAGAATATTTGGAGTATCTCCTTTACGTGGTTGTTGGAAAGAAAGCACTTTGCAAACTTTAGAAACTTCAATGAATCAATGATCACAGCAGTGTAAGGATTCAATTGCTATAGATCATAAGTGATCTGGGCTGCATCATCTTGTGCAATTTTGCTCTTGTCCTTCCCATAGATTTTTCCACATAACAAGTACTTGATGTACTGGAATCCTTCCTGTAGGTCTTTTTACTTTGTGGGCACCAAGAGAGAATTCTGACTATAGACCTATCAAGTCTAACTCTTGTCAAATGACTGTCCATATCCTTTTCTAATTATATGACATTCCTCACACCACTTCCTACACATGGGTTGTCAGGGGAAGATTGTTGCAGCCCACTTGCTCCTACCAAGTGTGATTAATTCTAGGTGTCACATTTTAGGAATGACATTTGGTCTCTCTCTCTTGCCCTTCTGGTTACTTGCGATTTGGTTTCTTCAGAGGTTATGATGTGCCAAGATTTGTCACTGAGAGACATCAAAAAGGCAGGTGTTTGTAGTAGGTTTAAAAGAACTGTCCAACTTCTTGGAAGCGATTCAGTCCCATCTCTTCCACCTTTTAGTTGGCAATTAAGCATAAGCAAACTTTAAAGTGCTGATATGAATGAATGAAAAAAGTATTTAGTAAGTGCTTATTATGTGCCAGGCAAGGTAAGCACCCATATAAAGATGTGCTGTTCTTATTGTCTGTCTCCCATCCAAAACTGATCTTTCTTTTTTTTTGCTTTTTGGAGAGGGGAAGGTAGGGCAATTGGGGTTAAGTGATTTGCCCAAGGTCACACGGCTAATTTTTTCTGTTAAGTGTCTGAGGTCAGATCTGAACTCAGGTTCTCCTGACTCCAGGGCCAGCGCTCTATTCACTGCACCACCTAGCTGTCCCCAAAACTAATCTTTCTAAAGCACAACTCTGAATTTCTGTGTCAGGTGACCAACAAGATGGAGGATTAGTCATTTTCTCCAATCTTCATGACCTGTCAAACCTCTCCAAAATAAGAATTATGAACAAGAAGTAAAGCAATTACAGCTGTTTCTATGTGCTAAAGGGACCAAGAACCCTCAGGAATGAACAGCACAGAAGGCTAATCCCTAACACATTTATTCAGCACCCCTTCCCCATCAGCCCCCACATTTTGGCAGGGACATATGACCTGACCTGACGCAGGTTTGTGGTATGAGTTCCATCAGTAAGTCCCTTACTACTGTTGCTGCAATCTCTGCCAGTTAACTACATTCTCCTTTACCCTTATCCCATTCTGAGAAAGCTAACAAGAGGACTCAAATCTGCCCTCCTCCATCTATCTGGCAGAGGTGGGGGTACAGGAAAACAAGCAGTTCGTTCTGCCTGAGGTAGCAGCATTCAGTCACAGAACTAAGAAACCCAGGCAACTGGGGCAGGGCACCAGCAGTTAAGAGGTTGGAGGTGGGCAGCATTCTACCAGGCCTGAAGGAAGGGGACTGGTGTCTACGTGAGGCTAATTCAATACCCATCATCAGGGCAGAGAATGAGGCTAATGAAAAGGAAAATGAGATAGTTTTGAGGTCTGAAGAGAACTGCTATCAAAGGGAAAGAAATGCGAGTAAGTGATAGGGGAATATGAAAACAAAAGAATGAAATTACCAAAGATCTTAGGAGGAAGAAAACTCAGTTAAAAATCTAAAGCATAAGTCTAACCATCAATCCACTGCTCAAAAAGTTTCAGAGGCTCTTCTTTATTTGCCTCTAGTATAAAACAAAAGAGCCTCTGGCATTTAATATAATTTTATTTTTTACAATCTCACTCCAGATTACTTTTTTCAGGCTTAACTACACATACCCTCTCTATAATTCTAGCCAAAATGCTGTTCCTCAGACAAAATATTCTACTTCCCATGGCCATGCCTGTCTCCTACACCTGGGATTCATTTGCTCCTTATTGCCACCTCATAGAATCTCTAGATTCCTTCAAAGTTTACCTTAAATGCTGCCTCAGATGCAAAGCCTCTTCTGATTTCCCCAACTCCTAGTGCCTCCT
This sequence comes from Pseudocheirus occidentalis, assembly GCA_028646575.1. Classification (NCBI taxonomy): domain Eukaryota; kingdom Metazoa; phylum Chordata; class Mammalia; order Diprotodontia; family Pseudocheiridae; genus Pseudocheirus; species Pseudocheirus occidentalis. The sequence goes on from CM053594.1 coordinate 58,682,843, forward strand.
CCCTTCCCCATTACCTTGTATTTACTTTGTACTTACTTATATGTGTGCATGCTCCTTCCCCTGTTTGAATATAAGCCTTGGCAGCAGGAACTGTTTTGTCCTTGTATTCTCATGGCCTAGTACAGTGTCTGGCATTGTGACTAATAAATACTTGTTGACTATTATATAGGAATAATAATGATAATAGAGTTTATATAGCACACTTTATAAATATTATCTTATTTGATCTTCATAAAAACCCTGGGAGGTAGGTGCTATTATTGTTTTACAAATGGGGAAACCGAGGCAGACAGAGATTAAGTAATTTGCCCAGGATCACAGAGATCCAGTAAGTCAGAGGCAGGATTTGAATTCAATTCAGGTCTTCTTGACTCCAGATCTAACACTCTTACTTTCCATGCCACCTAGATGTCTACTAAGAGTAAGAAATAACAGATAAACAGCCTGGATATAATACAGGCATCCACAAAATATTAAAATAACTAAAGGAAGGCCTCTAGTGTGTTAGGAAAATAGTCCATAGAGGATCTATGGAAAGAAATGGGCAAAACCCATATAGATTAAAGTGCATAGCTTAGTTGTGGTCTGCGCCAGGTAGAGGAAGTACCTATGCTGTGAGATTATAGCTCAGTCCTACTGCTTTGTAAATGCCCTTCACTGAATCGCCCTGCAGTTCATCAATCATTTCCATGCATTGGTAAGATCCCATACAGATAAAGCAAACACCAAAGAAAGTTCTCCTTCCCCCTCCTCCATCTCCTCCACCCATTAATGTATGTCCACTATGCATTGTCTATGAAACTGTTCCCTTCAGCTAATATCAGTAAATCAAATATACTGCATATTAGATTGCAAGAAGCAAAGTTAACTGAATTGCTCTTATTCTACTGTAATGATTTAGTGCCACACAAAATAAATATTTACATTAATGTATGGTTTTCATGTCCAAGTTAACAACAACAATGTTGTAAAAGGTTCTAACCAACAGCCTTCACACTGAAACATTGAATAAAGGTGCCAGCAGAATGTAGTTTCCCCTACTAATTCTTGTTTTTTGTTAAAATGTACACTGGAAATCTCTTATTATGAAAACAATTTCCCCTAATGGAACAGTATCACCTCACCAAAGATCTCATATAATTGGAATAATAGTTTTGTATAATAAAGTTCAAATTTAGAATACGAGGAGAAAGTTGCCATATCTACCGTCACTAAGAGCAGATCCTAAATATAACAAATCTGTGTTCATAATTACAAAAGGCAAAATACTCTGAATTTCATTTTGTTTTAAAGACAAATTATATATTATCTGATTCACAACATGCCAGGCTTATTAGCTTTGTATTTGTATATTCTAGAAGTATGTCTACTGATAATCTAGTGGGAAAGTCAGAACCATTTTAGGAAATTCATTAATTCATAAGTAGCAAAAACAAGAATAAAGCAGTAGCAAGGCAAACAACAAAGACTCAAAGCACAAAAGCCAAATTCATGCTCCAGGCATTAGAAATATAATTCCAGGACAAAGAGTTGAGATGAACTAAAACTGCTTCTGAGGACTGACTTCAAGTTGTGGCGTGTACCTCAGGACAGTCCTATGCTCCAAATGGCCTATTTCCAAACTCCAACGGAGCTGGCATTCAAAAGAGAGATAAAAGAGAAGGGAAACTGGTTTCAAAATGTTTGCAGCAAATAACTTCTGCCTGCAGTTTGGCCATTCAATACAACCTAGCAATGAACATGATGCTCTAGTACTGAGTTAGAGAAATCTCCATTTATGGTACAGACTGTGGTACAGAATTTGGTTCAAAATTGTTTTTTTCTTTTTTTTCCATTGACTTGAAAAATTTTTTTTTCATTCCATACCTACAGTAGTCATTTGACCTAAGTTTGTACCTAACTTTGAAGTCCCCACCCTAAAGCAACTTTTAGAAACTGAATTCAATAGTGGAGGCTGTATGGTACAATCTAAAGAATCAAGCTTTAAAATCAGAAGATGTAGAGCAGAGTCCTACTATGTACCTGACTGTGTTACTGGAGTCTCATCTCTGAGCCAGATAAGGGCAATCAATACTAAGGTCCTTCCACCCTTTGGCATTCTGTGATGTTTATGGATTTTCCCCCCTAAATCAAATTATTTCAAGTTCATCAATTTGACCAATCAAAAAAGTATGAGGCTGACTCCTATGTGTTGAATACTTTTTTTTTTTTGTTAACCAGCAGGGAATATTTTTTAAACAATCATTTTGAGTTAGTTTCTATCTAGCTATTTACAATCAACTCATTATCTAAAGTCCAACTGATTCTGCTTTCAACTAGTAACTGCTGGCCTAATCTACCAAACTAGCAGTTTGTTACATTTCCTACATAGCAAAATATGGCACAGCATATTAGAATTCCACTCAAGAATTTCCATTCATAAAGTTTTTCTACATAGTAAGTTCAAGTTTTTCAGTGCCATCCAAATCCCCCTTTGTCTTCTTGCTATGAAGCTTTCTGAACAATAATAACTTACATCTCTATTGAACTTAACCAAACAAGGCAGAGAGTTAAGTTGTTGCAAATATTATTATCCCCATTTTACAAGAGAGGAAATTATTCTCAGAAATACTGTACAGGGTAAGAAAGCTACTAAGTAGCAAAGAAGAACCACATGATCAATTCCTTCTTTGTCTTGAACTTTCAAAGGTTATTCTGTCATGGTCTTCCTCTCTTATTTGATACTTCTTGTCTCTCCTACACTCTCTTCTCCAGCCTCCATTCCAATTTGGCTGATGTCCCTATACCAACAAAAATGTGTTGTTCCCCCCCCCCCCTTTTTTGTCTATGCCTACTTTCCCAGTGATCTTATGGTTCCTAATACATTTGAATAAAAATGGATCTCAAATACATCTCAAGCTCCAAACCTCTATCTTAACTAGAAACTATGTCCTGCAGGGAAGCATCTAATCACCATCTAGTTTAAATGAGGGGAAGATACGGCACTTAAAAAAAACACACCACTCTGCTCCTAGTTTAAGTACAGCCTCTAAAAGCAACATGACTGCCCAAATTCTCCTAAATTAGTTAAAGTTAATTTTCTTAATTTAAAAATTAAAAGCACAGGATAAAATGTATTTATTGTTTGGGGATATTAAAAATGTTTAAAATAATAAATATTACGCTAAGGGATCTTCCATGTCTATGACTAAATGATGAAAATAATCACTCATTTTCTCATATTTTTAAGTCCCTTAAGGTCCTCTACAATGTTGATAGTAATAGCCTATGATTTGCAAATGCGTTAGTAACCTTTAATCTAAAGGTAAGATTTAAGGAAAATGGTATAATAAGTTGAGGGGAGCAAGTGGATAGGAAGCCCTAAGGCACAAAATTAAGCTCCAGTTAAAGTTTCACAATTTAACTCACTATGATTTATATTTATATAAATCATGTTTTAATAGCAAACACTGATAAACTATAAATAATGTGGTCATTTTAAATTAAAGTGAAGGATCTCTTCTCCAGTGGTAACCAGGCTCTTGACTGGAAGCTGGAAATTTATGAATTGCCTAAAACTTGCTCTTTTACTTTGGGTAATTAAATTATTCATTAATTTCTCCTTTTGAGAAGTAGGAAGCAAGGCTCACTAGTTTATTTGGGATGGTTTTATATAAAGTGTTCAATAACTGGCTACTTTTATGGAAACATGTTAAAGTGTAATTTATAAGTTATTATTTGTAAGTTATTTTGAGTAATATTCAACTATTATTCAGGCTCCAATCAGCCGAAATATAGTGTATCCCAAAAGTCTTAGTGTAGTGCTGTTAAAGCTCAAAAATTCTCAGAATATTAAAAACACCCAGAAAGATACTGGGTCTAAGGCTCTGGGATATAAGCTGGTGCAAAAGTCTTAGCACTGTTTTAAGTTTCTGTTTTGTTGTTTAGTCATGATCCCATTTGGGCTTTCTTGGCAAAGATACTAGAGTGGATGCAAGTTCCTTCTCCAGCTCATTTTATAGATGAGAAAACTGAGGCAAACAGAGTCAAATGACTTGTCCAGGATCACACAAGTGTTTGTGTCTGATGCCACATTTAAACTCAAGTCTTCCTGACTCCAGGCCTAGCACTATATCCACTGCACCACTTAGCTGCCCCCATTGTTTTAAGCTACTTGAGCTTTACTAGCTATGACATATTGACTGTCCCAAAAGTCTAGTAACCAATTACTAAAACAGCACTAAGAATTTTGGGAGAGTCTGTATCTCAGAGCCTCATACATAGGCACTTTTCTTTCACTGCACTTTTAGAGTAGCCTTTTACAATCCAATAAAGGTGCAAGAAAACTAGCCAAGTACATAAGCCATTCAAGCTATCTATCTTCTCCCATTAAGGTACATAATGAACAGTGAAATTAATTCAATCAACTCTCCCTTCTGCAGGTTTACAACAAATTATTACTTGCCCTGAATGAGGTGAGTGCCTATTTCCAAAGTTAGTTCTTATCTTTTAAGGCTGAGCAATGGGAGAAAGGAATGGGAAGTATATTCAAATAGGCAGACAGGAAGTTTTTTTCCTCTTAAACTATGATACCTCTTTGCTACAAGTTTAAACTAAAAACCACTACAAAACAATGTTTCAATGCTTGAATGAAAGGGTGGAAACAAACAAAAACATATAAGGAGCTGGAGTAAAAGAGAGAGTGAGAAAAAAAGTTGGAAATTAGAGGTCTCATTGGATCATACACAGAGAGAGGAAAGACACTTCTGAGGCTACTATTGAGTTCAACCACCTCATTTTAGAGCTGCAGAAACTGAAACCCAGCAAGATTCAGTGACTTGCCCACACAGTGTCACAGGTGGGGTTTGAGCCTAGATCCGCTGGAAGTCAGTGCTCTTTCCCACTATACCATGTATTTTGCTCAGATTTTTTTTTTAAACAAAGAAGGCAAGAATTAAAACTACAGTAGTCACACTGAGAGGGATTTGATATAAAAATGGAAGAACAATGTAAGCGGCTGTCATTTCACAAAGGATGAAAATGGCTAGAAAACAAAAGAGGTGGGAAAGAGAGAAAAATGAAAAATCAATTTAAAGAAGTATTGAAGTAATCCATTATCTCCCGTCATCCCCCCACCCTTTAATTTATATTCCTCCCATACCCCCAGGAGTTTAAAACTGGAAAACGACACTTGTTCAGTCATGGGAATAGCAAGAATAACATGAGATTAGAAGTCTCATTTAAGTGTCTAGTTCAAAAGTGTCATTCTGCCAACGCCCACTCACTATAAGACTAAAGTTAGGACAGAGATTCCATTTTGGGGTCTTGGAATCTGTTTTAAAACAAACTGCAAGAAGAAACACACTATAAACTACCCAGATGAAGAGGAGTTTGATGTCGGCAATAGCTGTGTGAAAATCATAGAAAGAGAAAAAGAAATGCGGGGAGCTAGCTTAGTTGGGACCGCTTTTTCTAAGACTAAGGGAAGGTGGGAGGGGATGAAAAGTACCTATGCTATGGGGAGAGCGTTTTGTTTTAGGTCTGAATAACAGGGAGGGGGGAGATGCCAAGGAGGTTCCGGGTCTAGGTCTGGAGACACCGTCTTTTTAAAAGCGGGCTACGGAGAAGGAACTTTGTCAAGTGCCCGATCCGTCCAAATACGGAGGCAGCTGGAAAGAAGGCAGGAACCGGGGCGGGGGCCCGGCCGAACCACGCTGGGGGACCTCGGACTGGAGTGGGAGGGGAAGAGGGGGAGGCAGGGACTCCCCAAAGAGGGAGGAAGTTGTGGCAGAGCCTGGGCGGCGACCAGACGGGAGGGGGCTAAAGGGGGGGAGAGTGCAGCAGGGGAGGAGCCAGTAAGTAGAGTGGGGTGGAGGGGCGCCCTCCGGAGACTCTCTCCCAGGGGGAGGGAAGGGAGAAGGAAGGAATAGGGGGGCGGGGGGAAGAGTCCCAAAGTCAATGTCAACTCTGCCGAACTCTGTCAAGTACTTAAAAGAAAGTAAGCCGGGTCCTAGAGTAGGGGAGATGGAAAGAAAGGGGGACGGGAGTGGGGAGGAAATGCCCCCCCAGCCGGCGCCTGCTGGGGTTCCGATGCCTAGGAGGAGTGCGAGGGGAGCACAAAATGGAGTGGGGTGGGGTGGGGGTCCTCCCGCTTCTCCGAGGCTCCCCCGCCCCCGCCCAGCCCGACCCTGGACCAGTGCTAGTGAGGGTGTCGGGCAAGGCGAGAGTGACAGCGAGTTCGGCGTGTGGCGAGCGGAGGGAGCGTGTGCGCGGGGCCCGGACCCGCCCGGAGCAAGGGAGGAGGCCCGACAAACTTTCCCCTCCGAGTCGGGCCGGCCAGTTCGGGGTTCGCTTGCTCGCATCGGTCACCTGCAGCGGCGGCTGGGGCCGCGGCGGCGCTGCCTCTCGCGGGCTCGGCCTGGAGTTCGGGCTGTGGCTCTGGCGGCGGCGGCGGCGGCGGCGGCGGCGGCGGCGGCGGCGGCGGCTCCGGCTGCGTGTTGCTCCCCGTTGGTAAGTAACAGTCTCCACGGCTACTGTCTCTATGGCGGCGGCAGCGGCGGCGGCGAGGCCGCTCCCGCTCCTCCTCCTCCTCCCTCCTCTAAGCTCCTCCTCCTACTCCTCCTCCCTCCCCTGTCCTCGCGCTCCGAGCCCGAGCCGGAGGGAGCGCGCGTGCGCGCACCCCTACCCAGCCCGAGCCTGACCAGGCGCTTCCTACCCTCGGGAGGGGGAGGGGCAGAGAAGAGGGAGGGAGGAGAGGAGGGTTGTTAGCGGCAACTGTTACCACGTTCCACTCAACCGTCATTCTCCCTACTCTGTGCATAACGGGCGGAGGCTCAGTCTCGCCGTCTCATTGGTCCTTCTGGGTGTCCGTCAAAGCTTGAGTTCGAGCCCGAAGTCTGACCAACCGTGGAGAAGGTAGGGGCGGGCCTTGAAAGTTGGCGCTTGACTTAGAGCTTCCTGGAAAGGGGGTGGGGAGAAGGGAAGAGAAAAGGGGGAGAGCTGAAATAGGAAAGGGGAGAGGGTTGAGCGGGTGAAGGAAGGAGAGGGAAGGGTTTAGGGCAGAAGGGAAGAGGAGAGAAGAAATTTGAATGAGCAGGAGCAGAGTGAGAGTTGAGGGGGACGAGTGCGGGCGAGGAATGGGAGGTGTGAAACGGGTGTCCTGGGCCTGCAGAAGACTACTGAGGCTCTTTCAAAATGGGGGAGGTGGGAAGGGGGCGGGGTCTTAACCGAGAAACCAGATAAGAAGGGAAAGTTTCCTGATTTCCCTTTAGGCTGGTGCTCTCCTCCCATTTGTAATTTAATTACGTTGTGTTTAATTACGTTATACATATTCACCTTATATTTATGCTATATATTATATTATTATATATATATTCACCTTATATTTATGCTATGTATTATGCAATATACTATATTATATAGATTTATCTTCCATATCAAACGTATACAAGATATTCCAAAAGTTTAAACTATTAAAGCTTACAGTTTCACTAAAACTTTTGCATCATCCTCTTGAGTATGTGTGTAGGTAGCTATGTCAACTCTTAACAGTTCACTTTTAGTTCTTAAAAATCCTCTTTCAACTACATATATATTTGTGTATATGTGTGTGTGTGTGTGTATCAGTGTGGAGTTATAGCAATTCTTAGATCACTTTTAGCTCTTAAAATTTTTTCAGATATATAATTTGTGAATATATGTATATGTATGTGTATATAGAGAGAGTTATATCAACTCTTAACAGATGACTTTTAGCTGTTAAAAATCTTTCAGGTATATGGAATTTACACAGGTTTGTTCCATCACCCGCTGATACTATGTCATAGTCTTAAGTGAATAAAATAAACTGCAGTTTACATATCTATCTTGTGCTGGCTTATTTGAGCAGCAGCTAATAAGGTACCTGAAAAATATTTTTTCTCTTCTCTTTCTCTCTCCCTCCCACACATACATAATGCATGTATATATACATGTACACACATATCTAATAGAAACCCGTGTCTTTATATAAACATGTAATGCCATGTACATGTCATATACACATATGTACATGGAATCTAGGCTAGGAATATGTTCTACATATATATATGATGGTGACATGTATTGTGTGTGTATATATAATGTTAGGAATGCAAACAAAAAAACTGCCACTGCTTTTAGATAATTTATTTTCTAAGGAGGCAGACAACATGTACATATTTAAGCATATACAAAATCAAGGCACCAGCAGCAAAGGCTAATCAACAGGCATTCATTTAAAAGACTTCTGTGTGCTGGGCACTATACAAAAATTAAAGTGAAACAGTCCCTGTTCTCAAGAAGCTTACATTCTAATAGGGGAGATAACATCTATAGAATTATGACAGAATACACATAAAATGAATTAAAAGTAATTTTGAGAGGAAAGACTAGTAACTGAAGGGATCGGGAGAGGCTTTGTATAAAAGGTCACTGAGCTTTGAAGAAAACCCAGGGACTTCTATGATAAAGGTGAAAATAGTACATTCCAAGCATGTGGGTCAACCTGTGCAAAGGCACAAAGACGAGATGTAATGTGTGTGAGGAACAGCAAGAAGAGCAATTTGGCTGGTTTGTCTAAGTACATGAAGGAGGGAAATATATATAAATCTGGAAAAGTAATTCGAGGTGAAGCTAGGTGAAGCAGATGCTATAAAAATCCCTTTTACAGAGGGGAAAACAGAGTCAAGAGAGATAACACAATCTGCCTAGAATAAAAAAGAAATGTTAAGAGTCAGAATTCAAACGTAGAACTCCTTAACTGATTTAATCAAGGTTTACACAGTGAGTTAGAACTTGACCCCAAATCTTCTAAGTTTATACTACACCAAACTGCCTATGATGGACACTTGTGTTCTTGTACCTTAAATGCCCAAAAGAATTTATTTCATAAGTATAACTCAATGCATAAACAAAAGTGATTCACCGTTGGTTATAAAGTGAAAATCTGTAAATTGAATCATCTCTATAAAATGGGCTCAACCCATGGCCCATGTGCTTACTGTGTTTTTAAAAATATTTTTGATATGTTTTTCAATATAATTGGTTTCCTTTGCAATCCTACTCATATACTTTTAATATATGCATGGGAGACATCCTTTTGAAGGAGAGGGTTTTCTCTACTGAATCAAATGGTTTTTGTAACCTATAACTTGGGAAGCTAGATGGTGCAGTGGATAGAGTGCTGGACCTAAAGTCAGGAAGCATCATCTTCCTGAGTTTAAATGTGACCTCCAGACACTCCCTATGTGACTCTGGGCAAATCACTTAATCCTATTTGCTTCAGTTTCCTTATCTATAAAATGAACTGGAGAAGGAAATAGCAAAGCACTACTGTATTTCTGCCCAGAAAATTCCAACTGGGGTCACAAAGAATTGGACACAAATAACCAACAACAAAAGTCTGTAACTTTCAATCAATTGTAAGTAAAGATGTGGCCTGCTATAGATTATCATTTATGGAAGTCTTACTTTCCCCCTTCCTCACCTTCATCAGTGTTGCTATAGATAGATGTCTGTATAGGTCATTCTACATATTTTGTAAAATTAGACAAATAGGCATATGGGTCAAATAGAAAGGATGCCTTTTTGTCCAGATTCTGACATGTAATTAGACAAATAGTCCATGAAGCTGGTCCAGCAATATATATACCTTGGATATACATTACAGATGGACAAGTGGGGCCCAGAAATTAGCTGGAGGAGAAGAGCCAATTGGGCTGCTTTTGGAAATTGTGCAGTACTTTTAATGACCCCAGCTTCTCAAAATAAAGGATCGTTAAAAAGTATCCATGGTCTTCCAGCATTGCTATGTAACTACAAGTCATGGAATGCCACAGTGTTGGAAGTATTAAAGTTACAAGTCATCTAAAGTGCCATGGAGATGGAAAATGCTATCCACATCCAGAGAAAGAACTATGGAGTCTGAATGTAGATTGAAGCAGACTATTTTCTCTCTTTTTTTCTTTTCTCGTGGTTTTTTTCCCTTTTGTTATGATTCTTCTTTCACAACATGATTAATGTAGAAACATATTTAATATGATTGTACATGTATAACCTATATCAGATTGCATGGAGGAGAGAGAAGGAGGGGGAAATTTGCAACTCAAAATCTTATAAAAGTGAATGTTGACAACGACTATAGTCACATACTATTTGATAAGCCCAAAGACTCCAGTTTCTGGGTTAAGAATTCACTATTTGACAAAAACTGCTGGGAAAATTGGAATATAGTATGGCAGGAGCTGGGCATAGACCATCATCTAACACCATACACCAAAGTCAAGTCTAAATGGTTGCATAATCTAGGTATAAAGGCTGATACTGTAAATAATCTGGGGAAGCAAGGAATAGTTTACCTGTCAGAGTTTTGGAGGAGGGAAAACTTTATGACCAAAGAAGAGTTGGAGAACATTATAAAAATGCAAAATGGATAATCTTGATTACCTTAAATTGAAAAGTTTCTGTACAAACAAAGCCAATGTAACCAAGGTTAAGAGGGAAGTGGGAAACTGGGAAAGAATTTTTACAACCAGTGTCTCTGATAAAGGCCTCATTTCTAAAATATACAGGGAATTAAGTAAAATTTATAAGAATACAAGTCATTCCCCAATTGATAAATGGGCAAACGATATGAACAGGCAATTTCCAGAGGTAG
>CM053594.1:58693996-58807931 GCA_028646575.1 Pseudocheirus occidentalis
ATATATATATATATATATATATATATACATATATATATATGTACACACACACACACACACATATATATATATATATAAAATAATAATAATTATTATTAACTACATTCAACTGGGAATTAAGATATACAGGGCAGGGAGTGAGGTAGGAAGACTCTCCCTGCCCTACCAGAAAGTTAGAGTGGCATTGGAGGAGGGTATAAAAGAGAGCAGATTGGGGGAGGGGCTTTACAATGGGATCATTGTTTTGGGGTTGGGGGTAAGGGAAAGATGGGGAGAAAATTTGTAACTCAAAATCTCATGGAAAAGAATGATGTAAACAAGAAAAGAAAAAAGAAAAAAGAAAAAATTAAATTGATTACAAGTGGAAATAGATAATAGTACTAAAATAGTGAGGGATTTGAATATTCCCCTCTCAGAATTAGATAAATCGAACTAAAAATAAATAACAAAGAAGTTAAGGAGGTGAATAGAGTCCTAGATAAGCTAGATATGATACATATCTGGAGAGAATTGAATGGGAATAGAAAGGAGTACACCTTTTTCTCTGTGATATGAGGTACCTTTACAAAAATTGACCATGTTGTTAGGGCATAAAACTTTGTAGTTAAATGCAGAAAAGCAGAAATATTAAATGCATCCTTTTCAGATCACAGTACAATAAAAATTATATTCAATAGGAAACTACAGAAACCCAGATTAAAAATTAACTGGACACTAAACAACCTAACCTTAATGAGTGGGTCAAAGAACAAATCACGGAAACAATCAATATTTCATTAAATAGAATAATAACAATGAGACAACACATCTAAACCTATGGGATGCGGCAAAAGCAATAATTAGAGGAAAGTATATGTCTCTAAATGATTATATTAATAAAATAGAGAAAGAGTAAACCAATGCATTGAGTATGCAATTTTTAAAAAAACCTAGAAATTGATTCCCCATCAATTGGGGAATGACTAAAGAAGTTGTGATATATGATTATCATGGAATACTACTATGCTATTAGAAATGATGAGCTGGTTGAAAATCATGGAAAGACTTGCATGAAATAATGAAGAGCAAAATGAACAGAACCAAGCGAATATTGTATACAGTAACAGCAGCGTTTTTGCTGTGAAGGACTGTGAAGGACTGTGAAGGACTGAGTCATTTTGAGTATCATAAATACTCAAATCAGCTACAAAGGACCTATGAAGGAAGATGTGATCCCCATCTAGAGAAAGAACAGATAAATAGAAGTATGTATAGTATGGTTTTATACATTCTATATTTGTGTATATATAGATATAGATATATACATATATGTAGATATACACACATATTTGTGTCTAATGATAGCCTCCTCTAAGGTAGGGTGGGGAGGGAAGGAGAGAAAAAGGCGCACAGAAGAGAACAAAAGAAAACTTAGAAAGAAGAACAGAAAAACAGTGTAGTATTTAGCACAAAGTTTTTTTTTTAAGTAAATAATGTGAAATAGACATTCATAGTTTAAAATTGAATCCCTTTATGTTTTGTTGTGTACATGGAAATGTTCCTTTTTTGTATATAAGCTTAAAATGCATAAAAATTGAATTCAAGCATTTATTAAGCACCTACTATGTGCCAGGTGCTGTGTTAAACACTTTTAAAATATTATCTCATTTGATCCTTAAAATAATTCTTGGAGGTAGGTGCTGTTATTATCCCCATTTTACAATTGAGGAAACTAAGGCAGAGAGAGGTTAAGTGATTTGTCCAGGATCATACAGCTAGTAAATGTCTGAGGTCACATTTGAACTCAAGTCTGTAGACCCAGTGATCTACCTATCTGCCTCACAGCTTGTGAACCATAATGACAGTATTGCATGTATCAATGCCCATTGATACACTGCATAAGAATGGGAAGCTTGAAGAATCAAGAAATCAAAACTTAATAACTAAAACTCTGATGATAAAAAGGAATGCTCATCAACTTGCATTCATAGAAGGAGTTTCTTCACACAGAAGTTCCCTATACCTGTGAAATCCCAGGTCAAGACCCCTTCTCAATCCCTTCTGTAAAGCAGTGGGCTAAGCTCTGGGGATACATGTAGAAAAGGGAGACAGTCCCTGCTCTCCAGGAGTACCCACTCTAGTGGGAGAGATGACACATATGGAAGGTTTTAGCTGCAAGTACTCTCGGTCCTAAGCGTCCAATGGCAAAACAGATGGTAATGAATCATCTTTAATGCCACTTCCATTGATAAAGCAATATCCATTTCTGACATTGAGTCATTTGATAGTGCCAAGGATGTTGGTGGTAAGAACGGAGCTGAGAATGTTTAGCCTGGAGAAGACCTGGGTCTGTCATGATGGTGGCAATGATCTTTGGGGATTAGACTTGTTCTGCTGGTCCCCACAGTGATGAGTCAATGGGTGGATGAATAGCTAGAAGTTGTAGAGAGGCAGATTCAGGAGGAATTTCTCAATCAGTATATCCAAAAGTGCCTTAGGAGTTTAAATTCCTTGAAGACCAGGAGAAAGGAAGTAAAGATGAAATTATTAAGTACCTACTATGCCCCGAGGAGCTAGGTGACATGGTGGATAGAGTGCCCAGCCTAGATTCAGGAAGATGCATCTTTGCCTGTTCAAAATTGGCCCCAGATATTTAACTGTGTGACCCTGGGTGAGTCACTTCCTGTCAGTTTGCCTCAGTCTCTTCATCTATAAAATGGAGATTAAAAATAGCACCTGCCTCCCAGGATGATTATGAGGATCAAGTGAAATCATATTTATAAAGCACTTAGCTCAGTGCCTGGCACATAGTAGGTATGACATAAATGTTAGTTATTATTATTATTATTATTATTATTATTATTATTATTATTATTATTGCTCTAGAAGTGGTCTGACCAGGGCAGAGTGCAATATGGCCGTCGTCACCCTAGTCTTAGACACAATGCCCTTCTAAGTTTCTCTGATTCCTAAGACTGCATTTGCTCTCTGGCCTGCCCCAATCATATTGTTTAGTCTTACTCATCCTGTGGAAACTGCATCTTGTGAAAATTCTGATCATGAGTCAGAGTCTGAGCTTTGTTCCTGTCTGAGTTCTGCAAAAGGGGTGGCCTCTCTGGCTTTTGGTCACATGACTCCTTGCATTGACCTCAAAACATAAGAAACCTTGACATTTAAAGCACAGAACAAAAATCTATAATTCTTCAGCTTGGCTGAACTTATCCTTCCTGAAAGAGCTTAAAAAAAAAGTTTTCTCTCAATTACTGTAAACTGGCTAGGTTCAGAATCATAGGGCTTTGGAGATCATATAGTCTGACTTTCTTATTTTAGAGCTGATGAAACTGAGTCCAGTAGAAAAGCTAGCCCAGTGTCACAGAACAGTAAGACCAAGATTTGAAGCTATGTCTTCTGACAATCTAGGGTTCTCTCCAGTGTCCATGTTTTCTCTCCTGCAACAAAGTGTGTGGGGGGCAGGAGAGAGAAGCAGGAATGATCAACAGAAACTGAGACTTGGCTCTGTTTGTTGTCACCTAAGCAACTTCTGCAGGCTAATTAATGAATAACTGCCTCCCTGTAGTCCCAGAGACTGTAGACCAGGCAGCTATCCAGGGGCCAAATTCTTAGCTACTCCACTTCCTGGATGATAACCCCAGGGCAAACTCCTATCAGAGTATGTAATTCCAAGTTAAAATGCTGCTGTTTATTTGTTTTTATAAACCTAGTAGTTATTCAGTCTTTTCAGTCAGGTCTGACTCTTTGTGACTTCGATTTTCTTGGCAAAGATACTAGAGTGGTTTGCCATTTCCTTTCCCAGTTCATTTGACAGATGAGGAAACTGAGGCAAAGAAGGTTACGTGACCTTGCCCAGGGTCACACAGCTAAGAGTCTGAAGCCAAATTTGAACTCAGGAAAAGAACACTTCCTGACTCTAGACCCAGTGTTCTATCCACTGAGTCATACCTAGCTGTCCTCATGAACCTGGTAAATAATTTTTTTAATTGATAATTTTTGTCTTAATATCACAATCCTTCCTAAATATATCCTTACCTGCTCTTTTACCAAAGAGGTTTAAAAAAACTTTTTAAAAGTTATTTGAGCATTTATTTTTTTTTCCCTACTATCTCCTGCTACTCACTGAAAGGAAGGGAGGAAAGAAGGAAGGAAGCAAGGAAAGAAAGAAAGGGAGGGAGGAAAAGGCAGAAGAAAAGAAGAAGGAGGGGGAAAGAAAGAAGAGAGAAAGGAAGGAAACAGGGAGGGAAGGAAGAAAGAAAGGGAAGGAGAGAGAAACAAAGGGAGGAAGGGAAGGAATAAATGAAGGAAGGAAGGGAGGAATGAAGAGAGGGAGGGAATGGGAATGAGAGAGGAAGAAAGGGAGGAAGAGAGAAAGAAAGGAAGGGAGGAAGGGCAGGAGGAAGAAATGGAGGAAAGAAGGGAGGGAGGGAATGAGAATGAGAGAGGGAAGGAAGAGTAGTCAAGCAAAACAAATTCCCACACTGGCCACATTAAAAAACAAACAAACCTATTTCTCATTCTATGTATTAGTCTATCATCTTTATCATGAAGTAGGCAGAATTCTTCTTTGGTCCTCTACCATCAAGATTCATCATCTTGTTGATCAGAGTTCTAAAGTCTTTGAGAATTATTCATTTTTACGATATTTATATTAAAGTATAAATTAATTTCCTTGTTCTGCTCACTTCATTCCGCATCACTTCGTAAAAGTCTTCTGAGATCCCTCTGAAACTCTGTTTCTTACAGTACAGGAATATTGCGTTATATTCACGTTCAGCCATTCCCCAGCTGATGTGTGCTGTTTTGTCATTATGAGAACAGCTGCTATAAACGTTTTTGTACATATAGAATCTTTTCCTCTTCTTTTGATCTCTTTGGGATAAAGGCTTACTAGTGGTATAGCTGGGTAAAGGCGGCATGTACCGTTTAGTAACTTTTGGGGCATAATTCCAAATTGCTTTCCAATTCACAGCTTCCATTAACTATGCTTTAAAATACTCATTTTTCTATAGCTCCTCAAGCATTTCTCGTTTTTTCCTTCCTTGCCAATTTAACTGATCTAATGGGTGTGAGGTGAAACCTCAAAATTATTATTTCAGTTCTCAAATCTCTACTTATTGATGGTTTGGAACATTTTTTCATATGGCTATAGAGAGGTTAGGATTTTTCTCTCAAGAACTGCCTGTTCATATCCTTCAACCATTTACTAACTTGGAAACTTCTCTTATTCTTATAAGTTTGAATCAGTTCTTTACATATAACTCTTGGAAACGAGACTTTTATTAGAGAAATTTGCTTTTACCCAGTTAATTTTTCCTTCTAACTTTTACTACGTTAGATATGTTTATGCAAATACTTTTAAATTTGATATAATTAAAATTGTCCATTTTATCTTCTAAGATTCTCTTTGTCCATTGTTTGGACAATTAACTCCTCATCTGCCCAAAGATTTGAAAAGTAATTTTTTTTCTTGTTTTTCTGATTTATTTATGACATGACCTTTTGTATCTAGGCCACATATCCATTTGGAGTTTATCTTGGTATAAGGTGTGCGATCTGAACCTAGTTTCTTCCATACTACTGTCCAGTTTTCCCAGAAGTGTTTAACAAAAAGAGAATCCTCTCCTGGGGCCACTAGATGGTACAATGAATAGAGCACCGGCCCTGGAGCCAGGAGGTCCTGAGTTCAAATGGGATCTCAGACATTTAACACTTACTAGTTGTGTGACCTTGGGCAAGTCACTTTACCCCAACTGCCCCTCCCAAAAAGGAAAAAAAAGAATCCTTTTCTACTAGTTGGCATCTTTGGTTTTATCAAACACTCGGTGGCTTAGTTCATTTGCTTCTATATGTTGTGCATCTAATCTGTTCCACTAATTGACCCTTCTCTTCTTTTTAACTACCAAATTGCTCCAGAGAATTACTCTTTGTTTGAGATCTGGTACTGCCAGGTCCCCTTCCTTTCTACTCCCTCATTAATTGCTTTAAAGATTCTTGACTTTTTGTTCATTTAGACAAATTTTGTTATTTTTTTTCTAGCTCTATAAATTTGGTATTTTGATTAGTATGGCACTGAATAAGTAAATTAATTAAGGTAATATTGTCATTTTTATTCTATTGTGTTGGTCTACCTATGGACAATTAATTTTTTACAATTATGTCATTATTTCTGTAAATAGTATTTCGTAGAAGTATTAATAAGATTTTTACATGTATCTTGGTAGGTAGATTACCAAGTGTTTTATAAGTGCCTTTAGTTTCTATCTTTCACTGCTGAGTTTTATAATTAATGTATAGAAATGCTGATGATTTATGTGGACTTATTTTATATACTTCACTTTTGCTGAAGTTCTTAGCTGTTTCAATTATTTTTTTATTTTTTGTAACAAAAGTTAAAAAAAGAAAAAGATAAAAAGTCTAGCGAAATAAACCACCACACTGTCTTCACCCAACAGTTTATACACTATACTGTACTGATAGTCTCCTACCTCTGCAATGAAGGGAGAGAGTTCTATTTTCTCACTCTTCCTCCGGACCAAATTTGTCCACTATTTCGTTTTGCTGGTCTTTCCCATTTACATTGAAGTCACTGTTTATATTTTCTCTATATTCTGTTTATTTCGTATACGTCAGTTCTAATATATCATCCCATGTTTCTCTGAATTCTCTATTAGTCTTCATTCCTTGATGGCTTGGTGAAATTCCATTACATTCAGGTGCCATGATTTGAGTAGTTATTTCCTAACTGATGGACAATCACTTTGTTTTCGCTTCTTTGCTATCCCAAGTGTAGAATGTAGCTATTTAAACCACTGATTTCAACCTCAGGCTGTTCAAAGCTGTTAAGTAAGTGTATATGGGACAGGTTTTGTAAAGTCTTCCTGAATGGCTAGCCTTTTCAGGTCTTCTGAGCCAGGGGCTTACTGATTTCTGTCACTATGGAGAACTTAAATAACCCAGATCCAACCCCCAGGAAACTTTGTCCTTAGAATGAGACAAGAGCACAAGTTAATCAAAGAAAACTGAGGATACCACGTACAGGAAGACAGCCTGGCATAGTGTAAAGATCATTGGATCAGAGTCCCAGGGTTGGGTTCTAATTCTAGTTCTGACCCATAACTACTTCTGTGACCCCAGGAAAGTCACTTATCCTCTTTGGAAGCATCCATTTCCTCATCTATAAAATGAGATTAGACCAGGTGATTTAATCTGAACTCTTGTCTGCCCCCCACCCCCCAATCTAAAATGTAGGAACTTAAAAAGCATTCATTCATTCAAGCACCAGCTGCATACAAGTCACCGGAGAGAGAAAGAAAAAATGAAATTGTCTCAGTTTCCATTCTCCTGGGGGTTGGGTGGGGGCGATACAGTGTGTACACAAACAGGTAAATACAAAGTATATTCCGGAAAAATTTTTTTTTAAGTAATTTCAAACAGGAGCCAATGGGAAGAGAAAAGAGGTGGCATCTGAGCTGTGCCTTGACGGAAGCTGGGGATTTCAGAAGTGGAGGTGAGAGGCAGCACATTCCAGATCTGCAGAGCCACCTGGACAAAGGCATGGAGGTGGGAGATGGAAGTATCATACTGGGGAATAGCTAGTGGACCCATTTTACTGTAATGGAAAATCAGTGAAGGGGAGTGATAGGAAATACACAACTGGAACAGCATATGCAGGCTAGTCTGCAGGAGGGCTTTAAACACCAGGCTAAGAATTTTCTATTTTACCCTAAAGGTAACAGGGAACCAATGAAAATGTTTGAGGAAGGGAATAACACGGAAAGATCAGTGTTATTATTCCTGTTTAGGAATATTGGGGAAATGATATATGAAATTCCATAAGGCTCCTACAGAGCGGACTTAGAGATGGGAGGGGGCTTAGAGATCACCTATCTCCTAATTTCACGGAAGGGGAAAACCGATTTTGATTGATTGATTGCCCAGGAGTCACCCAGCTTCTCCGACTCCACAGCTATGGTTCTCTCTGCTGCACTAGGTTCCCCGTATGAATGTTTTGTTGTTACTATTCTGTTTAATCTTTTTTGTTCATTTTTGTTTTTAGGCAAGATGAAATGCACTAGACTGTGTTTATTGCTAGAATTGTACCCTTTTTTAAAACAGAGAACTCACAAATAGATTAATGAGAAAATCTGGCCCATAGTATCTTCGGGGACAGATTCCTGCAGAGATTTTTTGTTTTTGTTGCTTTTGTTGGTTGGTTTTTTGTCTCTCAAAGTTATGTGTCTTGGACTGTTAATATTAAGTCACAATTGACCACAGCCCCATCTCTAATTTGCAGACACAATGTTGGAAACCAGTGGAGACAGATGGATGCTGCAAACTGGGGTTCCTTCCGTTTCTGCTTTGATACCTGCAGGCTGCGTCAGAGCAAGTCACTGCATTTCCCCAAGACTCTGTTCCCTCATCTGTGATATGAAAATGGAATTCCAGGATGTCAGAGATGACCAGAGACTAAATGAAAGAGCCTGATGAAATCAACCCGCTTGGGAGAGAGTGGCAAATAGAGTGGAAAGAACACTGAGTGCTCAAATCCACCGCTGGCACTTGTGTGACCTTGGATAAGTCATTTCATATTCCCAGGTCTTAGTTTCTTCATCTGTAAAACGACGAGGCTGAACCATGCTCTGATGCCCCCTCTGGATCTCAGATTTCTCACCTGTCAGATGAGAACAAAATCATAACATGTGAGCCCTAGGAGGGGCATGAGATTTCATTTCATCTCTTATTTTACAGCTGAACCTCAGTGAAGGAGCGGGGCTTGCCTTAATTGACCTAGCCACCTCTCAGATGGTAGTAAGATACCTATGTGTGGGACAGAATGTGGTTTCTCAAATAGACTATCTGCTGTGGTGACTATCCATCACCACACACACACATTATCAGGGAATTAGATAGAGATTGAGAGGAACAAATGAAAATATTCCCATAAAATAAAGAGACAGTCTCCAAACTTGAGCTGGGCTTTAGCCTTGATAGGCCCAAATTTTGTTTTTCTATAATGCGTCTGCCAGCTCCCCGTCTTTGGTAAACAAGAAAAGCAACAAGTGATCCAGAAATTGCCTACTTTTTGCAATAAGTAATATGTTTGCCAGGTGTTTCTATAAGTTGTTTGTTTTTTGGAAAACAAGAGAAAAATATGTAATCTGTGATAAGCTAGCTTCTGATAAATAATTTTGTATTGGATAAAAGGATTGTAAGGACACCTCTTCCCACCAATGGGAAAGAAGGTCCAGTTACTGGGGAGGGGTTTTGTAATTTTTGTCTATTTAACCCAGCTTCTGCTTCTGTAAGGCAGCCTCCTCCCTCTGGTGGTTCAGTGGTGTGGACCGCCTGCTTGTTGTGAGATTCTAATAATGAAATCTTTCTGCTTTCACTTGGAGAAATCTCTGAGTAGTCAATTTGGGTAGGGTCTTTGCACCCCACACACCTAGTAAGGGGAAGTGCTAACATTCAAACTCAGGTCTTCTGAATCCCAAGGTCCAAAGCTCATTCTTCTTTACTACTTTCTCCCGCTTAGAGGTAACTACTTTGTAAATGTTAATGTTGAGACAGAAATAGGAGCTGTTATTTTTTCCAGCATGAATAACAGCTGTGGAAAGAATTCCTATTTGGTATGCAGGTATTCTACCAGCCATAAGCCAAACTAGTGTTTTCTAGGACAGTCACAAGTCACCTATTTATCCAGCTCTATTGTCATTGTCTGGTGGAAGCTACTTCCCATCTTGATGGTGCACATTCTGATGCAATTTCAGGGTAAACTTAGAGTTTTTTCAGATGACCATCAAAGCACAAGGCCATGGGATTCTGCAGTCCTGTCCAATCAATCTTTGGTCAAGTGCCAGGAAGGCCAAAGGATTAGAGTCCAGGGGGCCCTGGTCAGGAGATTACCCACATTACCCTGATTTGTAGTCTTTGATCAGGCAACTGAAACATCTTATGTGACCCTGTAGCCATTGTGGGGATCAAAACGTGGTTTAGATCTGTGATTTCATCAGTATTGAGAACTCCCATTGAGGAAATTCTCTATCAATGTAGGCTTCATCATTCTTCAATTTATTGTCTTAGAGTGTTGTCTGGGGCTACTAAGAGGTTCAGGGACCTCCCCAGGCTGTGTCACAAGTGGGGCTAGGACCCTGATCTTCCTGGCTTTGAGGCCAGCCCTCTATTCACTCCACCATGCAACCTCTCAGGTAAGAAGAATAACCAGAAATGAAAGAATCTTTGGTCTGGGAGGGAACTCAGTCAACCCATACCTAGATCACAGTCCTCTCCACAATAGACCCAAGAAGTGGTGATCTGGGTTCTCCTTGAAGACCATCAATGAGGAAGCCCATTCCCCTTAATAGAGAAATAGCTCTAACTGATAGGAAGTTTGTCCTTGCACCCAAACCTACACCTACCTAGCTCCCTGCTTCTAGTCTTGGCTCTAGCACTTACCAGCTGTATGACTTTGGCTAAATTACCATATCTCCTTGCGGCTTCAGTTTCTGCATCTGCAAAGTGGGGATGAAAATATTTGTGCTTAACTATTTTACACAATTTTTGTTTGTAAATCCTAAAAAAATGAGTGTGCAACTGAGCTGCTCTTATTACATTCTGTTATTCTTCATGGTTCCTTGGTTGTATGCCTCTACTCTGGTAGCTGCTTTGGGGGGACTAGTGGCTCTTAATTGGCCTAGCCCCCTCACATATGGTAGATTTAATTACCAGAAAATTAAAGCTGATGGGGTTAGCTCGTTCAATACACACATACTTTTGGTATGTAAAAACGGCTTTACTAAAACATTAAACAAGTCAATCACCTTTTCTTTTTGTCTAGGAACCATAAAAAATTCCAGTGAGAGCAGTACCAAAAAACCAATCCAAAACAGCGCAGTGTATGTTGGCGCTTTCTCTATCTTGACTGTGATCTGCTCTTTTTCTAACTAATGGTTTCTTTATCTTTCTCTCACAGGCTATAATCGCTGTTTATGGCCTCATTTGTTTCAGCCTGCAATCCGGTCTTAGGGAGATCATCAGAAATAATCGTCTCCTTATCACCTTTTTGTCACTTTTACTTAGCTGAGTAAATACTCAATCTCCCACTGAAGTGTAAACTCCTTGAAATTGAGGACTGTCTGGTTTTTGTATCCCCACCTCCTGGCACAGTGACTGGCCCATAATGGGCACTTTATAAGGGTTTGTTAAATGAGTGATCTGGTCTGATGCACAGAAACTTTCTGTACAGGCCCAGGCTTCCTTAGATCAGTGATTTCCAGAGTGGGATATGAGCATCCCAGAGAGCATACGAGACATTGGACTATGGGAAGAAAAATCCTAGAACTAGTATTTGTATCTATATTTTTTCTGAAAAAGGAGAAGGAATTTAAGCTTTACTAATATTTGTGGTATCCTCACTGGATGATAAGTCAGATGGTCATTTATGATGTGGGTGAAGTAACTTGAGGAAAGAGCTGGAATTTCACAACATGGAGGGTTTAACTGTGTCACTATCAAGCAATCAAGCAAGGATTTATTCAACTCTTTCTATGTCCCAGAAGTTGTTCTAAGCCAAAGGTGGGGAACCTGCGGCTTTGAGGTCACATGTGACCCTCTAGGTCCTCGAGTGTGGCCCTTGGGCTGAACCCAAACTTCACCTCTTAATAAAAGGATTTGTTCTGTAAAGCTTAGACTAAGTCCAAAGGCTGCACCCAAGGACCTAGAGGGCCACATGTGGCCTCAAGGCTGCACATCCCCCACCCCTGCTCTAAGCACTGGGGAATACAAAGAAAAGGAAAAACATAGTTCCTCTCCCCACATTTTAGTGGGGGTGACAACATACGCTTGACTATTTCAACAACAGCAGCATTTATAACCAGTATTTATATAATGCTTCCGGGTCATTTAGGGTGCTTTGTCTCGTGCTGCACAAAGACGAGCTCATTTGCTCCTCACGCCTGTTGGAGGTAGCCGCTACTACCACCCTCACTTTACAGATGAGGGTGCTTAACCAGACAGAGGTCCGGAGTCTAATAGCTCATAAACATCTGAGGGCAGATTTGAATTCAGGTCTTCCTGACCCCAGCTCCTATCCACTAAGGGGGGGGGGTGTAGAAGAAAAGAAATACCTTGGCAAATGAGTGCCTTTTGAATGCATGCCCAGTTTTGGCTCAGTAACCAAAAGTTTATTTCTTGTGGACCAGAAAATAGTCATAGATGCTCGTATCAGATTGCATTAGCCAGACATACTGTACAGGATTATGAAGGGTTAGTCTTGGCCAGGCCCCCATTATATATACCATTTAGAAATAGAATAAATATACGTATATTGAAGGAGGTATACAATTTTTTAAAGTGATTTGGTATGTGATCAAAACAATTTGGAGACCCTTGTACTAGATGACTTAGACTAGTGGTGGTGAAACTGTGACCCTGAGGCCACATGTAGCCCCCTAGGTCCTCAGGTGCAGTCCTTTGACTGAATCCCTCTAGGTTCTCAAGTGTGGTCCTTTTGCTGAATCTCTCTAGGTTCTCAAGTGCAGCTCTCTGAATCCTTCTAGGTCCTCAAGTGTGGCCCTTTGATGGAATCTCTCTAGGGCCACACTTGAGGACCCAGAGGGCCACATATGGCCTTGAGGCCACAGGTTCCTCATCCCTGATTTAGACAGTCTCCACTGAGAGTCTACCCTGGCCACAATCCATCTGGCCCAGTTGTTTGCAGTATGGTTCCAATGAGGCCAAGGCCAGTAGGTGCAATGTCTGCATGCTGTTTAACTTGACACCAGTAGTGCTATTCCTTGAATGGTGACTGACCTCTGAACTCTTCTCTTCTGCCCCCACCCCCCCACCAGATGCCAGTCCAGAATCATAAAGGTCAGGCAGTAAAAGAGCTGGGATGGCTCAGCTCAAACTTGTCCTCCCTGGGAACTAGAAAGCAGTTAGAGCCATAATATCCTGAACCAGAGTAGATATGATACCCAGGGAAGACAGCTTCTGGAGTGCTATGGTCATTTCTGAGGACCACACTTTGGAAGTATATTAACAAAGTGGAGTGTATAAAAGGACACGTACCAGGATCAATGGGAATCAACTGGGAATGCTTATCTTCTCTGAAAGGTTACCACGGGGAAGCTTCTCCTTGGTCTGCTCAGGTCCAAATGGTGGAACTTAGAACAGTGAAAAAGAGATGCAGAGAAGCAGGCTTGGTTTTAATGAACAATTCCAAATAATTAGAGCCCACCCTAAGTGGAATGAACTGAAGGGAAGGGATTTCCTGTCTTTGGCGGTCTTCAGGAAGAGGCTGTTTGGTGACTTGGTAGCAGGATCCCTCTACAGGATTGGGTTGGAAATAAAAAATGGCATCTGGCATTCCTTCAAACTCTGAAAAAATGTGATTCCATGAACTGGAGATAACATATCCTGCTGATGGCAAGTCGTACACACAGTGAAGCATAGGGTACAAGGAAGACATGCAAGTTCTCAGATCGATAGTGACACATTCACAGAGCTCTTTCAAGTTTCCAAACAGTGAACAGAGAATCACTCAAAGTCCTTCCGGCAGGATTTGTGCTATGCTTCAAATACCTAGGCAGGGGTGGGGAACCTGTGGCCTCGAGGACACATGTGGCCCTCTAGGTCCTCAAGTGTGGCCCCCAAACTAGAGGCCCCTTTAATAAAAGGATTTGTTCTGTAAAATTTGGACTCAGTCAAAAGGCTATACCTGAGGACCCAGAAGGAGGCCACATGTGGCCTTGAGGCTGCAGGTTCCCCATTCCTGACCTAAGGTCACCTCCACACCACAGTAGGATTTTGTGGAGAATGTACATATGTTCAGCTACAATTACTGACCATCTTGGCTTCCCCTAAGTCCCAACTAGTCTCACCTACTATAGGAAGCCTTCCCCAACCCCTATTAATCCTAGTGCCTTCCCTCTGTTAATTCCTAATTGTTACCTATTTATTCTGTAGCTCCAAGAAGCTGCAGCATGCCAGTGGCCATACTTGTTTCAGCAGATGGGCTAAACCAGGTTATTGGGTAACTGATAAGCCTCAAACCCATCCATGAGTGAAAGGGATACATGTGAATGAGTGGATGGGTGGATGAGAACAACTTGTTCCAATGGTCATGATGGCGGCTGAAGCAGGTGTTGTTGAACACTTGGAGCTTGGTCAGACATTGAAGACACCAAGGTTAACCACTGTATCCTGGGACATTGCCCGTTGTATCGACTTTTGTCTTGTCGCTGGACTTCAGTGACTGGAACAGAGAATGAGGCCAATGACTTTGTGTAACTCTGCCTCACTTAAATCCAGTTCAAGGCAAGACATGATATCACTGGTCCTCTTCAGAAATGAAGGACAAACAACAAAGTTTCCAAAGCACTCAACATATGATACTGCAACATAGATACAGAGTGTCTGCATTTTACAGATGATGTCACTGAGACACTGAAAGAGGTTATGGGACTTATCCATGGTCACACAGCGGCTAAGTGTCAGAGGTGGGATTTGAACCCAGATCTAGGTCCAGTACTGTAATCTCTGATTGTTGCCCTCCCCACCCCAAGTTTCTCTCGTTCATGGGGCTGAGATACGATCATGTTGTAATCAATGACCTTTTGCTCCTGCCTGTATTTGCTTACAGCCATGCAATTTTATACCGTCTTGAAGACCTGACTGAAAATGGATCCCAGAGAATAGAGCATCCTTAAAGTTCAACTAAAAAAAGTAGAAATGATGTTGGAAGTCATTGAGTTTTGAAGGCACTCTAAATGGAGACAGCGGGTTATAATTAGGGAAGAATCGCTAATTGAAGTCAGAAGTCCCTGTTCCATCCCCTCCTGCTGCACTTTCTCACCCATCCCTCCTCTCACGCCAGCAGTGCACTTTCTCTTCCCCTCAGGATCCCTCCCAGCCCTATGCAAGAAATCGAGTTCTCAACCTGGAATCGGGAAGACCTCAGTTCAAATCTAGCCGCAGACATTGACTTAGCTCTGTGACCCTTGACTTCCATCACTGTATAGTGGGGATAATACTAGCACCTAGCTCCCAGGGTTTTTGTAAAGTGTTTAGCATACAGTAGGTGCTTAATAAATATTTGTTTTCTTCTCAACCTGGAACTTCCCTCAGGTTCTGGAGCCTTCTCATCAGGGAATGTTCCTCTACCCCTTTTTTTCCCTTCTTCCACTGGTGAGTTCCTCCTGGGTCCTCCCTTTTAGGGAGGAATCCGGGTGGGGGTACCCTTTGCTTCACCTCTGTGCCCTTAAACAGCACCCCCTCCCCTGAATGTAAGCTCCCTGAGGGCCAGGACTGTCTTTCTCTGTGCTAACTCTTCTATAGCACTTACTATGTGCTAGGCACTGGGCTCAAACATTTTAAAATCATATCTCACTTGGTTTCACAACAACCTTGGAAGATAGATGTCATTATTATCCCCAGATTGGGAAACCCAGGCAAACAGAGGTGAAGTGACTCACCCAGGGACACACAACTAGTGAATGTCTGAGGCTGGATTTGAACTCAGATCTTCCTGACTCATATACTAACCCACCTTGTACCTGTATCCCCAGCACCTGATGCAGCACTGGACACATGGTAAGCCCTTAATAAATGCTTCTTGCCTTCTGTTGCCTGGCTTCCTTTAACATACATTTAAGGTGCCACCCCAGGTCATTCATGATTGGTTGTCAATGCTGTCACCTTCCTGGAACTACTTTGTCTCTCTTATGTATTTGGTATGTACTTATCCGGTCATAACCTCCTAGAAGAATATATTCTCCTACACAGCAGGTGCTATTTCAGGTTGGCCTTTGTGTCCCCAGCCCTAGCCCAGGCCCTTGACAAATGTTTGTTCACTTGAAAGAGTGCTGGGAAAGTGAAGAAAGCAGAGCTCAGAGAACAAAGCCATGAAAACTAAGTCAACAGGCAAGGCAACAACCCCCTGCAGCAAACTCCAGAAAGGGTCTGTATGGGAGTCCTTCCTTTATGCCCCATCCAGGACCCCCACCGTGGGCTTTGGGAGGGGGCTTTTTGTGTGTTTGCTGGGAGGTGTCTTTTGTGTCAGAATAAAGCAAAGCATCATGGGAGGGTGGCACATGCTTGTGATCCTAGGTAACTGGGCAGCCTCTTGAGGCTGGGAGTTCTGAGCTGCAGTGGGCTAAGTCCATCAGATGTTCATCTATGCTAAGTTTGGCATTACAGTGTTGGGGTGTGGGGTTGGTGACACATTAGGCTGCTTAAGGAGGGACAAGACTGATCCAGGTCGGAAATGAAGCAGGTTAAAGCCTACATGTAGAACGGAATGGCACCTAGTCACAAGCAACCTCTGCACTTCCAGTTTGGGTGAGAAAGAGAGTTGGAAGGAAGGGAGCAAAGAAGGAAGGGAGAGAGGAAGGGAAGGAGGAAGGAAGGAAAAAAGGAAGGAAGAAAGGAAAGAAGTGAGGGAGGGAGGAAGGGAGGGAGGGAGGAACGAAGGAAAGGAGGGAGGGAGGAAGGGAGGAAGAAAAGGGAGGAAGAGAGGAAGAAAGGGAGGGAGGAAAGGAGGAAGGAAAGAAAGGAGGGAGGGAGGGAAGGAGGAAGGAAGAAAGACAGGAAAAGAGAGAGAGAAAGAGAGAGAGAGAGAGAGAGGAGAAATATGAAAAGGAGGGAGGAAGGAAGGAAGGGAAGAAGGAGCGAGAGAAGGAAGGAGGGAGGAATAGGCACCAGATTTGGAATCAAAGGACTTGGTTTTAAGTTTGACTCTGCTAATTACCATCTGTATGTCCTTGGGTAGGTCACATCATCTGTCTTGCATCTCATTTTATGTTGTCATTTACCTTGGCCATTGTAAAAAAGGACTGGACAGCTGGGTGACACAGTGGATAGAGTGTTGGGCCTGGAGTCAGGAAGCCTCCTCTTCCTGAGTCCAAATCTGGCCTCAGACATCTACTTACTAGTTGGGTAACCCTGGGCATCCAGGGTCTATTTGTCTCAGTTTCCTCACCCATAAAATGAGCTGCAGAGGGAAATGACAAACCACTCCAGCATCTTTGCCAAGAAAATCCCAAATGGGGTCACAAAGAGTGGACACGACTGAACAACAGGGGGTTGGACAAGGTGATTTTTGATGCCCCTTATAGTGCTTGTTCTATGTTCCAGGACATGCTAGCTGGGGGTCTGAGGACAAGTCTCAAGGTCAGGCCCTTAGGGGGCTGCTGGTCCAACCATGACTTGGAATGGTCATCCTGCCTTTACTTGAAGACCAGGGAGGGAACTTGTTACATCTGGGAAGTTCATATCTTACCTTGGACAATCTTGGTGTGACTTTGGCAAGTCACAAGCACAGTGCTCAGGACATAGCAGGCACTTAATGTTTATTGATTCATTGGTCTGAAACATGAGAGGATTTGGAGGCTAGGTGACTTGTGAGATCCATTTTTGTTCTAGGTCCATGATCCCATGATCCTGTGAGGTTCTTGATAGCTCGAATTGCTAAGGGAAGAATCTGCACTTCTGCTACATTTATCCATTGCTCCTAGTTCTAGCCTTCAGGCCTTAGTTAAATGGTTGAATGAAAAAAAAAAACATTAAGCACTCACCATATCAAATCCTTCTTCCACATGACAAGATTAAAATACCTGATGACAGCTATCCTGGTCTTGGTGTCATGGTCCTTGCGATGGAAGGAATCTTAAGAGGTCATTTAGTGGTGAATAGAGCATGGGTCCTGGAGTCAGGAAGATCTGAATTCAAATGCAGCCTAAGACTCTTGACACCTGCTAGCTGTGTCACCTTGGGCGAGTCTCTTAACCCCACCCAATTTGCCTTGCCATCACCCTTCCAAAAAAGAGAGAGAGAGAGAGAGAGAGAGAGAGAGAGAGAGAGAGAGAGAGAGAGAGAGAGAGAGAGAGATCATTTAGCCCAACCCCTTCTTTTTATAGATGAGGACTTTGAGGCCAAGTGTTGTTAAGTAACTTGTCCAAGGTCACATAAGTAGTTAGTGGCTGAGCTGGAACCTGAACCCAGGTCTTCTGACTCTTATACCCAAGCCTTTCCATTCCAGGCACCTTTAGTAATTCATTGTCCATTGTTCATTCCTTCCCTGCGGTGCTTCTGACTCTCTGGACTTTCCCTCCACAATTCAGCTGTTTTCTCACTCTGGAACATCCCTCTGCCATTCCAGCCCCTTTCTCCCATAGGCAAGTTCCAGGGTGGGCTCTGGCCAGCCATGCTTCCTTCATTCTTCCCTTGGCTGTGCTCTAGAGTTTTCAGACTTCACCACCATATTCCCATGAGTAACTTCTCTCCCCTCCCCACTGCACCCTCTCCTTTTCAGTTCCCTTTCATGTATTGTCTTTCCCTATTAGAATGGAAGTTTCTTGAGGGCAGCAACTATCCTTTTTACTTTCATCTATAACCTTAGCCAACAGTACCTGACACATAGCAAGAACTTCATGAATTCTTACTGCCTTGAAACAAGAGACAACGGCTTAGAAGATTGGGCTGAATTGAATAATGCAAAATGTAATTGAGATAAATGACTTTTCATACACCTAGGTTTAAAAAAAAATCAGCTTGCCAAGTTCTAGATCAGTGGTTCTCAACCTTCCTAATGCTGAGACCCTTTAATACTCATATGTGGACCTATCTGTATGTGGGCAGACCCACCTGGAGATGGGTAGAGGAGGGGTTTCTTGGTTCCTAAGACCATTGGAAATAAGTGTTTTCCGATGGCCGTAGGTGATCCCTTTTACCCCTGTGAAAGGGTTGTTTGACCCCCAAAGGGGTTGCAACCCATAGGTTGAGAACCACTGTTCTAGATGGCTGTAGTGTGAGCAGATAACAATTCTGCTGAAAAAAGGTTTGGGTGCCTTTAATGTAACTCTCCCTTCCTCCACCCCGCCCCAGCATCTCCCAGAAACAAAGACCCGTTTTTTCTTTTTTAAGCAACAATAGTCTTCAAGAACGTTGAAGTCAGGGCTTCAAGGAAGTAAAATATGACTGCAGTGGCATGGAGCTACCACATAAATATATGACTGAAAAGCAGGTGGGCTAGTCATGTGGTCAGACCAAGGGATAACTGGGAATGGTATGTTCATATATGACCCAGAACTGGACAAAAGCCCTCAGCCTGTTGTGGAGGATTTACAGGCTGATTTAAGGGTTTTTCTTGTAGAGGATTTATGGGGGAAATAACCAAGGAATGAGGGTGTGGATGGTTTGTGATTTACATGGTGGTGAGTTCCATTAAAGTACCAAAGCAAATATAAGTCTTACACTTAAATTTAAAAGAGGATCAACCTCACAAGTACAAGGGAGAGAGGTATATGGCTAAGGAATTCATCTGAAAAAGATCTGGGGTGTTCCTGTACCATAAGTTCAACACAAGTTAGCAGTGTAATTTTGTTATTCAATTGTTTCAGTCCTGTCTGATCTTTGTGACCCCATTTGGGAGTTTCTTAGTAAAGATACTGGAGTGATTTGCCATTTCCTTCTCTAGCTCATTTTACAGATGAGGAAACTGAGGCAAAAAGGGTTAAGTGAGTTGCCCAGGATCACACAGTTAGTTAGTCTCTGAAGTAAAACTTGAACTCAGGTCCTGACTCCAGACCTGGCACTATATCCACTGTACCACCTAGCTGCCCATCAGTAGTATGATATGACAGACAAAAAACAAATGCTGGGACCATAGAACACCTTAACAGAGGCATTAATAGTCATATTCAGAAGTAGGGAGTTGAGGGGTCCCACTGTACCTTAGCATCGCCAGATCACTTCTAGAATATTGTGAAAATAGTGGCCATTTGTTAGGACTTCTTTCTTCTCTTAGTCTACACCTTACGTTAAAGAAAATGAAAACCTCCTTTACCATTCTCTCCCCATTTTGCCACATTCTCTGAAGAGGTGGCCTTTTTCCTAGCCAAGGCCAACCTCATTTATTTCTTTCATGCCTCTTTCCTTCTTATGCTTCCACCTGGAAATCAACCATATTCTCTCTCTCTCTCTCTCTCTCTCTCTCTCTCTCTCTCTCTCTCTCTCTCTCTCTCTCTGTCTGTCTTTCTCTCTCTCTCCCTACCTCCCTTCCGCTCTTCCTCCTTATTTCCTGGTTCCTTTCCTGATGTCCACCTAACATACCTAAGTCTTTATTCCTAAAAACAACAAAAACTCTGCAAACCTTTCAGTTTTTTCAGTTTAAAAGTTCTGATCAATGCAATGGAAAATTAGGATTCCAGAAGACTGGTGGTAGAGTGTGCTTCTCTTCTCTTGACAAGGGTTAAATGTATTCAAGGCACAGAAGGAGACAGACATCTTTGGACATGGTCAATGTGTGGATTGATTTTGCTTGATTATGATTGTTATAAAGATTGTGTTTTTCTTTCTTTTCTTTTAATTGAAGGAGTAGGGAAGCTGTCTATAGTGTTGAAAAGAAGAAGAAGGAGGAGGGGGTGAGGAAGAGGAAGAAGGGGAGGAGAAGGAGGAAGAGGAGGAGGAAGAGGGGGAGGAGAAGGAGGAAGAGGAGGTGGAGAAGGAGGAGGAGGAGAAAAGAGAGTGATTGAAACATTTTTTAAATGTCCAGAAGAATAGAAGGAAATATATGAAGAAACACAGACAAGCAAGACATCTTTGGAAGTCACATATTGAATTTATTATCTACTATAAAAAAGCAAGCTGTATGTAATTGATTCATTGTTTTGTATGTAATTCTCTTTTTCTGTTCAACTTTATATATGGAAATGCTTTTTGGTGCTAGTTTTGTCTGGAATTTTTAATAAAATTAAATAACCAAAAAACCCAGCCCTGTCACCCCATCAAGAGAGCATCCTAAACACCCTCTTCCATTTCCAGCAAAACTCTCCCCTTCACATCCTCACTGCCCACAAACTTAGCCTCCAGTGATTTCACCACTACACCATCACTTTTCTCTCTCAAAGGTTAATGTGAGAGATGACTCACAGTGAAGTTTTCTCATTTTTTTTGACTGCCTGTTACATTCCTATCTCTTCTCCATACTTTGTAAACCAGTTCAGTCTCTCAAGTAACTTCTTGTGATTTCCCCAAAATGAGGTAATTTGAAAGAAAACCATACTAGTCCACTTCTGATTGGGCACTTCCAAATCTGGTGAAAGGAAATACATAATGAAGGATTGAAACTGCTTCGCACCAATTAATTAACACTAATGAAAGATTATGAGCTTGCCTCACCAGCCAATGGTGAGGTAGGACAGGGGTTAGAGGTGGAGTTAGGATCAGGAAAAGAGAAGCCCTGAAGCTTCCACATTTTGCACCCCCTGGCAGACACCTTTTGAGCAACAGGGGCAGTAATGCCCTTTCTTTCAAGAAAGAATAAAGACCTTTTCTGATCTCGGACTCTGCCTCTTAACTTTTTCATCTTACCACATTTGCCACAGATTCTACACACACACACACACACACACACACACACACACACACACACACGTCACCAGTCACCAACCAACTTCAGGCTATAAAGAATTCATACTGTGTATGTATGATCATATGTATTTGTTATTGTTCAGTTGTTTCAGTCATGTCCAACACTTTGTGACCCCATTTGGGGTTTTCTTGGCAAAGATACTTGCCATTTCCTTCACCAGCTCATTTTACAGATAAGGAAACTGAGGCAGACAGGATTCAGTGACTTGCCCAGGGTCATGCAGCTAGTAAGAGTCTGAGGTCACATTTGAACTCAGGAAGATGAGGCTTCCTAACTCCAGGTCCAAGGCTCTATTCACTTTATCACCTAGTTGCCCTATATAAATATGTGTGTATGTACATATACCTATATATGTGTATATATGTCATTTGTATGCAGTAATTGGGTATGAGTATATGTATGCAGTAATTATGATGGAGGGTGAGGCTCATGTTCTCCATTTAAAATCACTTATTAAACTGAATTTCCTTTTTAGAAAATTCACTAGTGTATTAAACACTTTGCCCCTTGTTTTCCATTGACGGGACAAAGACAATATTATCCTCTCCCACCCTGAGGAGTAAGTAAAAGCTTAAGTCTCCTCAGCCACATAAAACAGGGCTTCACTAGTTTGAGCTAAGACACCTCTGGAGTCTCAGCGATTGGTTAAATACAAGGGCAGTAGGTCTGTGCCTGGTGACCTTGACTTTGTCAGTAAGTGCCGAGGGCCATCAGTAGCTGGTAGAGCTCTTCTAAGCTAGGTGAGGGAGCAGCCTCCCCAGAACCCCAAGGACCCGGCGCCTCGGCTGCCTCAGGGACCTACGTCTCTCCCCGGGGACTTCGGGGCACTTAGGAGTCGTCAGGATGCCTAGCGAACAGTTCCCCGGTGGTGTTACTAAAGGAGTTGTTTTCCAGGCGTAGACCCTTTTTATCACTGAAACTTCCTCCAGCCCCAGCTCTGATGGGGGGAGGTAGGGCGATGGGTTTGGGTCAGGGACATCCCCTTTGTGGGGAATGGAGGGGGCTGGGGAAGAGAGCAGGAAATGATGCAATGTCCTGTCTTTTCAAATTCAGTTGCCCCTCCTGTCTGCGGGCTTTTACCAGTGCTGCTGCTAAGTGCCCCTACATGGTGATTATCAAGCCTCTAACTCAGCAGCCAGCCTCACGACCGAGAGTCTGGGTACTGCTGTTTCAACAGCTTCCCAGGGTGCTGGGCGATTAAGGATGGATGGTATGGCCTAAGGTAAAAGACTCTTGGGTTTGGGCATCTTATTAATTCCTTTTCTGACACCAGGTATGTGACCCTCGTCTCCTTCCTTTCCTTCAGTCTTAGTTATCTGCAAAATGGGGACAAGAATACTTGGAGAATCTGGTGAGGAAAGCCTTTGTAAGCCTCCAACGGTCAGCTGATCAATAAGCATTTATTAGTGTGCCAACTGCTGAGCTAAGCACGAGGGATACAAAGAAAGGCAGAAGAAAAACCCTGCCCTCAGAGAGCTTACAGTCTACTGGGGGAGACAACATGAAAAGCACTTAGGTCCAAAGGAGGCATAGTCAAGTTAATCTGGAGATAGGTGGGAGTCAGGAAGACTCCTCTTCCTAAGTTCAAACACTGCCTTGGACACTTACTACCTGTGTGACCCTGGGCAAGTCACTTAACCCTAATCTGCCTCAGTTTCCACATCTGTCAAATGAGCTGCAGAAGGAAATAGCAGGCCACTCCAAGTATCTTTGCCAAGAAAACCTCAAATGGGAATTCAACCAAATAACAGAAGGAAGGTGTTATCAGCATAAAGGGCTTTCCAGAAAAGGGCAGATTTTAGCTGGGACACGAAGGAAGCCAAGAGGTAGAGATTCATTCATGCCCATGAAGAGCGAGGAAATTACAAGCCTGGGACAGCCAGTGAAACTGCCAGACCTGGAGATGCCAGATTTGGTCCAAGGGAACAGTCAGGAGGCTACTGGACCCAAGATATGTGGTGGGGATTAAAATGTGAATAACCTGGGAAAGCAAGAACAGGCTGGGTTAAATGAAATATTCTGAATGCCAAACAGAAGATATTATATTTGCTTGATACAAATGTGATGTATTTTTTTTTTTAACAAGGGCCTAATACAGTGGGCAGAACAGCACAGACATTGGTCTTTGGAGAGCAAGTCTGTCAATGTCTCTAAAGGCTGCACTCCAGCCTCTCTGAGGTATAGACCAATCTTTTTCATTAGTTTCTAAAGCAGACTAAGGAAGGCTTGGATTTGAATCAACCCCATGACATTTTGGGGGGCAGGATTTGTGATTTCACTGGGTATTGGGGAACTCCCTGCCAGGAAATACTTTCTACCAACGAAAATCATCAGCTGTTGGGCAGGTCACTGAGAAATAAAATGACTTGCCCAGGGTCACACTGGATTCAAATCCAGCTCTCTAATTCCCTGCCTCTGTATGGTTTAGGGTAAATTACTCCATACTCCCTGGTCTCCCAGGTATCGGTGAATCTTTTCCTTTTAGGTTGTAGATTCCTCAAAATGCAGAAACTGACACTGGTATTCCTGGACTGGGCTTTACACAATGCAATAGGAATTAAATTAATAAGCAAAACAAAACAAAAAGCAGGTGAATTTAATTATAATCCTGAACACCAAGGCCAGGGATTCTCAACCTGGGGCCCACAAACTGAGACATGGAGGGGGGAGGGTCTGTGAACTTGGATTAGAGAAAAAAATTCTTTATTTTCACTATCCTCTGACGTAAAAGTAGCATTTCTTTCAACTATTTAAAGACATTATTCTGGATTGGCAATATCCCTCACCAGACTGGTCACCAAAGGGGTTTAGGGTTGAGCTGTCCTTGTCCACTCGTGTTTCCGTGATCCCTCTCGGGGTTTTCTTCGCAAAGAGTGCTTTGCCATTTCCTTCTCTGGTGGTTTCAGGCAAACCCAGGTTAAGTGACTTGCCCAGGGTCACACAGACTTACTAAGGTCCGAGGTTGCATTTGAATTCAGGTCTTTCGACCTTCTGAGCCATCCAGTTGCCCAGACAGGTGCTAGCTGAGTCCAAGGCGTATTTCCAGGTCTGAACCCTGCGCCCACACCCCCTTTCACTCTTCCCCCCCCCCCGTCCCTCCCTCGGGGCGCCCCCAACCCGGCTAATTGCTCCCCAGGAGCCCTCGCTGGCACACGTGCGCCCCACCAGCTGCCTGCTCCGCCAAGGTCAATGACTGGAGGGTGGGTGGGGTCTGGAGGTAGTGGTGTGTTCCCGGCTTCGGGCCCCTGATTGGCCGCGCCACTTAGACCGCACGCCTGGCCCCGCCTCCGGGGCCCCCAGAGGGCCCTGGCGGGGACTAGCGGCTCTGCTCATGCCGCCGCGGGGCAGGATCTGGTCCAACCCCTTCCAGGCCGGCGTCGTGGCCCGCCCCTCGGCCAGCGGGGCTAAAGGCGGCTCCGCGTGCCGAGCCCGCTCTTGCAGGTTCTGCCGCTACTCCGAGGAGCTGGTGCCAGGCGGGCGGGCGGGCGGCTCCCTGCACCCCTAGCTCAGGGTAAGGCGGCACTGGCTCGGCTGGGAGCCCGGAGGGCTTCCACGTGCCTCTGCACAGCTGCTTCGCGCGGGAGGAGTGTGTGACAGTCCTGGGGGCTGGGGGAGACACCCATGCCTTCCGGCCGTCTGCGCGGCCTCCCTGCCTATCTTCTGGGTCCCTACGCATTCCGCCTGCCGGCCGCATCGCTGCATGCGCCCCTCGCGCCCACCTCCCGCCCCCCTTGCCTTCTAACTCCCTTCCCTGCCCTCAGCCCATGCCGACCCTGTGCTCCCCCTTCGGTTCTCTGCTCAGTATCCCTTCCCTCCCTTCTCTCCCTTCCTACCCCCTTCCCCGGAACCCCGAGCATTGAGCTGGGACATCAGAGAATTTGGTTTGAGTCCCCTGGTTCCTATCATTGTGTGACTTTGGGAAGGACCCTCCGCCGCCTTATCTGTAAAACGGAATAGTTCGACCAGACTGGTGTCTGAGGGACTTTCTAGCTTTGATGGTTCTAGCTTTCGCTCCCACCCCTTGCTTTCTAGGGGACTCTGTGGTCCCTGTCAGTCTGCTATCGAGGAGGACTTGGGTTTGGGCTGCCTTGGGGGCCCCACCCCAAGCTTTATCACCTAGCAGTTCCCTGAGCGTTCTATGTGGAGAAGGTGGTGGGGCAGCCTTCAAAGCCACTTGCGATTGAAGTCTGGCAACGTTTGGAACAGGTTGTTAGGGAGTTCCTAGGACTTTAGTGCTAGAAATGAACTTAGAGCAGCCTGTGCCCTAGTTAGCCTGTGCCTTCTTTCGGCTAGGGAAACCGAGGCACTTAGCAAGTCAGGACTAGAGTGCAAATCTCCTGATTCTTCTGATCGCTGTGCCATCTCCGACCACCTCCCATAGGTCCTTATACACCCCTGATTTGTTGGGTGACTATCCACTCCAATTAATTCATTTTACAGAGGGGAAACTGAGACCCAGAGAGGGATAGTGGCTTGCCCGGAATCAGAGGGGCAGTATATAATAAGCACGTTAGGTGCGTGTCAAGATGAGTACTTGGACTGGTTTGTCCAGAAAAAAAGAGTTTAGGACGAGTCTGGTTGTAGTAGAGGGTAGAAAACAGAGGAAGAGTCAGAAGTTAACTTGTAGGTGTGGGTCACTTACTAGTCCAGGTGCCCATAGGCAGGGTCACTTAGGAACCCTATGGCCATTGATAGGTCATTCTGGAATCTTTCCTCATCAGTAGTGGAGATTACATTTGAGAGGCTGCCTGTCTTTGTCACTTCTCAACCTGCAAAATGGGCGTGAACAACACCTGTGGATCAAGTTGGAAAAACCTTTGTAAACCTTAAAAAGCCATCAGAATGACTTCTTTTTCTTAGAGGCTCTTGCAGTTGGTGAGAGGTGCCCTTTCTTGGATGTTAGCTGTCATTCCTTGGGGAGGGGAGCGAATGAAAGGTCTCCTTGATAGGATAAGGTTTTTAAAAAAAACAAAACAACTCTCACCCTGGGAATGAGAGTTAAGAAACAACAACTACCCCAGCCCCTTCCTGGCAGTCAGTCCCAAGAGGCACAAAGAGAAGTGGCCTGAGCCCTCCCCCTTGATTCAGGTGTTAGGGGAAGTTAATTGTAATGGCAGAGCTCAAGTTTCAGGATCCCTCAGTAAACCAGCACTGAATTCCTGTAGCCTTGGGGGTGGGTCGGGAGTGGTTGGCTTGTCATCCTCATCTTTCCCAGTTAAAGAAGCAAATATTTGATCTGGTTTGGGGATCCCTTGGGGCCCTGAAGCAGGGGGCTGTATAGAGCTGCTGGGGTCCATGAAAGCCACCTGGGGGCTCAGGCAGATTTCTCTCCCAGGCTCAAGTACCCCTTATGCCAGGTTTGTAAGGGGCTGAGCACTCTTCTTGCCCTGGTTTTAAACATCTCCACAACTGGAAGATTTTTGAGATAGGGCAAGGAGAATGAATTCTAGAACCAGAGACTGTGAGAGGTGGAAGGGCTAGCAGAACAGAGGATGTCCTAGCAAAAGGAACCTTAGAAGATGGGATGTCAGAGCTGGAAAGGACCTTTGATATTGCCAGAGCCTAAAGTGAGGCCAGTTCTGGGGAATCTCTCTGGAGATGGGAGAGAGTAGGGTGAGGAGGAACCCACTGTCAGAGTTTCATCAGCCCCAGTCATTTGAATGGGTTTCTACGTAATTTGCCTAGATCAGTATTTCTCGATAATTTCTACAATTAGAAATTTTTGAGGTGTTAGGCTAACAGCTCAGTATCTAATGACTTCCCAGTGGGAAAGAATCTTTCTAAAAATGAATTTTATTGATATCTTTTGTTTTTTTTTAATTACCTAATTTCCCCATCCCAGAGTACTGACCTTTATACCAAAGAATTTTTTAAAAAATGAAAAAAATCAGCAAAACAAGTTAGGAAACATTTTTTAAAAATCTGATACTATATGCAACATTACACACTGCTGAGCCCCTCACCTCAGCAAAGGAGTGTTTGCTCCTTTTTAACAAACTCCAATTGTTAGGTATGCACCGGGGATACCCCAAAAGGTGAGAGAGACTGTTCTTTCAAGAAGATCAGCCTTAGGGCTCCTTCTCATCTCTCTTCTTGAGATTGACTTTAGTAATTTTGCAACATTCGGTTTTGATCATTTGGTTATTTATAGTCATATGGGTTTTTTTTTTGTTCTTTAATTGTATCATCAGTTAATGTTGGTCTTCCTATGATTCTCTATATTATATTCATTTGTTTTTGTTGTTGTTCAGACATTTCAGTCATGTCTGAGTCGTGATCCCATTTGGGTTTTTTTGGCAAAGATAACAGTGATTTGTCATTTCTTTCTCCAGTTCATTTGACAGATGAGGAAACTGAGGAAAATGGGGTTAAGTGACTTGCCCAGGGTCACACAGCTAGTAAGTGCTTGAGGGTCAAATTTGAACCCAGGTATTCCTGACTCCAGGCCTGGCCCTCTGTCCACTGCCCTCTGGAACTTTTAGCAGGCTAGTTAAGCTGGACTGTGCAGAAGAATAATGTAGCTTGGAAAGGTGGGCTTGGACCCTGGTGATGAAGTATTCTACGGCCAAAGAAATGGGTTCATATTTTATCCAGGAAGGAAGAAGCAGCCAGGGGAGCTTCTTGATCTTTCTCCCCACCCCAAAGAGGCAGGTGGAAGGGGTTTTGGGGGTCAGCTGGGCTGGGATGAGTAAGAACAGCTTCCAGGTCTTCAGACCCTGGAGTCCCATATGATGCTTCATGGTGATTCATCTTTCAGGAAGATAGGTCTGCAAGGCTTCTCCAAGGTTGTGTTTCCAGCTCAATCAATTTAAATGGTTAAACATAATAATAATTATAATAATAACAGCTTTCATTTTTATATAGCATATTAAAACCAAGTGCTCTACATAACTTTTCTCATTTAAGCCTTACAAAGTTAGGTACTACAGCATCATTATCCGTATAGGGCTTCAGAGAGGTAAATTAACTTGTCCTTTGTCAGGAGGTGTAGAGGTCAGATTTGAACTCAATCTTTCTGATTTGGCACTCCCTCTACCACTTGGAATGGGGGAAGCTGGGTACCTTCTGGCAAAGAAGCTACCGTCTGAGTGCACTGGTGGCAGGGAGTGGGGGTCCCAGAATCTTAGCACTTTAGAGTTGGAAGGCCATCTAGTGCAGGGATGGGGAACCTTTGGGCAAAGGGCCTCACTTGAGGACCTAAAGGACCACATGTGGCCTCCAGGTCGCAGGTTCTCTACTCCTGATCTCATCCAACCCATTTCTAGAATAAAGTCCTTGTAACATTGCAAGGGAAGTGGCCAGCCATCCAGACTTTACTTGGAGATCTCCACTGAGGTGCCCTTTATCTCCCTGGGCTGGACTTGCTCTCAGGCCCTGGGGTTAGCTCTGATTGTTGGGGAGCTTTTTCCTTGAATAAACCCTATATTAATCCTCCTGGTGCCAGTTTCCAGTCATTACTCCAGGTTCTGACCTCGGGAGCCAAAGAGTTCACCAAAGAGTTCAGTTGACATTGTCTGGGTCATTGCCTCCCTGTCTGAAGCCTTTTCCAGTTTACAGAAAGATTTTAGAAGGTTCATTCTTCTTCCTCAGGCCTTTCTTTCTGAATGTCCTTATCAGGGTTCAGATTAAAAACCGGGGAAGCAGGAGAAGGGGGAGGGGCACAAATGAGTTAGGGGGTAGCCTGGTTGGGGAAAGGGGGAGCTGCTTGTGTGCCTCCAGGTTTCTGTATCTAGGGGCTTCCCTCACCTCCTCATAGGCTCTTTCTGGTCCCAGGAAATACGGAAAGAAACCTAGAAGGTCCCTTTTGGGGTATAAAGCAAACTGACAGGAGAGGTATGATATATATATATATGTATATATATGACACATGGCTAGAGACCATATATCTAGCCTAATTACACCTTTCCCTGTTTTACAGATTGAGAAACTGAGGCCCAAAGAGGAAACGCAGTTTGCCCAAGGTAATACAGTTAAGTCAGTGACAGCGTCACTCAGAACGACTGCATGTTGGGGCCTCCCCTTCCCCCACAGGGGCCAATTTAGCCCTTTTCCTGTAGTAGGTGCCTCAGAAATTTGTCCAGGAGTTTTCTGTCAGTCTTCTTTGATAAAAACTGTAGAAATCTCTACATCCCTTTAGTCATTTCCTGAAG
This sequence comes from Pseudocheirus occidentalis, assembly GCA_028646575.1. Taxonomy (NCBI): domain Eukaryota; kingdom Metazoa; phylum Chordata; class Mammalia; order Diprotodontia; family Pseudocheiridae; genus Pseudocheirus; species Pseudocheirus occidentalis. The sequence goes on from CM053594.1 coordinate 58,723,568, forward strand.
CTTGTGTTATGGAAACTGTGCCAGACTTGGCATCAGGAAGACCTGAGTTAAAATCCTGCCGTAGACAATTTAGTAGCTGTGTGATCCTGGGCAAGTCATTTTATGACTGCCTGCCTCAGTTTTCCTGACCTGTAAAATAGGAATAAGAAAACTTAGCTCAATGGAGATGTTGTGGAAAGCTCCTTAGACAGGTGTGTAAAGCACTTTGTAGACCTTAAAGCATTCTAGAAATGTTAGTTATTTTGTAAAACTGCAAAGTGGGGGCGGGTGACAAGGCAGCTATGCACATGGTTAGAATGCTGGGCAAATGCTCTTTAGGTGGTTATGCAGCATTCCTTCTGGCTGCCTTGGGGAGGGTCTGTGTCTCTAATGCCCCGGGAGTTGTATCTTTTCCCCAGTCAGGAAGAGGTAGAGGGTGATTGTTGCAATAATGACAGAGCTCACGCTTTAGAACAAAGATTCTTAGCCATTTTGTGTGTCTTGGACCCCTTTGGCTGCCAGTCTGGTGAAGCCTATAGGTCCCTTCTCAGAGTCAATGTTTTTAAATGAATTAATAAACAAACAAACCCAAAACCGGATTACAAAGGAAGTCAATCTCTTGATTTTCAAAATAGTTTTCAAAAACAAGTTCATGAACCTCCAGCTTAGAAGCCCTTCCTTTAGAGCTGGCGCTTGAATTTGAATCTTGTCTCCCAAACTCACTAGTTCTGTAACCCTTGACTGAGCCTTGTGCAGTGAACCTCAGTTGATCCATCTGTAAAATGGGAGTGATAATCCCTGCCCTTTGATGAAAATGGGAATGGGATCCCACGATTTCTAGCTCGAAGAGACCTTAGAGAGGCTTGAATCTGACCCCTTCCCTACACACAGGAGATCCAGAGGGCAGAACTAGAATCCAAACCCATATCCTGGGGGCCCGTTCCCCACACAGCGTCCTTTCCTCTTAGAGTAGCCTGGTGTATCAAGAGAGGAGGTTTTTAGAATTCTCTAGGGCTGTGTAAATGTCAGCTGCTGTCTTGTTTGGCAACTCCCATTCCTTTTACCCCTGCCCTTCCTTGCCACTTCATCCCATATGGTTTCTGTTTAAGTCTTTCTCTAGTCCTGATACAGAGGAGCTGCCCCAAAATGTACTGGTTATTTTAATATTTTAAAGATGCAGCATTTACCTGCAGTCTAAGGCCTATGGAGGCTAAGTGTATTGCCCAAGGTCACATAAACAGTAATCATCAGAGGCAGGATTTGAATCCAGGTCTTCTGACTTTAAAGACAGTACACATTGTATTTTGTATCAAGCTGCCTCTTGTCAGACCCTTGGTGTCATTCCTATGCCTTCTCCCTTGTAAGTTAGTATCAGGCTATTGCCTACTTATGCAGACCATGTGATCTTCCACTTCCCTTTGGCAATTATTTAATTAATAAAATAAATGATCCTCTCTCACTGCCTGGAAGGCAGGAGCTGAAATAGCAGAGGAGTGAATTTAGACTTTTGGATAGGCCGCGGGGGAAGGGAAGTTAGATACACTAGACAGGACCAGCCCTGAGACTTCCACACTTATATCCCCAGGTCATTCTGGGGAGACGTTGGTTGGTTCAGACCAGGAAGCCTACTGTCTGGTCTGCTTTGGGACCCCCTTAGATCTCTGGAAGAGGAAACTCGTGACTATGTAGACTATGTGACTGTTGTGTTCTGTGACATGTGTGAATTCAGATTTTCCCGTGGCCGGTTATTGCTCCCTGAAACTTTGCTCCTTGGAGGCACAGGGTTACTGCATTTCCTTGGGAACATTAGTAGCCTGCTTACTGTGTAGGTTGGCTGAGCCATTGGCCTTATCTGACCCTCCATAATCATAGAGCTGGGAAAGAGGACATCCAAGGGAACTTGGTCTGACTGATTATCCTTCTCTTGCCTCCCTGATAAGACTTTCCAATGGCTTATGCTTAACCAGAACTCACTGCCTCAGCAAGCAGCCTGTAATTGTTGAGTGGGTTTTCCTTATCTGAGACCCAAATCATCCCTCGTTCCTGGGCTTCTTGTTGTGCCTCTTGGGGCCAAACAGAACAAGTCTAACTCCTCTTTCTAGGCCTGTGAATGACCGCATTGCTATTTGCCAAAGGCTTTCTTTGAGTAATTCAGAGAAGGAATTAGACAAAAAAGTTTACAATAAATATTTAACTGAGAGATAACTTTCAGAACCCAGGAGACAGCAAGAACTCAGCCTGTTGGTCATTTGGGTCTCCGCCAGTATGACATGCTTGGCAAAGAGCTTGTGGTTAAATCCACAATCCTTTCCACCCTTGGCCACCTCTTGAGCTGTGGCTGCTTCCTGTTCTCTCAGTAGGAATCTTGTATTTTACAGGAGGCATAAAGTTCAATTTACTTTATAATGTTGTGGTTCACAGGTTCAGAAATTCAGAGCCAGAAGTGATCTTGACAAAAAAATCTTATCTAACCTGTTCCTGTTATATACATGAAGTCTAGAGGGGAGGAGTGTCCTGCTTTAGGTCTTGAAGGTAGTCAGATTGGGGCCCAGGTCTACCAGGTCCAGAGCCCTATGCTCTTTCCACTATATCAGACTGTCTTATTCATTGTTATTGAACAAGCATTAGTAAGACTTTGCTGTGTGCCAAATGCTGTTCCGTACACACGAAGACAGAAATGCAAACAATCGCTGCCCTCATGGGGCTTACATTTTGTTGGAGGAAAGGAAATACAAAACACGTGTGATGAGAATCTGACCCCATGTTCAGTTTGTTAAGATGGTATCATCCGTGTGGAGGATACCACCCTAGCAGACTCAGAGACATTTGCCAAGAGCTCCTTTTCTTTCTCTTTTCCTCGCCTCCTCTCCCTGAGATGCCTTTGGCCACTTTCTTCTCCTTCCTTCATCTCACATGAGCAGGTAGCTCTTCTCCTTGCCAAGGCAAAGTCATCTTTGTTCGTAAGAGGAAAGATTGTGCCCTCCCTTGTTACCACACTCTCATGTATCTCAGTCTCTGTCTACTGCCTACAAATATTCCCAAGTTTCCTGCCTCTTCCCAAAAAATCCTTTCTCCATCCATCCATCCTGTCTAGCTGTCATCCTGTATTTCTCCTCCTCCCTTTTGTGGCTAATGTGCTAGAGAAGACTGTGTAGAGTGGATGCCTCCATTTCTTTCACTCTCACTTGATTCTTTCTGCAGTCTGGTTCCCTACTTTATCTTTTAGCCTAAACTGGTGTCCAGATTGAATGGTGATCTCTTTATTTCCAGTTCTAGTGGCCCTCTCTTAATATCCTCTTGACTTCTCTGTTGCTTTTAGCACTCTTAATTACCTTCCTTATCTTTTTAAAAATTTTATTTATTTATTTACTTTTAGTTTACAAGATTCAGTTCCACAATCCCTTGAGTTTCAAATTTTCTCCCCTCCCTTCCCCTCACACCCTCAAGTAGGTGTGCAATCAAGTATAGGATCTGCAAATACTTTTACATTGGCCGTTAGTCTTTACCTTCCTTATCCTGAGAAAAAGATTTTTTATGACACTATTCTCTCTTGGCTTTCCTCTATTTGACAATTCCTTCTAAGTCACTTTTGCTGGATTTTCATCCAAGTCATGCCTGATAATGGTATATTCCTCTCCCACTCCGCTAGCCAGGACTCCGTTCTGTGTCCTCTTCTCTTTCTATACAGTTTCACTCTGTAATCTCATCAGCTCCCCTGGTTTCACTTACACATCTCTCTCTATGCTGATGACTCTCAATCCAGCCTTAACCTCTCCCCTGATTTTCAGTCTTCCATCTCCAACATCTGTTGAGCATCTTGAACTAGATGTCCCATAGACATCTTCAGCTCAGCAATACCCAAGCTGAGCTCGTCTTTTTCTCCCAAGCTTTCCCCTCTTACTGATGTCCCTCCTAGTTTTCAAGACTTGCAAGCCAGGCTTCAACCTTTTCTCTCTCTCAACTCCTCTATCCAGTCTATTGCCAACTCTGGTGTGTTTTACCTTCCTAACATCGCATACAGTTCCTTCTCTCCTCTGGTGCTGCTAGCACCCTGGTGCAGGCCCCTGTCCCCTCACTCCTGGACTAAAAGTAAAAGTCTGTTTGCTTCAAATCTCTTGTCATTCCAGTGTGGCTAAATTGATCTCTCTAAAGCTCTGGTCTGGCCACGTCACTTCCCTGTTAAATAAAGCCTAGTGTTTCCCTATTATCTCCAGGATCAGTTATAAAATCCTTTCTTTGGCTTTTAAAGCTCTTCATGGCCTGGCCCTTTTCTACCTTTACAGTCTTTGTACGCCTTGTTCCCGGACATGTACCCTTTGCTCCAGCAGCACCGACCTCCTGGCTGTTCTAACAAAGATTCTCCACTCTGTCTCTTAGCCCTGGCCATTTTCCCTAGCTGTCTTCCATGCCCGGGATTTTCTCCCTTTTTCCATCTCTTGTATTCCCCGACTTGCCTTCAAGTCCCTGCTAAAATCTCACCTCCTGGATGGTGTCTTTCCCTCATCTCCCTTAATTCTAGTGACCTAGTGGGTGTCTTCTCTGTTAGACTGGGAGAACTTTGAAGGCAGGGACTGTCTTTTACCTTTCTTTGTATCTCTAATGCCTAGCTCAGTGCTTGGCACCTAGTAGCTGCTTAATTAATGTTTGTTGACTGATTGATGGGGTCTGCATATGGTACCAGATCCCCATTTCATATATATGAACTACTTTCAGTGTGGGAGGGTACCAACAATTGGGGGGATTCCAAAAGCAAAGGCGTCTTTTAGGTGATGGCCCCTTTGCTGAACCTTGGTGGAAGCTGGAGTTTCCAAAAGTTAGGAGAAAGGTCATGCCAAGCATGAGAGACAGCAGTAAAAACACTTTTAAAATCCTTTGGCGTGTGTGTTTTTTACAAGTGATAACTTTATTTATACAATGATACATACAGGAAAATGTCTTCAGAACCTTATAAAATAGTCACCTTACATACTAAAGAGATACTTGCTCTGTGTACACAGAGGCCCAGGGGCAGGTAGGGGCACGGTAGATAAAATACTGGGCCTGGCGTCAGGGAGACCTGAGTTCAAATCTAGCGTTAGACACTTGCTAGCTATGTGACTCTGGACAAGTCACTTAACCCTCTTTGCCTCGGTTGATACATCTGTAAAATGAGCTGGAGAAGGAAATGACCAAACCACTCCAGTATCTCTGCCAAGGAAACCCCAGATGGGGACAGGAAGAGTCAGACATGACTGAAACACGACTTTACAACAATAATACCACCACCACAGAGGCCAGTCTTATTGGAATGGATGCTCATAGCTTTGAAAAATGCACATGACCTTCTGAAACTGTGAAAGTAGATCTTGAGCATCACAGAACTCTCACTCTATAAATTAAATAAATAAGCACTCCCCTCTGAAAATTCTGTCTGCAGACCGGCTAACCTAATAGGAAGATGCATTAAAATTGTACATACAGTTGTCAGGCATACAAAAGCCAAAATATAGATATCAGTCAATCAGTCAGCATTTATTAAGTGCCTACTGAGAGCCAGGTACTGTGTGCTAAGTTCTGGGGATGTAGAAGGAGGGAAGAGACAACCCCTGACCTTGGGGAGCGCTCTAATGGGGGAGACATCATTGCTTTTAATTTCATAGTGGAAAAATCAATTCCTACCTGTGGAATTGTACTGTCTAGTTATTTTAAATGGCCTAAAACAATATTGAATAATATTGCTGACAAATACTATAGTTTCTCTCTTTTTCCGTTTTGATTAAATCTATTTTAACTTGAACTTTGTGGTCACAATATCCCCTGCTTTTTTTTTTTAACCTACTAAATTCTACCTCTGCCCTTTATTTTATGTTTGTGTATATCTCTCAATTTGTAATGTTTCCTTGAAGCAACACATTGAATTCAGATTTTTAATCTGCTCTCCATTTCTGTTTTATGGGTAAATTTGTCCCATTTACATTCTAAGCTAAAATTACTTTTGTATCTTCATCCATCTTATTCTTTCTCACTCCCCTTCTTACTTCTACCTACTACCTTGTCTTCCTATTCCTTAACCTACCCACCCCTCTCAGAGTCCCTCCCTTATCTTCTCCCCCAACCCTATTCCCCTGTCCTCTTATTTCTTTCTTTATACACCACCCCCACACACATACCCTTTATATTCTCAGTGAGAGTAATGTTCTAACATTGTCCACCCTCCCCCCACTAGCTTTTCCTGTATCAGTTTTTCTTTTTATGCCTGTGTATGAGATAATTGCTCCTTTTTATCTCTCCTCACAGTTTTATTTTTTTTAGGGTTACCCCATTATATTCAGTTCAGCTCACACCTTTCAAACTACCCACATAATAATGACAGTCGTAAGACTACTGCTAATATTTTCACGTATACAGAGTATACAATTTGACCTTATTGAGCTCCTTATAATTGGTCTTTAACATTTACTTTATTACCTTATGTTACATATATTCTATATAAATATAAAATATATATAATTATTATATATAAATGTAAACATAATAAATATATAATATATAACAAGATTATATATATACATATATATGTATGTATGTGTATGTATACATAATATGTATATGAAATATTTTCCCTTAAGTTCTGGGGGTTTTGTCACAAAACCTAAAAGTCTTTGAGTTTCTTAAATATCCATTTTTTCCATTCAGGATAATACTTAACTTTGCTGGGTAAGTTACTCTCAATAGTAACTCCAGCTCTTTTGCTCTGTGGAATATAGTATTACAAGACCTACGGTCCTTTATTATAGTAGCTGCTAGGTCTTGTGTAATCTTTATTGTAACTCCATGAAATATTTTTTTTCTTGTTGCTTCTAATATTTTATGCTTTTTTTCTGATTTTTGAAACTGGACTATGATATTCCTGTAAGCTTTCCTCCTGGGGTCTCTTTTAGGTGGCGATCAGTGGATTTTTTTTCTATTATCTGCTTTGCCTTCTTGTTCTTGAACAAGGGCAATTTTCCTGGATAATCTCTTGTAATATAGTATGAAGATTCTTTTTTTAAAGAGTAATTTTCAGGTAGTCCGACTATTATTTCTCCTCAATCTGTTCTCCAGGTCAGTTGTTTTCTGATTAGATGTTTTACTTTCTCTCCCACTTTTTCATTCTTTTGGTTTTGTTTAATGATTTCTTCATGTCTTAGAACATCCCTCATTAACTTCCCCTTGCCCAATTCTAGTTTTCAAGGAATTCTTTTCTTCCTTAAGTTTTTGATTCTCTATTTCTAATTGGTTGACTTTCTTGACATCATTTTCTTGGATTGCTTTTATTTTTTTTCTAATTTTTCCTCAGTCTCTCTTATTTGATATTAAAGTCCTTTTTAAAATTCTTCCAATAACTCTTTTAGTGCTTGGGACCATTTGATGTTTCTCATTGAAAAAGGAGTGACTTTTTTTTTAGCTCCATCATCCTCTGAATATGAACCTAGATTCTCTCTATCCCCATAGTAACTATCTATAGTTGGGTTTTTTTCTTTGCTTATTCACTTTTATTTATGTATTTGTTATATTTTGTTTTTATCAGGTATTAGTGTAATTAAGTTGTAGTCTCATGGTATGGAACGATGCCCCAAGCCTCGGGTCCTTCTGTTATTTTATGAGGTCTGACCCAGGCATTAGCTTGGACTCTCTTCTCCACTCTGCTGTCCCATAAATAATCTTGTTCCTGATGGTCTGTTGTGGGGCTGCAAACTACAGCTATCCTCTCTGCTCCAGAACTGAAACTAGGGACTCTGCTCTCCTGCAAGTGTCCACAAGCCAGCAGGCTCCCTACCCCTTGCTACAGCACTCTCCAGCTGTACCTGCTAGCTCCTCCCTGTAGCCCCAGCTTGGGACGTGTCTGGTCAGCACAACTGTGCTTGGTGTCCCTCCACGGTGCAAGGTCCTTCCATCTTCCCATTTCACACGGTCTGCGGATCGAAGGTTTCTAATGCCTGGGCTGCCTTCCAAACGAAGCACCCCCAGGGCATTTGTTATTTCTTCTGAATCTTCTTGGAGGTATTTGCACTTTGCTCCCCTGGAGGTCAGCTTCTCAGATTGTCTTAGGAGGACAACTGCTTTGTCATGTGTTTATTTCTGCTGCTCTGAGTTGATGCTCTGTCTTTTTTTGTGGAGAAAATTTGGAGAGCTGTTTCCTGACCTCTTGTACCATTTTCCCAGAATCCTCTTTCCCTTTTCAGCTTTCTTAATTTCTTCCCTGAGGCACTTGAGTCTCAAAACCATTGGTGTTAAAATCTTCAGATTCTGGAAGAAAACCTTCTGTTCGAAAGACAGCCTCTCTAATTTTGCAGATTTGAGCAGCAAATCAATGAATAGTATCTTGGATATCTTTCTGCTGATCATCAGGTTGCTGAGGTGAAGGATTAGAAGATGGGAGGGATTTAGGTGCTTTCTGTCCTGATAAATGCCTAAGGCAGGAGTGAGGAACCTTCGGCCCGGAGGCCACATATGACCTTCTAGGTCCTTGTGTACAGCCTTTTGACTGAGTCCAGGTTTTACGGAACACATCCTTTTATTAAGGGGATTTGTTCTGTGAAGTTTGGATTCAGTCAAAGGGTCAAACTTGAGGATCTAGCCCCTAGAGGGTCACAGGTGCCTCGAGGCCACAGGTTCCCCACTCATGATCTAAGGTATGGTGGGGGGAATGGCTCTTGGTCAGAAAGGGGCAGGAGGCTAACAGCCGTGTAGCACCAGAGGCTTACTCTGGACAATGATCATGAGCAGTGAATGATACTGACATAGCTGCAGTGATAGTGGGGGGGGGGGGGGTGTGCTGGCAGAGTCCAGCCTCCAGCCTTATGCTTCGCACTGTACCTCCTGCTTTTTAAATCTTCTAAGTGACAGAGAATTGTGAGGTCTTGTTATGTGGGTGTTGGGGGGGGGGAAGTTGTTCAGGAGAATATCTCATCATTCTGGTCCCTTCCAGTTCACTTGATAAGATCATGGAATATAGACCTCTGTCAAAAGGTGGGTGCCTCCCATGGAGTACACTTGTGAATTTGGCCCCTTACTGAATGACATGTGTCTCATGGAGAGGACAGGTGAGGTCCTTGGACTAGTCAGCCAGTCACTGGAATTGTCTGCTAATCATTGATTGACAAGAAGATTCAGGAGCCCCAGTGATCAGCTAACGCAGGCCTGTGGCCCAGCAGCTTACAGCCCAGGGGCTGCTTGTGGCAGGCCAAAGCATTTCCTCTGCTTATAAAGGATGATTTCCTCTACATTTTTCTTAGGCCAGCTGCCTGTAATCATTTGGCATGCTGCAAGCGGCCCTCTGCAGGTTGTGCAGGCCTGAGTTCAAGTAAGCTGCTTGCTCTTAGGCCGAGTTTGCTGTTGAGAACTCATGTGCCTTTTCCTTCTTGCCCACTTCCAAAGTGCATCAAGGGAAAACGGAGGGAATTTCTGTTCTCCTTTGGCCTTACCAGAACAGAGACCCAGAGCAGCAATGATGACTTCCATTAGAAGCACAAGGCAGGGAGGACAGGTGCTTGTAGCAGCCTAATAGGGACTCGGCAGGACTGGGCAATCACCTGTGTTCTGCTGGTACAGCCAGTGTGGCCTCCTCAGAATGAAGAGATATCAGGAGAGTGCTGTGGTGGAGGGATGACCTATGTATGGGCTTGTTTTATATCAGAGGTTGTTTCTTCTCCCTGAGAATTTCTAAGGTTTATCTGATAATTATTTGGGAAGAACCAGATTTGCAATTGACCTAAATGCTTGGGGTTGTGGGATGTGGCAGCAATGACTTGAATTAGGGGAGTGGCATAAAAGTCATTGTACAGGCCTTTTGGTAGGAGAAGGTATTGAGATGATTATCTAGCCAGCGTGAGGTCTGACAATCAATCAGTATACATTTAGTAAGTGGCTGCTATGTTCTAGGCACTGTGCCAAGCACTATGGTTACAAAAAGGCAGAGGCAGCCCCTGCCCTCAAGGAGCTTACAATTTGATGGGCAGTTTTTGTTGTTCCATCATGTCTGACCCTCCATGACCCCATTTAGGGTTTTCTTGGCAGAGATGGTGGAGCGCTTTGCCATTTCCCCATCCAGCTCATTGTATTGATGAGGAAGTGCCAGGAATGCAAATTGAAAACAATGACGAATACTTACAAACAGATATGTACCAAGCAAGCTATATGAGCAGAAGGAAGGCACTGGAAATAAGGGGTTGGGGAAGGCCTCCTGGAGAAGGTGGCATTTAAGTTGGGATTTAAAGGGAGCCAGGCAGGCCAGTCAGAGGGGAGGAGAGAGAGCATTCCAGAGTGGGGCATAGCTCGAGAAAATGCCTGGAGCCAAGATGGCAGCCTCAGGGCGGGATGGGTATCTATGCTGTAGTAAAAGACCAGAGGAAGCTCGTCCAGCATGTTGGCTGATTTTCTGTGAGATATTTAAGAAAAGACGGAAATAGGAATGGTGTGAGATATTATCTATACTGGCAGGAGGAGTAACCACATTGGGGGAATCATGACTCCAGCTAAGCAAGAGCTTTGGAACACATCTTCCTTTGCTAGTGAGGACAGTGATACATAAGCCTTGAAGCACTGCTGTATAATATGAGTAGAATGTAAGCCGATCGAGAGCAGAGACTGCTTAATCTTTTGTCTTTGTATCTTCAGCATCTGATACATGTTAGACTGTAGTCTAATATAGTGGCACAGTGGATGGAGCACCAAGTCTGGAGTCATAATGACTCTGCTTTCTGAGTTCAAATGTGGCCTCAGACACTTGCTGTCTGTGTGACTCTGGGCCAGTCACTTAACCCTGTTTGCCTCAGTTTCCTTGTCTGTCAAATGAGCTGGAAAAGGACATGCAGGATTTTTGCCCAGAAAACCCCAGATGGGGCCATGAAGAGTCAACCACAATTGGAATGACTGAAATACAACAATAAGGCACTTAATGAATATTTATTTATTTATATTTTGCTTTTTGGAGGGCAGCTGGGGTTAAGTGACTTGCCCAAAGTCATATGGCTAGTAAGCATGTCAAATGTCTGAGGTTGGATTTGAACTCAGGTTCTGACTCCAGGGCCGGTGCTCTATTCACTGCGCCACCTAGCCGTCCCAGTGAATATTTATTGACTAGAATCTTTGAAAGACATGATTCCTTACCCACAGGGAGCTTACAGTCCAGAAGATGTTTTTCTGTATAGTGGGGAGAGACCGGCAGGACCAGCCTGTGTTGAAGGCTGACCTGATGCTGTGCAGTCCTGGGGGTGGAAAGATTTGGAAAGAATCACATCCCGGTTTTTTGAACATCAGTGTCAAGGAAGATGTTCTGTTCAGCGCACAGACCTCTTTCCTGCTCAGAGGAGAGAATCTAAAGCAGCATTTCTTCAGCTGTGTCCCACAAAACTCTGCTGTTCTACACATTGTGCCAGAGAGATTTTCCTAGATAAAGTATTATTGTCATTCAATCTTTTTTCAGTTGTGTCTGACTTTGGGATTTTCTTGGTAGAGATACTGGAGTGTTTTTGCCGTTTTCTTTTCCAACTCATTTGACAGATGAGAAAACTGAGGCAAACAAGGTGAAGTGACTTGTCCAGGGTCACACAGCTAGTAAGTGCCTGAGACTGAGTTGAACTCAAGTGTCCCTGACTCCAGGACTGGTGCCACTTATTTGTCCCCATCTAAAGTATTATTGATGAAGTAAAAAAAAATCTTTGCAGATTTTATTTTAGAATGAAAATAGGCTCAATGTGTATGTTGTGTTTGAAACAGAGAGATGGCTTTGTGTAGTAGAGGAAGACCTAATTCCTAATCCTACTTCTGATGCTTCCTGGCTTCTCACATGTGAAAAGCTGGCTTTGGAATCAAAGGAGCCAAGTTCAAATCTTGCCTCTGATGCTTACTACCTGTGTAACCTTGGGCATGTTACCTAGCTGTAGAGCTTAGATCTTAGGTCGTTCTCCAAATCTCAGTTTCCCTGTCTGTAAATAACATCCGTGGTTAGTTAGTTAGTTAGTCTGTGGTTCCTCTCTCAATGGAATGTTGTCAGGTTCAAGAGAGATAATGTCGATAAAGTTCTCTGTACGCATCATTATTTTCTTCTTTGCTCAGAATTTCATCACTTTCCTCTATGGATGCCCCAGAGTCCCAGACAAGCATTTATGGCCCAGTGAGCCACATTCCCTGTTGAACCCTCTGCATGCTTGGACCATTAACCCAGAGCCAGACCTCCGTGCTCATCTCAGAAAACTTCTTTTTGTAGGAAGCATGCCTAATGAGCATACTGTGTGCGCTGCAGTTGCAGAGCCAGGGCCTGGCCCTGTGCGCTTGAAGTCCTACACAGCCCTGCCTGACGACTTCTCTCAGAATGAGGTCCGCCTGAATGCCACCTCCAGGTTTGTCCCATTTTCCAACATCACCATCTTTAAGGAAAAAAATTTTAAATATTTTACATTGAACAAGAATTGATTTTTTCACCCTCTCATTGTCGCTCTCCACCATTTTGGGGGAAAAGAAAAGAGAAAAACAAAACTTTTGGTAATGAACACGTGTAGTTTAGCTAAACATTTTCTTACATTGGCCACATTGGAAAATCAGGTCTCCTTCTGTAACCCTATGCCCTCTCTGTCAGGATGTGGGTAGCGGGCTTATCATTAGTCCTCCTGATCACAGCTGCTTGTTGCATTAACCAGAGTTCTTAGGTCTTCCGGTGCTTGTATTTATAGTATCGTGGTCTTATATGAACTGTTATTTTGGTTCTGTTCCCTCTGGTATTATTTTTTGCAGGTTTCTTTGACGTCATCCCCCTGGCTCATGCCTCCTGGATCACCATTCCATCTTGTAGGGGGATAAGCACAGGAAGGGTTAAAGTGATTTGTCCAAGGCTACCAAGGCTGTAAATATCAGAACTGGGACTGGAACCAGGTCTTTCCACCTCCCTTCCTGAGCTTCAGTTGCCTCATCTGTAAAATGAAGCACAACTTACCTCACGCGGTTGTTTTTACAGATGAGGAAATTGAGACTCCAAGGGAGGAGAGGTTTGCCCATGGTCACAGGGCTTGTATATAAGGATAATAATAGCCCTGCTGTGCTGTTTGGGAATACACTTCAGTAGATCTATGACTTTATGTACAGACAGCAGGGACTCAAAAAATCCGAGTGTGGAAAAGATTTTGAAGTGTGGAACACAGAATGACAGAGAGGAAGGGACTTTGGGATGCAGAGCCTGGTATTCCAGAGCCAGAAGGAGCCTGGGCAAGTTCTTGACGGCACCAATCACTCATGTCCTTGTAGCACTCTCTCTGTGCTTAATAAAGGGTATTTCTCACTTTCTGAGAAGTAGAGGGGTTGTCCCTTGTCCCAGAGCAGGAAAGAACCTCAGACCAGCGAATCCAAGCTTTTCACTTTACAAATGATGAAACTCAGGCCAAGAAAAGGGCACCGAGTTGTCTAAGAGTGTATATGATCTGGATTCTGAGTAAGGAGCAGGGGTTTTATTCCAAGCCCTGGGCCTTTTTCCATTACCTTGCGTTCCCTTTGCTGAAACAGATCTCAGCTCTTATATACCTTGGTATATAAATGTAAAGAGTGGCTTTCCCTCCCCCACCCCAAAACCCAACTCAAAATAAAAACCAGACCAGGCTTTTGGTGAGGAGTCTCTCGGTGCCCAGGCGTTGGCTGACGTACACCTAGTGTAGAATTGGTTCTTTCCTACCTGAAGCCTTTCTGACTAAATACACAAGATCTGCCAGAACTTGGGGCTTGACTGGCGCCATCTTTGAGAGCCCAGGGTCACCCATTGTAGAGACAGGGACTGCCCTGTTGATGGGCTTTCCTCCCTTCTAGGGATGAGGGAATTCTTCCTCCTGTTGCAGATCGATGCCTTTTCTGAAGCTTGTTTGGGTGACCTCTGAGAGGGGGCCATTCTGCCAGTGATGTGTCAGAGGTGGAACTTTGATTTTGATGATGATGGTGATGTTCATATAGTTCCCACTGTGCGCCAGGCTTTCTCACAAGTATTCTGTCATTTGACCCTCACAGTAATCCTGGGAGGTAGGAGCTGTTATGATCCCCATTGACAGCTGAGGAGACTGAGACGAGTTAGATTTGAACTCTGGTCCTTGGGATTCCAGGTCCGGCTCTGATCTCTGAATCATCAGTTGGCTGATTAGCCAACAGTGTCTCTGTCCCACTCAGCCACACTGCTTTTCTTGTAGGATTCCATAGATTTAGAAAGAAGACAAGAACCTTCTCTTCAAAGGCCCCAGGTGTGTGTGGTGTCCATCGAGGGGCATCTGAAAGCTGATCTTAAACCAAACTTGTCCACCTGGGCTGGATAGAACCCACCTTCAGGTGGGGGAGGAGAGCTGGCAAGAGGTCATGGTGATGTCATAAGTGCCACCCAGCCAGAAAAGTTCCGAGAAGCTGAGTTTTCCTGTTTGAGTGCCAATGGACGCCACCAACCTGCCTAGCACTGCCAGCATGACATCTGTCAACCATCAACCACCAGAGCCAGAAAGGGAGGAGGGTGCCACCCCTCCTAGCATCCCTCTGGGGCAAGAAAAGTTAGTAGAAGGGAGGGACGTGTGGAGAAACTGGGGGTTTTGGCCTCCCAGCCCCTTAGCCAGTCATGGACCCCATGGCATGTCCCAGGGAGTGGCAGGTACCGAGAGGCCTGAGCCCCAGGAAGGAGCGGGAGCCACCAGGCGTTGTCCTTAGATTCAGAGCTGGAAGGTAACTTAGAGATCCTCCTGTCCTCCTCCCCTGCCCTTTGACAGAAAAAGAAAAGGAAGCCCAGAAGGATCACAGGATCTTTCTCAAGGTTACACGGGCACTGAATATTTAGCACAGGCAAGATTCTAGCCCAATGTCCTCTGCACAGTTACACATGACTGCTTCTGCCCCTTTGGGGACTCCTGTGTCCCTTCCATGTAGGATTGTGGGAGCATTTGGGGCTGGAAGAGACCCTAGAAATCAATCCCACCATCCCCTTTATTGTACAGGTGAAGAAAACGCAGCCCGGAGAACAGAAGGAACTTCCTTGAGGCTTAAAATCTTCTTTCCATGTTATTGATGTGTTGGGTTATACAATACGTACTCCTCTGGGGGAGAAGGACAAGACAATAAGCATTTATTGTGTGCCAGGCACTGTGGCAAGCACTTTACAGAAATCTCATTTGGTCCTCAAAACAGCCTATACCCATTTGACAGATGAAGTGACTTGCCCAGGGTCACACAGCTAGTAATTGTCTGTGGCTGGATTTGAACTTGGGTCTTCCCAACTCCAGACCTAGCGCTCTGTCCGCTGTACCACTTACCTGCATAGTCACAGGGCTTATCAAAACTCTCGGAATCCGGGAGCTTTGGAGCTTCTTGCTTGATCCTTTTAACCCTGTGAGGTAGGCACTGTTATCATTTCTGTTTTTTTTTTACAAATGAGGGAAATCAAGGTAGACAGGTTAAATGACTTGTTCAAGGTCATATTTGAAATAAGGTTTTCCTGACTTCAGGCCCAGCTCTATCCACTGTGCCACCTAGCTGCCCTTAAGGATCTGGGGTATCAGATACCCTAGAGTGATATGCAGGTCACTTAACAATTTTGTGAGTTGCTAGAAAAAAAATTTATCCTCTTATATGGTGGTTTCCAGACTTTTTAAATTGAGCGTTATGATCAGCAAAACATTTTCTGTGCACCATTCCCTGCCCCCCATTATATGTACATTTATTTGTAAATTACTGTACTAATTATGCATTATAGCATTTACATAAAAATAAAAAATTAAAAAAGGTCGAGATGGACACGAAATAATACTTGATCCTAGAGTCACTGGGGAGCCATTGTAAGTTACAGAGTAGGGGAGTGACGCTGCCGTACCTGTACTTTTGAAAAATCACTTTAGCCGCTGAATAGAAGATGGCTGAAGAAGGGAGGGAGACGGGAGGCAGAGACCAGGTAGGAGACTGTTGTCATGGTCTGGAAGAGATGTCATGAAGACCTGTACCAGGGCGGCGGATGCTGTGTGAGTGAGAGCTGGGGACAGATGGGGGAGATTCTGTTGGAAGAAGATGTGGCGAAATTTGTCCAGCGACTGGATGTGTGGGGTGAGCAGGAGTGAGGACTCGAGAATACAGCTAAGATTGAGAATCTAGGGGAGGAGGTCGATGCCGGTACGCTCAACAGAGATAGGAGAATTTGGAAGAATGATCGCTTTATGGCAGTGGCTCTCAACCTGTGGGTTGCAACCCCTTTGGGGGTTGAATGACCCTTTCACAGGGGTCACAGGGGTTGCCTAAGACCATCAGAAAACACATATTTCCGATGATCTTAGGAACCAGGACACCGCTCCTCTCTCTATCTCCAGGAGGGTCCGCCCACATGCAGATATGCCCACATGCACATATTAAAGGGTCACGGCATTAGGAAGGTTGAGAACCACTGCTTTATGGGGAAGGAAATTTAGCTCTGCTTTTGTTGTGTTGAGTTTAAGATGTCCGTGGGACATCCAGTCCAAAATGTCCAGGAGGCCCTTATGTTGTGGGATTGGTATTGAAGAGACAGAGCCGGGACAGAGCCCAGGGCGTGGAGTTGGGAAGACCTGAGTTCAAATTTGGCCTCATAAACTTACTAGCTGTGTGATCGTGGACAAGTCATTTAACTTTTGTTTGCCTCAGTTTCCTCAGCTGTAAGAGAGGGATCATAGCACCTGCCTTGTAGGATTGTTGTGAGGATCAAATGAGATAATATTTGTAAAACACTTTGCACAGTGCCTGGCACCTGCCAAATGCTTCCTCCTTTCCTTCCTTCCTTCCTTCCTTCCTTCCTTCCTTCCTTCCTTACTCCCTCCCTCCCTTCCTTCCTTCCTCCCTTCCTCCCTCCCTCCCTTCCTTCTTCTCTCTCTCCCTCTCTCCCTCCCTCCCTCTCTCCCCCCTCTTCCATCCTTCCTCCCTTCCTTCCTCCCTCTCTCCCTCACTCCCTTCCTTCCCGTCCTTCCTCCCTCTCTCCCTCCCTCCCTTCCCTCTTTCCTTCCTCCCTCTCTCCCTTCCTCCATTTCTCCCTCCCTCCCTCCCTTCCTCCCTCTCTTCCTCTCTCCCTCCCTCCCTCTCTTCCTTCCTTCCTCCCTCCCTTGCCTTCTTCTTCTCTTCCTTCCTCAATTCTTTTTTCCTTCCTTCTTTCCTTCCTCCCTTCCTTTTTCCCCACTCTTCTTTTCTACCTTTTCCCTCCCTTCCTTCTTTCCTTCCTTCCAAAGTCATTGGGTAAGAGGATAGAGGAAAGAAGACCCTGGACAAAGCCTTGGGGTGTACATGCCCACAGTTAGACCCGATCAGAATGATGACCAGAAAGGGGACTGAGAAGGAGTGCCCTGATCAGGAGGAGAACCAAGAGAGAGCAGTGCTACAGGGACAGGGAGGAGAGAATCCAGGAGGAGAGGGGGTCCAGTGGTGCCAGATGCTGCAGAGAGATCAAGAAGGATGTGATATGAGAAAAGGCCTGCAGATCTGGCAGTTAAGAAATGTTTGGTGACTTTGGAGGGGCCCTTTCATTTGAGTGAGGCGTCAAAGAGAAGGAGAAGGCTGAGAACCTGGGAGACTGGAAGGATGGCTGGTGGTACTGACAGAAGTAAGGAAATTTGGAAGAGGGGTTGGTTTGGGGCAGAAGGAAAATCCAATGGCAGCCTATCTATGTTTGCTTATTCTGTGCTACTCTCAGATTCCCATCAGCACCTGAAAAGAGTAGGGAAGGATAGTGGAGAGGTGGCTAATTCACTGGCTGCCCCTCCAGAACCACAGCTGGAGTGGACAGAGCCACCAAAGGCCAGCTGTGGGGGATGGTGGAGTGGGGCTAGGAATGATGAACGGGGTATTATAATTGTGTTAAAGACAGAGCAGAGATTGGCTGTGGAAGGGGACGATGGGATTCGACCCATTTTCCTGCCCTCTGATTGGTTTATTACCCATCTCTTGGGGTCAAGCCAACCCTGTAAAGACCAGTGCTGATAGTTAGTTAGACTGATCCTTAGAGGATGGATAAACTCTTGATACCCAGGCCCCAACTTAACCCCTTTCAACACGGTAGAACCAAGCAGAGCGGATATTTCACTGGAGTAGGCTTTGAGAACCAGGGCTGCTGCTGTGCCATGATTGATAGAGCAATAGAAAATAACTTTAGTCAGTGTCAGTTGAGTAAGCTTTTATCATGTACCTGCTGTGTGCTACGCACTGCATTAGGCAATAAGGGTACAAAGACAGGCCTTGCTTGCGTGGCATTCCAGGAAGATACCACATATACACAAGTTGGTAACTACAAAGTAATTTCAAAAGGGAGAGATGCTGAAGAAGAAGAAGCCAGGACTTCTCTGAGGTGGTAAGGAGGGGATGCATTCCATCCAGGGCTAATAGCTGGTGTACAGAGAACTGCTGCTGGTTGGTTGGTTGGTTTGAATTTTGACCTGCTTTATTTTTTCCCAATTAAAAAAAAGGAACCTGAACTAAACAAGCATCAATTATGATGAACAGGTCTTATCTAAGTAGTATAACAGAAAGAGGGGGTTGTACATGAAACTCTGAATTGATGATACCCCTGAGGTGTGGTGTAGTAGATAGAGCTGCAGGCCTGGAGTCCAGAAGACTTGAGTTCTGATCCAGCCTCAGAAGCTCGAGCAAGTCCCTTTAACTCTGTCCTCAGTTTCCTCATCTGCAAAACAGGAATAATAGTAGCTTCTATGTCCCGGCGCTATTGTGAGGATTGTATGATAGAATAATTATAAAGCACCTACCGCAGAGCTTGACACATTGTAGGCTCTAGATAAATATTAGTTGTTTTTATACCTTGCTTTTCTTTTTAAGTATATATAAATATAACATGTTACTTTGAAAGCTGTCCTGATTGTCTGTGGTTCCTTCTAGACTTCCTTCTGTTCTCTTCTGTGTGTTTCAGACACTTTTTTTCTTTCTTTTTAGCAACCCAGCTTCCCTTAGCCACCCCACCCTACCTCTCCTATTAAGGAAGGTAACTCGGGCAAAACAAATTCCCATATTACCTATGTCTGCAAATGTATTTCTCATTCTGCTTCTTGAGTCTGTCAGGATGCTTCCATAGCCCATTTCTTCTGCCAGCTTTTCTCTGGAATTGTAGCTGCTCAGAATTCTTAAGTCTTTTTTTTTTTTGTTTTAACAAGGTGATTGCTGTATAAATTGTTATCCTGGTTCTGCTTAACTCACTCTGCATCCGTTCATAGAGGTCTTCCCAGGTTTCTCTGAAGTCAACTCTTTTGTTATTTCTTATGGTGAAATAATATTCCACTGTGTCCATATGCCATAATTTGTTCATCTATTCCCCAATTGATGGGCACCCTCTTGGTTATAAGAAAGGGAGCTGCTATAAATAGGTGAATATAGGTCCTTTTCCCCTTTTTTTGATCCCTTTGGGGGCATAGGCCTAATAGTGGTATCACTGGGCCAAAGACTATGTGTAATTTAGTGAATAGAGGTATAGTTCCAAACTGCTTTCCAGAATGCCTGGGTCAGTTCACCAACAGTGTGTTGAATGTGCCTGTTTTCCCACAGCCCTTCCAACAATTATCATTTTCCTTTTTTGTCATCTTTGCCTATTTGATGGGTAGAAGGTAGAACCCAAGAAATGTTTTCATTTGTGTCTCTTTGAATTATTAGTGATTTGGAGCATTTTTCATGTGCTTGTTTGGGTTTCTTCTTTTCAAAACTGCCTGTTTGTGTTTATTGACCACTTATCTATTGGAAAATGGTTGTAAGTCTTATTCATTTAAATCAGATATTTTCTCTTTATTAGAGAAATTTTATGTAAGGATTTTTTCACCTAGTAAACCATTTCCTTTCTAATTTAATTGCACTGGTTTTCTTTCTGGCAGCCAGTTGGCCTGGGATGAAGAGTGAGTGAAGAGAAGTAATATGAAATAAGACTAGGAGAAGAGGTGGGAATCAGATTGTAGAGGGCTTAATCCAGTCCTATCTGTAAAATAAATTGGGTTAGTCCTTAAATTTCTTTGAGGGCTATGAAGTACTTTCCTCACAGCTCTCTGAGGTAAATAATACAAACATAGCTCCTTACCTCCATTTTGCAGAGGAGAAAACTAAGACTGAGGTGATATGACCTACCCTTGGACACCTGGTGACTTCCTGGAAGATCTGGGACTTGAATCCCTGCTTTTAGACCCCCGAGTCCATTGTTCTTTCTACTGTGCCTCTAGGATGAAGGGGTCTAAGGATCTCTTCAGTCTTTACCAGCTTTTACGACCTAAGTTTCTTAGCATATTACCATATATCTAACACAAGTGCTTAGTGATTAATAATAGGTACCTGCTTCATGATGGATAAAGTTTTGCAGAGTACTTTAACATTATTTCACTTGATCCTCTCAAGAACCTTATCTCTGAGGTAGATATCACGGGTGTTATAATCTCTATTGTACAGATGAAGAAACCCAAGGATCAGAGAGAGACTTGCCCATGGTTATATAGTACCAAAGGTAGGATTTGAACTTGGGTTTACCTAACCTCAAAGCTAGCACTCTGTCTTTTATGATGAACTAAAAATACTAAGGGGTTGATGGCTTCACTTGCATCCAGTTTGAGCTTAGAGACTTGAAGAAAACTAACATTCCCTGGCAGGGAACAGGAATAGATGAGAGATGGAAACTTTGGTCTATCCCTTAAATGATCAATCAGCAAGCATTTATTAGGCACCTTCTGTAGGACAGGTGCTATGTGAAAGGGATACAGAGAACAACTAAAAATAAAAACAGAGAGAGTCATTGTAAGGTAGGCTGGAAGGAAAGGCACTAGCAACTGAGGGACCTGGGAGAGGCCTCCTGCCGAAGGTGGCATGAACTGAGCCTTGAAGGAAGCCAAGGAACCAGAGAGGCAGAGCATTCCAGGAATGAGGGAGTTAGCCAGCAAGTGCAAAAGGATGGCAGTGGGAGATGGAGAATCCTGTTTGATAGACCAATGTAGCTGGATCACAGATTGCAGGAAGGGGAGCAAAGAATAAGTATACTGGAAAGATGAGGAAGGGCCTGGTGGTGAAGAGCTTTAAAGCCAGAGTTTATGTCTCATCTTTGAGGTAATCAGGAGCCACTGGAGAGGACATTAGAATATATCTTTTAGGAAAAATCACTTTAGCAGCTGTGTGAGAGAGATGTGAGACAGGGAGACCAATTAGGATCCTGTAGTGCCTTGAATTAGGGTAGTGACTGAGCAAAGCCAAGGAATCTGATATGAGGGATGTTAATGAATGTGGAAAGGACAGGACTTGGCAGCTGAGGTGAATGAGAGTGAAGAGCTGGGGATGGCACCAGGGTTGTGAGCTTAGGCAGATGATGGTGTCCCAGACAGAAGGAAATAGGGCAGAAGAGAGGATTTGTTTTGGTGGGCAAGGATGGCAGAAGATGGCATGATTATGAATTTTGTTTTGGGTCTGGTGAGTTGGAGAGCTTGTGGGGACATACAGGTTGAGATGTCCAAAAGGAAGTTGGTGATGCTGACCTGGTGCTCAGGAGAGAGATTAGAACTGGACATAGAGGTCTGGAAACCATTATCATAGAGATGATCATTGAACTCGTGGGAGTTGATGAGACCTGCAGGTGAGAGGCTATAAGAGAAAAAAAAGGATGGTGGCCCAAGATAGTCATTATGACCACCCACAGTTGGTAGCCGTTGAGGATGAGGAACTAAGAAAAGGAAAATGAGAATGAGCCGTCAAAAAAGTAGGAGACAAGAGAGAGCAGGGTGAAGGGAGTATCCAAGAAGAGAAGGTCGTCAGCAGCGTCCAGTGCCGTAGAAGTCAACTCAAGAAGGATGAGGGTTGAGCAAGTCTTTTCACATTAGAGTTGACAGTTAAGAGCTCTTTGGTCACTTTGGAGAGAACAGTTTTAGTTGAAGAGTAAGGTTGGATGCCAGATGGTTCAGAAGAGAATGAGAGGAGAGGAAGTTGTACCCCTCTTGTAGCTGGCTTTCTCATCAAGTTTAACCTAAAAGGGGAGGAGAGATATAGAATGATAACTCAAGGGGGATGGTAGGACCAAGTGAAGATTTTTTTAAGAATGGGGGAGACATGGATGTGTTTCAAGGCAGCAGAAACGTGGCCAATATATAGAGATGGAGGTTGAGAGAGATGGTGAATGTTGCAGAAGGGGCAGGGAATGGCATTCTGATGGAGATGATGGAAGGGATAGGGTCAGACGTGTCTGCCTTGGGAAGCAGAAGTAAGTCATGGACCATGTGAGAGCCTTGTGAGATGGGAAGAAGAGGGAACTCTAATCCAGTGGCCTCTACTTTTTTTCCTGAAGTAGGCATTAAGACTCCTTAGCTGAGAGGCTCTCTAGAAGGTTTGGAGGGAAAAGCAAAGGTCTGGAACAGCTGCTGTGGATCCCTAGTCCTGATTTTCAATCTTTGCCTTTCAGCTCTGTGACAAACGATCTCCATGTTTCAGAGGAGGATAAAACTGAGAGTACTGAAGAAAGGAGTCCTCCAGAAGAAATTAAACCACCGGAAACGGTGACACATAAGGAGGGTGAGCAGAGCAATGGTAGAACAGGGAAGGGGTTTGAGTTCCAGATTTGTTAGTTTGATTCTCCCAGGAATGGAGGGAGATTTCAAGGGTCCTGCTCACATTTGAGATGCTTGAACGGCTATCATTTATAATCCTGTATATAGTTTAACGGAAGGAGCACTAGATTTTGAGTCTTCCTGAGTTCAAATCTGCCCTCAGACACTTAGTAGCTGTGTGACCCTGGGCTAGTCACTTAGCCCAATTTGCCTCAGTTTCTTCATCTCCTTCTCCATCTCATTCTTTCTCCAGCTCCGGATGAGTTGGAGAAGGATGTGACAAACCACTGTAGTATCTTTACCAAGAAAACCCCAAATAGGGTCACGAAGAGTCAGACATGTCTGAAAAGGACTGAACAACAACTCCAGATAAGACTTGACTAGATCAGAAGCCAGTGGGACTGTCTTTGTCATTATCATTCTGAATATTCCACCTCTCTTTTGGTCAGCCATAAAGCCTTTATTAAATACCTACTATATTCCAAGCACTCTGATAACTGCTGAGGATACAAAAACATGGGTCTTGCCCTCAGGAAGCTTGCATTCTAAGGGTGGGGAGGTGGTAGACAAAATTGACACACTGAATACCTGTAGAGCATAAGGAAGGTCATCACTAGCTGCTGGAGGGACTGAAAAAGGCCTCCTACAGAAGAGGCTTTTAAAAGCCCTTTTGCACATCTGTAATACCTGTTGCTCTCCTCTGCTCATTCTGGACCTTTATGCTCTTGACCCCATGCTCCCAAGACCATGCCCTTAGTTTGTTCCTCTCCCACATGGTCTTCCCTTCCTCTTGGCCTCTATAAGTTCCTTTTAGAAAACTCGAGTGGGATGAGTTCCCTGGGCAGTTGCCCAAGTTTCTTTAGGCTACTGTCACATACAGGTTGTGTCAGCTGGCCTTTATGGTCCCTTCCCATTGGGTGACCTTTTGATTCCATGGGCAGTGGCTCAAGGTGGATCCCCAGGATTGGCCTCTGCAGATAGTCATGCTCTCTGGACCGTGCGTCGGGATGGAGAAGTCCAACTAAGGATGGAGAAGTGTGGCTTTGGGAGCGAGGATCCGATGACCATTCATGAGTTCATGAAGGAAGCTGTTGTTAAATATGGAGATTACATGGCCCTTGGAACAAAAAAGGGAAATAACTGGCACATGATGTCTTACAAAGAGTATTACCTAGAGTGCTGGAATGCTGCCAAGTCTTTTCTCAGGGTAAGCCAATGGTTCTTCCTTTAAATTTTGGTAAGTAAGGACTGATCTCCAGGTGGGATGACTACTTGTTGGGTGGGATGGTTGCTGAGATCCTACCGAACTTTGAACCCAGAACATCACTTGCTTCATTTAAAAAAACCCCATCTTGACAATTTGACATCATCCCTGTGTGGGGCCAGAGGTGGGCTGCATGTCTGTATCCCAAAGAATATCTCACTAAAGTTCACAGAGTCTCTCAACCGTGTTGGCTGCAGGGTAAGGATTTTTTCTAGCTACAGAAACTGTGGAAGACAGAAGTTGACAGACATGAAGAGGATAGAGCTTGCGTCCATGGAGGGAGGTGCCTAATCTGTGAAGTCAGTAAATGTTGGTTTCAATAAAGAAAGTCAATAAAACAAGGAATAAAACCCCTAGTCAAATTGTGTCATCTAAAATGTTCCCCTGTGGGGACTCCTTTGGAGTTCACAAAGCTGGACATGCCATCTGAGTGCAGTACATGTGACATCAGGGAAGGACATAAGGCCAGAAGGGACCTTAAGGACAATTAACATTTTTATTGTACTTTGTTTACAAGGCAGTGACCCTTCAGGGGGATGTAGGGCAAGTATGGTTCTTGGCTCTATTTTAGAGATAGAGAAATTAAGTGTTGGAGAGGTCAAGTCACTTGTCCAAGGTCACCTTGCTTAGTAGATATTACAGCCAGGATTCTCCTGACTCTCAAATCCAGGGTCCTTTCCACTGTATCTGGCTACCTCTCTGAACTCTCTATTAGAGACCCTCTAATACTACTCTCTACCCTGGTTCTAAAGGTCTTAGAGACCATCTAATAATACTACCTACCACGATGGAATGTGACGGAGGCAATAGACACATCGGTATTACCATTTTACAACTGAAGCATATAAAGTCCCACAAGTTGTTGGCTTGCCCAGGGTTACACAGTTAATAATGATCAGAGTCAAGCATCCAGCTGAGATCTGCCCTGACTCCCGAGCTCTGCTTTCTCTAGCCTCACCGTCTATTCTCCTGATTTTACAGACAATAGCAAGAAAGCAGCAGGTGTCACATAGTGCTTTACAGACGCTCACTCTGAGTGGGTTATTGCTGTGTTTCACAACAACCCTGTGAAATAGGTATCACAGGCGTTACTCTTCCCTTGTATAGTCAAGGAAGCTAAGGCTTAGGGGAAATCAAATGGATACAGCTCATATCAGAGGTAGGATTCAGACTCAGCTCTTCCTTGTTGCTCTGATATTGCCCTCAGAAAGTGTATGATCTTGGGCCTTCAGGGCTGACCACATGAGAATTTTTCTGTTACTTTTTTCAGACCTCAGGATCTGCCTAGGACACCTTTGTTGAACACCTGTTTCCCTTGGCCGCCATATTCCCTTGATGGGATTACCCTTGAAAACCCAGGTTTCCAAAACAAAACACAGGGCAAGGTTTCCCTTTGAGCAAAGAATGATAATCCCAGGCCCCATGTTAGAATTTTGGTCTTTGTTCCATGAACTTGGAGAATGAGATGTTCTTCAGCCTGGGAACTTTTCAGGCATTACAACTTGAAGGAATTACCTAGCCACCTGAAGCTGAGCTGTCTGGGTAGCTTTGATCTGTATCTGTAACGAGATGGCAAATAATCCCTTCTCTCCTTGAATCACAGATGGTTAGAGTGAGGGCCTTGGCATCTTCTAGCCCAGCTTTCTCCTTTTACCGATGGAAAGCTGAGGCCCACAGAGGGGAGGTGACAAGGCTCAGGCTGAGAATAAGGTGTACAGTTTCTGCTCCCTTCCCCAAAGTTGGATTTGCCTAGAGTTGTGCAGAAATGAGGCAACCACACCACACAGGGAAAGTGCCCTGGAAGGGTTGGGAGACTTGGATCCAGGTTCTGATTCTGCTGTAAACTCCCAGGGTGACCTTTTTTTGCAAGCTGTTGCTTCTTCTTGAGCCTGTTGTCTCACCTGTAAAATGACAGGGTCATACTCCTGGTAGTAAGTGGACTGTCCTGTTGTCTTCTGTTCTAGTCAGGCCACTTCCTAAAGACTCTGTGTTTAGTGTCAGGGCCACATTTTTGGAAGGGACATTTCTATAGCCTACCTGAGTAGGCATAGGAAGGTCAGTAAACCTCACTTAGCCTCAGCTGTGAAATTGGGGATTTGGATGAGCAGCTCTGTAAGGGTCGCTTTCAAACCTCCAAGCCAGGACTCTGGGAAGAGGATTCTTAACTAGCTTATACAAGGATCAATGACTATTTGAAGAATAGTGTCCTTTTTCCTGCTGACGCCTTTCTTGACTGAAGTGCTAAGTGTTGAAAAAGTGGCAACACCCAGTGATGAAGATGGTACTTATCATTGATGTCAGCAATCCTTAGAAGTTCTTTGCAATTCCACAATGAACAGAATATTATTAGAAAGGTTAACATCAGGGCGGCTAGGTGGTGCAGTGAATAGAGCACCGGCCCTGGAGTCAGGAGGACCTAAGTTCAAATCTGGCCTCAGACACTTAACACAAAAACTAGCCGTGTGACCTTGAGCAAGTCACTTAACCCCCCACTGCCCTCCAAAAAGCGGGAAAAAAAAGGAAAAAAAAGAAAGGCTAACATCCAGAAGATCATTTTTTTTCTTATGGCTAACAGGGAGACTCCTTTTCTCCTGCAATAAAGGAAAATTATGTATGGTTTAAAGTTTTTTAAGCAATTCAAAGTTCAAAAAATCTTGCAAAATAATGCTAGCCATTATGAGAAAAATTTTAAATAAAAACCTGAATACAAAAAAAAAGTGGGGGGGGCGGGTATGTGGAACAGTGAATAGAGTATCGGCCCTGGAGTCAGGAGGATCTGAGTTCAAATGCGGCCTCAAATGCTTAACACAAAAACTAGCTGTGTGACCTTGGGTAAGTCACTTAACCCCAACTGCCCTCCAAAAAGCAAAAACAAAACAAAAAAAGTGGCAAGGTATGTGGGAAAGAGCCCTGAGCTTTGAGTCACAAAACCCAGCTCTGCCGATTTAGTGAATGAGTAAAAAAAAAAAACATTGATTCAGCTTTTCGTGTGCCAAGCCCTGTGCTAAGCACCTGGGGGCACACAGTTAGAAGAATGAGATGTTTCCTGATCTCAAGGTACCTTCTGGAGGAAGGTCCTGTCGCAGGGTGAGTAGCAAGGCCTGGAGGTGCTCAGGTGCCTGGGCCAGTCCAATGGCAGTGCCAGCTGCCTCAGCTGGGTTGGTAGTTGGTGATCATCTGACTTATCTAAGCAGTGTCATTAGCCTTGTCTGCCCAGCAAGGCAAAGAGTTGGAGATGGGGTCTGGTCTGCCACATTTGGTGAAGGGGAAGTGGGCTGAAAATGGGAGCGGGTATAGGCAGTCGTCATGTAGTCGGGAAGGGCAAGGGGAAGAGAGAATTGGCAGGAAGAAAGGTTTTGTGATTCCTGGAATTTTAATAGCTATATATACCTTTATATTAGGCACTTGCTCCCTCTGGGTTTCCTCATCCAGAAAAAGAGGACAAACTTTTTAGACAGGCAACTAGGTAGTCAGGAAGACCTGAGTTCAAATGTGAACTCAAGACACTTACTTGCTGTGTGACCCTGGGCCAGTCACTTAACACTGCCTCAGTTTCCTCATCTGTCAGATGAGCTGGAGAAGGACATGGCAAACCATTTCAGCATCTTTACCAAGAAAACCCCAAATGGGGTCACGAAGAGTTGGACCTGACCAGAATGACGGAACAACAGTAACAACAAAATCCCTTCATGGATTAGGACGAAAGTAGTTTATAAACTTTAAAGCTCTCAGAAAATACTACTTGGGATTTCCTTACTATCATAATTAAAAAGCAGCTGGAGAACTCTGATCTGAAAATGGTAAAGGAAGGGATAGGGAGTGGGGTACACATACTGCCATTTACCGGACTCTAGGCCCTTTTTCTTTCCCCCTGCCCAGCCTTGTGTTCTGTAGGTACTTCTTAATTAGGTGAGTAACTGTGTGGGCAGGTTCCAGGTATCAGCATAGAGGGGTAGACAGAAGAAGCAGAGATCTGTAGAATGGTGTTTTGTTTGACTTCTGAAAATAAAGATTTCCTGCCTTTGCAGTATGCAGGCTGCGCTTAAAGATCCCTGTTGTCGTGTTTTTCTAGCTTGGCCTCGAGCGCTTCCACGGTGTGGGAATCCTGGGATTTAATTCTGCCGAATGGCTCATCGCTGACATTGGCGCCATCTTCGCAGGGTAAGGGTGTCCGTGGAGCTTGGGGACCTCCTGTCCAAGAGTGGTGGAGACTAGGTCTCATGGGCAAGTCCCGATGTTCAAAGGCTTCTCCTAACAGCGGCAAACCAGCTCCCGAGCCTGAGATCCCTCTCATTCCTGCAGTTCACTCTCTAACTGAAAAAGGCAGAATTTTGAGGTTATTTGGCCATCTGCCCCCTGCCTCCTGGTCTTCACTCTGCTTCCTGAACTCCCTGGAAAGCCCCTTTGAAAAGATCCTTAGTCCTCAGCCTTTGAGAGAAGAGTTGCTCATGACTAAACTTCCCCAAGGACTGCTGTCCCTTCCCATCCCATTCTTTGAGAATGATCCTGACTGAAGGGGAATGGACCCCTCGACTCCAGGCCTCCTCCCTCCCCACCCTTGTTTCCTTCTCTTCCCATTGCAGGAAGATCAGAGGTTCTAGCGTCCAAGTATCCTCCTGTAACCTGGCCCAAAGGTGCTTTTTAATATATTTGCTCACTTTAAAAAAGTGATTAAAGTGCTTGGTAGTGATTTATATTTAAATTAATTTCAGCATGTAAAAGCTTGTGGCATTTTAGTCACTCCTTCAAAAGTCCATTGGATTTTTTTTCCCCCAGAGTCTTTATCTCTCATGTGGATTTCATTCTTCTGATGCTGCTTTTTTTTTCTATTTTGCATTATTTCATAAAGGTCTTTCAATATGCCTTTATATTGTATTATGGTACTTTATTACATTAACGTAATGTGCCTTATTCACCATTCCTCTGGTGTTGGACATCGAATTAATTTCCAGTTTTTTATAGTCACGAATAACGCGGCTATGAAAAATCTTCAAGTAGATAGCTCTTTTGGAAGGGGGAGAAGGGAGGTTTGATAATAAGACTTTCTGGTTCTCTTCCTAGCCACTGAACTATTGGCTCCACAAAGCATGATTATTTTTATATGTGGTCTATCAGATTGGTCTCCTGCCAGATTCTATAAGTAGCTCTAGACTGTACTTGTTTAGCTAATGCCTCCCCATTAATTACAATAACACACACACACACACACACACACACATACACACACACACATACACACACATACACACACACATACACACACACATACACACACATACACACACACATACACACACATACACACTGTTCATTTTTTGCTATTACATATAAAATTGCTATGAATAATTTTGCAGATACTAAGTACTTTGCAAAAAGCTTTTATGATATGTATATGCCCTGACAAAGTCAAAGTCCCTGAGAACTGTTAAGCAAAATAATTTAGAGAGTAATTGGCACGCAATCTTACAGTAACGTAGTTTACTATTAAAAGAAAGTTGTGAGGCGGCTAGGTGGTGCAGTAAATAGAGCGCCGGCCCTGGAGTCAGGAGGACCTGAGTTCAAATGTGGCCTCAGACACTTAACACAAAACTAGCCGTGTGACCTTGGACAAGTCACTTAACCCCAATTGCCCTGCCTTCCCCCCTCCAAAAAGCAAAAGCAAAAGAAAGAAAGTAATGTGCATCTGCTGTATTTAGTATTCATACTGTCCGTTTTAAAATCCTTTTGTTGCTGGGTTTTTTTTTTTTTTGGACAGTTTGATGGAAATCTTCTCACATCTCTTTGAATTTTTCACATTTATTCCTTCTGGTAGTGTACCAATACCTTATGTTCACACCCTGTGGTTTATTCAGCCATTCCCCAATCATTAGGTACAAGGTAGGGTCAGTTCAACTGTGTCAAATGGCATTTTTTTTCTTGTTAATAACCTCCATGGAGTTTATTAGTAGTGGGGTCACTGGGTCAGAAGATAGGAACAATCTTGTTTTTCATCTAGAGTTTCAGTGTTTTCTAGTGCAATTGGAACAATTTACAGCTCCACTGGCTGCAGGCACTACCGTGCCTCTTTTCCTACAGCCCTGCCCACACTGAATCTTTACATTTTTGCCAATTTTATGGGTGGATTGCGGTGATATCTCAAACTGTTTTAACTTTGGATTCTCTGTTAGCCAATTTGAGCTTCTTTTAAAATCATAGTTTCATAGGGTCATAGATATAGAGCCGAAAGACCATCTAGTCCACTTTACAGATGGGGAAGCTGAGGCTCAGAGAAAATGAATGACTTGTCCATAGGCATTGCCTCTTCTCATACAACTAGGATTTCTTCCTTGGGGGGTAAAGTGACTCAAACTGTGGATGGTATAATTTTAAGATAAATAAATTGTCTTCCAGGTACACGGGAAGTGTGGGCAGGTAGCATGCTTTCCCCACACTAAGGTCCTTTTTGTGTTTTCCTTGGCAGGGGATTGGCTGTTGGCATTTATACCACCAATTCTCCTGACGCTTGTGAGTATGTCATTAATCACTCTCAGGCCAACATCTTGGTGGTGGAGAATGACATGCAATTACAGAAGATTCTCCAGGTAACCAGAGGCTGGTCTTGCTTCTGCTGATCCCAAACTTGCCCAAGCACCTTTGGGTTCCCTCTGAGGTGCTGACCTCTCTCAAATGGGAGCAGAGTGTCAGTGGGGAACAGTGAAGAGAACTCTGGTTTGGAATGGGGGGCCCTGAGGGCTTCTTGCTCTGTGGGAGCCAGTCATATACTTTTTGTAGGAGCCTTGGATACCTCTGACAACACCACACTTTATTTTTCTAATGCCTTACAATTAAATACTCTCCTCTTAGCAAGCTCAAAGGGAAGGAGGCATGAGTATACTGTCCCCATTATACAGATGGGAAAGCCAGAACACAGAGAGCTTGTGATTAATTAACACAGGACAGAACCTAAGAAGTAGCAGAGCGTTGTCTGATATCCTTGCTGCTGCTTCGCACCTCAGAGAGCAACTTGCCCAACCAGGACTAGAATGAGAATCCTCTGTATAACATCAATCAGTGCACATTTATTAAGCACCTACTCAGTACTGGGCACTTGTATGAAAAAACGAAACAGTCCCAGTTTGTTTTTTGTTTGTTTTCCCCAATAGGGGAGAGACACTAGCAGCTGGGATATGGGGTGTGGGTGGCAGAGATTAGGAGCCTTATTATGGTCTAGGAGTATAGTACTCGCACTAAGCTTGGAAGGAAGCTAGGGCATCTAAGAGGTATAAAAGGGGAGGAGAGAGAGCCTCCCAGGTGAGGGCACAGCCTCTGCAAAGGCACAGAGGTGGGAAAGGGAATAGCAGGTAGGTCCGGTTGGTTAGAGTGTATTGTACATGAAGCGAGAGTATATAGAACACAGCTGGAAAGGAAGGCTGGGGCCAGACGGCAAAGGGCTTTAAATATCAAACAGGGGTTTGTCTTCCATTCCATGTCCATATACCCAGTTTTCTGCCTAGTTCTCCTATGCTATGATTGGAAGTATGCTCACCATTCTTAACACACTTCATTTTGCATACAGTCTGATGGGTCCAGTGTTCTTCCTAACTTCAGCCCTGAATTGTTAGACAGTATAGTTCTAATGCATTCACACTGGGGTGGAATGCATTAGTGGGCCTTGGTGCTCCCATGCTCTGAACACTTTTCCTTTGCTTTATACAGCTTGATAATGTTAGATTTTGTGGACACTGTGTTACTGTGTTGTAGAATTCTAGAGCCTCAGAGCTGGGAGGAATCCCAGCCCATCTAGTCCAACATATATTTGATTTGTTTTGTTTTTGGAGGTAATCGAGGTTGAGTGACTTGCTCAGGGTAGCACAGCTAGTAAGTATCTGAGGCTGTATTTGAACTTGGATTCTCCTGACTCCAGGACCAGTGCTCTATGTACTGTGCCATCTTGGGGGACTCCCCATCTTTTCTTTAGTTAATTAATTTATTTTTAGTTTTCAGCATTCATTTCCACAAAATTTTGAGTTAGTTTTTACTCCCCGTCTTTTCCCTACACCCCCAGCCCAAAATAGCAAGCTTACTGAATACCCCTTCCCCCAATCTGCTCCCTCTTATATCCTCCATCCATCATCATCTAGTAGGGCAAGATGAATTTCTTTACCCCAGTGCCTGTATATCTCATTTCCCAGTTGCATGTAAAAAACAATTTTTTTAAACATTTGTTTTTAAAACTTTGAGTTCCAGATTTTTCCTTCTTCCCTCCTCACCCACCCCCCACTTGGAAGATAAGCAGTTCAATATAGGTTGTACACGTGTCGTTACCCAAATCGTTTCCATAATCGTTATCTTGTGAAAGACTGACTCTGTTTCACTTCATCCTGTCCAGCTCCCCACTTCTTCTAATTTTCTCCTTTGACCCTACCCCTTTTAAAAAATGTTTGCTTCTAACTACCCTCAATCTATACTTGAACAAGATTCTCCTCTGGAACATTAGCAGCCAGCGGTCACACAGCAGATGGGCTCAGGATCACCTAAAGTCACGTTAGGTTTTTTGGGGGGCTCTCACATCTCACTCCCGACTCCGTTTGAGGCCGTGGTCTGTGATGACACCCAGATCCTTCTGCCGCGGACTGATTATTGGATCCTCCTCCTCCTTTCTCTGCTCCTGTAATGGGTTCTCTGAACTCAAGACTTAGTCTCTGTTTATCCCTAATTTGACTTTATTAGATCTGTCTCATTGGTCTCTAGCCTGTCTCGTTTTGGATCTTGTGCTGTCACCTGACACGGAATTAACCTCTCCCAGCTTGCTGTTATATACAGAGTTGATTAGCATCCTGGCCCTGCATCCTCCGTGTGATGGATAACAGTTGTTGAGAAGCAGAGGACTAAAGATGGAACCATGGAGAGCTCCGTGAGGGGCCTTCTTCTACCTTGGCCTCAAGCTCTTAATGGCCACACTCTGGGTCTGGTCCCTGACCTAGTTGTGAATCCCCCTAGGCCTGTTATCGTCTATGCCACATCACTCTGTCTTGTTCATGAAGAAAGTATTTTCAATTTATCAAGCATTTACTGAGCGTGGGCATTGTCAGTTGTTAGTCAATCATATTTGACTCTTCTCTGACCCCATTTGGGGTTTTCTTGGTAGAGATCCTGGACTGGTTTGCCATTACCTTCTCTAGCTCATTTTACAGATTAGGAAACTGAGGCAAACAGGGTTAAATGACTTGCCCAGGGTCACACAACTAGTGTCTTCTGATCTACCAGTTTGATAATCCTGTTGAAAAATGAAATGAGGTTAGTCTGGTATGAATTTTGCTTAACGAAGTCACACTGGTGCTCATCGATTCCCAGGAGGAGTTAGACTGGTAGAGTGGCTGTAGTATTAGACCTGGAAGACCTGGGTTTGAATTCCACCTCCTAGAGGTTCTGTTGTCGCAGACAAATCATTTAGTCTCTCAAATCTTCAGTTTTTTCATTTATAAAATGATAATAATAATAATAATAATAATAGTTATACCACCTTAAGCCTTATGGGTTTTGTTGTGAGGAAGGTATTTTGCAGCCTCTAAAATCCTGTAGAATCATGAACTATTCTTTCTCACAAATCATTTTTTAATATTACCTTCTAGGATTTTGCTAGGAATTAGAATCCATTTCATAAGGCTATAGTTGGGAGATTCTTTTCTCCTTTTATGAAAATTGGCCATTTTTTTTGTTGTTCTTTGCTTCTGTGCCATTTTTTTTTCTGTTTGCTAAGATTTTTTTTTAAGAGATCCCTGATAGGCTCAGCCAGTCGCATGTTAGTCCTTCCTATTCTGAGATATGGAGTTCACTGTATTCAGGAACGACACCTCTCTTCTTACTGACCTTATATTTTAACTGTTAACCATTTCTTTCTGCCCTTCCCAGACCTGGGAACATTCTTTCTGTGAAAAGAAAAACGATGCAAATTAGGAATTGAGTAGTTCTGCCTTCTTTCCGTTGTCCATTATCATTATTCAGTCTTTCCTGAACAGCAAGTGATCCTGTCCTTACTTTGATCATGCTTTAGCCTCCAACATAGCAGTTCTGTAGTCTGTGTGATTATAGTCAGCCTTGGCTCACTCCAACAATAAACATTTATTAAGTACCTGCCACGTGCCAGGCATTGTGCCGACACTGTGGGCTTTAGCTATGGTGACTTCCTTTAGCTTGTCATGTATCCTTCAGCAGCTCCCTCCTTCATTCTGAATCTTATTTCCTTCACTGGGTTGCTTCACACCGTACCTAAGTCCCTCTAGCTCTGACACTGCAGGTTGTATTAGAGTCAGAGGCCCTGGGTTTGATTCTAGGCTCTGCCATTTACTCTCTGTATAAGACTTGGGTAAAGTCACTTACTCTCCCTTAGGGAGGGTTGGACTAGACGGTCTCTAAAGTTCCTTCAGCCTTAGAGCTCTGATCCTGTGATCATAGGCCCCTCCTAGCCTTGATATTCCCTGTTCTGATGCCATCCTCTCCAGCTCTGCCTGTTTGAGTCCTAGCTTGGACATGAGCATGCTTCGTGGGATCATCTGAGTACAGAATATAATGGAGGGAAAGAGGGAGAGATTCCTGTTCATCTATGCCTAGGATTTGGTGGCTTCTGAGGCCCTTCTGGCAGCTAGGTGGTACAGTAGATAGAGTCCTGGGCCTGGAGTCAGGAGGACCTGAGTTCATATCTAGCCTCAAATACTTAACTAGCTTTGTGATCCTGGGCAAGTCACTTAACTCTGCCTGCCTCAGTTTCCTTATTTGTAAAATGAACTGGAGAAGGACATGGCAGATCAATCCAGTGTCTTTGCCAAGAAAACTCTGGATGGGGTCACAAAGAGTCAGACACAGCTGAAATGACTGACCAACAAAAGATCCCTTCCAACCGTGTGCTTGAAGCATTTGCAGTGAAAATGCACACATTCAGAAGCAATACACCAGGGGAAGGAATCCATCTGCTTTCAGGCTAGGTAGTACATAACTAGATGGAGAGGCAGCAAGGGTCAGCAGGTAGAGGGCAGAACCTGGGCTCAGGAATCAGCCCTGGGTTTCACTTTCAGCTCAGATACTTACTAGCTCTGTGGCCATGGGCCAGTTATACTCTCCTACTCAAAAAATTCCTGGGGCTTGTTCTTTTTTATTCAGGAATCAAGTATAAAATTCTCTTTAAAGCCCATTATAACCTGGCCCCTTCCCACCCTCCCAGTCTTCTTCACACCTCACTCCCCATCATTCACTTTACAATTCAGTGACCACAGCCTCAGTTCCCTTCCAGGAGCCCCCATCCCCTAACTTGGTGGACATCCTCCTCACCCTGATACTCTTCCCTCTGCATCTCTACCTCTGGGCTTCCTTCCAGACTCAACTCAAACCTGCCTTCTTTTTTTAAAATTTATTTTTAGTTTTCAACATTCACTTCCATAAGATTTTTGAGTTCCAAAAAAATTTTTAAAAAATTTCTTTTTAAAGAAAAATTTTTAAAAAATGATTTGAGTTCCAAATTTTCTCCCCATCTCTCCCCTTCCCCACCCCAAGATGGCATGTAATTGGACATAGGCTGTACATATACATTCATATTGAACCTATTTTCACATTACTCATTTTGTAAAGAAGAATTAGAACCAATGTGAGGAACCACAAGAAAGAAGAAACAAACAAAACACAAAAAGACAGAGAGCAAACAATGTGCTTCGCTCTGCATTCAGACCCCATAGCTCTTTTTCTGGACGTGGACAGCGTTTTCTATCATGAGTCCTTTGGACAAACCGCACCTTCTTTTTTTCTATTTTTTTTTTCAGGGGGGAAGGCAGGGCAGTGGGGGTTAAGTGACTTGCCCAAGGTAAAGTAAGTGTTAAGTGCCTGAGGCCGCATTTGAACTCAGGGCCTCCTGACTCCAGGGCTGGTGCTTTATTCACTGCACCACCTGGCTGTGCCCAACCGTTCCTTCTTAAGAGAACTCTCCCTTCTTTCCCACCCTCCCAGCCACTGCAGCTGCCTCTCTTTGAAATGACATCCCGTTTGTACCCTGCATATATCACACATTCTCATAGTTGATGACATGTCTTTCCCACTAGATTGGGAGCTCCTTGAGGGCAGGACTTTGTTTTTTGCCTTTCTTTGTATCCCTAAAGCTCAGTGCAGCTCCTGACACATAGTAGGCTCTTCTTGACTTAACAGGCTCTCTGAGTCTCCATGGGCACAATTGTGAAATGGGGATGATCATAGACATTAATGACTATCCAACAGCATCTTTGTAGCTTAGCTCATCTAAAGTGCTTTGCCAACCTTGTAGCATTATACAAATATCACATATATGTTTTTCTGACCTTGGGTCAAGCTCATTCATCCAGGTTTACTGAGCTATTCATTGATTGTTGTTTTTTTTTTTTTTGCTTTTTGGAGGGCAGTTGGGGTTAAGTGACTTGCCCAAGGTCACACGGCTAGTTTTTTGTGTTAAGTGTCTGAGGCCGGATTTGAACTCAGGTACTCCTGACTCCAGGCCATCTGGTCTAATCCTCCTATTTAGCAGATGAGGAAGCTGAGGCCCACTGACTAAAGCTAGTTAGTTGCAGAAATAGAATTCAAGCCTAGGTCTTCTGACTCAAGTCCTGAACTCTTTTCCTTCCACCAGGCTACCAGACTAGAAGTAACTAGAGCTCTCCCTGGATTCTATTGAGAGTATGGATAAAGATAACTTTTCCAAATGCTTAAGAGCCCCCTTCCTCCAGAAAATAGGGGGCTTTGTGGCAATTCAGCAGATAAAACTTAAACACCTGCCCTAGGAAGCACCCATAGCTAGGCCTTAGGTATTTCCCTGGTGGCCCCAGAGTTCACTTTCCTTTAGGCTGTTGCTGTCAGTGGAATATTTAACTGGTAGCAGAGTGTATCTGTAATCTGCCTGAAAATAGGGACTTTTATTGTCGTCTTTGGAGCCCCAGCACCCAGTGTGCTGGCACTTATTCAATGGAAGGACTGTTGGGTGGCAGTGTTAAAACAGAGAGAAGTCTTGCTGGGTCAGCCCCTTAGGCATCAGCAGCAGCATTTCCACCGGTGTTTTATTTAGCTGTCTTCCAGGGCCTCCTTCAGGGTGGGATATCTGAGGATCAGATGAGTAGTTCCTGGCCTGTGTGGCCTTGGCATTGTGAAGGTGGGATAGGCTGGGTTCATCATAAATAATTGAACCTGGAAAAGTAAGGACTTGGTGGCAATAGGGGAACGTGAGTATTATTTTCAGTTATGTGAAGGGGTGTGATTTGGTCTGTAACGCCCTGGGAGGCAGGGCATCTGCGCCAATGAAGTTGGGGGTAGGGAGAGAGGTGGCAGATTCTGTCTCACTTATAAGGAAGCACTTTCTAGAAACTGAAATCTACAAGGAGGAGAGGTAATGAGTTCCCTGTCCAGAAGAGGCCAGTTGACTTGAGTATTGGGTAGAGGTTGGATGAAGTGGCCCCTTTGAGCTCCCTCAATTTAGAGATTTCTAGGATCCTCCTTCAGATGAAAACTCTGCTCCTTATTACCAGTATCATCAAATTTCTTGGCCTCAGTGTTCCTGTTACAAAAATTGTAAGGGTTGGATTAAATAATCTAGTATTCTTACTGGCTTTAGATGCTGTGACCCTCTCTGACCTTGACATTGAAAGCCAATCAAATTCTTTTTCAGGTTAGGGAAAAGTTAAGTTACCTGAAAGCAATTGTCCAGTACAGGGGAGACATCAAACAGAAAAGGCCAAACCTTTATTCTGTAAGTATGAGTTTTGCTCGAGGGGCAAGGGAATGGGGAGGTAGAGAGGGGGGTGAACAGAAGCCCTGGGGGATGGACAGCTGGTGAGTGGCATCAGAGATCTTTGCACTTGACTAGTCTGTGTCACTGGGCTTTGAGGAAGGCTAGAGGTGGCCCTGGAGCTTGAGGAAGGGCTTGGACCACACTGACAGGCCCTTTAGGGCCATGCCAGCTCAAGAGTCCTGGTTGAGAAGGGCTCCTGGGCTTTGTGAGCTACAGAGAACTTGGCTGAGTCAGGAAGGTGGTGAAGACAGACGAGGCATGCTTTGAGCTGGAGGTCAGAAGTGACTTCCAGGAAGCCCAGGGGCCATGTGCCTATGTCTCTGGAGAGTCCAATTCCCATACCTTTTCTAAGACCTTTTAGAAGCAGGATAATGATTCTCCTTGACAATTAAGCTTTCCCCTCTCCTGATACAGTGGGCTGAATTCATGGCCTTGGGGAAGAATGTGCCTGATGCAGAGCTGGAAAACATTATTGACACCCAGAAGCCCAACCAGTGCTGTATGCTGATCTATACCTCAGGGACCACCGGACAGCCTAAAGGGGTGATGCTCAGTCATGACAATGTGAGTGTTTTTTTCTCTTCCCCATTATCAGCTCTGTAGAAGGTGATGTCAGATATCCCACGCCTTCCAGTGTATGTTGAGAATCTGTGGAATAGTTTGCCTCACAGGGGGTTGACCTCCCATCTCTGGAGAGATGCAAGCAGAGACCCCATGTCAAGGATATTGCTGAGGAAATCCTTTCTGGCTCTCACATTCTGTGATTCCACATATGAATGTAGAAACTCACTTTGGGGCCCTGAAGGACACTGTTGGGTGATGGACAACCATATTTAATAACCTTCTGGGATTAAATAAAACTTGGTGTGTTACTTTGGCAGCCATTATCTCATGTTATTCTAAGTCCTCACCCTGAAGATCTTTGGGTTATGGGTGGTGTTTTCAACACTGTTGATTGAAGGCAAGGGTTTACGTACCCTACAGGCCACAGATTTGCCATCAATTCTTAGGGCCACAGGCCTGGTGGTTTCTCCCCCACTCTGTTCCCATTTAGTTTTGGCCCAGCTTTCTCCACAGAAAAATGGCCTTTCCCAGTGCCCCACACTGTGTCTGGGCTTCTGTCCTTGGGACTATATTTATTTCAGTACTGAGCAAAGTAGCATTACAGTAGCTAAAAGAAAACCCCAAAACAAAAACATGAGATACGCACATTTAGAGACATCTCCACTCCAGACGTTCACACAGACTATTTTTCTCCAACCTGTGGTAGACCTTTTTGAGCTTGTATTGGTCTGCTTGGCCACAGGCAGACACTGCACCTTGACTCTGGTGTAGTGATGTATTTTGGTCCTCTTTGGGCATGAGGGACAACAGCAACCATTTGGGTACATACTGGGTGGTCCTTGGTAGATCTGAGCCTCATTTTACTCCTCTGTTAAAAGAGGCTGGGCTGATACTCCAAGCTCTTCCCTACCTTATGTAAGGCTGTGGTTGAGGCTTTATGACCTTAAATTATGCTTCAATTTCTAATGTGACCTAAAAGCTGATGATCGATTTAGTAAATATTAATCAAACCCTTACTCTAAGATGTTCTGATTTTTCAGACGTTTGTCAAGCCACCTGCCCTGTGCTGGGCATTGTAGGGGACATGGAGATAGATTAGATAATCCCTGTCCTCAGGGAGTTTATAGTCTGTTTGATGGAGAAACAACACAGACAAGGTCTTGAGCAGGAGCTTCTGCTGTGGTTGCATACCCCAGTCCTGCCTGTCCCTGGTTTATGAGAAGTGACTGTCTTTCAGATCACATGGACGTCAGGAATGGCGACCGTTGGCCTCACGTTGAATTCACCCCCGGCACAACAGGAGAGTGTGGTGAGCTACCTCCCGCTCAGTCACATTGCTGCCCAGATGATGGACATCTGGTTACCCATGAAGGTTGGGGGCACCACGTACTTTGCTCAGCCTGATGCACTCAAGGTAAGGAAGTCCAGAGAACTGCCTGAGCCGCTGTCAACCCAGTGTTTAACTGTGGGGTCAAGGGAGAACTCAAGGCTTTGTAAGTGATGGGGGTGGGTACCTGAAGCCATCATGTTGATGCTCGCTCTTCTTTGAGTCATTCTAGGTCTGTAAGGCCTAAAATCTTAGGGCATATTCACCTTGGCTAGGGTCATATAGCTTGTACACATCTGTATAGGATTTGAACTCAGGTCTTCCTGATTCAAGTTGAGTACTCTATTCATTATTACAAGTGCTGGACTTGAAATCAGGAAGGACTTTGGTTCAAATCTTGCTTCTGATATTTATTAGCAACATGGCCCTGGGAAAGATTTAAGCTCAGCCTCAGTTTCTTCAACTGTGAAATGAGGAAGATAATAATACCCATAGTTCCTACCTTACAAAAGGTGTTTGTAAGAGTAACCAGTGAGTAACATGGGGTAAACCAAAGCTTACTTGGAAGTCACCCTGGAGCCTCACACTTGGTTTATTTTTTCTAAAAAACTTATTCAAAGCTCTAGACTGGGGTGTGTTTTTTGGTATTTTCTTTGTCATTGATAAAATTGTAATCTCATTAATTAGTTTGAACCCATATCCCAGTTCGCTAAATATTAATTATTTAATGAACTGGAGAAAAATTATTGTTCTCAGTGGTAATTATTTTTCTCCATATAATGAATGAGTTAATTTCCTATGGTTAAATAAATATTAAAATCATTGACTTCATACCTTTTATTAATAAATTTTATAATCTGTCACTTAACACCAGTTCATTTGTCTTCCCTTGTGAAAACTCATTTCTATATTAGGTTTTCTCAAGATACCAAGGAAAGTCTGTTCTAAAAAGTTCTCATTAGAAGATAAAGGGGAAGCATCTTCATTGGGAAAAATCTTCCCATTCCCTTTCTCTGTCTTCTTTAGTCTCTTACCAACCAGGACAGAAACAGTGTCTTGAACTTCTCTCAAATCAGCAAAACCAATCAATACATTAAAAAAACCCAAACTCTTATATGCCCTTAGGCACTTGTCCTTCCCTGTCTCTGCAATCACTTTTAATAATTTCATTCCATAATTTATATAATGGATCAGAAGTAAAAAAAGAAAAAAATGCTCTCTCCATTACTCCATAAAGACATTTTTCAACTGCCAGTACAAATTGTATGTGTGTGTGTGTTTTACCTTTCACTTGGCTTTTTTTTTAATCTTTAAATTAAAAAAAAATTATTTTTCTTCTACTTGGCTTTTAAAAATTCAGTAATATCTGTCATCTCTATGAGAGTCATTTGAAACAAGACTTACGTAGGTAAAGTGGTTTGTAAACTTGAAAGCATTATATAAATGTTAGTCATTTTAAAGGAGGGTTTTTTTTTTTAACCTTTGATCTGTATAGGGAAATGTCAGTAAGGAAACTCTTCCTATCCAGATCAGTACTCACTCTGAAAATTGTTACTTTGAAAAGTTGCCTGAAAAGCACTAAAAGGTGAAGTGACTTGCATAGTTACACAGTCAGTCTTTGTTAGAAATGAACTCAGTACTTCCTGACTCCAAGACTGGTTTTCTTTCCATTATACCCTGCTGCTTCTCTTACTCTTATTTTTTTCCTTTGGTTCAGTCATGTCCAACTCTTTTTAACCCCATTTGGGGTTTTCTTGGCAAAGATACTGGAGTGGTTTTGTCATTTCCTCCTCCAGCCCATTTTATGAATGAGGAAACTGAGGGAAACAAGGTTAAATGAACTTGCTCAGGGTCACACAGCTAATAAGTTATCTGAGACCAGATTGGAACTCAGGAGGATGAGTCTTCCTGGCTCCAGGCCTTGGCGCTCTTATCTGCTATACCACTTAACTGCCCCGTTAGTATTATTAGCCTAATAAATTCTTGTAAATTGGATTGAATGGATGAGCACCAGGTTTGGAGTCTGGTACCTGGGGTTTGAATCCTGGCCTTGATCTTGTATGACTTTGGGCACACCATGTAGGTTCTCTGGGCCTGTTACCTTTTCTATAAAATGAAGGAGTTGGACTCAGCCTCTTCTCTGGTCCTAAACCCAGTACCTTCCCTGCTGCCCCACCTTTCTTTTTCCTTCTTTGCCATCTGTAGCTTGACTTGGGTATTTGGGAATCATGTGGTGCCCACCTGGCCACTGGCGGGTTGGTTCCTTGGCAGGCTGGAATCTTCCAGTCATCCAGTGTCCCTTTATTAATTCAGTAGCTCTCTCTGTTGTGAGTAGTAGGCCGAGGGTGGGTAAAATACCGAGAGACCAGGCATTGTACCCTTGATTCTAACCTTTCTCTGTTTCAGCCTTAGGTCTGTATCTAATCCCCAAAGCTTTAAGCTGATGGAGTAACCAGACCACAGCTGGGACCCAGATGCTAGGAGGGAGTAGGAGAAGGAGCCCTGGGGAGCTTATGATGATGTTTATGGGATCAGTTGGAGGAGAATAATACTGAGTTCAAATCTGGCCTCACACACTTACTAGCAGTATGACTCTAGGCAAGTCACTTAACCTTGTTTGCCTCAATTTCCTCATCTGTCAAATGAGCTGGAGAAGAAAATGGTAAACCTCTCCTGTGTCTTTGCTAAAAAAATCCCGAATAGGGTCGCAAAGAGTTGGACATGACTGAAAAACTAGAGCCCCTTGATATGGGTATTGGTCCTTATTCTGCTACCCTTAACTAGCTGGGTGAACTTGGGAAGGTAAATTAATCTTTGTTGGCATTCATTTCATTGGTAGAGTATAGCACGCAGGTGTTGCCTACTAGGGTATATAAAAATCAGGAGAATGGGTCAGCAGGGCAGAGCATGGGGCTTAGGGGAAGGGTACAGAGCACATTTTATAAGCAAACAATGAAAATTTGAGTGTAGTGTTTGATAATACAATTTCAATGTAATTTAGAGAATGTTTGCTATTTATTTTGGGTGAATTGGTGCACAAGTATCAAGCTACCTCTGAGGCACTGTCTTCGTTAGGACAGTAGGTATTGAAGACCAGAGAATAAGCAGTCCCTGCTGCCGAGGGTCTTACCTTCTCATGGGGGAGACAAGTGTGTATAAAAATGGAAACAACTTCAAATTAGTAAATACAGATGATATAATTTTTGGGGAGGGGAGAGTGGCCACGTGAAGAAGAAGGCGTCTGAGCTGAAGCTTGAGGACAGAGATTCTCTTAGGGGGCATAGGTAAGGTGGGAGCCATATTTGAGAGATGTTCCAAAGCCAACAGGCTTAGCAATAGATTGGGTGTGGAGGGTGAGGGAGATGGTAGTGACAGACCTAGGATGCCCTGGTAGAAGGGGTTTCCTCATTGGTCTTTCTGTATCCTGATAAAATCATAACTCTTATATCCTCAAAAAAGCTGTCATCCTGGCTTGTGTTATGTAGTTGGTGCATTACGATTAGAGCATCTGACTTACAACTGTCTGTGTCACACATGAAGAAATAACGCAGCTAGGTGGGGCAGTGCCATAGAGTCAGCAAGAACCAAGTTCAAATCTAGCCTCAGACACTTAACAGCCTGGCAGGTTACCTAACATCAGTCTCAGTTGTTTCATCTCTGTGCCATTTTAAAACAGAGGTATTGTTTATATTTATAAAATGCCATCTACCTCCCAGGCTGGTTTTGAGGATCAAAAGACAGAACATAGCAAGTATATTGCAAGCTTTCAAATGCTGTATATATTCTAGTAATTAATCAGAATAAAAGTAGAGACCAGAGGAGAAAAGCAGTTTGCCTAAGGTCATCTTGGACTTGCAAGGCAATCTATTGCCATGTGCACAAGTGGGACCAGAACTCAGGTCTCTAACCCAGGCCTGAAGGGCTTCCCATGAGGCTATGCCACTCATATGGCTTCCATGCAGTGCCCTTCTTGCTTAGAAGGCCAGCTTACCTCCTAGCTGCAGGGATAGCTCAGGAACATGGTGGTGGCACTTGACTTTGTGAACTTGGGTGAGTGCCTGTAAACAAGTCTAACTCTGTAAGACATGTCTCCAGCCAGCTACCGAGCTGGGGCTGCTTCGGGAGAAGGAATTTCCCTGTGAGAGTTTCCTGCCTGGATAAATTCAAGGCTTCCTCAGGATTCCTCAGGAAGTAATTGTGGGGAAGGGATGGTGCAAAGTTTTAAAGTTTCTGCAGAGACAGGGGGGCCGGGAGGGAGGATTTTCCTTGAGTTTTCTCCCAGTCGCTGTTTCTGTTCTGTGCAAGTTCAGGGACTGAATCATAGGCTTTAAAGGTGGAAGGGGTCCTAGAGATCACATCTAGCCCAGTCCCCTCGGTTTAAACCCGGGGAAATTGAGGACCGGTATTCAGGATGTACTTAGGTACATGATATCTCCTCATTAGAATTAAGCCCCTTGGGGGCAGAAACCTTTTCTCTTTGTGCCTGACATATTTGTAATAAATACTTAATGTTTGTTAACCAGAGTGCGCTGGGGCATTTATTAAAGGATGCACAGTGAGTACTTTTCCAACCACCAGGACCCTCAAACCCAGAGGCTTGGACCTCACCATATCTTCAAATCAGAGATATTGACTTCTCTCCTCTTGTCTGGCTCAGGGCACGTTGTCTGTGACGTTAAGGGAGGTGAGGCCCACGGCATTCCTGGGAGTGCCCCGGGTCTGGGAGAAGATGCAGGAGAAGATGAAGGAAGTCAGCGCCAGTTCTTCCATGTTTAAGAGGAAAATAGCTGCGTGGGCCAAAACCATTGGTTTTCAGAAACACATGAAGCGGATGAATGGGTCAGTGGAGAGCACGGTTGGGGGGCTTGTGTCTGGCATGACCTTTTCTTCAGTAGGGAGCTAGAGCCATTGAGAGATTTCTTACCTCCCACTTGTACCTGAGGAGGTGTTCCCTGTCACATTGCAGCTTCTGCTTAAAGACCTTCAGCCATGGAGCCTCCCTGCCATGAAGCCCAGTGCACTGCTCCTTAGATTATAAGCTTCTGGAGGGCGGGACCTGGCTTCCCTTTCTTCCCAGTGCTTAGCACAGAGCCTAGCACAAAGTAAACATTTTATAAATGCTCGTTAACCAGATTGCTGACAATTCTAATTATCAAGAAAGAATTCCTGACATTAGACTTAAATTTAGACTCAAGTTCTG
Source organism: Pseudocheirus occidentalis (assembly GCA_028646575.1). Taxonomy (NCBI): domain Eukaryota; kingdom Metazoa; phylum Chordata; class Mammalia; order Diprotodontia; family Pseudocheiridae; genus Pseudocheirus; species Pseudocheirus occidentalis. The sequence continues at coordinate 58,768,220 of CM053594.1, forward strand.
ATCTCAGATCTGGCATTTATGACTAACTCTCTCTCTCCTCTCCTCTCCTCTCCTCTCCTCTCCTCTCCTCTCCTCTCCTCTCCTCTCCTCTCCTCTCCTCTTCTCACTCTCCCCCTCTTTCCTCTCTCTTTCTCTCTCTCTTCCTCCTTTTCTCTCTCTTTCCTCCTCTCCTCTTCTCCCTTTCCACCTTTTTCCTCTCTCTCTTCCTCCTCCTCTCTCTCTGTCTCTTTCCTCCTCTCCCTCTCTTCTTCTCCCTCTCCCCCTCTTTCCTCTTTCTCTCTCTTCTTCCCTCCCTCCCTTCCCCCTCTCTTCTCTCTCTTTCTCTTTCTCTCTCTGTCTCTCTGAAAGTCACTTACTTATGTATTCTGAGCCCATGTTTTCTTATCCGTAAAATGGGGATAAACATGCTACAGGGCTGAGATTTGGATGAAAGAAATGAGAAAAGAGGCTGGAGGTAGGGGTTGAGGGTTGCAATGGATCCAAAGGCCCTGATGAGGCCCTGGTTTTGCTTTCTTTTAAAGGGAGGCAGATTTTTCTCCGAGCTACTATCTGGCCAAGTGGTTGGTATATTCCAGAGTCCGAACTGCACTGGGCCTAGACCGCTGTGTCCAGTACTTTAGCGGGGCTGCTCCCATCACCAAAGATACACTGGAGTTTTTTATGAGCTTAGACATTCCTGTGTGTGAGCTGTACGGCATGAGTGAGAGCACGGGACCTCACACCATCACCCACCGAGATTGCTTCAGACTGATGAGGTATTTGGGCTGGCTACCCTAACAGGTCATTTGTCCTTTTAAAGGGACAGTTCAGGAAATACTGATGAGGGGTGGGAGAAGGGGTATGTTTTCCTGGGAGGGTCTTTACCAGTGGTGGTGAAAGTGGAGTCAGAAGGAAGGAAGGAAGGAAGGAGTGCTTGGCTTTTCAACCTTAGGCTCTTTATTTTTAGGGGATGGGGGGAGGCAGTTGTGGTTAAGTTACTCATCCAGGGTCACACAGTTAATGAGTGTCTGAGGCCAAATTTGAACTCAGGTCTTCTTGACTCCAGGGCCAGTGCTTTATCCACAGCACCACCTAGCTGTCCCAATCTTAGGGTTTTTAGCAAATGTCCCCTTACCATGCAAGTGACCTTGGACCCAGAAGACCTGTGTGCTGTAGGTTGAGAAGGAAAAGGTAAGTACCCGAAGGCAATAGTATTCCATTACATTCCTATACCAGAGCTTGTTCAGCCATTCCCCAATTGATGGACATCCACTCAGTTTTCAGTTCTCAATCACCACAAAAAGAGCTGCTGTGAATATTTTTGTACATGTGGGTCCTTTTCCCATTTTAATGATCTCGTTGGAATACAGACCTAGTAGTGGTATGGCTGGATCAAAGGGTATGCACATTTTTATAACCCTTTCGGCATAGTTCCAAATTGCTCTCCAGCATGGCTGGATCAGTTCACAACTCTACAGACAGTGAATAAGTGAAACTTATCTTTTAAGGCAGCTAATTTCGTTTTGGTTTAACTGTGATAGATAGGTAGTTTTTCCTTCCCTAAATCTGTGTCTCCACATTCTCCTTGTGCCTAATTTTGCTCTGTGGGGCCAAGCAGAATGAGTCTAATCTCTCTTTCCAGCCCTTTAAATATTTCCCCAGTCCTTCTCTTCTCTAGACTAATATCTTCCTTAAAATGCAGCAACCAGAACTGGATGTGGGATTTCAGAAGGTATCTGACTTGGGGAGAGGATAATGGAGCCATCTAATAGTTCAGCCTAAGATCTCTTTAGTTCTTTTGGAAATAAAAAATTGTGACCTTTTCTTTTTCTTTTAATAGTATGTTATTTTTATTTTTCAATTTACAATGAAAAAAATCATCTATTTCTGCCTCCCCTCAGGTGAGCAGATTTTTAAAAAAGTTCTCTCTATGATGTGTTGTGAGCCAGCAAAACAAATTCCTATATCGGTAATGTCTGAAAGTGCCTCTTTCTGTGTTTTAAGATCACTTCTGTGTCAGGAGGCGAAGGGTGTGTTCCCTCTTCGCCCTTTAGGGTTCTCATTTCATCATTGTGTTGCTTAGAGTTCTAAAGTTTTCCAAAGTGATTTTTTCCCATTATCTTCTTGTAGGTATAGAAATTTGATCTCCTGTTTCTGTTCACTTTTGATCTGTTTTAGTTTGTTAAGATCATTAGCTTTTTTTTTTTGGCTTTGGGGTCAATGGGTTCACCCAAACTCCAAGATCTTTTTTTCCCCAGCAAATATTATCTGACCAAACCTTCCTCATTCTGTACTCAGATGCTTGGTTATGTGGACCCAAGAATAGGACTTGACATTTGTCCCCAGGCAGTTTCACCATATTCAGTTTTGGCTCTCACTGTGCTATGTTGTTGAGACCCTTTGGAACCTCAGTGTTGGCCATCTGTCTTCTGAGTTCAGCCTAGTTTCATGGTAGCCAGTAGAGCATTCTTTTCCACACTTTCTTGCCACTAACAAGCATTATGCTTCCCTTGGGTGGCCATTCTCTAACTCCTGGGAATTCTCTCAGTATCTTTCCTGGGCTGTGCACCTGTCCCCTGTTGATGACCTCACCAAAGTGGTCAGTGTCGGTTAGAGCTGCTTGTATGAACTGGAGAGGGGGAGAGAGAAGGGTATGATTTGGGGGCTTAGGCTCCTGAGCCCCACAGTACTCTTCCTGGGAAGGCACTTAATGAGTGTTTATCAGTTGGTTGGTTACCTATCATAGTAGAAAGAACCCTGAACTTGGGGTTAGGCAAGCCTCGTGTCTGAATCTGGGTTTGAACACTTTCTCTGCAGGTCCTTTAACCTTGCAGCCTCAGTTTCCCTCATTTGTAAACTGGGTATTAATCTTTGCATTACCTGCTTCATGAGATTATTGTATAGGAAGCTATAAGTTAAGTAAACCTTAACACACCATTGAAATTAGAGTAGCTGGGAATAATGGCATGTATATATCTTAAGCTTTATAGTTTATATTCTTGTGAGAAAGTATCTTTGCCCCATTTTAGAGAAAAGGAAACCAGGGCTTGTAGATCACCTTGCCCAAGGTCACAGATTAGGTAAATGACAGAGCTGGGATTGACCTCCCTGCCTTCTGACTTAAGCTCAGAGCCCTCCCCACCCCCCACTCCCTTGCCTTGCTCTCTGCAGACCTGGGCTTGTAAGTGTGTTCCTCTCTCCTCCCAGCTGTGGCAAAGTGATGCATGGTTGTAAGAACCTGATATACCAGGAGGACAAGGAGGGCGTAGGGGAGATCTGCTTCTGGGGCCGCCACGTCTTTATGGGCTATCTGGACATGGAAGACAAGACTAGGGAGGCCATTGATGACTGGGGCTGGCTTCACTCTGGAGACCTTGGGAAGGTGGACGTCAATGGCTTCCTTTATATCACAGGCAGGATCAAAGGTAATTTGTGGGAAGGAAGGAAGGAGAGAGAGAGGGAGGGAAGAAGGGAATATTAAACTCCTACTATAAGCACTCTGCTAAGTGCTTCACAGATATTTCATTTGGTCCCTATAACAACCGTGGGAAGTGATATTATCATTCCCATTTTAAAGGTGGGGAAATTGAGGCAGACGGAAATGAAGGGGCTTACCCAGGGCCACACAGCTAGGAAGTGTCTCTGAGGTCACATTTGAACTCAGGTATTTCTGACTCTGGGCCCACCCAGTAGTTCCTGAGCTCAAATCTGGTCTCAGACACTTACTAGGTGTGTGACCCTGAACGAGTACTTTATACTGTGTTTACCTCAGTTTTTGTCATCTGTAAAATGGAGTTAATAATAGTACCTACTTCCCAGGATTGTGGGGATCAAATAACAGAATGTTTATAAAGTGCTTAGCAGAGTATTGGCACATAGTGACTGTTCTAGAAATATTAAGTGTTGATGGTGATGAACATTATGGCTCATGGATTTGATCTAAGTTCAGTTCTGTGTAGCACATGTTTCTTCAGATACTTTTCATTTGGTCCTGGGCTTATTGACGTTGGAAGAAAACCCATTGACCCACTGCTTTGTTCCAGAGCTCATCATCACAGCTGGGGGGGAGAATGTCCCTCCTGTCCCCATTGAGGACTTGGTCAAGGAGAAGATTCCAATCATCAGCTTTGCCATGTTGGTGGGCGACAAGGCCAAGTTTCTCAGCATGCTCTTGACACTTAAGGTAACGTTAGCTCTGGGATGTGTGTGTGGGGTTCTCAAGGGGCCGCCGGGTCTTGAGACTTGGGCTCTGGAGACCTAGAGACCCCCAATCTCTGGCTCCTCAAACTGACCTCTTTACTCAAGGACCTTTGGGGTAACTTTGGGAGCATGGGTGAGGATTGCCATTGGTGTGTTTTTCTCCAACAGTGTGAGGTTGACTTAGATACTGGGGAACCCAAAGATGACCTTTCACCCGAAGCCCTGCAGTTTTGCCAGAAGTTGGGGAGCAAGTCAAAAAAAGTGTCAGATATTGTAGATGGCAGAGACCACCTTGTTTATGAAGCCATTCAGAAAGGCATTGAAGCAGTCAACAGGGAGGCCACCTCCAATGCCCAGAAGATTCAGAAGTGGATGATATTAAAGAAGGACTTCTCCATTGTTGGTGGAGAGTTGGGTAAGCAGAGGTTGCATGGGTTTCTTGGTGCTGGGGGTGGAGCAGGGTAGGCAGAGCAGGGCTTGACATTTGGGGGAGGAGGGTGTTGGGTTTCTGGGGATGGTTCAGATTCTGATAAGCTTTCCTTAGGGCAGGGCCAAGCAGTCTGAACAGCCCCTGAAATGGGTATTAGCTTCTTCCATTCTCCTTTACCTGTAGCTTTGTTGATATCTGCCATGGGGCCTTCAGTCCCAGTGTGTCTTTTGTAGGAGTGAGAATGTGTGGGAATAGGAAAAAGCACTCACCCCCACCAACAGAAAACACATGGGATGAGGGTTCTAAAGCCAGAAGGGCCCTGAGGTCCCTCTGAGGGAGGCACAGGCACTTAATTTCCTCCAAGCCTTACTTTCCAAACATGAAGAGTCTCTACCTGCCTTCACTTGGTAGTTGTGAAGAAGGTGCTTATGTAAATTTTGAAGCGCTCTATAAAGTCTCTAGAAGGGACCATCTTTTACAGCTGTCTGGAGGCCTGGAGAGGGGAAGTTTTGCACGCACCGAGGTAGAACAGGGGTTCATGACCTCTTTTGGGGTCCTGGACCCCTCTGGCAGTGTGAAAGCCTATGAACCCCTTCTTCAAATCCCACTAGTACATGTATAAGATGAAATGCATGGGATTAAAAAGGGAATAAGCTTATCATTTATACTCACCAGAATGTTTTAAAATATTAAAAAGGAAAGAATATTCAATAAAGAAAAGGTTTCCAGACCTCAGGTTAAAAACCGCCACTCCATGGGCATTCTTTCTGCCATCTCATGGGTGAATGGAAGATGTCTTTTCCAGAGCTAATCCAGCTGGTCCTCATTTCCATCCATCACCCCTGCTTTTGCTTTAGCTTACTCTCTGCTCCTCTCATTCTCTGTAGTTACTGACAATAAACCTTTCTTCAAAATTTACACAAGCACCTTATCCACGACTACCCAGTGGAGGCAGATGGAAGCTTTTCATGCCTCCATTTCAGAGATCAGAAAGTTAAGGCCTGGAGAAGATGAGACGGCTTTGCTGCCCAACCAGTGGTAGAAGCAGGACTGGCCAGACGGCTCTGCTGGCTCTTAAATCCTGCCGTCCAGCAGGGAGGGCTGTGAGACCCAGAGCCCAGCCGGCCCGGTCTGGCTCGTGATGCAGTGACCTCTGCCACTGACCTTGACTCCCCTGCCCCCAGCAGCAGCTTCTACCTCAGCTTGATGGGGAAAGCCACAGTCTGTCTTTTCTTTCACAGGTCCCACCACAAAGCTGAAGAGGCCCATAGTGACCAAAATGTACAAAGAACAGATTGAAAGCTTCTACCAACAGCCTTAGGCCAGCCGGCCAGAGGATGCCCATCCTTGTAAAGCTCCATTTTCCCAGCCTGGTAGGCTGTGCAATGAACGTTTCCAACCCTAGAGACTGGCGCTGATGTCTCTGTCCAGGCCCACATGTCTGTCTGAGGGGCATGGCAGTGAATGAAGAGAGGATATTATTTGTACCTCTGTTGTGCTTTATGTGTCTCCAGGTGTTTAGCCGTCTGTGTGGTCTGAGTAACTTCCTTGAACTTGAGAACCTGGGCTTTGGGTGGGTGGACCTGCTTTTCTCTGCTGTCTCCCCCCCCACCACCACCACCAAGGGGGAGCCTGCGGGTCAGAGCATGTTAAATTATTAATTTGTTCTTTACCAAAGTTTTTTTGGCATTGAATGTCAAGTACCTTGTCTAACTGCATCTAGGAAGGAGAAGGTAGAGATGTGGGTATAGGCCTCTTATATCAAGCGGAGAGCTTTTGACATTAAGCATACAGATCTCTCTCCCTTTCCAGCTTTCTCAGGGCACATCTGGGGAGAGAGGGGGGAGTCACAGAATCCCAACAAGCAAACAGGAATCTCTCCCTCTTCTCTCTCTCCGTCCCCAGTTTCACCAGCATGATAGGTGTTGCCTCCAGTCCCTTGGTAGGTAGGTAGCTGTCCCTGGGCTGCAGTCCGCACAAGTGATATACTTGTGGGTTGCTCAGTCCCTCTGACTTTTCCCCACCCCTGCCCAGACAAGAACTGCCAGGCCCCCTAATAAATCAGACCAGCCTTACTGCATCAATATGGTAGTCAAACCATGGACAAGATGATCTGGAGAGACCATGGACAGACAGCCAATGCCAGCAATTATTCCCCCATATGTCCTTTGCCACCTTAACACAGCCCTATTGTTCAGTTCAGGGATTTGACTTCTTTCCTGGAATCTACCAAAGATGAAGTGGAGTATAGAATAGGGGGCATTTTGGGATGATGGCAGCCAGTGGGATTTCCAGTTGGGATAGCTTTGTACAGGTTGTGATTTTCACACAGGACGTTGGCTTTGGAGTCAGAAGGACCTTTGGTGACAGTCACTCCTCCTACCCTGTCATTTTACAGATAAAGAACACCTGGAGACCAGAGAAGGAAAGTAACTTCCCCCAAAGTGACACAAGGTTGTGAGGGGCAGAGGCGAGATTCAAACTCGGCTTCTCAGCCTGCAAAGCCCCTGCTTCTTTTCCACTGTACCATGATGCCTCCCTCTCCTACTCCATTCTACGGAGGGCAGTGGGAGACTATTCCCTGCTTTTCACACATACTAGCGGTGCTCACCTGTGAAATGATGGGGCTGGATGAGATGGCTCTCAGCTCTGCACCTACATTTTATGATCTGGAAAGTTTTATGCAACCCTGCTGCTTCCTAATAAGGTGCTGACGAAACTTTTAGAAAGGAAATTGTGACCGGATTCTCCAGCGCTTTCAAAGCAACCTTTCTTCTATAGCAGCAATGGGTAAGCACCATCACAGCTACGATAGTTAACATCTGTCTAGGGCTTGAAGGTTTGCATATGATTGTCTTACTTGATTCCTCATCTTTGAAGAAGGAGCTGCTGTTACTTCCATTCTATAGATGAGGAGACTGAAGCAGGGACAGATATAGCTTAGTGTCCGAGGCTGGATTTGAACCTGCCTCTACCTGCCTCTCAGGTGTGGCACTGTCCATTATACTGCCCATTAGGGCTAAGCTCTGGTAAGCACATCTGTACCCTTTGTGAAAGCCCGGAGCCAGCAAATCGGAGGCACCTTGCTGAGCTAAAAGGTTTGTGGCTTCAAGGGCCTGGTGAGTTGTTTCAGTAGGTGACATGGCTTGGCAGGGGCCTTGGTCTTTTTGGAGGGGTCTTGTCAGGAGACAAGGCTGGACTTTACCAGGTGGCGCAGGAAACCAGTAGTCAGCCCTTGACAAGACTACCTGGGACTTGTGTCCTCCAAAATGAATGGTAGAGCTTGGATGTCACTGGGCTGACTTTCCAAGAGTGCTGTCATCAATAAAACATTTCTTTGACAAGTCTCCTTGGTGGTCTCTCTTCTTTTTGGTTGGTGCTTTTGTCTCAAAAACAGCAGCCCTGCATTCCTCAGTGGCATGTATATATGGCATCTTGGCAAATATCCTCTTGGATTTTAATATAAAGTGACAAATTTTGCCAACCTAGCCTGAGGCTTTCCTTCCTTTCTCAGCTCCCCACATCTTTCCTATTTGGGTGGATCCATGGTTTCACTAGCATGAGGGTTTCTTCCATGGAGACGAGTCACACCCTCCGTGCTGTCTCATCCTGGGCTATGCTTAACTAAGTCCATAAATCTTATATGGAGTAGCCAGCTGGTATGTTGGACATGTTAGGTCCCTTAAATACTCCACGGACACCAGGGTGAGGCTGTGTGTCTCTGGACCCCCTCCTCCATGACTGGCCTGTTGCTGTTCATTTTTGCGATTAGGGATAGTCTTTATCATTGGAAGGACCTCAAGTCCCACTGTTTCAGTTCACAAACAAGGAAACTGAAGGCCAGAGAGGGAAAGGAAATCGGCATATGGGCAGTATGTGGCAGAGCTGGGATTTGAACCCAATTTCTAAATTGATTACTTTTTCAACTATCTGTTGAAACACAAGTCAAATCGAAGCTGATAACATGGTGGGCTTTGTACCCTCCCCAATGCAATCTTCCCTACTCCAAATACTAAAGCCCTCTCACTTAATTGCTAAGGTTCAGAAACAATGACTTAAGAATGTGGCTAGTACTATTTTATAGGGAGTAGCATTAGCTGTAGGGAGTGCCCCAGGTTTCAAGAGGGAGATTAATTAGACTGTGCCTTGTGGGGAGGCTCTCCTGACATAGTGCTCTGAAGAAAAACGTCTGGGCAGCCAGAGGTAAAGGAGCTGAAATTCCCTTCAGGAATTGACACCTCTTTAGGCTGCTCAGAGGCCCTCTCCTCTGGTCCATTCTGGAGGAAAGCCCTGCTGTGTTCATAGGTTTGTAGAGCTGGAAGGGACCCTGAAGGCCATCTAGTCCAACCCCTCTCCTCTCCTTTTACCAATGAAGAAAAAGGGTCAGGGAGGTTAGGTGACTTGCCTGAGGTCACACAGCTGCTAAGTGGCAGAGAAGAGAGGCCCTCTCTGGTCCTAGGTTTCTGCCACAGTAAAGTGAAAGGGTTGGACTATACTGACCTTGAAAGTCCTTTCAACTCTAAACCTGCTTCTACAATCAGCTGCCTTGCCCTTTTCTTTCAATGCTGTATTACATCAGCTACAAGGGTTTGCATGATTGTTATAGGATGTACCAAACCGATGGAGATTGCCCCAAACAAGGAAGAACTAACCCCAGAGATCTCTCTTTGTGCTGTTGGAAGTCTACAGGTACGTTGATCATCAAGGGTGCAGGTGACAAAGTTGTGGGGTGGTGGTAGCTAATGACAACAGTTCAAAAAAAGTAGCAAGACAAGGTAGAATTTTGGACCAAATCTGGTGAGATTAAATAAAATTGGGCTAAGTGTATAAGTTCTGCCCTTGTGTTAAAAAAAAAATCAACCATACTAGTATAGGTTGGAGGGTGTGAGTGAGACGGGTGGTGAAAATCCTTTGTAAAAGATGTGGGGCTGAAATCAAGTGATTCAGAAGTAAATAGCCCAGTGGTCTAACTCCCCCCCACCCAAAAGAGATCTGGAGGTTTTAGTGGACCACAATCCACATGAGTCAGAAGTGACATGGTTGCCCAATAACCAAGGCAACCTTGGAGTGAATTGCATGGCATGATGGTCAGAAGGAAGGAGGGGATAGTTCTGCTGTTCTCAAAAACACTATGTTCTGGGTGCTCCATTTGAGGAAGGATGTTGAACATGTACTAAAACAATAAGGAGGTCACCTTGATGGTCAGGAGAGCAGGGGAAGGGAGTTGGAGACCAGGCCATATGCTGAAGACTGGCCGAAGGAACAGGGCTGTTGAGCCAGAACAAGAGAAGACTTTGGGGCAAGGACAGGAATGAGAGTGACTCATAGGAGAGAGATGATGAAATTTGTTGTTCTGAGGGCATAACTAGAAACAATGGCTCCAAGTTGTAGAGATCTCAGCTCTGTGGAAGGGGGAAAAAACCTGTAAAAGCTCAGAGGTATCTCAGAGAGCAATGACCCACAGCAGGAGTATAGAAGGATTCTATGATCTTTAAGGATGGTAGAATCAAACGCATTGCCCTTTTCCTTCTACCATGCTCTATGTATTACATTAGGTACCACAGTCTGTATGATTGTTATAGGATGTGATAAGCTTGGTGATGAAAACTACTCTGGATGGAAAATGTTCAAATGAGAGCTGAAAGGACCTTAGAGGTCACTGAATCATCCACTTAGCCACCCCAACACCTGATTTTCCAGCTGAGAAACCTGGGCGGCTGGTTCCCCCATGGTTCGCGCAAAGACATACCTACAGGCTTTGGTCGTCACTAAGTCTCACTTGGTCTTGTGTCCATACATCAGCTCCACAGGTTGGATGACCACCAAGGGCCCTTCCAAAGCATAGAAGTTGTGGAAGTGGGTGGAAACAATGACCACACCTTAGAGGAGGAAGAGGATGGGCAAAGCAGAAGGTGTTCCTTTGACTTTAAGAGAGCAGGTTCAGGGAAAGGAAAATGATCCCTGGACTCGAGCCTGTCACCCAGGAGGGCCATGAAAAGCAGATACTGGAATTCTAGATGATCCTTATGTGGGAAGGGAAGGGGAGGGAGGCCCCTAAAGGAAACTTTGGAGTTACCTCTGAGTTCTTGAAAGTACTCCCTCTCCTCACCCCATCAAATCAGTTATTAATTCCTGATTTTTTCCTCTCATACGGTCATCACCCTAGTGACTAGACCCTTAGCTAGGAGCTTTGTGTTACAACTCCTGCCTGTTTTCTGTGATAAAGCGTCTTAATCAGCTTCCCCTGCTTCTAGTCTCCGTTCTTCGCTTCAGTCACTAAACAGCTGCCAAGAAAAAGTCTTCCTACTGTACAGTTCTCAAGCCATGTAGCTCCTCTGCTCAAAACATTTTCAGGCTTATGGAGGAACTCTTGGACTTCCCATTTAAAACTCCACCTCAGAGGATTTTACTATTTCAGACTGCTTCCTAGTGCGCTTATAGGTTTAGAGATTTATCATCTGGTCCCTATATAGCTTATTCAATATCCATCAGCCAAAAATGAAAATAAAAAGCATATCCTAGTCTACAATTAGGCTTCAATGTGCCTTTCCAGGCTCATTTGGCACTGCCTGCCTTCACCTATGTTCCAACCAAAAGGAGTGTAAGCTATCTTCTGGTCTTTTCCAGTTGGTGTGTTTGGGCAGTCATCCATGGGTCTGGAACACTTTTTCTTCTTCATCTTAGACCGCTGAAATTCTTCTCAGACTAGTTCACACGCCGCCTCCTATAGGAAACCCTCCTTGAATACATACTACCCATTCCCTCAGTCCATTCTCTCTAATCAGATTGTCCTTCAGCACTTGACTCCCTCATCCGCCTCTATCACACTTAGTGTTTTCTCGCCCCTTTTAGACTGTATGCTCCTCGAGGTCAGGAACTTTGCCATATCTTTGTTTCTATAGGGCCTTGAACATCAAGAAACTGAGCAGATCAGATTTAAGAACTCTTGGTATTAGGAAGTCCCTATTTGCCTTTGTGAACACAGGGCTTTTGGGCAGTCAACATCATAGAATTCACTAAAATTTAAAGTCCTTGGCCAGACATTCAAAACCTTCCACAGTTCAACACCACCCTGACTTTCAATTCAAACAAACTTTATTGAGAACCTGCCGTAAGATAAAAATGAAGAAAAAGAACAGGTCCTGTCCTCAAGAAACTTAGATTCTCCTGGGTACAAAGCCCACAAACAAATATAAAGGATGTCTAGGATGGAGAGAGCCCTAAGAAACCGTAGGGGATTAGACAAGGCTCCATGGCAGCGTCTGAGTTAAGCCTTGAAGGAAGACCAGAATCTTAGGGTTCTGAGAGGTGGAGATGGAGAAGGTGAGTATTTTAGGCATAGGGAAGTTGGGAAAGAGATAAACATCTCAGTGGGCTAGGAGGTAAGACACGGCAGATTTGTGAGTTATTGTCATCATTTCTGTCCCTTGAAGACCCTAAGGCTGAAGTACTAAAGGAGAAGGCTGGGAGTGGCAGGACTCGGGCAGGAGCTGCTTGTTGACCTGAACAGGTAATTGAAGGCTTGGGGCACCACCTGGTGGCTCACCTCGCTACAGCGCACTGAGTGACTTTCCCAGAAGAGAAGCTTCTTAATGCTCCTAGGAAGCCAGTGCCCCCATGGAACAGAGAACCCTTTACACATGCACTGTCATAAATTATCGTGGTATTTCATCCCTCACTACTGTCGACTGAGAGTTCCACAAGGGCAGGGGCCAGGACCCTGCTTTCCTACCATAAACATTTGCTGTTTTATGTGATCCAGCCCTTTCTGATGCTAAAGAGAACAGGTTTCTGAACCCAAGCATCCATGCTATCTGTGTGCCTGTGGGCCTTCAGAAGGGACTTCAGAAATTACAGGGCTTCTCCATTGTCTGATGGGGTGGCATCTGGGTGCTCAAGGAGGACAAAATCTGGCTACTTCCCAACAGACCTATGATATTACAAGCAAGAGAAAAGGACTGTGCATCCAAAGGGCTTAAATCTAGGAGAGAAAATGGAGGCCCACAGTGGAAAAGGGACTTACCCAAAGTTGCACAGATGGTTAGTGGGAGAGTAAGGAATTGAACTCAGGATCTCTGACTCTAAATAAGGTCCCTTCTCTTCTCTGGGCCTCAGTTTCCCCATATGTAAAATGAGCATTCAATCTGATGATCTCATGATCTGTTGCCAGGGAAGAGAAAGGCTAAGAACACTGGGGTATTAGCCTTGTGTGTGTCCCCAAGTGACCCCCCCCCCAGGTCAAGAGGAGAGCTTTTGCTTGCTTTATTCTCTTTTCAGCTTTTTTGGATCTCCTTTTTGTTGACCAAATGGGTGAAGAGCTGAAGAACCAAGACTGGAGTGAGCCTTGCCCTTGATGCTGGGGCATGGGGGGAGCCTGGCTCACTTTTCAGGGAATATGAGTACAGTATATTCACAGAATTGCTCCCTCGGCTTTTGCTTCTCCCTCCTCAGATCCTAATTCTGCTGGGAAACCCAAAAGGGAAGAGTTTATGTGCACAGAGGGGAGGAAAGTGACTTGCTTAGGATGAATTTTTAGCAGAACTGGGACTGGAATCCCAGGCCTCCTGATTCTCCCACCACCTGGCAATGCCTCCTTCCCAGTGTGGACCACCTGGTTAACTGGGCAAGCTTACTCACAGTTTAGTTACACATCTGTGGCGAATAGGCTAGAGTTGACCTTTATCACTTAGCAGCACTTAGCAATAATCATTGAGCCTAGGACTTCTCATTTCATTCATAGGGTCTAAAACTAAAAGGCTTAGAGGCCTCCCATTTTATGGATGAGAAAACTGAGGCCCAGAGAGGACAAGAGAATTGCTAGGGGATACACAGGGAGTCCGGATTCAAACTCAAGTCTTCTGTATCTGAGACAATGGTTCTTTCTATTTACCATGTTGTCTCTTTCATTAAACACGTGTGACCTGGGTGTAGTTTAGAATTCTTCAGTGACAGTTACCTTGTGGAAGGCAGATGGTCTTTTTGTAAGCATTCTGGTGATGCTGAGGCATACCAAGGAGCTGGTATGGAGGCCTTGGACCCCTTGGGCTGCCTGTGGTTCATTATGGGATGGGATGGGGAGATAAAGGTCACAGTGATGTCATAAGTGCTGTCTGGCCAGGAAGGTTCCGAGAGTCTGAGTTCCTCTTCAAAGGTCAGGAAGTGACCGGCCTCCCTGCCTTTAGCATGCTATCTGTCAGCCAGCAGTGACCAGATCTCAGAAAGGAGGAGAATGTTTGTCTTCTCTAGCATTCCTGTGAAGGGAGGAAAGCTGGTGGAAGGGAGAACCATCTTGAGATTCTAGGTATTCTAGTCATGTAGTTTGTGGACCAGTGAGGGACCCAATGGTGCATCCTATAGAGAGACAGGTACTGAGGGCCCTTAGGCACAGGAATGGTGGGGACGGGCACTCATGGCCAGGACCCTGAGGAGTCACACATCCTCTTTTATGAATCCCTTCTCACTAAGTATTAGTAACAACAACAAATCAGCATTTGCCAAGGAACCAGACCTTACCCTGTACTGTACCCTATACCATACCCTGTGCTGCTAATTGACAGGATCACAGAATCTAGCACTGGAAAGGGCCTTATGCAATATATGGTTTGGCCCCCTTATTTTTCAGTTGGTAAGGTAGCCTGGCATAGAGGGGAGAGGGCTGGGTCGGAAGTCCCGGGCTTTTGAGCCCCACCTCCAACATATAAGGACTGTGTGACCCTGGACAGATGACCTGACCTCTCAGGGCCCTGGATAACTCTCTGAGACTATGAAGTCCAAAACAGTTGTGGATGGGGAGCTCCCTACAGTGGTCTGGGAAAGAGAGAACAATGAACAGTTTTGCAGAGGGGGAAACTGGGACCCAGAAAAGAAAATTATTTTCCCAAGGTCACACAAGGTACATTTTTATACATGTAGATGCTTAATGATAACTCTCTTTAAGCAGTTCAGTCTCTCCCTGTTCTAACCTAAGTAGGCAAAGGGTGTAATCTGGGGTTATAGAGATATGTACCTAGAGATAGCTGAATGGTACCATGGACAGAGTTCTGGGCTTGGAGTCAAAAAGACTTGAGTTCAGCTTCAGTCTCAGACACTAGAGATGACCCTAGACAAGTCACTAAATATATGGCTCCCTCCTTTCCTCCTTATTTCTTCCCCATGACTTGCCCATGGTCCCAGAGTATGTTTCAGAGGTAGGATTTGAACCTAGGTCTTTCTGACTCCAAGATTAGCTCTAAATCTATGACCTCCAGCTCTCAACATCCTGTGATACTTTAATTTGCAAAATGTAATAGCCAGAGGACAGAAGAACCCCAGCCAATAGACCAAGACATCGGGAGTCAGGCTTGCCTCTTATATGCAGTAAAGTCTCCAACAAATCACCTCCATCTCAAACTAAGGAGAAGAAACTTGGAACCCCAGAACTATAACCTATTAGGACTGGAAGGGGCCATTTCTCTCTTCCGTGGCTCTTGGAATCTAGAGGTGGTAGGAACCATAGAGAATAGCTTGTGTACTCTCTGCATTTTACGGATAAGATAGATAATTGAGATTCAGAAAGTGGAAGAGATTTATCCAGCCAAAGTTGCCCAGCTAATAAGTGTCAGAGTAGGATTTTGCCAACCCAGGTCCCCGTGACTCCATATTCATCCCCTCTTTGAGGAGAATTAGGTCAGGGTGGGGTTGAGGGAAGGGAGAGAAAATAAGTACTTGTTCATTGAAATAAAATTCTAAAGAAAAGAAAAAGAGGAAAAACTAATTAGCAACCATAAATTAAATTTATATGACCATAGGAATTAATACATAGAAAATACTAAAATATCCAAATTCACCAGTAACCAAACTCATTGCCAAGGTGCCCCCTGGGCTGCTGAAGGGGACATCTGACTCGGCCTCCCACCAATTCAGGCAGCCTCCCTAGGGCTGAGCTGGGGGGGGAAGGTGTAGGGGGGTAGCTAGGGAGAGATACAAGACAGGTAGACAAAACCATGCTGCTGCTTCTAATCCTAGTTCTGCTCTGTATCTTGCAGTTCTGAGAACAACATCAATGCTACTCAGAAGAGAAATCTAGGAAGTTTTGAGGAAAAGAAACTGAGGCAGGAGAAACTCAACTAGATATGAATGAACAAAGTGAGTTTATTTATATAAAAGCCTCTATCAGTAACTACAGACTGGGTGGGTAATGTAACTGGATCGGTTACTTCTCAAATGTATTTGTTTCTGAAGCTTCTGTGGCTTGAAATAAGTTGAGGGAATCCATAAATGTTGTTTTGGGGGGTTTGAAGGACAGGATCTGGAGGGCTACCCCCATTGAAATAAAAGGGAATTTGGGAAATTTGGAAGGAATAAGAGAAGAAATTAAGACTTTTCATTCCAAAAAATAATCTGCTTGTAATTCATTCATTAATTCATTCAACAAGTATTTTTCAAACATCATATTGAGTCTTAAGTTGAATCTTAGGTCAGAGGCTCCCTTCTGATGACACACAGAGCCCAGAAACACATTAGAGACCTTCCCCTTGTCTGGTTCCCTGACCCCAACCAAGTGAAACCTGGGAACATCAGAATCTGGAACTTCACCTAAGGCGACTATCAATTTCCCTCACAAATGTACAACAGTGTTATTTACACACTTAAAAGACATGGAAAGCAGTCACAATCTAAACCCAAGAGTGTCCCTTCCTCTGCCTCCCACCTGCAGTTAATCACCCTCCCTCCTGTCACCTACCTGTACAGTCCCCATAACTTACAGTATTATCCTGGATGGGGCCCTAGGAAAGGGGAAGGTTCATTCCTCCACATCAGTACCCTGTGCTATTGTCTTTGCTGGTGACCCGTTCTTTGTTGGCGCTCTCTGTGTCATGTTACTTTTCATGAGCATCATCTGTCTATTGCCTAGGAGGAATCATGAATTCTTCTCAGTGCTGGCCTCAGACAGATAGGGCCAGCTCTTGAGTAGCTGCTGGCTGCTGAGGGATTACACCATGACTGTATGTCATAGCTCTTCTTTGACCCCAAGGCATCGATTGCTTAGTTCTCTCTTAAGGGGATACTATTTTTACACCTGGGGTCCCACAGCCCCACTCACCAAAGAGGACTTTTCAAATAGTTGTGGGAGCACATCTTTCTTTTATTCTTGGGTTGGATGGCACATCGTAGCTAAATCTCTGATCCCTTCTGTGCCTCCAAGTTGAGTCTTAGGTTCAAGGAGGCACTCCTGCTCGGTTTCTACTTGCCTTGCTGCAAAGCTCCTTCAGGAAAATATTCATGTAAATCTTTCCAGGTTGTTCTGAGAATGTGCATCATATTTTATAGTGCAATAATATTCCATCACAATCATGTAACACAACTTGTTCAACCCAACTGATAGGCATCCCCTCAATGACCAATTCTTTGCCATCACACAAAGAGCTGCTATAAATATTTATGTACGGGTAGGTTCTTTTGCTTTTTCTCTCTTTGGGAAACAGACCTAGCAGTGATATTACTGGATCAAAGGGAATGCATGTTTTTAATAGCCCTTTGGACAGAGTTCCAAATTGCTCTCCAGAATGGTTGGGTCAGTTCATAACCCTTCTGATAGTGCAATAGTGTCTCAGTTTTCTTACAGCTTTTCTGTCATATTAGCTAATCTGATAGGCCCAAGGTAGCACCTCAGAGTTGTTTTCATTCTCATTTCTATAATCAATAGTGATTTAGAGCATTTTTTCAAATGCCTAGAGATAGCATTTATAACTTTGTCTAAAAACTGCCTGATCATATCCTTTGACCATTTGCCAATCGGAGAATAAATCTAATTTTTTTTATTAATTTGACTCAATTCTCTATATATTTGAGAAATGAAACTTTTATCAGAGAAACTTGCTGTAAAAATTCTTTTCTTTTAGGATTGATGTGTATTTCTCTCCATCCTATTTTCCCCCTGTTTATTCTTAAAAGGGTTTTGCTTCTGACTGCCACTACCCCAATCCACCCCCACTCCTCTTATCCCCTTTCTCTCCTACTTTCCCATAAGGTGAGATAGATTTCTAATACCTGAGTGTGTATGTTATTCCCTCTTCAAGCCAATTACAATAAGAATAAGGTTCAAGTGCTCCCCCTCACCTTCCCCTCTATTGTCAAAGCTCTTTTGCACCCCTTTTACATGAAACAATTTCCCCCACTCTGCCTCTTCCTTTCCCATTCTCCATGTGCATGCCTCTTTCTCACTTGTTTTTGTTAGATAATGTCCCATCATAGTCAACTCATACCCATGCCCTTTGTCTATGTATGCCTGTAAAACCTGGACAGTCTACCAGCACCACGCCAGGAAACTGAATCACTTCCATTTGAATTGTCTTAGGAAGATTATGAAGATCATCTGGCAGGATAAGGTACCAGCAACGAGGTCCTTTCTCGAATTAAACTGCCATGCATTCAAACTCTGCTTCAGAGAGCGCAACTCCAACGGGCTGGCCACGTTGTTCAAATGCAAAATCTATGCTTGCCTATAAGACTATTTTATGGAGAATTCACACAAGAATTGATTACATGACGTGGGAGACACTGGCACAGGACTGTTCAGAATGGCATCCCCACATCAGAGAAGGTGCTGTGCTCTATGAGCAAAGCAGAATTGAAGTAGCTCAAAACAAATGCAAGATGGTGCAGATTTAGAGAATCTACCCCAAATGTTCACATGTACTGTTTGTGCCTGACCTGTGGTAGAGCATTCTGAGCTTGTATTGGTCTGATTGGCTACGGTTGGACACATCATAACTTGACTCTAACATAGTGGTATCATTTTGTTCCTCTTTGAGAATGAAGGACAACAAGCCAACTCCTTCTAACTACCCTAATAATAATAAAGTTATTAGAAGTTGCATGTATCATCTTCCCATTTTAACCTTAATGAGTCCCTCATGATTTCTCTTCCATATTTCCCTTTTTTATGCTTCTCCTGAGTCTTGTATTTGAAAATTAAATTTCCTACTCTACTCTGGTCTTTTTGTTGGAAATGCTTGGAAACCCTCTATTTCATTGAATATCCTTTTTTTTTCCTCCTGAAGGATTCTAATATATTTATTATTTTATTTCCCCCAATTATGTGTAATTATTTTTAATATTTGTTTTTTTTTTTGTTTTTTTGTTTTGCTTTTTGGAGTTAAGTGACTTGCCCAAGGTCACACGGCTAGTTTTTGTGCTAAGTGTCTGAGGCCGGATTTGAACTCAGGTCCTCCTGACTCCAGGGCCGGTGCTCTATTCACTGCGCCTCCTAGCTGCCCCAAACATTTGTTTTTAAAAATTTGAGTTCCAAATTCTCTCCTTCCCTCCCTTGCCCCTCACAGAGAAGGCAAGCAATTTGACATAGCTTATGCATGTGTGATCATGCCAAACATATTTCTGATATTATTTATATTGTGAAAGAAAATACAGGACAAAAAAAACCCCAAGAAAAATAGAGTTTTGGGGAGGGTAGGTGGTGCAGTGAACAGAGCACCAGCCCTGGAGTCAGGAGGACCTGAATTCAAATGTGGCGTCAGATGCTTAATACTTAGCAACCACGTGACCTTGGGCAAGTCACTTAACCCCAATTGCCCTCCAAAAAGCAAAAAATGAAAAAAGAAAAATAGAGTTTTAAAAATGTATGCTTTGATCTGCATCCAGACTCCATCAGTTCTTTGGTGGTGGATAACATTTTTAAAAAATCATATGTCTTTCAGAATTGTCTTGGACTGTTGTATTGTTGAAATCAGTTCAGTCCTTCACGGTTGATCATTGTCTAATATTGCCGTCACTATGTACAATATTCTCCTGGTTCTGCTCATTTCATAGTAACTTTCTATGGTAAGGACCTGATTTTTTAATGATTTGCTCATTTTCCAGCCTATTTCTTGACTTTTAACTTTATATTAAAGCTGGGCTCTTCTCCCAATGTAAAGCAGGTATAGTCCCAAGCTTCAAGGTTTTTCAGCAGTTAGTTCTGAGGGTCTGTAAGTTTTCAGCTCTTCTAGGGTGATCTAAGGAGAGGGATGTTTGTTACTCTCCTGGCCTGGGCTCTGATCTGTGGACAATCACAAGCATTCTTTTCTACCCTGCTCCCCTGTGGCTGTAGGACTTGACCCAGGACTGGGACCTAGATCTGTGTATGGGCAATGAACAGAGTCCTTCAGTCAGTACCGGCAAACGGACCCCTGTATTCTCCTTCTGATCAGTTGTGCGCTATTAAAATTTGGCATGTCCAGCCACACAAAATAGACCAAAAGGATGAAGAATGTATACTACTCTAGATTATAATATGCAGTAGAAAAGTTAACTTATAGAGTTTGTCCATTACTATGTACACCAGCACAGATAGTATAAAAGACCTCAGACCTTACTATCTGTGGGCTAAGAGCTCCAGAGCCATTGTTAGTGATTCAGTTGTCCTCAAAGCCTGCTGCTATCTTGCTGGGGGCATGCCTACTCTATACTGAGCTCCACTCTCACCCTGGTGGGACAGAACCTTCATGCCTACTTAAGTTGTCTTGGGCCAGAAAATTGTTCACCCTGTCCATTTGTGGGTTCTGCCGCTCCAGAATTCACTTCAAGGCCTTGTTGAGAATTATTTGTAGGGAAATTTGGGAACACTCCGCCTTTTCTCTGACTTCTTGGCTTTGTCCTCTCCATTCACCATTTCTATGACTCCCAGGATTAGAAAACCCTTCCTTAGCACCGCTCCCATGTGTGCGTTGTCTTTCCCTATTACAATGTAAGCTGCCTGAAAACATGGATTCTCTCCCGTTTGCATCTGTATCCCTGGTAACCAGCCCAATGTTTGGCCCATAGTTAGTGTTTAATAATACTTTTTCATTCATACGCAATCTAATCACATCTAATCTAAATACAATCAAATACAATCTAAAATCACACGTGATTTTTTTTTTGGTTGCTATTTCATAGCTGGAGGTGTTGAGCTCCCAGAAAGTGGAAAACAGAGCCAGTGTTTCCATGGATACCAGGGACTTATGAATTTTGAAAAGAAAAAAGACTGGAAAATTTTGACTACGGATATAATTCTCAGCATTGAGGGAAAACGTATTTTAGGATGATTTATGTTGAAATTGTAGTCTACTAAAACCCTGGATCTTTTTCATATGAACTGTTGACCAGACACACTTACTTTGTTCTGTACTGATGGAGCTGATCTTTTGAACCAAAGTGTAAAATTTATCCAAATACAACTGTGACCATATCCATTTTGATGTTCCCTCTAATGATGCAGATAACAACTTTTATGTACCTACCAATTTTTCTTATTCTTCTGTAAGTCCCGTAAGCCAAGATCTTGATCATTTTCTCAAACATACCAATAGAGTATTTGGGCTGTCCCCTTGTTGTCCCTTGTCCTCAACACATGACCAGCCCATCTTTTCTAATCATATATTTCCCTCACAACATTGTCTAATCTTGTTCTTCTTTGAATTTGTTCATTGGTTCTAGGTCGATTCCTGTTCACATTGTCCTGTAATATTAATTTTCTGTTCTTTGGAGACATATGTTTCATATTTTGTCACCATATAGCACCCCTAATATTGATATTAAGAGATGGTTTTTAAATTTCCATTTGAGTCCAATGTCATTAAATGAACTTTGCAGTTTCCTGAAGGAAGTTCAATCCACTGTTCTCCTTTTGTTCAATTCTGGGTCCAATTTTTATACTATCTATGCTGGTATACATAGTATACATAGATAGTATAAAAGACCTCAGACCTTACTATACTATAAGTTGACCTTTCTACTGCATACTATAATCTGGAGTAGTATACATTCTTCATCCATTTGGTCTATTTTGTGTGGATGGACATGCCAAATTAAAATATATATGTATATATATTTATATACATATAAATATATATTGTAAATATAATATATAATATAAATATATATGCAGAGATTTGAAGAAGTTTTTCGGGGTTCTAGAGCTTGATACAACTATTTATTTATTCAATAAGTGTATACCCAGTGCTCATTATGTGCAAGGCACTGTGCTAAGCACCTGGATTACAAAGAAAGGCAAAAGACAGTACCTTCTCTCAAGAAGTTCATAGTCTAATGGTGAAAATAACATGCAAACAACTGTGTACAAACAAGATATACAGGATAAATTGAAAATGATCAACAGAGGAAAGGCATTCACATTAAGGATGATTGGGAAAGGCTTCTTATACAAGGTGATATTTTAGCTGCAACTTGCAGGGAGCCAGGGAAGTTGGGAGGTAGTTTAGGAGGGAGAGCATTCCAGGTATGGAGGACAACCAGTGAAGCTACCTGGAGTTGGGGGATAGATGAAGATCAGCAAGAAGGTCAATGTTACTGGATTGCAGAGTAGGGGTGGGGAATAAGGTGTAAGAAGACTGGAAAGGTAGGAAGGGGCCAGGTAATGAAGGACTTTAAAAGCCCAATAGAGGGTTTTCTAATTGATCCTGGAACTAACAAGGAGCCAATGGAGTTTATTGAACAGCAGAGAAGAGGGAATGATATGAACAGACGTGGTTTAGGAAGGTCATTTTGATAGTTGAGTGATGGATGGACTGGAGAGACTTGAAGCAGAGTGACCAACTTATAGGCAATTGTAATAGTTGAGGTGGGTGAGGGGATGAGGATCCATAATGCATGGTGGCAGTGTCAAAAGAAAGATGGGCATAGACGAGAGATGTTTTGAAGGCACCGTTGATAGGACCTGGCAACTGATTGAATATAGGGCATGAGAGCTAGTGAAGAGTTGAGGGTGACACCGATATTTTAAGCCTGAGGGACTCGGAGGATGTTAGTGCTCTCCATAATAATAGGGAAATAACGAATAAAAGAGTGCTTGTGGAGAAAGAGAATGAATCCAGTTTTGGACATATTGAGTTTAAGACATCTATAGGATATTGAACTTAATAGGGTCAGTGGTCAGTTGAAGGTGGGTGTCTGGAAGTTCAGAAAGAGGTTATATCCAGATAGGTAGATCTGAGAATCTGATAATTGAATACACAGGAGTGATTGAGCTCACCAAGTGAAATAGTATAGAAGGAGAAGAGTAGAAGGCCCAGGAATGAGCCTTGGGGATACCTATGGTTAGTGGGCTTCAGCTGAATAAAGATCCAGGAAAGGAGACTGAGTGGTAGGGAAAGAACCGGGACAGAACACTGTCACAAAAGCCAACCTACCATCATGTGCAAATGGAACATTAGCTTTATTTAAATTTCTGTATACAATTATTCTCATCAGTGTTGATGCCATTTCTCTTCCTCATTATCCATTTTTCATCATAAATTATTTATTCAAATAGTTTAGGATTAAGTTGTTTCAATTTTATACCATATGTTTTCTCACTGTTTTCTCTACTAGCTTTGGATTAATTATGATATTTGCTCTAACATGCCAATGGTCTCACTATACTTGGTCAGCTGGTTCAGATTAACTGCCATTTCACTAGCACATCCTTTCCCATCTTACAAATATATTCAGTCTCATCTTTTGTGTGTGGATGTTGTTTATTGCTTGCCTTGCCTAGTACACGCCAGGTTTGTTACTGAAGAAAGTATTTGTAAGATAAAAGCATGGGGTTTTTTTGTGTGTGTAATCTCTAACATGTGGCCTCTCTCTTCTCTCTCCTTCCTAACCCATATTTAGTGATATATTTCTCACCATTTCTACTTATTTCTCATCATTTTATTGAAGTTACTGAATATGAGAGTGTATATTAATTTAATTTGGAGAGGTTTTTTTCAAGTTCTGAGGGCTTACTAGAATTTTTTAACTTCTTCATGTGGGGGCGGATGCTGCATTTTTATGGTGATCTTTTTGTAAATATTTATTGTGAGCCATGCAATACAAGATGACCGACTGTCTTGTGAAGTTCTATTTCTTCTTTCCTTTCAGTGTATGATAAATACACCAACCCTTTCTGACTCCTTTTTTTGCTTTTACTTTGGACTATGTATGAGCCATCCTACTACTTGGCTCCAATTTCCATTTTTCTGCTGGTTTCATTTATAGCAATAATGTCAAGATTGATATGACTCATTCTTCTCCCATGGTACGTTGGCTTGTTGGCCATTGGGCAAGGATCTGACCATTAAAGTACAGTACTCTGACAGCTGTCAGTGTTTACAAATGGTCCAAAGTTTTTTCCTTCTCAGAACTGTCTTGTCCTCTTTTCCATCATTCTGATACTATTGCTTCAAAAATGGAAGGGGACCACACAGGGTTGAGGGCTAATGTATATTTTTCTTTGTTTCATGGCTTGCCATAGTGGAAAAATAAAATCCAACAAGTGGCCAGTCTCCTGAGGATGAGCGATTCCATCTAGCTAAGTTGATCCTTAGAAAGCAGACTCAGTTTGTGCCAGGACCACATTCCCTATTAAATTTGATTTTATTAGATATGATCAATTATTCTAACCTGTGTAGATCTTTTTGGATCCTGACTCTGTCCTTCAACAATTCAGTAGTCTCTTATAGTCCCCTAGGTTTTGTTTTGCTTTTTATAAAAATGCCAGGACTGAGGTCAGAGCATTGGAGCACTCCTCCCACCTATAACATCCATCTATTATTTATTTCTCCCTGGGTCTAGTCCTTTAGTTAGTTTTCAGTCTATCTGATTTTGTACTATTATCTACCTCACACATTTCCATCTTTTCCACAAGGTTATCATGAAAGATTGTCAAATGCCTTACTAAAATAGAATTATTCTGTCGGCTGTGTTCTCCTGATCCTCCCAGTCTCATTATACATTACTTACCTTCCTGTGACTTAAAGTACAGCCAAAGTGGCCTGGGAGAAGATGAAGAGAATTTATTTTCTGGGGAGACATTAGCAGTTAACTGACTAAAACACTGAGAATTTATGAGAATTAACTGACACCTCTGAGAATGTCTGGAAAGACAACATGAGAGAACTGAGATAACTCATTTTTGTGGAGAAAACACTCTGAGATACTTTAGCTGCTCACAAACCCTTTCTATAACAATATGCAAAGGAATACAGAGCACATTTGACAGCACTCAGAATTTCATGTGTCTCAGAGCATCACAACTCTTACAGTTTTAGACACAATATCTATACCAGCCACCAGATGGTGCTCCAAGCTCAAGCCACTTGAAGTCACATTGGTCAACTATCCAAGCCGCTCCTAGGTACATCCCGCACTGTTTTCTACCAAGGAGGCGTACAGGGAATTCAGCTCTTTTCCTTGCTCCCATTTCCTTTCCCAATCAATCAGCAACCATTTATTAAGAGCCTTCTATGAGCCAAGCACTATGGCCAAAGATTTTGGCTTTACAAAAATGAAACCCCTACCCTCAAGGAGGGAGAGGAAGATAATAATTAAACTTATTACACAGTTGGTTTGAGGATCAGATGAGATCCATACAGCACTTTGCAAACTTTGAAGTGATATATAAATGCTAATTATGATTAGTCTATAGGGCAAGACAACATATATGTGTAAATGTATATACAAGATCATTTGGGGAGAATGCTTTGTAGTGTGGGAGTAGGGGTGGTGGGGACAGTAATTACGGAATTCTCTATGGAAAACAGCACTTGAGCTGAGCTTTGAAGAAAAAGAAGGACACTCAACAGATGGAGGTGAGAAAGACTCTAGAGATGGAGGTGAGGAAGACTCTCTAGAGATGGAGGTGAGGAAGGAGTACAGCATTATAAGCATGAGGGATAGTATATACAAAAGTACAGAGAATGGAGAATGGAGTATCATATGTAAGGAACAAAAAGGTTCAACTTTGTCTGGACTGCCAAGTTCCTCAAGGGGGTTAGTATATAAAATGAGGCTAGAAAGGTATTTTGGAGCCAAGTTGTAAAGAGCTTTAAATGCTAAGTGGAAGAGTCTATATTTACTCCTAGAACTGATAGGGAACCACTGGAGTTAGGACCATGACATCTGGCCACTGGACTCAGATGGCTCTGGATGAGAAAGTGAGGCCGGCGACCTTGCACAGCCCTCCCTCACTGAAATCCAAGTCAACTGCAAGTCATGTCATCATGTCTCTGATGTCATGGTCCTCTTTGAGAATGAAGGACAAACACAACTGAGTAAGGGAATGACATGGTTAGACCTATAGGTGCTCTAGGAACATTATTTTAGCAGCTTGTATGGAATATAAATTGGAGAGGCAGGACCAAACAGGAGGCCACTGAACTATTCCAAGGCAAGAGGTTATGAGGGCTAAATGAAGAGGGGCATTTTTGAACTAGTCTCTTTGTTGAGTTCAGCTAATGCTAGCTTGCCCATGGACATTCAGCAAGAGGGTCCAGGGGATTTCTCTTTCTTCTCCACCCTTAGTAGTCATGAAAATTATAAGCACATGGTGTCAAGAACATTTGCTTATCCAGATGAGTCTGAGAATAGACCCCAAGTCCTTGGCTGCCTCTTCTGCCTTGCGTTCCTTTCCCTAAACACATGTGGCTAAACAGTTTCCAGAGAGATGAATGATTCCAGCCTTTCTGGCTTCTGTTTGAGTTTGAGTGATCCCAAGTAGGGTGCTGTTTACCTAGGAAGAGGTGGTTTCCATAAATGCTTTGTGGAGGAGAAGCATACCCACTCCTTCAACTGACAGGACTCAAGAGCCATGGGAGCTGGTCACTTGACCAATAAGATGGAGGGCCAGGCATTTTCCCTGATCTTCATTACCTCTCAGACTTCTTTAAAATATGAATTATATGTCACAGGTAAAGCAATTTCAGCTTTTTCTACAGCTTAGTACACCAAGGACCCAAATAAGGCAAAAACTCAATGAATTAGCAACAGAAGATTGATAATCCCTAACCCCTAAAGAGAAATAATAGGTAGAATAAAAACAAAATAAAACATGAATTCATGGTGACAGAACTCGCTGCAGAAACTATAGAGAGAATTGTTGACTGAGGATGTAAATACATGAAAGGGAAGGACAATCTGGAAGAAAAGAAGCAAAATCCAGTAATGTTAACAGAAAGAATAATCTTCATGGAGCAAAACATACTTATATCGAGCCCAAGAAATTTAAGGTTACCCAGAAGAACATAGTAAGTAAAAACAAACAAACAAACAACAAAACGTGAATATTCTAATGCAAGAAATAATCATAAATAATTTCTTAGAATGTTTGATCACAGAAAACAAAGCCCCAGTTGAAAAAAATTCATAGGGGTGGCTAAGTGGTGCAGTGAATAGAACACTGGCCCTGGAGTCAGGAGGACCTGAGTTCAAATTCAGCCTCAGACACTTAACACAAAAACTAGCCATGTGACCTTGAGCAAGTCACTTAACCCCAGTTGCCCTCCAAAAAGCAAAAAAAAAAAAAAAACCCACAGATAATCTCTAGAACAAAACAAAACCAAAAGAATCTTGTATTTTTAAACTTCTAGACATATAGATGAGAAACAACAGATTCTATTAGTGACAAGGAGAAAGATCTTCAAATATGAAGGAAAGGAAATTTGAATAAAACAAGACTATTCTGCACCCACCAGAAAACACAGGAAGAAATAGAATGTGTTCCAAAGCTCAAGATGTTGCCCAGTGTGACAGATCCTACAAATCTGAGTCTAACTATAAATGGAAAAAACATGGACAGTCAGTTTAAAAAAAGAAAAAAAGAGGTGTTCAGACCATTCCTAGAAAGAAAACTAGACCTGAAGAAATTACTTACTTCTCAGACGTTCCAGACAATAGAAATACAAGAAGAATAAATTAAAAACAGCAGCCAAGAACAAGATAACATCAGGGAGACCATTAAGAGATCTCTTTCTAAATGAGGAGACAGGAGTGAAAGTAGAGGTCAAATGGAAGTGATGGGGGAGAAATGGGCTTGAAATATGATGGACTAAACCTCACAACACCTTGCCTAAGGGTGGACCAATTTTTTTTTGTTGGACTAAATTACAGAATTGGAGGGTGAATAAAAGGGTAAAGGAAAGATGAATATAGAGGGGAAATATGGGATGTAACCTAATCCAGTCAGAGGCTAATGGTCAATGGTAAATAACTCCTGAGGCCTTCTGGAAAGAAGAGAGCTTATAGGAGAATGAGCAAGGAGCAAAGAGAAGAATTGAAAAAAGAAGGAAATCTTGCTTAAGTTATAGGCTGGACTCACTCTCCCAACCACTGATGAATATTCCTATAGGATAAAAAAGAAATAAACAATTATCCTCTCTCTGACTATGACTTTGAAAGGGGGCCTGTGTGCATGTTTAGCCCCACTACCCCAATTACATTTAATTTTTAAGTTTTACTGGAGTTTTTTTTAACATCTCAGACATTTCCTAATAACCTTATATAACCCTCTCTTGTCACAAAGAAAAACAGTTAAGCAAAATCAACTTTATGTAGCAACTGCATTGGACAGTGTATGCAACATTCTGCATCTGTAGACCCCATCCCCACCTTTCTACCAAAAGGAGCTGTATTTAATCTGTCCTCTGCAACTAATATTTGTCATTGCCTTTCATCTGAGTTCAGCTGACTTTTAGTGTTGTTCTCATTTAAATTATTGTAGGCAACGTTCTAGTTCTGGTTCTGCGTTCTCCTCTCTGTATCAGTTCCTACAAGTTTCCCTCCATTTCTCTGAACTCTTTATGTTTGTCATGCCCCTCTACCATCTCTTTTAGGAGGAAGCCAAACCTAGCCTTTGAATATGAGTTGGGGTCACTTGTTCATGGCAGAAATACAAAAATTGCCTGTGGTTTTCAAGTCACTGTAAGATTCTCCCTACTTTTTGCACTTCCTGAGAAGTGATAGAAATGGAAGGAAAAGAAATTTGAATAAAACAAGACTACTGTTCTTGTTCCTGCTAGTAGCTTTTGTAGAGACCTTTATCATCTTCTTTCTTATTATATCAACAAGGCTGCTTTGCCAGGCTTGTGACATGATTCCTCACTCCTTTCTTTCTGCCCAGGTGGTGTGTAGCATACTCTCTAATAATATGACTTTCACTGACCCTCAGATATTTTCCCCTATATGAATTTCTTACATATCTTCTCCCGAGTATATAATGCTACTCCCACCAAGTCTTTTCTTTATCATGTACTCTTTCTGGATAAAGAACACTCTTCCACAAATGACTGAAAAAATAACTTTTTAAAACACTTGCTATCTGTGGAGTTCTAAAGATGCAAATAAGAAAGTAAGTGGTAATCCCTGCTTACATTCTAGTAGGGGGTAAATAACCACATGTAGGATGCTGGTGCCCAGGGAGAGATGTTTTAGTTTGGAAAATTAAAAGGAAAGTTAGCTCTCCTTTATTCCATTCCACTCTACCTCATTCTCTCCTCCCCTCCCCCATCCCTTTCCTTTCCTCTCCTCATCTCTAAATATTATGACCCCCTTCTAGCTAATGTTGGGAGTCAGAGGGGCCAAGGCTTAAGCTGGGATTGAGGTCTGGGCCAGATCAAACTCGATTGAGGACAAGAATTCCAGGAGGTGGTGACAGCCCACATCCCATCTATAGGGCATTTTAAGCAAACATTGTACTTTGCATACATTATCTCTTTTGAGTCTTACAACTACTCTGTAAGGTAAATGCTATTCAGGTATTGTCCCCATTTTACAAATGTGGAACCCAAAGCTCAGAGAGGTCACACGATTAGTAGGTGCCAGAGATGTGATTCAAACCCAGGCCTTTCTGACTCCAAGTTCAGCAACCAAAGCACTATGCTGAGCTCTGCCTCAACCTGCTGACTCCATTCACAGACAACATCGGTTTCTTCACTTCTCGCCTCAACGGAGAAGTTATCCCGAGGATGAACAAGAAAAAGGATGGGAATCTGCCTCCAGTAACTATTCATGAGCTGGTGCTAGAAACGGCCACGAGATATCCTGACTTGATTGCTCTGGGGATCAGGAAAATGACAGAATGGGAAACCGTAACCTATATCGAGTTGTATGAGTTGTGTCGGAAGGCGGCAAAATCCTTCCTCAAGGTAATGTGGTACCATGTTCTTTGTCACCTTGAATGTGGCTCGGTAGCCTTTGATTAGCACACAAGCTATGCCAAGGATCACAGACTTTTGAAAATGCGATACTAAAAGGGCCCTTAGAAAAAATGTTAGGTCTGGGAGGGAACTTAGAACATAGAATGTCAGTCCTAGGAAGGATCTTGAAATATAAGTGGATTTGGAGTCAGAGGACATGGGCTTTGATGGGACTGTAGAACAAGCCATCTCCTCATCTATACAACGAAAGCTATCTAAGAGTTCTTCCTGCTTTCAATTCTGTAATTCTATGAATACAGATCCTAGAATGTCTGGGCTGGAAAGGTCTTTGAGGATCATCTAGTAATCTAACCCCTTTCTTTCTACAGATGAGAAACAAAGGTCCTAAGTCAGGGGGCATATATTACCTAGAGTCATACAGTTAGTCCCCAGACCAGAACTCTACTGTATTTCACCTTGTCCATGTAGATGACAAAGCCCACTAAGCAGGTTGGGGGGCATCCTGAACCCACAGTTTCTGTAGGCCCCACAAGGATGGCTAGGCTCTGGAGCAAGAATGGACCTTGAATGGCCTCTGAAGTTTATCTTGATCTAAGTTCATGGTCTTTGGCTAGGACTCATGAAAGATTAGGAAGCCCCTTAGGACTGCCTCTCTAAGTGTCTAATCTTTTTCTGAAGTTATCCTTATTTTACTTGACCTAAATTTGGCTTAATAAACCCTCTGATGAATGAATTAATGAATCTTCTGAGATCACATTGGGGCATGGTAGGGATGCAGGACTTTGGAAGTCTGTGACACTGGGGTATCAATTCTGACCTTACTTAGCTTGAAGGGCTTCACAAAGTGGCCCAGGGGGTATCTCTAGCCTTAAGACTTGTCTTGAGACTGATGGGGCACCCTTCCCTTGCCTTTCCTTCTCTTCCCTTGCTTTCCCTTGCTTTCTCTTGACTTTTTCCTTCCCTTGCCTGGCCTGGCCTGGCCTTCCCTTCCTATTAAATTCAAACAAACACTTATTATGTATCTACATGAGCCACGTAAGACGTTAGGTCAAGTTTAAGGCCACAAACACACACAAAAATTGCATGTCCCTTGCTCTCCTCCATTTATACCGAGAAGCATAACATGAAGTATACTGTGATGGGATAAAAGGCATGATCCACACAGAAAGCTTTGGGAAATATGAGGTGGTGGGGTAGAGGGAGGGCACCTTCACCCTTAGGGGGATCAGGAAAGATTTCAAGGAGGGCTTGGCACTTGAACTGAGCCTGTGATGAAGAGGAGAGTTTGACTGGTGGAAATGAGGGAGGGGGCAGTTCCTAGCCTGCTGAATGGACTTCCTGAACACAGAGAAGTGGGAAGGTGCCTCTCAGGTTTGGGGAGCAGCAAAGAGTTAAATGTGCCTAGAGTGGACTCATATGAAATGTGGCCTGAAAGGTAGATTAAAAGCAGACTATGGGAATTATTGACTGACTGTAGGACATGGGAAAGAATGCTGGATTTGGGGCTCAGAGGAATTGAGTTCAAATTCTACCTCTAAGACTTGTGTGACTCTGGACGTGGTGTTTTTCCTCTCTAGGTCTCCGTGTCCTTATTTGTGGGAGGACTTAGAAGTACTTCTTCTACTATATAGAATATATATATATATATGTATGTATATATATATATGTAGGCAATATATATTCTAATATAATAGAAGAAGGACTTCTCTAGAATGCATACCCAGAAACCAATTTACCACAAGATTGGAAACAGGCAGAGAAGGCACAGTGCTTGCACTAAATAATGAGCCCTCAGATTCTTACTAGCTGTGTGATCTTGGGCAAGTCACTTAACCTTGATTGTCTCTCACACACCCCCCCCAGTGGACCTTTATCCATTGCTAGTCTAAGAGGGAGTTGAAAAAGTGAGCCCAGAGCCTTTGCTAGATATGAATTGAGGAGCTAGGTGGCATAGTGCATAAAGCCCTGGACTTGGAGTCAGGAAGACCTGAGTTTGAATCTAGACTTAGACTCTTTGTAGCTATATGACCCAGGGCAACTTACTTAACCATTGTCTGCCTCAGTTTCTTAACCTGTAGAATGGGGAGAATGATAGCACCTACATCTCTGGATTGGTGAGAGGATCAGGTGAGATAATATTTGTAGGGTGCTTTGCAAACCTTAAAGCACTTTTGCTTTTTCTCATTCTAAATCTATGGCTCCAATTGTAAGGTTGGGATTGAAACCCTTCACACCATTTTATACCTGAACTGGGTGAAAAGTGCATCACAGTCACCACATCAGCCCAAAGACTAAGTGGGAAAAGTTTCTGAAAACCTTTTAATGAAATGAAATAATGCCAGATAGGAAATCTGTTCCAGTTGGCTAGAATGGTACTGGCGGTGGTAAGGATGGGTGAGAAAATGGGTTAATTATATTCTCTTGGTCTTATATAAAAACATCCAATTAGAATGGAGAGATTTCAGAAACTGGAAAGTGTATGGAGTTCTAACCTTACCCCTTGGAGAAGGAGCCTCCTGGAGGAAAAGATGAGGCCTTGACTTTAGCCTTCATCAAGCCTTCCCTCACCTCCTCTGCCCTTCCCTTCATCTACAACCAGAGATTTTCAAATTTCAAAGGACTGGACGATGCTGGACTTTGAATTTTTTCATCATTGTCTTAAATGGTACCCCAGATCAGTCAGAGTCAGTGTCCAGCAATGGCTGCATCATTGAGTCAAGGATAGACTGGGCTCTAGTTTCTACAAAGAGCCTCTCTTCCCCAAATACTACATCATGCCTTGGAGAAATTTTCCCTATCAATGGGAGAAGAGGACTTCCAGTGTCCAGAAGCTGTGAATTAGCCCTGTGCTATATATACTCTCTGAGCTTGAGGTTACTTCCCCCTGGAACCTCTATGTGCTAGTAGAAGAGTGTATCACAGACTTTTAGGGAGAATGCTTTGTGACAGTTTTTTATTGTGACACTTTATTTATTTTTATTTACCTTACCCCTTTATAAAAGCTACTTGAGGCTAGCTGGTGGAATGATAACCTTGGAAGGAAGCACACTGATAGGGGCTCAAGTTAACGGCATCAGAGAATTACCACTGATCCTTCAAAGTTACCCCTAGAAACATTTTAGGTAGATGTAGCCAAGGTCTGAGGACCTGACTGGTCAGTGGACATGATAGTTGAGATAAGGATCCTTAGAAATTATCCAAGTTATCCTTGATCTCAATATCTTACAGATATGTTAAACTCAATTGTCCAACCATACTCATATTATTTTCCCAAAACCTATCCTTCCCCCCAAATTCCTCCATTCCTTTTGAGAGCACTACCTTCCTTCCTGTCACTCAAGAGGCCGTTGGTTAGTGGTCTCTAATAAAGTAATTTCAGTAAAGTGATGGAATCAGCAAACAGATTGTATGGGTTGAGGAATAAGTGGAAAGAGGCAATGAAGGAAGTCAGTGCAGATTACTTTTCAAAAATAGCAGTTAGAGGCATGAGAAGGAGATACAGAACAATAGCTTGAGATAATGCTCTGGGTCAGTGCAAAGGGGTTTGGTGGTTTTTAGAATGGGGAAACCTGAGAGATGGCATGTTATAATGTAGTAGTCTCCCAAGTGGGACGTATATATCCTGTTCAACTAAACTATCTCAAAATGGAGACATTGGCCTAAAACGAATCCTGCAAAGAAACCACCATTTGGCAGTATTGTTGCTGTGAGAAGCCTGAACAAAGAAAAAGAGAATGGCAGACCTGAAAAGTTTCCTGGTCCCTCTTCTGTCTCTTTAACAGCCACAGTAGAAGTAAAAACAATGATAATCTAGCCTGAGTTGATAAATCTGCCCCCTTCATCCTCCATATTGAAATTGTCAAGATTATTTGAAATATGGATTTGCATGCACTCTTATTAAGGATCAACCTTGCTCAAGAGTGAAATGAGCAGAATCAGCAGAACAACTTCTACTATACTAACAACATTTTTAAAAGAAGCAATTGTGAAAGATGCAAAAACTGGTCACAACAATATCCAACTATGATTCCAGAGGATGGATGCTGAAAAGTGTCGCCCAACTCCTGACAGAAAGCAGATGGACTCAACATGCAGAATGTAATACACATTTTTTGGATGTGGACAATGAAGAAATTTGTTTTGCTGGACTATACATATTTGTCCCAAGTGTTGTTCTTTTTTCCCTCTCAATGGAAGAGAAAGGTGAGGGGAGAGAAAAATGAATGATTGTTAAGTGAATAAAAATTTAAAAAAAAATTTTTTAAAAAGGATGAACTTTGAGGAGCAGAGACAAGATGGTGGATTAGGGGCAGCTACCCAGCTGTATTCTCCTAATATTCCCTTTCAAACAAATTCAAAATAACATCGCAAATCAAATTTTTGGAGTGGTACAGCCAACAAAGGGTTGGGGTGAGAAGTGTGTATGATTGTGGGTGGAATCCTGTCCAGAGCCCATACATACTGTGGTAGTAATAGCAGCTCTTCCAGCAGCAGCTTTGGGAGCTCTTAGATGAGAAACAGTAAGGGGGTCAGGCAATTGGTCAGAAAGGAATTACAGGGGACCCTTTGCTGGCACCAGGTACGTCTGACATTGATTGTAAATCTATTGCCCATAAGCAATTCTGGGTTGCAGTTTTAGGGTAGAGAGAAACACTAATGGTTAGTCACAAGCAAAGAGGAATACTAACCCTTGTGATTTTAGTGGACCATGGGTCCTTCTTGTAGGCTAGGAGAGAACTGACCACATCTCTCCCAGGCCATACCACCTT
This sequence comes from Pseudocheirus occidentalis, assembly GCA_028646575.1. NCBI lineage: Eukaryota > Metazoa > Chordata > Mammalia > Diprotodontia > Pseudocheiridae > Pseudocheirus > Pseudocheirus occidentalis. The sequence goes on from CM053594.1 coordinate 58,802,530, forward strand.
GGAAGCATCAAAAACTTGCAGACCTCTAGAACTAGCTGTAATGTTAAGAGAATATGACCATCTTCCCTGCCCATTAATAGGCAAACAGAACCCTGGACCAGAGCTAATTAGGCCCTGGGCTGCAGGGAATTTCCAATTAAGTGCTGGAGCATTAGGATTTTCAAGCTCCTTGGCACTCAGTCAATCAGATGTTGAGTCTTTGTTATGTATTGGGGGAGGTTAGTATTTTGCTTTCGGGGTTCACTCATGAGAAGGATCTTTAGATTTCCTGGTTGAGAGAGCCTCCTGAACTGCTCAGACTTCTGTGTTTCCTCGATCCAGTGATGTATGTAAAGTGTATAGCAATATTGCTATGCTCAGACAGCTAAAGCCCTGTGTATTGATCTTTGTGCTAATTTCTCTGCTTGTATTTTCTCTGTGTTCAGGGTGTTAACCTTTCCCTTGAACTAGCAATGTAATTGAAAGATTATTGACCCCTTACATGTTGCTTTCCTTTAAGAAAAGGAGATCAAAGACCCTGTGCTAGCAGGCCATCCTGGGTGTGCTAGGGGGCAGATTTATCAGCTCAGGCTAGATTATCATTGTTTTTACTTCTATTGTGGCTGTTAAAGAGACAGAAGAGGGACCAGGAAGCTTTTCAGGTCTGCCATTCTTTTTACACTAGCTCTGAAAATAGCAGCATGATAAATTCTGAAGTGTCTCCCCATCCCCAGGTGAGCAGAGCCCAACTTTAACATAAAGTTCAAAGTCAAGAAATGTCTGGGAAAATGAACAAACAGAAAAAAAAAGAATATGGCCATAAAAAGCTAATATGGTGGTAGGGAAAACCAAGATATAAACTCAGAAAAAGACAACATTGTCTCATCATTGTCTTAAATGGTAACTCAGATCAGTCAGAGTCAGTGTCCAGCAATGGCTGCATCATTGAGTCAAGGATAGACTGGGCTCTAGTTTCTACAAAGAGCCTACCTCCCCCAAATACTACATCATGTCTTGGGGAAATTTTCCCTATGAATGGGAGAAGAGGACTTCCAGTGTCCAGAAGCTGTGAATTAGCCCTGTGCTATATATACTCTCTGAGCTTTGCTACAGGCAAAGCCTCAAAGAGACCCGTTAGGAATTCCTAGAAGAGCTAAAGAAAGACATGAATGGTAGAGAAAAGATTTGAAAAAAATGAGTGACAGAAGAAAAATATGAAAAGAGAGCTAACTAAAAGCTTGGTAGCAGAAACACAAAAAATACTAAGCAAATAAGACCTAAAAAAACCCCAAAAAACCAGAATCCGTTTAACAGTAAAAGAGGTACAAAAGTTTACTGAAGAAAAGGACTCATTAAAAAGTAGAATTGGCAAATGAAAAAAAAAGGTAAAAAGTTCCCCGAAGAAAAGAATTCCTTAAAAATGAGAATTGAGCAAGTGGAAGCTAATGACTCCATGAGACTTCAAGAAATAATAAAGCAAAGTAAAAATAATGGAAAAAAATAGAAGAAAATATAGCATATCTTATTGGAAAAAGAACTGACTTGGAAAAACAGAGAAGAGATAATTTAAGAATTATTAGACTATCTGAAAGCCATGATAAAAAACAGAGCCAAAACATATATTTCAAGAAATTATCAAGGAAAACTTCCTCAATATCTTAGAATCAGGGGATAAAATAGAAATGTAAATAATCCCCCTGTCGCCTCCTAAAAGACATCCCAAAACAAAAACTCCCAGGAATATATATTATATCCAAATTCCAGAACTTCCCTGGTCAAAAAGACCCAGAAACCATCAAGGAACCAGAAAGAAATAATTCAAATATTGTGGAACTACAGTCAGGATCACACAAGATTTAATGACTTCCATGTTAAAGGAAGGCAAAAGAGCTAGGATTACAACCAAGAATTATCTACCCATTAAGACTAAGTAATCCTTTAGGGGGAAAATGGATATTTAATGAAACTGAGGACTTTCAAGTATTCCTGATGAAAAGACAAGAATTGAATAGAAAATCTGACATTCAAATAGAAGACTCAAGAGAAGCATAAAAAAGTAGCATGAAATAGCAATTCTAAGAGACTTAATAAAATTAAACTGTTTACATTCCTATGGGAAGATGACACATGTAACTCCCAAGAACTGTTTCATTATTAGGGCAGTTAAAAGGGGCTTACAATAGACAGATGCATAGGCATGAGTGGATGATGTTGGATTGATCTCCCTCAAAAAATGAAGAGGTAAGAATGAGGAATGCAGTGGAAGAAGTGGGAAGGGAGAGGCAGAATGGGGAAACTTGTCTCACATCATAGATGTGCATGAGGAAGAGCTTTTATAATTGAGGAGAAATGGAGGTGGGTAGATGATGCTTGAACCTCACTTTTATCAGAATTGGTTCAAAGATATAAGAATATGTATATATACATATATATGTATATGTATATATGTGTGTATGTATGTATGCATACACATATGCACATATATACACAAACACACACGTTCAGTTGTTTATAGAAATGTAACTTACCCAATAAGGAAATAAGAGGTGGAGGGCATAAAAGAAAGTAAGGAGATGATAAAAAGGAGGGCAGATCAAGGAGGGCAGTGTTAGAAACAAAATAAGATAGAATGGAATGACCTCACCCATAAAATGGAAGGACATAGCAGAATGGATTAGAAACCAGAGTCCAACAATATGTTGTCAATAAGAGACACCCTTGAAACAAAAAGACACAGATAAAATAAGAACTGGATCAGACTCTAATATGCTTCAGTTGAAGTTTAAAAAAAGAGGCAGCAATCATGATCTCAGGCAAAGCAAAACCAAAAACAAATAGAAGAGACAATCAGGGAAATGGCATTTTGCTAAAAGGTACCATAGACAAGCAGTATAAACATTTTTTTACAGCAAGCTTCTCTGATATAGTCCCCATTTCTCAAATATTTACTCAAACATAAAACTGAGCCAAATCCATAAAAATGATAGTCATTTCCCAACTGATAAATGGTCAAAGGATATAAACAGGCAGTTTTTAGAAGAAGAAATCAAAGCTATTGATAGTCACATGAGAAAATGCTTCAAATCATTATTGATTAGAGAAATGCAAATTAAAACAACTCTGAGGTACCACCTTACACTCATCAGAAATTACAAATGCTGGAGAGGATGAGGGGAAGATAGGTACACTAATCAATTGCTGGTTTAGTCTGAATTGGACTGAATTAGTCCAACTATTCTGGAAAACAATTTGGAACTGGGCCCAAAGGATGTACCCTAAAAATAGCAAACAGTGATATGCATAAATACATGCCTAAGTAAAACCGTGCATACTCTTTGACCCAGCAAAACTACTACTAAGTCTATATCTCAAAGAGATTCAAGAAAAAGGAAAAGGACCTATGTGTACAAAAATATATACAGTAATTCTTTTCATGGTAGCAAAGAAGTAGAAATTGAGGGGATGTCTATCAACTGGGGAATGGCTGAAGAAGTTGTGGTATATTATTGTGATGGAATACTATTGTGCTATAAAAATGATGAAGGTGATGGGTTTAGAAAAACATAGACTTATATGAACTGATGCAAAGTGAAATGAGAAGAATGGGGAGATCATTGTACACAGTAACAACAATGTTGTAATGATGATCAACTGTGAAAGACCTGACTATTCTGAACAGTACAATGATCCAAGACCATTCCAAACGACTTATGATTAAAAAAATTGTGCATGTGTATGCATATATACATACATATGTGTGTTTATATATGTATAATCTATCTCCAGAGAGAGAACTGATGAACTCTGAGCACAAAGTGAAGTATAATTCTCCACTTTATTTTTCTTGCTTTTTAAAAAAATATAGCCAATATGGAAATGTTTTACATGATTTCACATGTATAATTGATATCACAGGATATTGCCTTTGACTTGCCTTCTCAGTGGGTGGGGGAGGGTGTGAGATGGAAGGAAAGAATTTAGAACTTAGAACTGGAAAAGAAAAACATGTTCAAAATAAACAAATAATAAATTGAAAATGAAGTTTTTAAAAAGATAAACCTTGCCATAAGAGTTAATGTACCTTGAAGTATCAACTAATGAAAGTATGAGTGATTACCAAGACATTTAAAAACAAAACTTTGTTGCTGAAAACAATGTGGGTCACAACATTCATGTCTGAACACTTTAAAAAACTTCGAAACAGACTTTTCTGACCTGTTCAGAAACTTCTAAACAAAGAATTTTGGTAGGTTTTGAATCCATTTGTTAAAAACAGAAAAATGCAACACCTTCTGATTAACATATAAGAAAAAAACAGGAGGCAGAGCCAAGATGGCAGCACAGAAGCAGGAAAACACCACAGCTCACACACAGCTACCTCAAATACCCATAAAATATGACTCTAAACAAATTTTAGGGCTCCAAAACTCACACAAAAATATAGAAAAACACATCTCCCACGCAAGGCAGCTTGGCACAAGGGGTTCATTACAGTGCTAGGAGTGAAAACTAGCCCAGCCCAAAACCAAGGCTTGGCCCTGTGACAGCCAGGACAAGCCACAGCTGGAGCCTTAAGGAGAGTGGATCAGCAGCAGCTGTGGTGGTTTCCAGAATTATCACATCATAAGAAATAAGGACTAAGTGAAAGGTCAGTGGAACTCAGGTAAATTTGGGGGAGAAAAGCAGTCCAGCCAAACTTCCTCCAGGTCAAGGAAGTGTCAGAAGTGGCAGCCCTACAGCCACCTCCATGTGGCTGTTTCAGAGCTCCCGGCCTGCAGACTGCCAAGTGATCATTCAGAGTCTAAGTGCTCTTACATTGAGCAGCCTGGATCCGGATTGTGGTCTTGATTTCAGTGAGCCAAAGCTTGTGGGGGCTGCAGCAGCCTTCTAATACCTCCAGCAGCTGTGAAAACCTCAGCAATTTGGAACAGAGCTATTCCCTCTTGAAGCAGAGTTTCACAGAGCTAAAAAGACAAGTAATTTACTGGCAACATGAGTAGGCAAAGGAAGCAAAGTGAGAACAGCAATCAAATTCTAGAATCCTTTTTTGGGGACAAAAAGGATCAAAGCATGGAAAGGGAAGAAGACAACGCAGTCAGAACTCCCACACCAAAAACTTCTAAGAAACATGAAGACTGCCTACAAGCCATAGAGCAGCTTGAGAAGGATTTTGAAAACCAAATAAGGGAAGTGGAGGAAAAATTGGGGAGAGAAATTAGAATGATGCAAGAAAATCATGACAAGAGAGTCAACAACCTGACTGAAGAAAATAACACCTTAAGAAACAGATTAATTCAAATGGCAAAAGAGGCCCAAAAAAGCCAATGAGGAGAAGAATGCCTTAAAAAGTCAAATTTGCCAGATGAAAAAAAATCTCAAAAGCATTTTGAAGAGAATAATTCCTTCAGAATTAGAGTGGAGCA
>CM053594.1:58808431-58839577 GCA_028646575.1 Pseudocheirus occidentalis
GGCTTAGGGAAGGAATGATATAAACTCTAAATTGGGTATCTTGCCACACAGGAGAGTAGTGGTGGTGGGGATGAGAGGTGGGATGATGGAGGGGAGGGCAGGGTGGGGGGAGGGTTGCTGGAAGTACACACTTCTGTAAAGGGACAGGGACAGGGTAGAGGTTAGAACTAGGTGGGGAGGGTGGGATAGGAAGGAGGGACATATGATCAGTCTCTCATAATATGTCCATTGTGGAGATGTCCTGCATAATTACACTTGTACAACCTGTATTGAATTGCTTATCCTTCCAGTGGGGTTGGGTGATGTGAGAGGAAGGGAAAGAATCTAGAATTTTAAGTTCTATAATCAAATGTTAAAAATCCTGCCCTACCAGAAAGTTAGGGGGCGGTGGGGGAGGACACAGCAGATTGGGGGAGGGGCTTTACAGTGGGATCACTGTTCTGAGGTGGTGGGTAGGGGAAAGATGGGGAGAAAATTTGTAACTCAAAATCTCATGGAAATAAGTGATGTAAAAAAGAAAATAAATAAATTAATTAAAAAAAAGAAAAAAGAGTTAATATCAATACACATAGAAATTTACTGACTAGATTTCAAATTTTAAAAATCTTTTCATAATTGGTAGCTGCGATTGAAAAAAGAATGTCATGATTTACTAAGCACGACCCATATGTACTTTTTCTATCTGGATTCTTGTTTCTCTTTGAGATTTCTTTCAAACTAAATCCAATTTAGAAACAGACCCTTGAATTACTGTTTCACAAAGGGAGGGGTGGGAGATGGAAGGATACAAGTATTTATTAAGAGCCTACTATGTGCCAGTCATTGTGCTAAATTTTACAGTTGGAAAATCTGAGGCAGACAGAGGTTAAGTGATGCTATCCCCTCCTCCACTTAGTAATGTGAAGCCAAGGATTGAACAAATGAGGAAACACTTAATCATATTGCAATAATTTAACAATGATTTATCATAGTTTTAGCGAGAGCAAAAAGATTTTTGTGGTATTATGTAAAAATAAGTACTTAAAATATATTGATTTGATTTGATCTCATCTGTTTAAGTGTCTATATGCGTATTTTATAATGTAAATAATATATTAGTACATGTATATAACTTACACATAGTGAATATAAACTTACACATAGTGAATATACATGTATTTGGGGGGACATGCTCATTGTTATTGATGTGGACATGGAGCAAAGAAGGATCGGATGGGTGGAACTATTGAGGTTTTGAGGTGTAGGGGAGGAGAATGGGAAAGTTGAGCTCAGAAGGCCTTGATTTTCTCAGTAAAGTTGAAGGTGAATAGATGTGTTGAAGAGAAAGAAGGGAGAGGAAAGGGAAGGAAAAGAAGAGAACACCATTTTACAGGTGAAGAAACTGAAGTAGACAGAGATGAAGTGACTTGCCCAGGGCCACACAGCTAGTAAGTGTTTGAGGTTAGATTTGAACTCAGGTCTTCCCGATTCCAGGCTCAGTGCTGTTTCTATTGCGCCTTCTAGTTGTGGGGAGCCTTGCTCTGGCAGCACTTGGGGCTTGAGGAGAAAGGAAGGGAAGACTGTGTGAAAGAGAGTCGATTAAAGATAAATAAAAAGATTACCAAGGATTAAGAGTTAATCATAACCCTTAGTGAACCTAGGTTCCAATCCTGCCTCTTCAACTGTGTGACTATGAAGAAGCCACAAGTAACCTCCTCTAGCAACTTGCTCTGCTTTCGGACAGCGTTCCTCGTAAGAGCGTTTTCCCTTTTGTGGAGCCTAAATCTGCTTCTTGCCAATTTCCATTCATCGTCCCCAGTCATTTTCCTTTCGGGCAAAATAAAACCAGTCATATCCCTCCTCCATCTAGCAGCCCTTTGATTGCTTGAAAACAGCTCTCGTGTCCTCCATAAGTCTTCTCTTCTCTAGGCTACAAATCCCTAGTTCCTTTAACTAGCCCTCACACAGGAACACAGAATTTAGACATGGAAAGATCTTTAGAGATCAACTGGTCCAACCCTTTCCTTTGAGGAAATCAAAGCCGAGACTACAATTCAGACTCAAAACCATTTAGCAATGGCTAAGTTAGATGACTTATTCAGCATCACAGAGGTAAGGACAGAGCCAGGGGTCCAGAGGCTTTCCATCACTCTGGTTGGCTTTCCTGAAACATGGCAGGTAGACCTTATACCAAGGTGTGGTCTGACCAGGGCAAAGGTTAGCAGGACTCTCAGTTCCTCCTATGCTTCCCATTTATTATTATCCCCATCCACACTATCTTGGTGGTTATAAACCCTTAATTTAAGTCTTTGCAAGATACTTCACTGGGCCATGGATGAGACCCAGTTCTCTTGGAGGCTATTTCAACTGAGGTTTCTGCTCTGACAGGCTTCCAAGCTGGCAGGGCTTACACTATAAGCTTGTCAATCCTAGGGAAACCTTCCCCAATCCCCCTTAATTTTAGCACCTTCCCTCTGGAGATGATCTCCAGTTTATCCTGTCTACAGCTTGTTGATACACACTCGTTTGCGTGTTATCTTTCCCATTAGCTTCTTGAGAGCAGGACTGTCTTTTGCCTTTCTTTACATTCCCATATTGTCATATTGCCTCCTGTTGGCTTGGGACCTGTGGAAAGAGTCCACACAGTGATGAAATTATGAGTCCCTGAAGAAATGAAATATTAGTGGTGTTTGCATCATCATCTAGACAAAGCTCAACGCTGGTTTCCGCAAGAGGAGCATGTGCTTGTCTTACTTGATCCACTTTCCTAGTATCTTGATAATCAGGCACCTGAGAAGAGTAGAAATATTTTTGTGTTTCCACAGCTTGGCCTCGAGCGCTTTCACGGTGTGGGGATCCTGGGCTGTAATTGTATTGAGTGGCTCATTGCTCACATTGCCTGCATTTTTGCCGGGTAAGGAGGAAGATGGGGTCAGTTCAGGGATGTTTTTGTCTGGTTGTAGCATGGGTCATGGAAATGGGGATCTAAGACACACACAGTGAACTAGAGCTGGGGATGGGATGGTGGGGGGGCAGGGATGGGACCTTTGAAGTCACCTAGTCCAACTCCCTTATTTTACAGATGGGAACAGGTGCATTAACTTGCCCAAGGTCACATCACTAGTAAGTAGCAGAAAGGGACCTTGTATCTCAGTCTCCCTTTCTCCCAGGTGCTTTTTCCCATATGCTATCTTGGGGTCAGAAGAAATGCTACCAATTCAATTCAGGGACCATTTACCAAGTACCTACTATGTGCATCATGTCAAAGGTGAGCAACCATACTCTTCCTAGGCTCTGAACTGTTAGGATCTGAGGGGGATAAGCAGAATGAAGAGAGGACTGGACATTAGGCCATAGAAGGTCTGGCTGAAGGAACTAGGGAGGGTTAGCTTAGAGAAGAGACTTAGAGGGACATGAATGGTAAGCATTTGAATGGCCATCATGGAGACAGAAGATTAGATTTGTACTACTTGGTCCCAGAGACAGAACTAGGAGCACTGGAGAAAAGGAGAGGGGGAGATGTAGAGAGGCTTATTTTAACTAGGTAGAACAGCAAGCATTTATATTGCGCTTTAAGGTTTACAAAACACTTTACAAATATCTCATTTTGTGCTCATCACATCCCTGGAAGTTAGAGGCTATTTCCCATTTTTCAGATAGGGAAACTGAGGCAGATAGTGGTTAACTGACTTGCCGGGGATCACACAGCTAGTAAAGCATCTGAGGCTGGATTTGAACTCAGGCCTTCCCAAATCCAGATCCAGGGCTCTATTCTTGTGCTACCTGGCTATTTACAGGAAAACAAACACTTTCCCTCATAACAGGAACTATCTGAAAGTGAAATGGGTTGCCTCAAAAGACAGTGAGCTCTCCATCACTGGAGGTCCCCAAAGAGAGGCTTGAGGGACCACTTGCTGGTGATATTGAGGAGAGGGGATAAGGTACAGGGCAGAATAGATGTTCTCAAAGGTACCTTCATTCTCCGATCCTGGGAGAAAAGAAGGAGGAACAACTCTGCTCACAGAAAACTTGGATTCAAATCCTGCCTCCAGCAATAACTGTCTGTATGACCTTGGGCAAATCCCTTCTCTTCCCTAGGTCTTAGTTTCCTCATTTGTAAAATGAGGGGAATGGGCCTAGATGACCACTGGTTCCTTCCTGTGATCCTATAATTGGGAACTAAGTGCTTGGGAGTGTCTGGCTTCTGGAGTTCCTTCATGTCTCATTCTTTCTGTTTTCAGAGGCATTTCTGTGGGCATTTTCCCCCAAAACTCTGCCCAAGCCTGCCGGTTCATGGCTGACAACTCCGAGGCTAACATCATTCTGGTGGAGGATGATTGGCAGCTTCAGAAAATCCTCAAGGTAACCTTCTCCTTCACAGAGAAGGGAACCAGACATGGCAGCAGGTCCTGCTAAAATTAGGAATTGAGGCTCCTGATCTCTTCTGGGAACCAAGTCCAAGGTGATGTGATTGATGCGGCCTTCCCATGGCCTCCATCAATTCAATCAGTGTTAACCAAATGTCTACTCTGTACTTATCCCAGTGATTGGCACTGAATGAATTATGGGTGGAGTGGGGAGAAAGTCTGAAGATTGAGATAAGAGATCTCAGTTTCTTGCTGGAGGGACAGCAACTGTGCATCTGTATTAGGTCTGTACTGGGGACTGAGAAAAAATAGAAAATCCAGATGAGTTTTGATGCCTTTCTTCACAGAGTTCATAAGCCACCAGGAGAATGATGCAACACCACAGATCATTTTAATATACAATATTGTATGAAACGGTATTAGAAGAAATGATGTCATTGCATCTGGGGGCTCCCCTTAACTTGAAAAGTGTATCTCCCTGTCAAGGCTAGTCCAAGTTCAAGGTCCTTCTCTGTGGGTCCATGTCTATTCAAACCATTGTTTAAGAGATTATGTTAGTGTATCATCCTGAAAAGTCTGTTTAAAGCAGACATTTAAGGAAATATCACCAAAAGAAAAGTAACAATAAAACTTTCGCCCATAAACCTAGGGCATACTCTTGCAAATACATATACTGTTAGTGATAAAAATGCTACTTTGGGTTCATAAGACGCTAAATACAAAAGGAACATAGGTACAAGTAGCTAACCCATATGGCTAAGGTGCTTTGTGGAAGGGCATTTATGCCAGGAGCTTATGTGGGCAGGACACAGGGATGGAGGAGGTAACTCAAGTCCCTGTTACTACAGGGTTACTGCTGACTTTTGGGAAAGGTATCATGCTGAGGCATCTAGGCTGATCCTTACGATGTACAGTCTTTGATAGAGTGGTAGAGGTGGCTCAGCAGGTAGTCTCTGCAAGGTCCCAAATCCTAACACACACAGTCATCCAGGCTGAGGAAAAATTCTCCACAACATTTTTTCCCTACAAGGAGAGGGGTCTGTTTGTTTCCTCTCCTTGGATCACTGCCTTGTTGTGGCAGAGGCAGGGAGTAGGGGTGGGGCTTGTGTAGTTCAATGAAACTATAAGCTCTAACATGCAGGGTTACCCAAGATGGATAGATCATAGTGGAGAGCTCTGACAAATGGTGACCTACTGGAAAAGGAAATGGCAAACCTCTCCAGTATCTTTGCCAAGAAAACCCCATGGACAATATTAAAATGATAAAAGATGTGATACCTGAAGGTGAACCCCTTAGGTCAAGAGATGTCCAACACACTACTGGATAAGAGCAAGTAGCTCCAGAAAGAACAGAGGGGCTGGGTCAAAGCTGAAAGGAAGCTGAGCAGTGGATGTGTATGGACAAAAGGAAAATCTGATGTAAAGATCAATATTGCACAGGAACCTGGAATGTAAGATCTATAAGCCAAGGCAAACTGCACATGGTCAGAGAGGAGGTGGAAAAATTAAACATCAATGTCTTGGACATCAGTGAACTCGAATGGATGGGAATGTGTGAATTTAATCCAAGCAATCATTACATATATGACTGTGGTCAAGAATCCCTTAGAAGAAAGGGAGTAGCTCTCACAGTCAACAAAAGATGAGAAAAAGCAATACTGAGATATAATCTCAGAAATGACAGAATGATATCTGTTCAAAGCCAAGGCAAACCATTCAGTATCACAGTAATACAAGTCTATGCTCCTTCCACTCATGCAGAAGAGGCCAAAGCTGATTAGGTCTATAAAGACCTACAACATCTTCTAGAAATAACACCAAAAAAAAAAGGTGTCAGATTGTAAAGCCAAACACAAGTAGCTTTCCAGAGGACTGCTGCTGTGAACAGCTTCCAATGTTCTGATTACATAGTATAGTGGGCTCTCTATTCAATAACAAATTATAGCAAAACATTCATAGAAAATAAAAATACAGCATTCACAATGTTACAACTTATCACAGAAAATCAAAATACAGCATTTACCATGTCACAACTCAACAACTTATCATTAAAATGGCCACATAGTTTCCACTAAAGTGGTCACAGTTTTAAACAAAGTACATTCATTTAATCCATCATAAAACCCTTAATTCAATCACAAAGCACAAAAGTCAAAGCTCCCCACCACTAGGTCACAGTAAATCATAACCTTCTCAGTCAGTACACAGTATCCAAGTAAAGTCTTCTTTCAACTTGACTTGAGGCTGTCTCTCAGCTTCCATGGTTCCTCTTCCATGGTCCCAGCTCCAACTGTCACCTGGGTTCAAAGGCAGGCAGCTCCCAGTTCCTTGTTCAGCTACTTCTCCAGTTCTTCATCCAGTTCCCATTCCATATTGAAGCTCACAGTGTCCAGTTCACCTCAAGTCCTTCACATTTCCTGTTTCTGGAAAGGCAAAGCTTAACAGAGCCACAGTAATATTCATGCACATTGCCAGCACCATCATCAATTTACTATCTGCCTGTGAAATCAATTCAGACACATCAACAAGGTCTGAGAACTCATCACAAATCATCAACATAGAAATCAACACAGACCCACAAATGAGGTCCAAGAGGTCAGCATAAATCATCAGTAAAGTCCCAGGACCCTCCTCCAGGACTTCTGTAAACACACAATCAGAAAATCCTCTTTCAGGACTTCCAGTAAAGTCCCAGGGCTTCTGTACAAAGTATCACAAACATCAACACAGACAGAGCAGATGAACAGAGTGCCAGGATACCACAAGTTTTCTCCTTCTTGACTGCCACCACCAGAGTCCTCTTCTCAGTCCCACTGTCTATAGCCTGGGCCTCTCCTTATATATGGTCATTAGCTTCTCCCCTTCATGTTGTAGGAGTTCAGAGTTCTAGGATTCACAAGTTGTGGGGTTCACATGCTCTGTTTCTTAACAGACTTGATATAAGGCTCAAAATAAACTTGAACTGAAATAAGGTGTTAATTCAATAGCTGAAACCAGGTGTGAGCTACTTCTGTGCTTGCCATTACACAGATTCATCATGAGGGGACTACAATACTATAGTAGGAAATCTAAAGATAGAATAACAGGCAAGTTTGGCCTTGGAGTACAAAATGAAGCAGGGAAGAGACTGGGAGAGTTTTGTCAAGAAAACTCACTGGTCATAGCAGATGCTCTTTTTCAATAACCAAAAAGTTATTTTTACACATGGACAGCACTAAGATGGTCAATAGTGAAATCATATTGATTATATACTTTGCAGTCAAAGGTGGAGAAGGTCTATTCCGTCAGTTAAAGCAAACCTGGAGCAAACTGTGGCTCAGATCATGAACTTCTTATTGCAAAATTCAGATAAATTGTATAGATATGACCTAAGTAACATCCCTCATGAATATGAAGTGAATATGGTAGGTAGAGTGCCTGGAGAACTATGGACAAATTAAAATATTGTATAGGAGGCAACAACAAAAAACATTCAAAAGAAAGCAAGATGACTTTCTGATGAGGGTTTATAAATAGCTGAGGAAAGAAGGAAAGGAGAAGGTAAAGGAGAAAGGGAAAAATATACCCAGCTGAATGCAGAATTCCAGAAAATAACAAGGACAGATAAGAAAATTTTCATAAATGAGCAATGCAAAGAAATAGAAGAAAACAACAAAATGGGAAAGACAAGAGATCTCTTCAAGAAAATTAGAGATAACAAGGGAATGCCTCATGCAAAAATGGGCATGATAAAAGACAAAAATGGTAGGGATTTAACTGAAGCAGAAGAGATTAAGATAGCAAGATAAGAGATAGCAAGAATATAAGGAACGTTATAAGAAAAATCTTAATATCACAGATCACCTCAATGCTGTGGTTACTGATATAGAGCCCCAAATCCTGGAGAATGAAGTCAAGCACCTCTTAACAATAAGGCTGGTAAAGGTGGTGGAATTCTGGCTGAGCTATTTAAAATCCTAAAAGATGATGCTGTTAAAGTGCCACATTCAATATGCCAGTAAATTTGGAAAACTCAATAGTGGGCACTAGATTGGAAAAGATCAGTTTACATCCCAATCCTAAAGAAGGGCAATGCCAAATAATGTTCAAATTACCAACAACTGTGCTCACTTCACATGCCAGCAAGGTTATGCTTAAGATTCTACAAGCTGGGTTTCAGCAGTATGTGAACTGAGAATTACCAGAATAGGTTGATTTTCAGAGGCAGAGGAATTAGAGACCAAATTGTCAAAATTCTCTGCATTATAGAGAAAACAAGGAAGCTCCAGAAAAAAAACATCCACTTCTGCTCCATTAACTACACTACAACTTTTATGTGGATTATAGCAAAATGCAGCAAGTCCTCAAAGAAATGGGAGTACCAGATCATCTTACTTGTCTCCTGAGGAACCTGTATGCAGGCCAAGAAGCAACAGTTAGAACTGAACATAGAACAACTAATCGGTTTATGATTGGGAAAGGGGGATGACAAGGCTCTACATTGTTACTTTAGTCATTTAACATATTCAGAGTACATCATATGAAATGCCAGGCTTGATGAGTCAAAAACCAGAATTAAGACTGCTGTGAGAAATATAACATGCAGACAATACCACTCTGATGGCAGAATTCTGAATAATTAAGAAGCCTCTTGATGAAGGTGAAAGGACAATCTAAAAGTTGACTTGAAGCTTAAAGTTTAAAAAAAAACCCTCAAATCATGGTAACTAGTTTCATTACTTACTGGCAAATAGAAGAAGAAATGAAAGCAGTATCAGATTTTATGTTCTTGTGCTCAAAACTTACTGCAGATGGTAAATGCAGCCATGAAATTAAAAGACGCTTGTTACTTGGAAGAAAAGGTATAGCAAATCTGCATAGCATACTAAAAAGTAGAGACATTGAATCATCAACAAAGGTCTGTAGAATCAAAGCTATGTTTTTTTCAGCAGTAACATGGCAGTGAGAGTTGGACTATAATGAAAGCTGAGTACCATAAAATCGAAGATTTTGGATTGTGATGCTGGAGAAGACTTTTGAGAATCCCTTGGACAACAAGGAGATCAAAATAGTTAACACAATACTTAAAGAAATTAATTAGACTATTCATCGAAAGGACAAATACTGAAACTGAACCTTAAATACTTTGGTCATATAATGAGAAGATGGGACTCACTGGAAAAAAAAAACTTCTGATGTTGGAAGATTGAAGGCAAAAGGAGAAGGGGACAGCAGAGGATGAAGTGGATAGATAGTGACATGAAAGCAATGAACATGAATTTGAACAAACTTTGGCAGATAGTGGGTGATAGAAGGGCATGGCATACTATGGTCCACTGATTTACAAAGAGACAGAGATGGCTTTACAATTTTTTCTCAGAGCCTTGGCTAGAATATTTTCAGTAAATTCTTTGTTCAAGTTATCAAAGTATTTGGAAGACAGAGCCTAAGCCATTGAAGATGACTAGGGTCTTCAGACTTTTGTCTATTTTTGAATTTCAGTTCCTGATCACCAAGAGTAAGGTCTCTGTCATAGTCCTCATTCTGACTTTGGGTGAGAAATTCCTTATAGTTCCCCATTTATTTCTGATTTGGGATTCTGTGCTCTCAATTTATTTCAGAAACTAGGGCTTAGCCAAAGAAACTCTGCAAAGTTATGTGGATCTGACACCTTGAACTATTGGAGGGGACCCAAAATACCTTTCATCTTGCTACTCAAATCTGAGCAAGCACAAAATCTAAACCTAGGAGTTAAGATCATCGTCTTCTTCTGGACATTCTTGCTTTTATTTAATATGTAGATGAAAGACAACCTGTTGATACAGGACAGTCAGGTAATAGAGCATGGGACCTGGAATCAAGAAGACCAGAATTTAAATCCCATTTCAGACACTTACTAACCTGGTGACTCTGGGCAAGTCACTTAACCCCTATTTGTCTTAGTTTCCTCATCTGTAAAGTAAGGATAATAATAGCACTTACCTTCTCGTGTTGTTATGAGGATTATATAACATAATGAACCCTAAAGAGCTATATAAATGTTAGGTATTATTATTATCATACATTTATAAAGGCTTCGCAAAATACATTTATATAAATGTCAGCTGTTGGGTGATGATGACAATGAGGATGATGCTATCCATTAGAATATAAGTTCCCTTTTGTTGTTTTCCCTTATAGCTTATGTTTAGGACTTCAATCAATGCTTGCTTATTTGATAAGTGCATTAGGCAAGACAAAACAGGCGACAATGTTTTATAATGTTAACTTTCTTGCACCCCAAAGTCTTGAGTATCTATCTGTATATTTCTGCTATGCCATACTCTCTTTTTCAGGTCAAGGATAACTTACATCATTTGAAAGCTATTGTCCAATATAAAGACAAACTCACAAAGAAGTTACCTGACATTTATACCGTACGTATGAGCCACAAAAGGGCCAGGGGGACAGAGAGGGGAAGACAGCTATTTAAAGTACAGGGTATTTATTAAAAGAGGACGGAGGCCTGGGATGCAAGAGGCTAGCCACCGGGTCGAGAACCAAGTTAGGCTCAAGCTCATGGAGCCAGTGGGCATACCTGGTGGCCTAGGCGAAGGTGGGAGCATTCTTCTTTTATTTTCTCTCCAATCTGGATTGAAGGTTATCTAAGATTATAGCAGACAAACCTATTGAAAGGAGGAGAAAGAAGCCTTGGGAGGAGAGGACTGCAAGAAGAACTAGGACTACTGTTAGCCTTATAACCTTATAACCCACTTATACTATAAAAAACAAGTTGAAAATGACTTAAAGAGGCCCTGACATCACAGTGTCTCATAATAGTTGGGGAGACTGGTTTGCACAATTTCTCTTGATGGTTTAGAGAGTTAGACCACTTATTCTCCTTAACACCCAGTCCTCTGTATGCTATTGCCTCTCCACCTATATAGTGGGACGAATTCCTCACCCTAGGGATAACTATTTCTGATGAAATGCTGGACAGAGTCATTGATTCCCAGAAGCCCTACCAGTGCTGCATGCTGTGCTATACCTCAGGAACCACTGGGGCACCAAAGGCAGTTATGATCAGTCATGACAATGTAAGTGTCTTTCTCTGAAGCCCTGAAGCCTCTCTGATTCTAATGTTGTGACCCTATTCAGGGGTGGGGAACCTGCAGCCTTGAGGCCACCTGCGACCC
Source organism: Pseudocheirus occidentalis (assembly GCA_028646575.1). NCBI lineage: Eukaryota > Metazoa > Chordata > Mammalia > Diprotodontia > Pseudocheiridae > Pseudocheirus > Pseudocheirus occidentalis. The sequence goes on from CM053594.1 coordinate 58,819,932, forward strand.
TCTAGTTCCTCAAGTGCAGCCCTTTGACTGAATTCAAACTTCACAGAACAAGTCCCTGTGACTTGCTGTGTGACCCTGGGCAAGACACTTCTCTCTGGGCTTCTGTTTCATCCTTTGTAAAATGACATGGGAGGGGTCACTTGTAGATAAACTTCCAAGGCCCTCTTTAGAACTGACATTTGGAAATTTTGCAATCTGTAAATTGGGGGCAGGGAGGGACCTCTGATACCCAAGAAAAGGAGCAAGGACGATTAAGATTAGTGCTATACATTTTTCTAACATCTTAAAGGTATAATTATAACAATAACAATAATCATACCCAACAATTATGTAGTGTGTTAAAGTTTGCTAAAGCTCATTCATACAGATTTCATTTGAGTCTCACCATAAGCCTGTGATATGTGGGTAGGTATTATTAGCCCCATTTCATAAATGAGGCAAGTGAGTCTCAGAGAGGTGGCCTTTGGTCTTTACTCCTAGTTGGGGGTCTAACCCCCCAATTTACAAATAATGAAACTGAGGCTAATAGTCTTGACTATTGGTCATAAGATGGTCATAAGCCAAGGTCTGAACTGAGGTCTCCAAATTCCAAGTCCATTTCTCCTTCTTAACTGTTGAGGGCACCACCTTTATCTCAATCTTCTAGGCTGGAAAACCTATGCATCTCCTTGACTTCCCACTCTTCTTAAAGAGTAAGAGGCTTTCAGCCCCATATCCAATCTGATGTTAAGTTCCACGGATTTCATCTGTGTCACATCTCTCATATATGCCCACTTCTCTCCTCAGACACTGGCATCACACTGGGATAAGCCCTAATCACCTCTTGCCTAGACCTTTGTACCACTCTGTCAACTAGTCTCTCCCTACCCTAGTCTACCCTCTCCTGAGCTGTCAGAGATCTGATCATATCATGCCCCATCAGCTATTCATTAAACTTCAACGGCTCCCTATTATACCCAAGATCAAATATAAAATCCTCTGTTGGGCATTTGAAGCCCTTCATAATCTAATCCACAACCCCCACCTTTCCACTCTTCTTATACTTTACTTCCCTCCACATGCTCTCGAGATCTAGTGACCCTGGCCTCCTTGCTGCAAATATTTTCTCAGGATCTTGATTCCCAGAAGCCCAGCCAGTGCCGTATGTTGTCCTACACCTCAGGGACCTGGATTGTTCTCCCTCCTCATCACTCTCCTCCCTCCTGGCTTCCCTCCAGTCTCAGCTAACATCCCACTTTCTACAAGAAACCTCTCCTGATTCCCTTAATTCTAGTGTCTTCCCTCTGTTGATTATTTACAATTCATCCTCTATATAGCCAATTTGTACATAGTTGGTTTGCATGTTGTTTTCCCAGAGACTTTGAGGTCCTTGAGAGCAGAGCAAGGATTGTCTTTTGCTTTTCTTTGCATGCTTTCACAGTGCTAAGCACATGGCAGGTACTTAATAAATGTATATTGATGACTGATTGACTGACTGACTGATTCACTCCTTCCACTGTCTCCCAACACTGCCTTTGGGGTTTCTTCTCTCCAATAAGTGTTCAGTCCAGGGAAAAGGTTATGCACCCCATCTAAGCAGATCAGAAAAACTAGGGAAGATGGGGCATGCCGTATTGTAAAAAGAGTACTGGCCTTAGGAACATAGCCATAGAATTAGTCTCAAGTAGAGGGAACATTTAAGAGCTGGCCAGGAATAATTTCTCTAAGGTTGCCAACTTATAAAGTGGTAAACCAAATGAAATGAAAGTAATCCCTGCCATAGAGGAACTCAGTTTATATCAGGAGATCACATGCAGACAACTAGGTCCATACAAGATATGTAACAGGTGGATGGGAGGTAATCTCGGAGAGGAAGGCATGCATTAGAGTTGGGGAGAACTGGGAAAGGCTTCTTGCTAGAGCAGAATTTGAGCTGACTCTTGAGGAAGCCATAGCCAATGGGTAGAGGTCAGGAGGGAGAACATTCTGGGTAGAGGAGACAGACTCTGTGCCTTTGGGCACTTGGCTGGGAGGTGGGATGTGTTGAAGGCCAGTGTAGGGAGATGGCAGGCTGTATGAATGAAGGGGACTCAAATGTACGAATAGAGATGTAGGAGGGGTCCAGGTTACAAAGGACTGATGGGACTTTACATTTGACCCTGGAGGTAATAGGGAGCCCTGTATGGCTGTAGACAGCAACAGGGCTGGGATTCATACCTAGGTTTTCACTTCTCTATTACCATTCTGCTGCCTCTGCGTGAGTTGTTTCTTTGAAATCAACATTTTAAGGATAAAACTGAGTCTCATTTTGTGTAGAGATATATCTTAGGTTACTCCCCAGGCCTTGGGTCCTTAGGAATGCAAACACTAGCTAATTCATTGATGGGTTGACTTGACACACATCTTACAATGACAGCTAGCATTTATATAATGCCTACTACGTGCCAGCCAGTGTGCTAAGTGCTTTCCAAATATTATCCCATTTGACCCTCACAACAACCCTGTGAGGTGGGTGCTATAATTATCCCCATTTACAGATGAGGAAACTGAAGCAAATTGTAGTTAAGTGACTTGCCTAGGGTCATTCAGTGTCTGAAGTGGGATTTGGGTTAAGGCCTTCTTGACTCCAGGTCCAGAGTTCTCCCCACTGTACCACCTAACTGCCTACATCTGTGGGAATGCTACAGGAAAATGTTTTAGCCAGAAAGACTGGTCCAGGGGTTCTTAACCTGGTGTCCATCATAGACTCTAAAAGGGTCCCTAAATTTGGATGGGGAAAAAAAATTAGAGTTTTATTTTCACTAACCTTTAACTGGAATTTGGTGTTCTTTTTTATTATTTAAAAGTGTACTTCCTTGAAGAAGAACACAGTCTTCCCAGACTGCCCAAGAGCTCCAGGAGCCCTAAAAGGTTAAGATCCTCTAACCTAATTCAATCTTCTCATTTTACAGATGAAGGCCAGAGCTAGGGAAGTAGCTGCTCCCCACTTGTCAAAGATTTCTGACACAAGGTCAGAAATCACATCTGGGTGTAAATGACCCCTAGTGGTTAGAAGCAGCTAGGATATTCAGAGATAGAGGGTCTGGCCTGGAGTCAGGAAGAGCTGAGCTGAAATGCAACCTCTGATTCTGTCTGCTTAATCAATGCTTCTCTCCCCTAGTTCTCTCTGTCACACATCTTGTGTTTCAGATCACATGGACTGCAGCATCTGCGCTCCACAGCCTTCCCTATACGTATGCCCCTGAAAATCAAGAGATCTTGGTGAGCTACCTCCCCTACTACTTGGTCACTTCTCAGATATTTGAAATCTGGATCCCTATGACCATTGGGGCAACCACCTTCCTTGCTGAACCTGATGTCATGAAGGTATGTACGTCTAAAGGTAAGAGCAAGGTCTGTACTCGTATAGGCAAGAGCAACGGATGAGACCAGCCTGGGGAAGCTCATCCTAAACCCAGAGGCTTACTGTTAAAGGCAGACATCTCACATTGGGACAATGGGTGCTGAGGGGTTGATAATATCAATGTTATACTCTGGTATAAGTCATCATACTATGTATGTTGCCCAGTCTCTGCAGGTCATAAAGGGGAATTCTCATGGGATTGCAGGCCAAAGAAGGCAACTAAATACAGTGAACTCACTGCCGTGTGAGTTTTCCTTTCTTATCTTCTCCCCCTCTCCCCAGCATTCTGATTGGGGGACCTTGTATCTGGGGATGGACATTAAACTTACCCGGAGAGAGAATGAGTATACTGGAATCAGATAATCTAGTTTTTAATCCTGTTTCTGTCACTTACCATCCGGAAGGCCTTGGCTAACCCCTTTTCCTTTGTGGATATTAAGTTCTTTCCTTTGTTAAATCAAAGATTTGGGTTTAATAGACTAATCCAGCTAAAATAAATATGGTATAGTAGAGAGATGGAGGCATCTTGAATCAACAGGCCTGGATCCAAGCCCCACCTCTGATGCTTTCTACCCCTGTGATCTTGGTTATCTAATCCTCCTGGGCCTTAGTTTCCTCATGTGGGGAAGGGGAAGGACAGAGTGGAACTCAATTGAATTAAGTGGTCTCTGGTTTTTAATCTCTTGCATCTCCAAATGCCGAATGAACTGTGGGATGGATGCCCCATAAACATCTTAAACTCAATATGTCCAAAACTGAAGTCATCTGAACCCAAACCTTTCCTTCTTCCTAGATTCCCTGTTGCTCCTAAGGGTACTGCCATCCTCCCAATCATTTGGTGCCATCGTTGACCCTTCTGTCTCTCTCATTCCCCCTACATACAATCTGTTAAAAAAGTCTCTTGATTTGCTCTCTTCTCTTCTTCCTCCTGTAGCCCTTCTTACTTTGCTTTCCCTTCTTCAACTTAATCTATGACCCTTTAGTGATAGAAGTGAGGTTAGAGGGAGGTGTAAACACCATGTGGGCAGTCACTCTGAAATGGTTCATAGAAGATGAACTTGTCAACAAGTTTTGAGGCTTATGGCATACTGAGCTGGGCCTTCTGCATGAGAAGAACTCATGGTGCAAACCTATGGACAGCCACATTGTAAGTGCTCCTGGAGATAGGGTGCTGTGGAAAAAGTCTTGGGCTCCAGTTCAGTGCTGCCACTGACCAGAAGTAGCTTACTTTCCCTGGATAACCCCAGTTATAAAATGAGAAGTTTGGACCAAGTTTTCTCCAAGACACGTCCTAGCTTTGACATTCCGTTTTTAAGTTGTTTTCGAGCTCTAACACTACATGTCTTTTAAGATTTTCCCCAATTCTGTCATTCTATGTTCTAAGGTCGTCTCCTGACATTCTATGTTCTGAGGGCCCTTATAGCTCTAATATTTTATCACTTCAAGGTCCCAAAATACTACCTTGGGAGGGAGAGGTAGTGATCTCTATGCTTTGGAGTAGACTTGCCAGAATTTTTTGCAAGTTCAAGGATTCATATACCTGGCAGAGGAGTTATTTGGGTCCTGATAACCTGAAACACACAGGCTTGAGCAAAGTTCAAGTGTACCCAGGTGTACTGGACGTGGGTACCAGTCCAAAGTCAAGGCTTGCAGAGAAGGCAAGACCTGGCAACTTTTCCACATTGTTGATGTTGGAAGCTGACACAGAAGTTAATGTTTGCCTCTAGCTCTGGCTGTCCAAATAAATGTAACAGGATAATGCCAAGTTGATTCCCTGAGTTCATTCATACTGAACACAAAATATTAGAGATGGTATTGACCTTAAAATACAGACCTTAGAAGGTCAGTGGCAATTAGGTGGCACAGTGGATAGAACACCAGCCCTGGAGTCAGGAGGACCTGAGTTCAAATCTGACTCAGACACTTAGCACTTACTAGTCATGTGACCTTGAAAAAGTCACTTAACTCTAATTTCCCTGCCTTCCTCCTCAGAAAAACCCAAACAAACCCAAAAACAAAAACAAGAACATAGAATGTCAGAGTGAGGAAGAATCTTACAATCTACAAGGTCAGTGTTGGAAGGATCCTTAGAAGCCAGAATGTCAGAACTGGGAAGGATCTTAAAGCAGAGTCAACAAAAAGTTATCAGGTGTTTATTAAATGCTTACTATATGCAAAACACTGGGCTAAGTGCTGGGGGTAATAGGCTAAAAACAGTCCCTGCTCTCAAGGAGCTCACAATCTTTTGTGTTGTTTTATGTATGTGTGTATATATATACACATATATACACATATGTATGTATATGTATGTATATACACACATATACTATGTATATGTATATATTCATCTGGACACAAAAATGCCTTTTAAAAGTACAAACAGCTAATAAATAATATTTAAATAGAGTAGGAAACTTCCAAGGGTAAGTGATACATTAGCCACATCTTTTTTTTTAGCATGTAAAAACATTTTTTATATTCAGTTTTAAAAATTTTGAGATCCAAGTTCTTCCTCCCTCATTTCCCTCCCCCTTCACTGAGATGGTAAGAAATTTGATATAGGTTATACATGTACAATCATTAATGTTGTGAAAGAAAACACAGATCAGAAAAATGCACAAAAAATATTTAAAAAGGGAAAAATAGTCTGCTTTGATCTGCATTCAGACTCCATCAGTTTTTTCTCTGGAGGTGGAGAGCATTTTTTTATCATGAGTCCTTTGGAACTGTCTTGGATCATTATATTGCTGAGAATGAGCTCACAGTCTAATGGGGGCGGCAACATGTAAACACCTATGTATAAATTAGATGTATACAGGATAAATTGGAGATAATTAGCAGTGGAAAGGTACTAGCAGTAAGGGAATTAGATAAGGTTTCTTCTAGGTGAGATTTTAGCTGGGACTTGAAAGGAGCCAGGGCAACCAAGATTAGGAAAGAAGCAGAAAACTGGGAAAGAATTTTTACAACTAATGTCTCTAATAAAGACCTCATTTCTAAAATATATAGAGAACTGAGTCAAATTTATAAGAATACAAATCATTTCCCAATTGATAAATGGTCAAAAGATATGAACAGGCAGTTTTCAGAGGAAGAAATTAAAGCTATTTATAGTAATATGAAAAAATGCTCTAAATCACTATTGATTAGGGAGAGGCAAATCAAAACAACTTTGAAGTATCAAGTCTCACTAGTCAGATTGACTAAGATGACAACACAGGAAAATGATAAATTCTAGACATGTGGGAAAATTGGAACACTAATGCATTGTTGGTGGAGTTGCAAATTGATCCAACCATTCTTGGAGAGCAATTTGGAACTATGCCCAAAGTGCTGTAAATATGTGCATACCCTTTCACTCAACAATACCACTTCTAGGATTGTATCCCAAAGAGATCATAGAAGTGGGGAAAGGACCTGTATGTATAAAAATATTTATAGTAGCTCTTTTTGTAGTGGCAAAGAATTGGCAATCAAGAGGATGCTCATCAATTGTAGAATGGTTAAACAAGTTGTGGTATATGAATGTAATGGAATGCTATTGTGTTATAAGAAATGAGGAGCAGATGGATTTCATAACAACCTGGAGAGACATATATAAAACTAACGCTGAGAGAGGAGAGCAGAACCAGGAGAACTTTGTACACAATTGTAGACACATTGTATCTGTGATGACTAATTTTGATAGACTGGGCTCCTCTTAGCAGTGCAAGGTTATGAGACAATTCCAACAGATTCATTATGGAGAGGACTATCCACATCCAGAGAAAGAATTAGGGAACCGAATGTAGATTGAAGCAAACTACTTGCTCTCTCTTTTTTGTTTTGTTTTGTTCCTTCTTTCATGTTGTTCATTCCAATGATTATAATTCTTTAAAAAAAACTTGACCAATGTTTCGTGTGAAGGTATTTGTAGAACCTATATAGGACTGCACGCTGCCATGGTGGGGAGGAAGGAAGTGAGGGAGGGGAGAAAATTTGGAACTCGAGGGATTGTGGAACTGAATATTGTAAACTAAAAGTAAACAAATAATTTTTTTTAAAAGTGCACAGCCTTTGACCCAGCAATAACACTTCTATGACTGTAAGAGGCCATGAAAATAGGAAAAAGACCCACATATACAAAAATATTTATAGCAGTTCTCTTGCCAAGAACTGGAAATTAAGAGGATGCCCGGGGTGGCTAGGTGGCGCAGTGAATAGAGCACCGGCCCTGGAGTCAGGAGTACCTGAGTTCAAATCCGGCCTCAGACATTTAACACACACACAAAAAAACTAGCCGTGTGACCTTGGGCAAGTCACTGAACCCCAACTGCCCTGCAAAAAAAAAAAAAAGAGGATGCCCATCAGTTGGAGAATGATTGAACAAATTGTGGTATAGGAATGTAAAGGAATACTATTGTGCTATAAGAAATGAAACTTGGGGGTAGCTAGGTGGTGCAAATGAATAGAGAGCACTGGCCCTGGAGTCAGGAGGACCTGAGTTCAAATCTGACCTCAGACACTTGACATACTTACTAGCTGTGTGACCTTGGACAAGTCACTTAGCCTCAATTGCCTTGCCTTCCCCACCTCAAAAAAAAAAAAAAAGAAATGAAACACGGAAAAGATTTATATATACTGATGCTGAGTGAAGTAAGCAGAACCGGGAGAACATTGTCCACAGTAACAGCCACAGTCTTCGATGACTGATTTTGAAAGACAGTCCTTCTCAGTAATGCAAAGACCTAGAACAGTTCCAAAGGACTCATGATGGAAAATACCATCCACATCCAGAGAAAGAACTATGGAATCTGAATGCAGAGCAAAGAAAACCATTGCAAACTATTTTCTTTTTTTGTTTTGTTTCTTCTTTTTCATGGTTTCTCCCATTCATTATAATTCTTCTATACCATATGACTAATGTGAAAATTTCTTTAATATATGTAAAGTCTACATCAGATTATAGGGCATGTTGGGGAGGAAGGGGTGAAGGAAGGGGGAAAAATTTAAAGTTTATGGAAGTAAATGTTGAAAACTAAAAATAAATAAATTTAAGAAAGGAGCCAGTGAAGACAGGAGACAGAGATGAGAGAGAGACATTCTAGACCTGGGGGATAGCTAGAGAAAGTGTCCTGCGTCAAGAGAAGGAGTGTTTTGTGAGGGGAACAGTCAGGGGGCCAGGGTTCCTGAATCACCAAGTATGTGGGGAGTAGCAAAGTGTAAGAAGACAAGAAACATAGAGGGAGCCAGGTTATAAAGCGCTTTACAAAGCAAATGGAGGATTTTGTATTCAATCTTGGAGGTAACAGGTAATCATTTTTTAGAGGAAGAAGAGAAGAGGGACCAGGACAAAGCCTAGAGGGATCCTAATGGATAGTGGCAGCAACTTTGATGAAGAAAGAACATAGGAGACTAAGAAAGAGCAGTCAGATAAAAGGAGAATTAGGAGAGAACAGCATCAGGAAACCCTAGTCAGAGGAGAGTATCTAGGAACAAGGGGTGATCAGTAGTGTCAGAGGCTACACAGAGGTCAAGGAGATTGAGGATTGATAAAAGGCCACTGGATTTGACTTCTAACAGATTAAAGAATATAGAACATCAGAATTATAAGGGACTTTATGATCAAGAATATCCATGCTAGAAGGGCCCTTAGAACCTGGAATGACAGAGCCAGGAGGATTTTTAGAACTTAGAATGTCAGAGCTAGAAGGGCCCTTAGAACAGAGAATGTCAGAACTGGTAAGGGCCCTTAGAACATAGAATATCAGATCTGGGAGGACCAGAAACACAGAAACTGGGAGGGCCTTTAGAACAGAAAATGTCAGGGTTGGGAGGACCTAAGAATCTGGAAAGTCAGAACTTAGAAAATAAAAGTGTCAGGATCTTAGAACATATTCTACACAATGCAATAAAACAATAAAATAAATTTATTTATTTACTTATTACATAACTATATTACTGCTCTGGGTCCCAAGAAAGATAGATAACTGAGTTAGATAATGTCCTTGTCTTCACAAACATCACCATCAGATAGGGAGAACATCAAAACAGACAGCTACATACACTACAAACAAATTCCATATCATAAGTGCAACAGAAAGTGTCAAAAGCAAGTTTTATGTGAGCCCAAGTGGGGAAGGTTATCCCTAACCAAGGGGAAGGGGCTTGGGCATAGGGAGACCCTTCTCCTGGAGGAGGTGGCATTTGAACTGGAATTTCAAATAAAGGTAAGAATTCAACAGAGGAAGAAGGGGAGGGAGGCATCTGGGATACAGGAAACAGTGTGAGCAAAAGCATGGAGTGGGGAGAGACTAAGACACATTCAGGAGAAAGAGAGCTCTTCAGGTTAAAATGGAACTGGGAATTAATAGGTTGGAGTTAGACGTGATACTAACATAATGGGGGTGGTGTTAGGTTGTGAAGGGTGTGCCCCAAACATTAGCCTGAATATAAGATGTCAGAGCTGAGAAAAACCTTAGTTTCTTAGATCTAGTTTGACTCCTTTCTTTTGATAGTAAAACTGAGGCCTAGAATGGATTAAGAACTTGTCCAAGGCTATAGAGTAAGTCTGTGCCAAGCCTGAGACTTTACCTGAGGCCTTCTGGTTTTCAGTCTAGGGGTTTTTCATGACCCTTTCCTGATTTCCTGACGTTGACTTCATTATTTCAGGTCCATGGATCTCTGCTAAAAACACTGCGGGAGGTGAGACCTACTTCCTTTTGTGGAATCCCCTTAGTCTGGGAAGAGATACAGGAAAAACTGAACTTCGATCAAATGTCAGCCACCTCACTGAAGAAGTCTTTGATTGTTTGGGCCAAGAAAGTGGGATTAAAATCAACCAAGAACCGGAACAGTGAGTGAGTAGGAAATCCTTCATTCACTTTTTCTCTCATTCTTTTATTCTCTCAATATTCATTCCACAAGCATTTATTAAGCGCCTATCTCTACAGAGCACTGTGCTAGGCTGTGGGGGAGGTACAAAGATAAACAAGGGCAGAATCCAGCTACTTTCTACTTGGGTGGCTCACAGGAATCTCAAACTCAGGAGATCCCAAAGGGAGTTCCCTCAAAAAGTGCCATTCTGTGTAACTTCACCAACATTCTTCCAGTGACCCAAATTTACAATTCTGGAGCTGTCTCTGTTCTCCCACCCTCATCCCTCTTCTCATGTCTAATCAATTGTCAAGCCCACCCCCCCCCATCTCTCTCATTCATCTTCTCCCTTCCCCTCACATGGCTGTCAATCTAGTTCAGCCTCTCAGTTTGGTGTGGCCTATTACAGGGAAGGAGGGAAGAAGGGAAGGAAGGAAGGAGGGAAGGAAGGAAGGAAGGAAGGAAGGAGGGAGGGAGGAAAAAAACCTGAATAAATTTAAACTCCTAACAATAGATTTACTGGCTGAAAAAATACTTGAAAAAATTAATTTATTTTCTCTTCCCTCCCCCATTTGGAAAAAAATAACATCTAGCCCTTTTAACAAATATACATAGTCAAACAAGACAAATTCCCACATTAATCATATTAAAGATGTCTATATCTATCTATATAGATATATATCTTTACATATGACTTTTATTCAGAACAATAAATTGCAGACATTGCATTCCAGTGGGAAAGTACATTAAGAAAATGAATCATTAAAAAAGGGAAAATTTGCAGATTCAGGTAACAAAAGGTAGAAGAGAGGCCCCCTGCAGCTATCTTATGATTACTTGATATCCCAAAAAAGTTAGGAAAAAAAATTCTGAACACTATATTCTAGGAACTTAATCAAGAAATTCTTCCAGAATTAATGAAATCAAACAACACTTCTGGAGATACTTCCAATGTGAGAAGCCCAGGGTTGGGGTCAACTTCTGGGGTGAGAAGGCTTCTGTGGCATGGTAGGGAAAACCCAAAGAATCAGGAAGGCAGTTTGGAGAGGAATGATAACAAAGTTGAAGTTAAAGTAGAAAGAATTCAAATACACAAATAAGTGCTTTATATTATTACTAAATACTTCTATTCAAATCAAGAGTGTGTCAGTTTTAAATATAATTTAGCATTAAAATTCTTAAGAGGGAGGTAGATGCAGCGTATAGAGGCAGACATAGTGCAGCAGAGGTGGATGCGGCAGCAAGCTGATCCACCAACCATAGGGGCCATTCCCAGTCCCATCATCACAGGACTGGGGATCTGTCAGAGCTGGGAAAGAGGCAAATGCAGGGCTCACGGCAGTGGCAGCAGTTATTCCTGGGACTATCAACCCACAGCGTGGTAATATAAAAAGCACTTACCTGAACTTCCAGGGACAAGGATGGCAGAGTGAACCCTGGCTGCTCTAATCCCCCACTCTGACCCCCAAAACACAGAGATTATTGCCCCAGAGCAAAATTCTAAAATAGTGAAGGCTTGGGAGTCCTAGGGGAAGGGTGTGGCTAAGGCTTTTCCTCAAAATGGGTAAAAAACTGATTGCAAAGACAAAGACTCTAGAATCCTATTATTGCAAGAGGGAGGAACCAAACTCAACATTGACTCTACACCCACAGCTGAAGTCTCAATAGGGAATATGAACTACTCTCAAGCCCAGAAAGCATTCTTAGAAGAGCTCAAGGAGGACTTTAAAAACAAATTAGAGGGGCGGCTAGGTGGTGCAGTGAATAGAGCACTGGCCCTGGAGTCAGGAGTACCTGAGTTCAAATCCGGCCTCAGACACTTAACACAAAAAAACTAGCCGTGTGACCTTGGGCAAGTCACTTAACCCCAACTGCCCTCCAAAAAGCAAAATAAATAAATAAATAAATAAATAAATAAATTTAAAAAAACATATAAAAAAACAAATTAGAGCGGCAGAAGATAAATCAGCCGATTATTTTAAAAATGAAAGCTGCAAAAATAGAAAAACATTTCACTGAAGGAAGTAGCTCCTTAAAAATAAAAATGTATGAAATGGAAAAAGAGGCTCAAAATCCAACTGTAGAAAATAAATACTTAAAAATGAAATCTGAACATATGGAAAAAAAGCTTAAAAAACTAACCGAGGAAAATAATTTGCTAAAAATTAGAATCAACCAAATTGAAGCTAATAACTCTATGAGGCACCAAGAATCAGTGAAACAAAGCCTCAAGAATGAAAAATTAGAAAAAGAGGTAAAATGTCTCAATGGAAAAAATTGACCTAGAGAACAGATCCAGGAGAGATAATCTAAGAATTATTGGTCTACCAGAAAATCATGATGAAAAAACGATCCTGGACAATATCTTCCAAGAATTCGTCAAGGAAAACTGCCCTGAAATCCTAGAACCAGAGGGTAAAATGGATATTGAAAGAATCCAGCAGACCTCCTGAAAGAGATCCCAAATTGAAAATTCCACAAAATATTGTAGCCAAATTCCAGAACTATCAGATAAAGGAGAAAATATTGCAAGTAACCATAAAGAAACAATTCACATATTGTAAAACTACAGTGAGGATCACATAGGATCTAGCAGCGTATACGTTGAAAGATTGGAGGGACTAGAATATGATATTTTGTAAGGCAAAAGAGCTTGGGTTACAACCAAGGATCAGCTATCCAGGAAAACTGAGCATAATCTTTCAGGCAAGGAGATGGTCATTTAATGAAATAAGGGACTTCCAGACCTTCCTAATGAAAAATCCAGAGCTCAATGAGAAATGTTATCTCCAAATACAAGACTCAAGAGAGACATAGAAAGGTAAACAGGGAAAACACACATGCACACACACACAACTTGTTATTTAATAAGAGCAAGCTGTTTACATCCCTATATGGGAAGCTGATACCTGTTAATATTGAAAATTGTATACTTATCGCAACATTTAAAAGGGATATAGATAAATAGAGGGTGTGGGCATAAATTAAACAAAATGATGATTAAAAACCTTATTATGGCGTGCAAAGGGACCACAATGGGAGAAGAGGAAAGAGAAAAGCAGAAAAGGATAAGTTATACCATGCAAAGAGGCATAAAAACATATTATTGTAGAGGGAAAGAAGGGAGGGAGATGAATATTATATGAGCTTCACCCTCATTGGTTCTAGAGACAAGGAAGGAATAACATAATCAATTAAGTATGGGACTGTATCATGAAGAGACATAAAACTTATCATAATAAATGAAAAGAAGGGAAGGAGGAGACAGCGACAGAGCCAGCGACCACGGTGGAAACGACCTCAGGAGCCACCATGTCTAAAGACATCAAGACAAGATCTGAAACTACCACACTGCGCCCTTCAACAGCCACTTTCCCAACCAGAAACAGACCCACAACTGCTGACAGAATTACCTGGATTTTCACTGTTGTGAGAAGGCCATGAATGAGAAAGGTGGTGATGTGTCTGTCTGCCAGTGGTATAAACGTGTCTCCAAGTCCCTCTGCTCCCTGTCCTGGGTGAATACTTGGGATGATTGTGGAGCAGAAGAGACCTTCTCTGGGAAGATCTGAGCTGCTTCCTCCTCCTCCCTTATCCCTACCGCAATGCCTGGGGCTGGATCCCTCCTTCCTTCAGAGGTGGGGAATGTGATCTGTGACTACCCCAGCTCTGGGGGACCTGAATCATGCTAAAATAAACTGTGTTGGAATTGGAAAAAAAAAAGAGAGGAGGGAGAGAAGCATTGCATGAGAGGAGCATCTGTCAATCTTAATTCAAGGAAGAAGTAACATACTACATTAAGTATAAAAATCTATTGTACCCTACAAGCAGTAGGAGGGGGGAAGGACTAAGAAAAGGGGGGGTGGTTAGAAGAGAGGGAAGAAGTAGTAAGGGGAAAGGGTAGGAAAAGTGAGGGGGGCTGATAAAGAGGGAATATTGAGAGAGGCAGCAGTCAAAAGGAAAACTCTTAAGGAGCAGAAGGGAGAAGGGAAAAATAAAAGCATAAACAGGGGAGGGAATAGAGTGGAGGGAAAGACACAGATAATAATCATAACTGTGAATGTGAATGGGATGATCCCTCCCATAAAACAGAGGTGGATAGGAGAATGGATTAAAAACCATAATCCTACAATATGCTGTTTAGAAGAAACACATTTGAAACAGGGAGATACACACAGGGTAAAGGTAAAAGGCTATGGAGTAAAATGTATTATGCCTCAGCTAAAGTAAAAAAAGCAGGGGGCATCAATCTTTATTTCAGACAAAGCAAAAGCAAAAACAGATCTAATTAAGAGATAAGGAAGGAAACTATTCCCGCTAAAAGGCACCATCAAAAAATAAAGCAATATCATTACTAAACATTTCTGCACCAAGCAGTACAGCATCCAAATTCCTAGAGGAGAAGTTAAGGGGGTTAGAGGAAGAAATAGATAGCAAAACTATACTAGTGGGGGACCTCAATCTCCCCCTCTCTGAACTTGATAAATCTAACCTCAAAATAAACAAGAAAGAAGTTAAGGAGGCAAATAGAATTTTAGAGAAGCTAGACATGATAGATCTCTGGAGAAAACTGACTGGGGAGAAAAAGGAATATACCTTCTTCTCAGCAGTACATAGCACATACACAAAAATCGACTATGTACTAGGGCCTAAAAACCTCACAATTCAATGCATAAAGGTAGAAATATTAAATGCATCATTCTCAGATCATGAAGCAATAAAAAATATATGCAGTAAAGGGCCATGGAAGGATAGGCAAAAAACGAATTGGAAACCAAATAATTTAATCCTAAAGCATGAATGGGTCAAACAAGAAATTATAGAAACAATCAGTAACTTCATTCAAGAGAATGACAATAATGAGACAACATACCAAAATTTGTGAGATGCAGCAAAAGCAGTTCTTAGGGGAAGTTTCATATCCCTGAATGAATACATGAATAAAATGGAGAAAATGAAGGTCAATAAATTAGGCGTGCAACTGAAAAAGCTAGAAAAAGAACAAATTGAAAACCTCCAATTAAATACTAAATTAGAAATAATGAAAACTAACAGAGAGATTGATAAAACTGGATTTAAGAAAACTATTGAATTAATAAATAAATCTAAGCGCTGGTTTTATGAAAAACCCAATAAAATTAGTAGACCTTTAGTCAATATGATAAAAAAAAAGAATAAAACCAAATTATGAGTATCAAAAATGAAAAGGGTGAATATACCTCCAATGAAGAAGAAATTAAAACAATAATTAGGAATTATTTTTCCCAATTGTATTCACATAAATTGGACAATCTTAATGAAATGGATGAATACTCACAAAAATAAAAATTGCCCAGATTAACTGAAGAGGAAGTAACTACTTAAATAACCTCATCTCAGAAAAAGAAATTGAACAAGCCATCAATGAACTCCCTAGGAAAAAAATTTCCAGGGCCAGATGGATTTACTAGTGAATTCTACCAAACAGTTAAAGAATAATTGATTCCAATACTTTACAAACTATTTGGGAAAATTGGAGAAGAAGTAGTCCTACTAAATTCTTTTTATGACACAAATATGGTACTGATACTTAAATTGGCAAGAGACAAAACAGAGAAAGAAAATTATAGACCAATTTCCCTCAAGAATATAGATGCAAAAATTTTAAATAAAATATTAACAAAAAGACTACAGCAACTTATCATGAAAATAATACACTTTGATCAGGTATGATTTATTCCAGGAATGCAACGGTGGTTCAATATTAGGAAAACTATCAGTATAATTAATAATATCAACAACAAAACTACCAGAAACCATATGATTATCTCAATAGATGCAGAAAAAGGCTTTTGACAAAATACAACACCCATTCCTATTAAAAACACTAGTAAGTACAGGAATAAATGGAGTCTTCTTTAAAATAATAAGTAGCATCTCTCTAAAACCACCAGCAAGTATTATGTAATTATGTATTAAGTAATGGGGATAAGCTAGAAGCATTTCCAATAAGATCAGGGGTGAAACAAGGATGTCCACTATCAACCCCTCTTATTTAATCTGGTACTTGAAATGTTAGTAGTAGCAAGAAGAGAAGAAAAAGAAATTGAAGGAATCAAATTAGGCAAAGAAGAGACTAAGCTATTGCTCTTTGCAGATGATATGATCATATACTTAGAGAATCCTAGAGAATCAAGTAAAAAACTACTTGAGATAATAAATTTGGCAAAGTTGCAGGATAGAAAATAAACCCACATAAGTCCTTGGCAGTCCTATATATCTCTAATGAAATCCAACAGCAAGCGAAAGAAAGAAAAATCCCATTTAAAGTTACTGTGGACATTATAACATATTTGGGAATCTACCTGCCAAAACAAACCCAGGACCTATATGAACACAATTTAAAAAATTCTTTTCACACAAATGAAGTCAGATCTAACTAACTGGAAGAGAGCATTAAAAATGCAAAATGGATAATTGAAAAGTTTCTGTACAAATAAAGTCAATGTAACCAAGATTGAGAGGAAAATGGAAAATTGGGAAAGAATTTTTACAACCAGTGCCTCTGATAAAGGCCTCATTTCTAAAATATACAAAGAATTGAGTCAAATCTATAAGAATACAAATCATTCCCCTATTGATAAATGGTCAAAGGATATGAACTGTAGGCTCTTAGATGAAATTAAACATATCTATAAGCATATGAAAAAATGCTCTAAATTGCTATTGATTTGAGGAATGCAAATCAAAACAACTCTGAGGTAGCACATCTCACTGGCCAGATTGGCTAAGATGACAAAATGGGAAAATGATGAATGCTGGAGAGGATGTGGAAAAATTGGAACACTAATGCATTGTTGGTGGAGCTATGAACTGATACAACCATTCTGGAGAGCAATCTGGAACTATGCCCAAAGGGCTATAAATAATTGCATACCCTTTGATGCAGCAATACCACTTTTAGGGTTGTATCCCAAAGAGATCAGAGAAATGAGAGGAGGACCTGTATGTAGAAAAATGTTTATAGAACCTCTTTTTGTGGTGGCAAAGAATTAGAAATCAAGAGGATGACCATCAATTGGGGAATGGTTGAACAAGTTGTGGTATATGAATGTAATGGAATACTATAATGCTATAAGAAATGAGGAGCAGATGGACTTTATAATAACCTGCAGAGACTTATATAAACTGATGCTGAGTGAGAAGAGCAGAACCAGGAGAAATGCATACACAATTACAGACACATTGTATGCGTGACAACTAACTTTGATAGATTGGGCTCTTCTCAGCAATGTAAGGTTATAAGGCAATTCCAAAAGACTCATGATCAAAAGAAATATCCACATCCAGAGAAAGATCTGCAGAGTCTGAATGCAGATTGAAGCAAACTACTTGATCTCTTGTTTTTCTTGTTTTGTTTTGTTTCCTCTTTCCCACTGATCATTCCATCATTATAAGCCTTCTTTAGAACCTGACAATGTTTAATGTGAAGGTATTTGTAGATCCTATATTTGACTGCATGTCACCATGGGGGGGGGAGAAGGATGGGGAGAACATTTGAAACTCAAGGAACTGTAGAACTGAATGTTGTAAACTAAAAGTAAATAAACAAATTAATTAAAATAGGGGCAGTTAGGTGGCGCAGTGAGTAGAGCACCAGCCCTGGACTCAGGAGGACCTGAGTTCAAATCCGGCCTCAGACACTTGACACAATTACTACCTGTGTGACTTTGGGCAGGTCACTTAACCCCAATTGCCCTCCAAAAAGCAAAAAAAAAAAATTAATTAAAATTTAAAAAATAAATAAAATTCATGAGAAAAAAATCTTGGGGGCAGAGGCAAGATGGCAGAGTAAAAGCAGGAACTTTCCTGAGCTACCCCTCCAACCACCTCCAATACCTGTAAAAAAAATGACTAAACAAATTTTAGAGTTACAGAACCCACAAAGTGACAGAGAGAAACAAATCTCCCACTGAAGGCAGCCTGTCAAGCCGATGGGAAGCGTCTATTTCCTGTATATTGCACTGTGCTGGGAGAGGAGAGCAGCCCCGCATAAGCCACACTGGCCCAGATCAGCAGCACAGACTGACTGGAGCAGACTTCAGTAAATCATGGGCAGATATGGCGGTTTCCAGACTTCTCAACCCATAAACACCAAAGAGAAAGTAAAAGGTCAGTAGGGAACACTGTTGGAAATGGGTGAGAGAAGGGCATGCTCCGATCTCTAGCCTTGGGGTGACAAAGGTGGCAGCTGCACTGGGGCTGCAATTGCTGCCATTGCTGCTGCTTCAGGATCTCCTGGCCTGCAGATCATAGGGGGATCAAGGGACCATTAAGAGCATAATCATTCTTGCTTTGACCTGCTTGGATCTGGGTTGCAGTCTTGGGTGGTGGTCCTGGGGTGAAGAATGTTAGTGTGCCAGAGCTTGTGGTGGCTGTAGAGAGGGTGCCCTCCTCATAGCTTTGACAACAGCTCCGATAACAGCTGCACAAAATCCCAGAAATCTGAGACACAGCTCTCTCCACTCTGGAAGCAGAGTTCTACTATAGTGAAGAGTTCAAAAGTCAAGTAATTGGCTGACAAGATGAGCAAATAGAGGAAGCACAATCAGACCATAGAATCTTTTGGGGAACAAAGAAGATCAAAACATGGAACCAGAAGAAGACAACAAAGTCAAAACTCCTGTATCAAAAGCCTCCCAGAAAACTATGAACTGGTCACAGACCATGAAGGAGCTCAAGAAGGAGTTTGGAAATCAAGTAAGAGGAGTGGAGCCAAGATGATGGTGTAGAAGCAACAAGGTTCACAGCTCCCACACCACCACCCTACACACCCATAAAATTATGAGCCCAGACAAAGTCTAGGACTCTCAGACTCACAAAAATACAGAGAACGAATCTCTTCCTGAAGGCAGCTCGGCAGCAGGGGCTCATTGTGGTGGCAGGGAACAGAGGCTGGAACAGCCTGAAGCCAAGACCGTGGCCAGGCCCAGGGTGGTGGGAAGGAGCTGAGCTGAGCTGAGTCGAGCCGCGCCGCAGCCAGTCTTCAGAGGTTCTACAGCCTCTAGCACCTGACATCTGCCAAGGCATGAGGAATGGGACGGGTGAGGGGCAGCTCGCACCCTAGCAGAGACCTGCCCAGCCCAAAACCGAAGCCGCAGCCAGGGTAGGCCCGAGGGCGGCCAGGAGGAGTGAGCCTCCCAAGCCACAGCTTGAGTCTACTTTGAAGAGAATCTAAAGCACCTGCCTGAGGGGAATATTCAAATCCCGCAAACCAGGGTCAGACACGGTTAGTGAAAGTGAATCTTTGAAAATTAATTTGGGGGTGGTAAAGCAGTTTGGCCAATCTGCCCCTGGGGCAAGGAAGCAGTGGGGGAAGGGAACTGCTGGAACCAGCAGCGGCCCCCACCAGGCTGCTTCAGAGACCCTG
>CM053594.1:58840077-58852055 GCA_028646575.1 Pseudocheirus occidentalis
AGATGTCCTGTATAATCACACATCCACAGCCTGTATTGAATTGAGTGTCCTTCCAGTGGGGGTGGGTGACAAGGGAGGAATCAAAACAACCTAGAATTTAAAGTTCTGCAATACCTGCAACTAGGAATTAAGATATACAGGGGCTGGGATAGGGAGACCATCCCTGCCCTACCAGAAAATAATGAGAGCAGAGCAGGGGAGGGGCTTTACAGTGGGATTGCTGTTTTAGGGGTGGGGCAAGGGCAAGATGGGGAGAAAATTTGTAATTCAAAAATGTAATGAAAATGAATAATGTAAACAAGAAAACAAATAAAAAATAAAGAAAAAAAGAAAATCAAGTAAGAGGAGTGGAGGAAAAAATGGGAAGAGAAATGAGAATGATGCAAGAATATGATGAAAAGTGAGTCAACAATCTGCTAAAGTAGACCCCCCCCAAAATACTGAAGAAAACACCTTCAAAAACAGACTAACTCAAATGGCAAAAGAGTCCCAAAAAACCAATGAGAAGAAGAATGCCTTAAAAATCAAATTGCCCAGATGGAAAAGGAATTTCAAAAATCTCACTGAAGAGAATAATTCCTTCAAAATTAGATTGGAGCAAATAGAAGCTAATGACTTTATGAGAAATCAAGATACTATAAAACAGATCCAAACAAATGAAAAAATAGAAGGCAATGTGAAATATCTCATTGGAAAAACCACTGATTTAGGAAATAGATCCAGGAGAAATAATTTTAAAATTATTAGACTACCTGAAAGCCATGATTAAAAAAAGAGACTAGAAATCTTCCTTTAAGAAATTCTCAAGGAAAATTACCTTGATATTCTAGAATCAGAGGCCAAAATAGAAACTGGAAGAATTTACCAATCACATCTTGAAAAAGATCTCCAAAAGAAAACTCCTAGGAATATTATAGCCAAATTCCAGAGTTCCCAGGTTAAGGAGAAAATATTACAAGCCATCATGAAGAAACAATTTGAGTATTGTGGAAACATAATCAGGATAACACAAGATCTAGAAGCTTCAACATCAAGGGACTGCAGGTCTTGGAATATGATATTCCAGAGGTCAGAGGAGCTAGAATTAAAGCCAAGAATCACCTACCCAGCAAAACCAAGTATAATACTTCAGAGGAAAATATGAATATTCAATGACATAGAGGACTTTCAAGCATTCTTGTTGAAAAAAACCAGAGCTGAACAGAAAATTTGACTTTCAAATGCAAGCAGCAAGAGAAGCATGAGAAGGTAAACAGGAAAAAGAAATCATAAGGAACTTATTAAAGATGAACTATTTACATTCTTACATGGAAAAACAATAGTTGCAACTCATATACATATATATATGTAGGTATAGGAGGGTGTATGCATGTATAAATATATGTGTATGTATATATACATGTACATGTATACACAGACAGAAGGCACAGGATGAGTTGAGTAGGGAAGGATGATATCTAAAAAATAAAATTAAGAGGTGAGAGGAATATATTGGATGAAGGTGAAAAGGAGAGATAGAATAGGGTAAATTATCTCATATAAAAGAGGCAAGAGAGGGGAGGGGAAGAGCAGGAAGGTGAAAGGGAATGAGTCAACCTTACTTTCATTGAATTTAGCTTAAGGAGGGAATAACATATACACTTAATTGGGTATCCTACCCTACAGGAAAGTAGGGGGAAGTGGATAAGAGGGGGGATGTTAGAAGGGAGGGTAGATTGGGGGAGAGGGTAGTCAGAAGCAAACACTTTTGAAAAGGTACAAGGGTCAAAAGAGAAAATAGAATAAGTGGGGGGGATAGGATGGAGGGAAATATAGTTAGTTTTTCACAATATGACTACTATGGAAATGTTTTGCATAACTATAAATGTACAAATAATTGTCTTCCCAGTGGAAGTGGGTGAGAAGGGAAGAAGGAAAAGAATCTGGAACTCAAAGTTTTAAAAACAAATGTTAAAAAAATTGCTTTTTATGTGCAACTGGGAAATAAGATATACAGGAACTGGGGTATAAGAAATCCATCTTGTCCAACTAGAAAGTTGGGGGTGGGGTGGGAGGGGACATAAGAGAGAACAGATTGGGGGAAGGGGTATTCAGTATGCTTGCTATCTTGAGAAGGAAGGTAAGGGAGAGATGGGGAGAAAATTTATAACTCAAAATCTTGTGGAAATCAATGTTGAAAACTATAAATAAATAAATAAACAAATTTTTCAAAATCTCACAGAGTTGCAAGAAAAAATAGCCAAATAGGAAACCATATAAATTGATAAAGACTGAAGTAAACAGAAGTAGGAAAACAACATGCATTGAATAAAACAGGGGTGTGGAACCTGGGGTCTTGAGGCCTTCTAGGTCCTTGGTACAGCCTTTTGACTTAGTGCAAGTACTACAGAATAAGTCTTTTTATTAAAGGGATTTGTTCTGTGAAGTTTGAATTCAGTCAAAGGGCCACACTTTAGGACCTAGAGAGCCACATGTTCCCACTAAAACAATATAAATAGAGCAAAATAAAACTTACTGCTATATAATTATAATGATCAACCTCAGACATAGAGGAGAAAATGTAGGGAATAGGGGGTGCACATGAATGAAATATTTTCTTATACAAAGAATTGAGGGAAAAACGGCTTATATTTTACAATGTAAATCTGTTTTATATGTCTTGTTTTTATAAAGGTACATTCTAATTTAAACATAGCTCCAACTTTCTAATTTGTGACCCTTTCTGAATTTCTGTTTTCTTCTGTGTATTTTAAAAATGTTTCATTGATGCTGTTTCTTTTTTTAAACTGTGTATGTCTATCACTACCCACCCTCCACCCTCACAGATGCCCTTAGCTCTCCTCTCACTTCAAGTTGACCAAGCAAAACAGATGCCCGCATTGATAGTGTCTGAAAATGAATGTTTCTGTCTACACTTTTAGGCCATCACTTCCCTGCCAACAGTTGGGAAGTTAGCTTTATTTTAACACAAAATTAGACATTTGTTTCAAAGTTACAAAATCTGAGAGTAATTCAAATTATCTTCTTCACTTCAAGTTACCTTACAGAGTGAGAAAAAAAATGACATGTTCCATGTCTGGGGTCACGACTGGCCATTGCTTTGATCATAATTCTTAAGTCTTTAAGAATTGTTTTCCTTAACAATGCTGTATTCGTTGTATAAATTGCTCTATTTCTAGTCACTTCATTCTGTAGCACTTCATACCACACCTTCCAGATTCCTTTGAAAACAAGAAGTTTTCAAAAACAAGTAAGACAATCTATCAACAATCATATGAAAAAATGGTCCAAATCACTAAGAAGAGAAAGGCAAATTAAAACTCTGAAGTTGTTTTGACTCACATCCATCAGATTGTCATTGCTGTTTTTGAAAATTTCTTGTTCATATGCTTCAACCTACAATTTGTATTTCCACTAGACTGTCATTGAAAAAAGATAATAATTTTGTTTCTCCTTAATTCTGTATCCCACTTTCACAAGAGGTTATTCTCAATTTTGTCTTCTCTCCTTAACACCCCACACTACCTTCTTATGTGACCTTCAGACATTGACCCAAGCTTTAATGACAAAATAGGGACTATTCTTTATCAACTCCATCTTTTCCTCTTTCTGATATCTTTTTTTGTCTATTATTTTATTTTTCTCAATTACATATAAAAATTTTAACACTGATTTTTTAAAAATTTTGAGTTCAAATTCTTTCCTTCTTTCCCCTCACCCTTCCATTGGAAGGTAAGCAATTTGATATAGATTATACATGTGCAGTCATTCAAAATTTATTTCAATATTACCCTTGTTGCAAAAGAAAACACAGACAAAAAAAGTTTAAAAAATA
This sequence comes from Pseudocheirus occidentalis, assembly GCA_028646575.1. NCBI lineage: Eukaryota > Metazoa > Chordata > Mammalia > Diprotodontia > Pseudocheiridae > Pseudocheirus > Pseudocheirus occidentalis. Next base: position 58,843,913 of record CM053594.1, read on the forward strand.
TGCCCCTATTTGTTTCAAGACTTCATCAGTTCTTTCTCTGTAGGTGAATAGCATTTTTTATCATAAGTTCTTTGGAATTGTCATGTATCTTTGTATTGCTGAAAATAGCTAAGTCAATCACAATTGATTATTGTAGGATATTACTATTATTGTCTACAATAATCTCCAGGTTCTGTTCATTTCAGTTTACATGAGTTCATGTAAGTCTTCCTGGGGTTTCATGAAAGCGTTATGAAAGGCATTTTTTTTAATAGCACAAGTTTTCCATTACAATCATATACCACATAATTTGTTCAGCTATTCCCCAATTGACAGACATCCCTTCAATCTCCAATTCTTTGACACCATAAAAAGAGCTGTTATGTAAATATTTTTGTACATATAGGTCCTTTTCTTTTTTCCTTTGGTTTCTTTGGGATATAAACCTGGTAGTGGTATTTCTGGGTCAAAGGATATGCACAGTTTAATACCCCTTTGGGCATAGTTCCAAATTGCTTTCCATAATGGTTGGATCAGTTTACAACTCCCACCAACAATGCATTCGTGTCCCAGTTTTCCCATATTCCCTCCAACATTCATCATTTTCCTTTTCTTGTCCTATTAGCCAATATGACACGTATAAGTTAGTACCTCAGAATTATTTTATTTTACATTGCATTTCTCTAATCAATAGTGATTTAGAACAATTTTTTTCCATGTCATAGACAGCTTTCATTCTAATCTTGGCAGCATTGGTTTTGTTTGTGCAAAGTCTTTTTAATTTATCAATTGGGGAATTATTCTTATATTGTTATGAATATATTCTTATTATAAAACTTATATTCTTATAAATATGATTCAGTTCTCTATATATTTGAGAAATGACTGTCCTTTTTATTTTTTTCAATTACATGTAAAAATTTTAACATAAAAAAAATCTATTGAGTTCCACACTCTCCCCACCTTCGCTCCCCTCCTCCTCACTGAGAAACCAAGTAATGTGATATAGATTATATATGTGTGGTCATGTAAAACACATTCCCTATTAATCCTGTCGTAAACATACACACACACACAAATCGTCTCCCCAAGAAAAATAAAGTTGAAAAAAAGGTATGCTTTGATCAGCATTCAGGTTCCATCAGTTCTTTTTCTGGAGGTGAATAGCATTGTCATCATGAATCGTTTGAAGTTGTCTTAGATCACTGTACTGCTCAGAAGAGCTAAGTTATTCACAGTTGCTCTTCTTACAATGTGACTGTTACTATGTACAGTGTTCTCCTGGTTCTGCTCACCACACTTTGTATCAGTTCGTGTTTTGAGGTTTTTCTGAAAGCATCATGCTTGTCATTTCTTATGGCATAATAATATTCCATCATAATCACATACGACAACTTGTTTGGTCGTTCTTCACTTGATAGACATCCCTTCAATTCCCAATTCTTTACCACCACAAAAAGAGCTGCTGTAAATACTTTTGTAGATATAGGGTCCCCCCCTTTTTCTTTAATCTCTTTGGGATACAGACATAGTAGCAGTATTGCTGGGTCAAAGGGTATGCACAGTTTAATAGCCCTTTGCATATAGTTCCAAATTGCTCTCCAGAATGGTTGCATCAGTTCGTAACTCCACCAACAATGCATTCGTGTCTACTTTTTCCTCCCGCCCATTGATCCCTTTCCTTCCTTTCTTATTGTATTGGCTAACCTGATAGGTGTGAGGCGGCACCTCAGAATTGTTTTAATCTGCATTTCTCTAATTAATAGTGGCTTAAAGCAATTTTTTTCCGTATGACTACAGCGAACTTTGATTTCTTCATCTGAAAATGACCTGTTATATCTTTTGATGATTTATCAATCGGGAAAGACTTGTTTTCTTATAAATTTGACTCAGTTCTCTGTTTGAAAAATGAGGCCTTTATCAGAGAAAATATATAAAATTTTCTCTCTACTGTTCTGCTTTTCTTCTAATCTTGGCAGCATTAGATTAGTTTGTTTTAATTTAATGTAATCAAAATTATCCATTTTCATCACATAATGCTTTCTATCTCATTTGGTCATAAATTCTTCCCTCTTCCATAGATCTGGCAGGTAAATTATTCCATATTCCTCTAATTTGCTGACAGTATCACCTTTCATGTCATCCTCTATTGACCTTATCTTGGTATGCAATTTGATTCTCTAGGATTATGTAAGTATAACATTATATCATTTGAAAAGACTGACAGTCTTGCTTCCTCATTGCTCACTCTAAGTCCTTCAATTTCCTTTTCTTCTCTTATTGCTATAGCTGACATTTTAGTACACACACTATTAAATAATAATGGAGATAATGGGCATCCTTGCTTCACCTCTGATCTTATTGGGAAGGCTTCTACCTCATCCCCATTACAGATAATGCTTACTGATGGTTTTAGATAGATATTACTTATCATTTTAAGGAAAACTCCATTTATTCCTATGCTTTTTAGTATTTTTCATAGGAATGAGTATTATATTTTAACAAAAGCTTTTTCTGTACCTATTGAGATAACCATGCAATTATTGGTGTTTTTGTTATTGACATGGTCAATTATTATGATAGCTTTCCAAATACTGAACCAGACCTGCATTCCTGGTCTAAATCTTACCTGGTCACAGCATATGATTTTTGTGATCTATTACTGTAATCTTGCTAGTATCTTATTTAAAATGTTTGTATCAGTATTCATTAGGGAAATTGCTTTATAGTTTTCTTTTTCTGTTTTAAAAGAGTAACTGAAAATCAGAGTGGTGGAGAGGGGAGCAATGTTTGGAACAATATGGAACACATGGAACTCTTGCCATTTGATAATTTTACACTTAAACTTTTTTTTTAAAGCCCATTACATAGCTATCAGTGGGAAGTAAATCTTCAAAATGAACAATTTCCTTTAGAGAAGTTTCAGAACTAAGAACTGATTTACATGAAAAGCTGCAGAGAAAGTAGTTGAAAAGTCCATTCATAAAACTTTTATTCCACTTACATCAACTTAATACACATATTCTTAACAATTATGCTTGGATTGTTCATGAAAATTTCATAAGACATTAAACAAAGCTAGCCATCATTTCAAGTTATTTCCCTGTTAACTATTTTTACAGCACATGCATGTTAGGCAAGTATCAAAAAAATCACAAAAGCAAAAAACCTAAAAAAAGTTAAATACATGGGGGTTTTGTTTTACTGCTGTGCTTGATATACAGTGAGACCTCGTTTAGGTATCAGCAACTATTTGTATCATAAAAGGAATCTGGTAAGATTCCTTCTTTGTTTTTTTTCCAAATAGTTTATATAGTATTGGAATTGTTCTTCAAATATTTGGTAGAATTCCCTTGTAAATCTATCTGGCCCCAGGTATTTTTTCTTAGGGAGTTCACTGATGGCTTGTTCAAATTTTTTTCTAAGATAAGGCTATTTAATTATCCTTATCTGGGCAATTTATATTTTTGTAAATATTTGTCCACTTTACTTAGATTGCTAGATTTATTGGCATATGATTGGGGAAAATAGCTCCTAATAATTGTTTTAATTTCCTCTTCATTGATGGTAAATTCACCTTTTAAATTTTTAATCCTGGTAATTTGGTTGTCTTCTTTTTTAAAAATCAAATTAACCAAAAATTTTTCCCCCACACAAGCAGCTCCTAGTTTTATTAGTTTAATGATTTTCTTACTTGCAATTGTATTAATCTCTCCTTTGATTTTAAGTTTTTCTAATTTACTGTTTAATAGGGATTTTTAACTTGTTCTTTTTCTAATTTTTTTTAGTTGCATGCCCAATTCATTGATTTGCTCTTTCTCTATTTTACTGATGCAAGCATTTAGAGATATAAAATTTTCCCTAAGGACTGCTTTGGCTGCATCCCATAAATTTGGGTATGTTGCCTCATTGTTGTCATTCTCTTTAATGAAATTACTTATTGTTTCTATGGTTTGTTCTTTGACCCACTCATTCTTTAGGATTAGTTTTCAATATACCCAAACCAAGAAAAGCCAACACAGAGAAAGAAAACTATAGACCAATTTCCCTAATGAATATTGATGTAAAATTTTTAAATAAAATATTTGTAGAATAGTTTCCAATTAACTTTTGATCCATGTTTTATGGCCCTTTCTCAAGTGTAATTTTTATTGCATTATGGTCTGAAAAGGATACATTTACAGTTTCTGCTTTTTTGCATTTTTGGTGAGTTTTCCAAGCCCTTATACATGGTCATTTTTTGTGAAGGTGCCATGGGGTACCACTGGGAAAAAGTTATATTCCTTTCCATTTCCATTCAACTTTCTCCAGAGGTCTATCATATCTATCTTTTCTAAAATTCTATTCATCTCCTTAACTTCTTCCTTGTTTATTTTATGATTAGATTTTTCTGAGAGTGGAACACTGAAGTCCTCAATTAGTACAGTTTGCATACACACACACACTTATATAAGTGTGTGTATATATATATATGTATATACACACATATATATATACATACACTTATATATGCATTAAGTACATATATATTTATATATACGTATATGGTGTGTATATATGTATATGTATACATGCATATATACATATGTGTGTATATATACATGCACATATATAGGTTATACTCTATGTGTGGGTATCTCACTGTAGTTTTACTTCCTCTTGCAACTCATTTAACTTTTAAGAATTTGGATGCTATGCCATTTGGTGCATATATATGTTTAGTAACGACATTATTTCATTATCTATGGTACCTTTGTAACAAAGTATAGTTTCCTTGCTTATCTCTTTTAATTAGATCTTTTTTTTTGTTTTTGCTTTGTCTTAGATCATGATTGCAACCTCCGCTTTTTAAAAAATCTCAGCTGAAGAACAAATTCTGCTCAAGCCCCTTATTTTAAATCTGGTTCTGTCCCTCTATTTCAAGGGTGTTTCTTGTAAACAACATATTGTTATATTCTCATTTCTAATCCATTCTGCTATCATTTTATGGGTGAATTTGTCCCATTCACATTCAGTTATTATTACTAACTGCGCATTTCCCTCCATCCTATTTTCTTGTTTATCCTTTTCTCTCTCTTTTTATCCTGTCTATTTTGCTTCTGACTAGTGCCTCTTTTATCAGTGATCTCATAGAAAAACTTTCTGTCCTTTTCTCAATCTTCATCTCTCTTTCTCTGCCTTTCCCCCTTCCCCCCACATTTTGATACTGTTCATCACATCAGACATCTTCTCAGTCTTCCTTGTTGGATCATAATGCATGACATGCCACTGAATTTTGAGCATATCTCAAAGTTCTGTTCTTTTTTCTCTCAACTTGTTATCTCATCAGCTCCTACCAGTTCAGCTACCATCTCTATGTAAATGACTCCCAGGTCTATATAGACATAGCTAGGTAGCTAGCTAGATAATGTGAGAGCCCTACTCTCAGTTGCTTGTTGGATATTTCAAACTGGATATCCCATAGGCACCCCAAACTCAACATGCCCCAAGATAAACTCATTATATTTTCCCCGTAATACATCTTTATCCCTAAATCCCCTGTGTAATTTGAGGACACCACTATCCATTCAGTTGCCCAGCTTTGCAAACTTGATGTCCTCTTTGACATTTCCCTCCTGCTCACCCCACATATTTAATCAGTTGCCAAATCTTTTCATTTCTTCCTCTACAACATGTCTCCCATCCACCCCCTTCTCCCTGCTTACACGACCACCACTATTCTTTCCTTCCCTCCACCCCACTTATCTCTTATCACCTCTTGCCTGCATTACTAACAAGCCTCAACTCATCTCCCTGCCTCAAGTCTTTGTCCTTTCCATTCTGTCCTACACAAAGCTATCTATGTTACTCTCCTAACTTAATAAACTCCAATGGTTCCCTATTGCCTCTAGGATCAAATATAAACCTCAACTTATCTTTTCTACTTTATTATACATTATTCCTATTGCAAGATGCTATGGTCCAGTCAAACTGCCCTTCTTGTTTCTTACATGTGGACACTCTCTGATTCTTTGAACTGGCTGTATTCCACTAATTGGAATATACTACCTTTTCATCTTTGCCTCTTACGATGCTTATTTCTTTCAAAATCCTGCTCAAGCAACACCTTCTGTCTTTCCTGATTCCCCAGGAATAGTGTTTCTACTGATATATGAAATTTGTCTTGTATCAAACAAGGTAATATTTGTAAAGCATTTAGCAGCACACAGTAGGAACTTGATAAATGCATGCTTCCTTTCCTTCCCCCACCCTCATTTACTTAGTATGCATTTTACATTTATTTCTTTGTGCCCTTATCGCCTCCCCCAATAAGTTCTCTGAGGACAGGTACTTTTTCATGTTTATCTTTGAATAACCTACTGCAGTCTGGTATACAATAGGCCCTTAGTAAATACTTGTTGCTTGATAAGAGTTCATCACCACAATATCATGCCTCTGTTCCAGGCTTGGCATGTCTTTCCCAAATCTGTCTATTTCCCTATTCTGTCCAAGTGATTGATAACATGACAAAGTCACTTCTGTTTCTCCCTCCACTGACCTTCAACCAAATGTCGTCAGTGTCTTCCCATCTTTGAGAGGCAGCATGGTGTGATGGATAGAGTGCTGGACCTCCTCAATCAGGAGGAGCTGAGCTCAAATCTTGCCATTGGCACTTACTAATGTGGGAATTGGGGGTATTGTTCAAGACACCCCTGATCAACTGATTTCTTCACATCCCAACTGAAATTACAGAAGGTCATGGACATAATGTAGTGTTTATTATTAAATAAATGTCTACATTGTTGCCCTTTTATGAGATGCAGTGTTCTTCAGTTCAAGCTCAAATTTCAAATGGTGATCTGAAGGCATTTCAGGCACTAAGCATTTATTATTAAATGCCTACTATGTACTTAGGCACTGAGAATACAAGGAAAGGCAAAACAGTTCCTGCTCTCAAAGAACTCATAGTCTAATGGGGGAAACAACATGCAAACAGATATCTATGAACAAGATACACATACACACATATGTGTATAAATACATACATATGTTATACATATAATACATTAGAGATAATTTCATAGGGAAAGTTTCACTTGGAGATAAAGGAGGACTGGGAAAAGCTTCATATAGAAGTTTAGGCTTTCATTGAGAGTTAAGTAAAATCACAGAAGCTATCAGCCAGTGAAAATGCTGGAATCAGGAGATGGAACTGTTCTGTTTAAGGAACAGCAAGGAGACTGGTGTCAATGGATTGAAGAGGACAGGTGCCGTTGAGGTGAGGTGTTTGTAAGGAGACTGGAAAAGGTCTCAAACTCAGCTTGTCTGAAACATTCCTCATCTTTCTCCTCAAAGCTGGCTGCTTCCTACATATCCTATTTCTCTCAAGGGCACCAGCATCCTTACAGGCACCAGGTTTGTGATCTTGGAGCAGACTTTACTGTCACCCCAGATATAAATGAGTTGCTGAATCCTGTCATTTCTACCTCCAAAACAACACGTTTGTCTCATCCTTTTCCTCCTTTGGGATTCATTCAATCACCACCTTGTTTGGGGTTGTGTGAGATGAAAAGGAGTTCAGAGTCTGAATCTAAGGTCAGAAAAGGTCATAATTCTTTCTCATGAGAAAGGACCCTGTCCCCACCGCCCACATGGCAGCAGGGAGAGAGAACAGGTAGGAGCCAGCCCATGATTTTTATAGTAAACCCAACCCCCCAACTGGCCTTCACTCTCACTGGCCAGGCGGGGCAACCCATGACCCAAGCACGGGAATCTTTCTGAGACAAAGGACCAGGAAACATGTGGGTGTCCAATGAAAGCAGTCTTAATCTTATTTGGCTTATCTTCTGCTGAGTTGGCTCTGGGGTAGGGTCTCCATTGCTGTAAGCCCCAGACTGCTTGAAGGTCAGGTGACCTGAACCTAGGCTTAGTGAATACTGGAGCCATTCTAATTTAATTTTTTGGAATGGGGAAACTTCACTATAAATTATCCCTCACAGGGCTCTCATTACTGTGTGGGACATGAAATTAGTGAAAACTTCTCAGTCTGGAATGTAACCTCCCCCCTCCTGAGTGTCTACCCTCTCCCTTCTCCTGTCAATTACTTTTATCTTCCTTTGTTCATTTCTTCCCGCCTGGTAAAGGCCAATCCCCTTGTAGTCTCATTGGGGAGGAGGTTGGGGGG
>CM053594.1:58852155-58863009 GCA_028646575.1 Pseudocheirus occidentalis
AATTAGGTTTTTAAACCTTGGGACAGGGCTAGGCTCTCTCTCTTCCGGCCCCGACCTCATGCATCAACATGGGCAAGACATCATCTCATGGGGCACCCCTTTCTTCCCGGGAGAAAGGGAATAAATTCCTCTTCTTATCTAAGGCATCTCTGTGTTTCTTTTCCAATTAAATTAAGAATAATGGGTATTTTTTATACCACAAACATTACCTTTTTTCAGGATTCTTTATCGAGAGAGCCTGCCTCATCTCTGCTGACTTCAATCTGTCCTCCACACAGTATATCATTTATCGGGGACTGATGCTGTGCATTTTTTTTTTAATGAGAGGCAGAACACTTTAACAGAAAGAATATTTGCTCTAGAATCAGAGAGCCTGTGCTCTAATCCTGGTTCTGACATTTAATACCTGAGTGACTTTGGGAAGCTCACTTTACCACTTTGGGCCTCATCTATAAAGTGAGAGGTTTGGACAATATGACCTCTAAAGTCCCTTCCAGCCCATTTTTACAGCAATAGTTTTCTAGCAATGCTATACAGTTGTGAGTTACGAAATGCCACCTTAGTTCATCACCTCCCAGTGTTTGATTGCAATAGCCTTCTAATTGGTCTTCCTGCTTCTCCAGTCTCTCCTCTCTCCAAATCCATTCCCCACCTAGCTGGGAAACTGATAATACTAAAGCACATATCTGACCACGCTATTCCACTGTGCAAAATCCTTCAGGAATTTCCCCCTTACCTATAACAGAATATAAACTCTGTTTGACATTTAAAGTCATTCATAGCTTGGCTCCAAACAGATTTCACATTGCTTTTGCTATATCCTGGGCAAACTGGCCTACTTGCCATTTCTTGTACCTGACATTCCATCTGCAGACGCTGTGCCTTTTCAATATGTTTCCCTCAAGATTTAAACACTCTCTTTACTCTTAACTATCAGAATTCCCAGTTCCCTTTAAGGATCATCTCTTAAATGTCATACCTTAAAGGAGATCTTCTTGACCTCTCCTCATTCCCATCCACCACTAGTCATTAGCACTCTCATCCACATTTAAATTACTAATTGCTTTGCATATAGTTTGTATTTACTTTGTGCATATTGCTTCCCCAAGGTCAAGTGTAAACTCCATGGGGGTGGGGTTGAATTTTTGTCTTTCTGCCCAGAACCTAGGACTATATTTTATACATAGTATAAATAGTATATATTTATAAATAGTAGCTATTTAACAAATGTTGAATTTAATTGAATGAAAACTGAGGGATGGCTGAATGGTGATGATGGAGGGATTCAAGGCAGGTATGTTCAGGCTACAAAATGTTTTAAAATGAAGAATTAACCCAGAAAAGTGGTATTTTGTAAGTCATCACAGAAATGTCCAACTGTAAAAAGGAATGATCATGTAGTGACCATAACTGCTGTAAAGCCCACGTGGTATCTGTACCAGGTCAAGACCTCTAAGAGAAGGTGTCCAATGTACTGGTTGAGTCCCTGTCACAGATTTATGGAAGACATAAGCAAGAGTCAAAGGACTATGAGAACACAGATCCCCTGAACTAATAGTCATCTAAATTATATTCCAAAATCATGAAAAAAATGAAGTAATATATTTGCCTCAACTACAGAGAAGAGGAACTTTTTTTATCATTTAAGAGGAAAAGAAAACATTGGAATCAAATATCAATTCATTTATACATAAATAAAAGGATTCTACACATCTAAAATCAATACTTTTAAAGTCGAAAGGAGTTGATATGAAACAAACATTTGTAACAAATATGAAACATAATGATGCTGCACATGATGATATAAATAACACTAATGCATACTCCCCAGTGGTCAAATAACACAGACAATATGAGAGAGGAAATAGAAATTAATAGTCATATGAAAAAGATATGGTAATTCCCTAAAAATCAAAGAGATACAAATCAAGATCACCTTATTTTATTATTATTATCTTATATCCACCAAAACAACAAAAATAGCAACAAATGATAACATTCAAAATTGACATGACTGTGGGGAAATAGGTATTCTATAGTATTTTTGATTGCTCACTGGACTGATGTCAACTTTCAGGAGGGGAAGATAAAAATGGACATTTATAAAGTGCTTGATGCTTCACCAACTACTTTCTTCTATATAATACTTTGCACTCACTTAGCACAATGCCTGGCCTGTGTATTGATTGATTGGTAAGTGTACCAAGAGTAGATTGGTGTGATAAGCAGGGCTGTTCAACCATGTATTTTTACTACCTTACTAATGACTCATAACTTAGATGGATTTTCCTGAATAAATATTTTGTCTTTGTTCTAGGAAATTATAACAAATGGAACTCTAATTCTGCTGCTCCCCCATTCTAGAAAAATGCTAAAGACTTAACTCTTTCTTCAAAGTATAAATTCTTTCTTCTAAAGTATATCTAGGCTTAAGAGACAAAGGTAATACTTAAAATAATGAAAAGTAAAGAAACATTTTAGGCAGCTAGAGTATAATAGATAGAGCACTAGGCCTGGAGTCAGGAAGACCTGAGTTCAAATCTGGCCTCAGACACTTACTAGCTGTGTCACTCTGGGCAAGTCACTTAACTCTGCCTCACTTTCCTCATCTATAAAATGAGTTGGAGAAGGAACTGGTAAACGACTCTGGTGTCTTTACTAAGAAAATGGGGTTACAGGGGCAGGTAGGTGATGCAGTGAATAGAACACTGGCCCCGGAGTCAGGAGGACCTGAGTTCAAATATGCGTCAGACAATTAACACTTACTACATTTACTAGACTTGTAACCTTGGGCAAGTCACTTAACCTGAATTGCCCTTCTTTCCCCCCTCCAAAAAGCAAAAAAAGAAAGAAAGAAAGAAAATGGTGTCATAAAGAGGCAGACAACCAAAATGACTGAAGAAGAAATATTTAGGAAATAGAATTCCGCAAGACTTTAATGGCAAGCAAAGAAGTACTTAGTGCCATGTTTCAGTTACTTAAGTATTTATATTTAGCACCTTGTTTGAGCCTCTTGTGATTTGAAGGTGGGAGGAACTTGTTGATGCAACAGGAAGGAGCTGATCAGGAAGGAGAACCACCATATATAAGGAGGAACACAGCTGGGATAGAACAGAATCGAAAAGTGGAATGGTTGTGGAGGCCAGGCACTCTGTCCATTCTGTCGTGTTTGTGATACTTTGTACAGAAGCCCTGGGACCTTACTGGCAGCCCTGAAAGAGAATTTTCTTGTCTTTACAGAAGTCCTGGAGGAGGATTTCAAAGGTCCTGGGACTATACTGATGATTTGTGTTGAGTTCTCAGACCTTGTTTGTGGGTTTGTATTGATGTGAATTGATGAATGTGTATGATGTTGTTTTGGCTCTGCTAAGCTCTGTCTTCACAGAAACAGAAACAATGAAGGACTTGGGGTGGACTGGACTCTGTGAGCTTCAGTATGGAATGGGAACTGGACAAGGGGCTGGACAAGGAACTGCGGGCTGCCTGCCTGTGAATCTAGGGAGTTGGGCCCATGGAAGAAGAACCATGGAATTAAGGAGCCAGTCTCAAACCAGATGAAAAGACCTCTCCTTGGGTACTTAGTGATGACTGATAAGATCATGATTTACTGTGATCTAGGGGTGGGAGAATTTTGTACACTGTGGAAGAAGAACCATGGAATTAAGGAGCCAGTCTCAAACCAGATGAAAAGACCTCTCCTTGGGTACTTAGTGATGACTGATAAGATCATGATTTACTGTGATCTAGGGGTGGGAGAATTTTGTACACTGTACCTTATACTCCTTAAGTATGACTAAGTTAAGGATGATTGGAAACTCATCTCCAATCAAGAAGAAAGGAAACCTTTTTGACTGAGAGATTAAGATGATGTGATCTAGGGGTACTTTGTGTCCCTTAAGGAGGATTATTCCTTAAGGATGATTGGGTTAAGGACTTACAGAATGATATCTTTTGTTTAAAACTACGTGGCCACTTTAGTGATAAGTTCTTATATCATTGTGAACGCTATGTTTTGGTTTCTGTGAATGTTTTGCTTTAGTGTACTGCTGAATAAATAGAGAGTTCAGTCTACTGTGTGATTAGAACCTTAGAACTATTCATAGCAGCAGTCCTCTGGAAAGCTGCTCGTGCTTGGCTTTATGAAGGCCCAGAGGAAAAAGCTTCAACCTCTCAAGATGGGGGGCCAAAGGGCAAGAAGGAAAATAATCTCTGCAGTGGGGAGATACAGCATGAATGAGAGGATTAAGAAACATGGCAGTGTCTCCATCCCAACATGCTTCATGACTGATCAGCTAACATAGCCCAAGCCTGGATTCTGTAGTTCTGGGTCTAATGGAAGCTTCTAGATCCTTGCAGCTTCTTAAGGCTTCCCCTCCTATAACTCTATGTATCTTCTATGACTCTCTTCAGGAGGTGTATTCCTCCTCACTTGAGAGTAAGGGCTGGCAATATAGTTTCTTTAAACAGTTACCAAAAGCATGACTGATTTTTGTCCTTATAATGTCAAGCTCCTCTTCCAATTTAGGAAGAGAATCTTCACATTTTTACAAAATAGTAAGATTTAGGTGCATATTAACACTTCATTACTTCTGATATCTACCCCTTATTTTCTGTGATTACTTTGGGAAGGGAGAGTGAGAAGTGGGTGGAGAAGAGAGAGAGAGAAGATAAATGTCCTGACTAAATTTTCCCCCCTCCACAGGTAACAACTATTTTGTTTGATTTTATAGATAAGAAAACTGAGACTTAGAGGGGTTAACTGACTTGCCTATCATCACAAAACTGATGTCATAGGAATGACTAGAATTCAAGTCTTTCCCACTTCCAAATTCAATATTCGTTTTATTACTCCTCACTGCCTCAAAAACCTAATAGCATTAACCGAATAATTTCCTCTCTAGGACTTCATCCTAAAAGTATTGTGAAAAAGAAAAAAAGCCCCATTTGTATTAAAATATTCACATAAAAATAAATGCATGTATAAAAATAGCTACTTTACTTGAAATGGCAATATCTTTGAACTAGCCTATATGTCCAATGATTGGAAAACGGTTCAATAAATCCTTGAATGGTTAGTAGTTCAATAAATAGTTCAATATACAATGTGCTCATGTAGAGAGGCAGCTTAATATAGTGGAAGAAGCACTGGCTGAGAATAGCAGAAAGACCTAGGTTCAAATTCTGAGCAAGTCACAGCTTCTCATTGCCCCAGGCAATCCTTTAAAGCTGTCAAGTATGAAAGGCAGAATCAACTTGCCCAAGCACTCCCAAGTTCCCCTCTAAACAACATTAAAATAATGCCTCAAAATAAATTCTGCAGAAAAGGATGGGGTGAAACAATATTCCAGCCTAAGACAACTTAGAAAGCCCCAAGAAAAGGTCTGTCTCACTGGGGCAAGAGTAGAATACAGTCCAGTGCAGGCTACACAGGCCAGTCAGCAACAGACCTTGAGAGTGACTGCATTAGCAGTGGTTTCTGGTGCTCTCAGGCCATAGATGGTAAGGGGGCTGGACAAGTGGTCACAAGGAGATTACAGTAGCCCCTTTACCGGCATTAGGAACAAGATTCTGTTGCATTGCCCATATATGGTTCTGGGTTGCTGTTCCTGTGTAAGGAAGAGCACTATTAGAAGCAGGACCTTGGTCACAGATCCAGGGTAGAAAAGAGTATCTATGGTTGCTTACATATCATAGGATTACATACCACATACTAAGCCAGGAAAGCAGTGACCATACTTCTCTTTAGATCATATCATCTTAAAAGAACTGAAAACTTACAGACCCCCCCCAGAACTATCTCAGAAAACATGAATAATATGAAGTTTGGGATAGTGTCCCCTCCCTCCTGGGAGCAGAGACCAACTTCAACAAGTTAAGAAATAAGCTAGAAAATGAAAAAACAACAACAGAAGAAAGTGGTCATTGAAAGTTACTAGGGGGGGCGGCTAGGTGGCGCAGTGAATAGAGCACCGGCCCTGGAGTCAGGAGTACCTGAGTTCAAATCCGGCCTCAGACACTTAACACACACAAAAAACACTAGCCATGTGACCTTGGGCAAGTCACTTAACCCCCACTGCCCTCCAAAAAGCAAAAAAAAAAAAAAAAAAAAGTTACTAGGGTGACAGGAAGATCAAAACACAAACTCAGAGGAAGACAATGTAATCAAAGCACCTGCATGTAAGCCCTTAGAGAAAAGTGTGAATTGGTGTCACGTCCTTGAAAAACTCAAAAAAGATTTTAAAAATGAAATAAGAGAGGTAGAGGGAAAATTGGGAAAAGAAATGAGAATGATATAAGAAAATCGTGAAAAAAAAGGGTCAACACCTTAAAAATAATATGCTAAATGGTAAAAGAGGCACAAAAATCCACTGAAGAGAATTCCTTAAAAAGCAGAATTAGCCAAATGGCAAGGAGGTATAAAAGCTCACTGAAGAAAATAATTCCTTAAAAATTCAAATTGAGAAGTGGACTCTGAAAAGATGGCAGAGTAGGTCAGAAAATTCCAAACTCTCAAGATTTTCCCCCACAAAAGAAATAAAATAGCACATTAGGACGAACAAAGTGTGGGTAAAAAGAAATAAAAACAGGGGCACAACAGGAGTCTTCCTGGGACAATTTGAGAAGATCAGAGGAATAATCTCAGGAGGAGGTTTAGTTGCCATGAAGAGTGGCTAGGGTAAGCTTTAACAACAAGCAGCAAACCCTAGTGTTAGTTGGTTTGAGAGGCTGCCTCAGCCCCAGCCACAGGAACTTTTTCCCCAGGGGTAGTGAGGGGAGTTGGGTGTTTGAGCCTGGGAAGATTGAGGGAACTTCTGCTGACAAGGAACACCAGCCCCAGTTGTGCTACAAAGAGCAGAGGGGGCAAGAAGGAACTAGCACGTGCCAGGCAAGTGCAGAAGCAGTGGAGCAGAAAGCCCCTGGCTGTGAGCACTTATAGGAGATTGGAGGTTTGGCCTTAGTAACAGGCTAGAGGGGAGAACTGAAGATCTGGGGCAAGAGGTACCATCCCCTGTACCTAGGGCTAGAGGTGATTACAAAAATTAAGCTATTACCACCAAAAAAAAGTTGCCCAGGTAAAAGAAGAAAGAGGTCAGCCATAGAAAGTTATTATGGCAATAGCAAAGACCAGGATTCATTTTCAGAGGAGGACACTGAAGTAAAGAAAGCCCCAAAGAGTAATGTCAAATGGTCACCTGCCCAAAAAGAATTCATAGAAGATCTTTAAAAAGACTTTAAAAAGCAAATGACAGATGGAGGAAAAACTAAAAACATTAAATAACTAAATAAGATTAATCTGAGAAAAAGAAGATTATGAAATGAAAATCAACCAATTAGGAAAGGAGTTCCAGAATCTTAAGGAAGAAAATGACACCTTGAAAATTAGAATTGGGCAAGGTGAAGCGAAATTATAAGAGATCAAGAAATAATTAAACAAAATATGAACAATGAAAAATAGAAGAGGAATTGTAGCATCTTATAAGAAAAACGACAGATCTAGAGAATAGATCAAGAAGAGAAAACATAAAAATAAATGGACTAAAAACTATGATAAAAAAAATCTTGTTACAATAATACAAGAAATAATTAAAGAAAATTGTCCTGAACCATTAGAACAAAGGGAGAAAGTAAAAATAGAAAAAAAAATCCATTGATTACTACTTAAAAGAGATTCTATTAGGAAAACTCATAGGAGTATTATAATCAAATTCTGAAACCCACAGCTGAAGGATAAAATCTTGAAAGCAACAAAAATAAAACTTTTAAATATGATGTTGCCACAATTAGAATCACACAGGACCTAGCAGCAGAGACATTAAAGGACCACAGGTTTTGGAATGCTATATATCAAAGAGCAAAAGAAGTAGGGCTCTGGCTAAAAATCTCATACCAAGCAAAGTTAAGCATAATCCTGAAAGAAAAAAAAATGGACTTTTGATCAACTGTCAGACTTTCAAGACTGTCAAAAAATAAACCCCCCAACCCCAAGCACATCTGAATTTAATAAAAGATTTGCTATACAATAGACAAGAGAAATGTAAGGTATATACCAAAGACTGATTATAAGGAATTCAATAAGGACAGACTTTATATTTTATATATGTAGAATGTAAAACATATATCTAAGATTCTTATTAGTAATTGGGTAGCTCTTAAGAAAGATTGGAGTAAACCTGAGTATGATATGAATTTAAAAACTAAAACCATTTAGGAACAGCTAAAAAGAGTAATTATTTTATAGAAATGAGGTGCAAGAGGAAGAATCAATACAGAGGAATTAGATGGGGAAGGAGGGCTGGTAGTTCTGGTAACCTAATTTCATTGGGAATGGGTTTAAGACACATACATGTATATGTACATACATATATACATACACGCATACATACATACATATGTTAAAAAGTCTTCTAAATTCAGAAGAAATAAAATGGTAAGAGGAAGGACAATGAAGGGATCTTTAGAAGAGAGGGTGAGGGAATAGGTTATGGGAGGTACAGAAGGGTGTCTGGATTTATGGGAATGTGAATATAGAGGAGGGATCCTTGAAGGGGGATAGGCAAGTAATAGGAGGACAAGGAGACAGAAAGGATATGAACAAACATAAAAACAAAGATCAGGAGTAGAATTTGTTTCAGAAAGTATATGTCTATATATGTATGTATACATGTATATGTGTGTGTGTGTGTATCTATAGCTATAGAGGAACATATCCACACTTAATTGTAGCTTTCTAAGGGTGTGTGGGGGGGGAAAGAACAAATTTAAAAAGTATGCTGCAGAGAACAAAAGAAAACTTGCAAGGTGTAGCAGCAAGCACCCTAGCATACCCAGGATGGCTGCTACCACAGGTTCTTAAGTCTGCTTTTCTAAAGGAAAGCAACTCAAAATGGGTTAAGAATCCTACTTGAATCAAACATATAATTTACCTAGTTCTGGGGGAAAAGTCAGCACTTCAAAGAATACAAACAGAAATTACAAGCAGACAAAAAAAAAAATGCAGACAGATCAGCAGACAGGCTTCCGGCTGTCTGACCATTACATCCATACCTAGTCAGTTACCAGAGAGGGAAGCACCAACATCTGGGTTTTCAAAGCGGGTTGGGGTGGAGGGGGAGACTCAATGGCTTCCCAGAGTCCTGTCTGGACAAATCACACAACTCTTCCCAAGGTGAGCCCCAAAGCAAAGTCTCACATCAGGGTATATATAGCCTTCTCCTGGGTCAGAGAATGTCACAACCCTCTTGACCCACTGCCCAATCACAAAGTAACAAGGGGTGGGCATTCCTGAAAAAATAAGCCTCTCTCCACAGGCTCCATGTGACCACATTCAGCCTATTAGGGGGCAGAGTTCATTTTCAAATCAGGGAAGGTTCTCAGAGTCATTTAAATCTATCAAGGGGCCAAGGGACAGGGAAGATCTTCAGATTCCCATTGGGGGATTGGGGCAGAAGCCAGGAGCGGCTTGGCTTCCTTCTGTGGGAAGAAGAAGAACCCAGGAGTTTAGAATTCAGCCACAGGACAAGATAAGGACTGTGCAGCAAGGTAGGAGCGCTCAATGTGGTTTCTTGCTGCATCTCACAGTTTGGGACACAGGGGGAAGATAGAGTTGTGTCCATGGTGGGTGGGGTGAAGTGCTATGGACCCCCAAGCACCCTACCCTGTTGCTTTGTGGCCCAGTCTCCCCTCAGGACTTAGAAGCAGGGGCTGGAGCATTAATTCATTTTTCTTCTATTTTTTCATTCTTTTGTTTTGTTTTATTGTTTCTTGATGTCTCATGGAGTCATTAGGTTTCACTTGCTCATTAAAGCTTGCAAATGAAAATGCTAGGAGGAAGCCTGCAAGGACAGTGTGTGTGTGTGTGGGGGAAGGAACCTCCCCCCCATTTTATATGGACATTTTTGTTTTGGATTAAAGGGATTATAATGCTATGTTAAAGTGTTTGTTTAAGGCCCCGGGGCTGCTTTGGTAATGAGTTGTTATGTATCTTTCAAATGTGATGTCTATTTTGTGAGGATTATGTTGTACTTAAGAGATGTTAATGCTAATTCAAATGTAAGTTGCCTACATAACAGGCATGAAAGATCTTGGGGATGTTATAGGGATGGGAATCTGAAGAGCTTCCTTGCCCCTTGATAGGCGTAAGTGACTCTGAGAACCTTCCCTGATTTGAAAATGAACTCCGCTCCCTAATAGGCTGAATGTGGTCACATGGAGCCTGTGGAGAGAGGCTTGTTTCCCAGGAATGCCCACACCTTGTTACTTTGTGATTGGGCAGTGGGTCAAGAGGGTTGTGACATTCTCTGACCCAGGAGAAGGCTATATATGTACTGATGTGAGGCTTTGCTTTGGGGCTCACTTTGGGAAGAGTTGTGTGATTTGGCCAGATGAGACTCTGGGCAGCTGTTGAGGTGCCCCCACCCTAGCTTTGAAAACCCAGATGTTGGTGTTTCCCTCTCTGGTAACTAACTAGGTATGGATGTGATGGTCAGATAGCTGCAAGCCCTATCTACTGATCTGTTTCTCTGTCTGGATTTTTTGTCTGCTTGTAATTTCTGTTTGTATTCTCTGAAGTTCAGGGTGCTGACTTTTCCCCCAGAACTACGTAAATGATACATTTGATTCAAGTAGGATTCTTTTTTTTTTTAACTTTTATTTGTTTTCTTGTTTACATTATTCATTTTCATTACATTTTTGAATTACAAATTTTCTCCCCATCTTGCCCCTGCCCTACCCCTAAAACAGCAATCCCACTGTAAAGCCCCTCCCCTGCTCTGCTCTTTTATTTTCTGGTAGGGCAGGGAGGGTCTCCCTATCCCAGCCCCTGTATATCTTAATTCCTAGTTGCAGGTATTACAG
>CM053594.1:58863509-58894471 GCA_028646575.1 Pseudocheirus occidentalis
CAAATCACTGGGGCCTTCACAGCTGCCGGAGCTATTAGTGGGGTGCTGCAGCCCCCCCCTCCCAGCTTTGGCTCATTGAAAGCGCACGCCAGGACCACCACTCAAGACCACAATCCAGATCCAGGCCGCTCAACACAAGAGCCCTTGGCCCTGATCGATCCCCTCAGCCCCCCTGCTATCTGCAGGCTGGGGGCTCTGAAGCAGCGCAGTGGCGGCCGCTGCTGCTCTCAGCTGTTCCTGCTGCCACAGTCGCTTGCCTCCTGCTGCTTCCTTGCCCTGGGAGCAGTTTGGCCGGACAGCTCTTCTCCCCCAAATTTAGCAAAATCCACTGACTTTTCTCTTAGCCTTTTTTTCTTCTGGCCTGATAAATGTGGTAACTGTGCCTCCATTGCAGCCAATCTGCTCTCCTACAGACTCGGCTCTGCCCAATGCCCTGGGGCATGGCCAGGCCGGGGTTTCAGGCTGGGCTGTCCACGGCTCCCAGACTGCTGTGAAGAGACCCACCTGTTGAGTTGCCTGCAGCAACAGATGTGTTTTCTGTATTTTGGAGAGTTTTGGTGCTCGAAAATCTGTTTAGAGTCCCATTTTATGAGTTTTATTGTGCTTGTGTGGGAACTGTGGTACTTTGCTGCTTCTATGCTGCCATCTTGACTCCGCTCCTATTTTTCACTTTTTAAATTATTTTCATGGGGCTTTTTTTTATCTATGCTTTCTTTCACAACATGACTAATATGGAAATATATTTTGCATAATTATGCATGTATAATTTACTTCAAATGACTTACTGTCTCAGGAAGGGGCAAAGAGAGGAAGAAATGTAGAGAATTTGCAACTCGAAATTTTTAAAAAACGAATGTTTAAAAAAGGATAGCAATGAGACAACACATCAAAATTTATGGGATGCATCCAAAGTAGTACTTAAGGGAAGATTTATATCTCTAAATGTTGACATCAATAAAAGCAATATGCAACTGAAAAAAACTAGAAAAATAAAATTTAAATCCCCAATTAAATATTAAATTAGAAAAACAAAATCAAAGAAGAGATGAATAAAATTGAAAGTAAGAAAACCATTGAACTAATAAATAAATAAAAGGACCTGGGTTTTATTGAAAAAAAACAACAAGCCAATAAAATAGATATACCATTGGTTAACTTGATTCAAAAAAAGAAAACCAAATCATCAGTATCAAAAGTGAAAAACATGAATTCACCATCAACAAAGGGAAAATGAAAGCAATTATTAGAAGCTATTTTGCCCAATCATATGCTAATAAATCAAACAATCTAAGTAATATAGATGACTATTCACAAAAATATAAATTGCCCAGATTAGAGAAATAAAAATGAAACAATTAAATAATCCTTATCTTAGAAAAATGAATTGAACAAGCCATCAATGATCTCCCTAAGAAAATATCCCCAGGTTCAGATGGAAGTACAAGTGAATTCTAACAGACACTTGAAGACCAATTAATTAACTGCAGACAATATAAAATACTTGGGAGTCTACCTGTCAATACAAATCCAGGGACTATATGAAGACAAGAACAAAACCAGTGGATCTAAACAAATGGAAAAATATTAATTGCTCATGGGTAGGCTGAGCCAATATAATAAAAATGGTAATTCTACCTAAATTCACTTGTTCATTAAGTGCCATACCAATCAAACGACCAAAAAAATTATCAAAACAATCTGGGACTGGCTAAGAAAGAGCGTTGGTAGATTAGAAGAACAGATCAAGTACACAATACATGGTAATAAATGATCATAGTAATCTAGTGTTTGATAAATGTGAACACTCAAGTTTTGAGGATAAGAAACAACCATCTGACTAAAACTGCTGGAAAAACTGGAAACCGGTTTGGTAGAAACTATGCCTAAGTCATTATTTCATGCTGTATACCAAGATAAACCCCAAAGCTGTAAAACTGTAAATAACTTTGACCCAGCAATACCACTACTAGGTCTGCTTTCGAAAGAGATTTAATAAAAGAGAAAAGGATCTATGTGTACAAAAATATAAATTTATAACAATTCTTTTGTGTGGCAAAGAATTGGAAATTGAGAGAACGTCCATCAATTGGAGAATGTCTGAACAAGTTGTGGTATATGATTGTAATGGAATATTATTCTGGTATAAGAAATAATGAGTGGATGCTTTCAAAGAAACTGAAAAATTTATACAAATTGATGCAAGGTGAAGTGAGCAGAACCAAAAGAACATTATACACAGTAATAGCAACATTGTATGTGATCAGCTGAGAACGACTTAGCTATTCTCAGAAATACAATTATCCATACAATATGGAAAGACAATTCCAAAGGACTCATAATGAAAAATGCTATCCATCTCTTCACATAGAGAACTGATGGATCCTGAATACAGATGGAAGCATACTTTAAAAAAAAAACTTTATTCTTCATTTTTTGTCTGCATTTTCTTTCACAACATCACTAATATGGAAATATGTTTCACATGACTTCACATTTATAACATACATAAAACTGTCTTCTCAATGAATGGAGAGGGAGGGAAGGAGAGAATTTGGAACTCAGTTTAAAAAAAAACTTAAAAAATTTACATGTAATTGGAAAAAATAAAATATTAAAAAAGTAAGAAGATATATTTTAATTTTAAAAATACCTGCTGAGAAGAGTTCCTAAACTGCATCCATGTAGGGAGTTCATACAGCCTGAGTTCACTAAACTGAAGAGATAACAGGTAGCAATGGAACAGAATGTTATGTAACCATAAAAAGTAATGAATGTGAAGAATAAAAACAGGGAAGTCAATCAATAAGTATTAAGCACCTACTATGTGTCAGTCACTGTGCTAAGCACCGAGGATACAAAAAGAAGCAAAAATTAATCCTTGCCTTCAAGGAGTTTGCAATCTAATGGGGAAGGGGTACAACATGCAAACAAACACACAGGATAAATAGGAAATAATAAATAGAGGAAAAGCACTAGAATTAAGAGAAGTTGGGAAAGACTTCCTATAGAAGGTAGGATCATAGTTCGGACTTGAAGGAAGCCAGGGAAGCCAGGAAGTGGATATGAGGAGGAAGACATTTCTCGGCATGGAGGACAGCTATAGAAAATGCCTGGAACAGAGAGAGGTGGAGTTACCTTCTTTGTGGAATAACTAGGGAGGCCAGTGTCACTGGATCACAGAATATGTGGAGAGGAATAAGGTATAGAAAGACTGGAAAGGTAGGAAGGGCTAAGTTATGAAGGGCTTTGAATGACAGCAGAGCATTTTATATTTATTTCTGGAGGTAACAGAGAACAACTGGAATTTATTCACTGGGGGATGGAGGTGACAATCAGAACTTCAATTTAAAGAAAATCACTTTAGTGACTAAAGAGGATGGACAGCAGTGGGGAGAGACCTGAGGCAGGCAAACCTACCAGCAAGCTATTGTAATAATCTAGGTGTGAGGTGATGAGAGCCTGGACCAGGGTATTGGCAGGATCAGAGAAGGGAGTGTATTCAAGAGAGTTTTGCAAAGGTGAAATCAATATACTTTGGCAAAAGATTGGATATGGGTGGGGATGAGAGAGTGAGAATTTCACTATGACCTAACCATTCATCAACCTGAGGGACCGGGAGGGTGGTGTTAGCCTGGTGTTATGAAATGGCAATGAACATAAGAACAAGGGAAGGTAGGAGGTGGAGAGGGAAAGATAATAAAATCTGTTTTGGAAATACTGAGTTTAAGTTGTCCACTGGACATCCAGTTTGAGATGTCTCAAAAGTAGTTGGAGATGTTAAAGGTGGTTGGGATAGTACAGGTAGATGGTCTTAGAATCATTAGCTTAGAGATGGTCATTAAATCCATGGAAGCTGATGAGATCACTTAGAAAAGAAATATAGAGGAAGAAGGGAAGAATCCTGAGGAACACTTCTAGTTAGGGAGTGTGATCTGGAAGAGGACTGAGCAAAGGAGCTGGAGAAGAAGCTGTCAGGTAGGTAGGAAGAGAACCAGGAGAGAGTGATGTCCCAAAAACCTAGTGAGAAGAGAGTATCATTGGTAACTCTGGAGGGCCGTTTGAGTGGAATGATAAAGTTGGAAGTCAGTGGAGGCATCCATTGCAGATGACCTTTTCAAGGATTTGAGCTACAAAGGACAAAAAAAATACAGGATGATATTTAGCATCAAGTGAGGAGACATGGGACATGAAGTGGGATGGTTTCTGGATTTGGAATCAGAGAGACTGAGTCTAACTCTTGACTTAGTGCCTGTTGTGGCATGTGAAAAAATGCCTGTGGAAGCAAAGATTCTTCATCTTTCAGTCACCATACTGTGTGACTTTGAGGCAAATAATTTCAAACTGTCTGGACTTCGGTCTCCCTGTCTCTAAAGCTGGGATTAAGACAAAATTATTTCTAAGGCCCCTTCCAGTACTAGTTTGAGAAAGAGCTTGGTGTAGTTCAGTGGTTCTCAATCTTCCTAATGCTGCAACCTTTTAATATAGTTCCTCATGTTGTGATGACCCCCAACCATAAAATTATTTTCATTGCTATTCCATAACTGTAATTTTGCTAGTTATGAATCATAATGTAAACATCTGATATGCAGGATGTATTTAAACCGAACATAACCCACAGGCTGAGAAGCGTTGGACTGTAGTTTATATATAGAGTGCTGAAATTGAAGCTGGGAAGACTGAGTTAAAATTTTGACTCAGATACTTCCTAGCTGTGTGACCTCTCTGATCCTCAGTTTCCTTATCTGAAAAATAGGAATAGTTATACACCTATCTCACCTTGTATGTCCTTGAACAAGTCACTTAAACTTACATAAGCTTCACCCAAAAAATGGAGATAACTGCATCTGCTTCACAGGGTTGAGATATATGACATAAAAATCTTAAAGCTATATAAATAAGAGGTAGTTTTTCTATCACATTGTAAGGTTTTCAACGCACTTTACAAATATTATTTGAGTCTCACAACTCTGAGAGGCAAGCATTGTTACCATCATCTCTATTTTACAGATGAGGACACTGAGAGAGACGTTAAATGACTTTCCTAGGGTCACACCCAAGTGTCTGAGACTGGATTTGAACTCAGGTTTTCCTGATGTCAATCCAGGGCCCTATTCGCTGTGCCCCTATCTTCTATCCATAACTTTGAGCTATTCTATGAATCTTTCTAGTCCATCAGTTCCTCATATTTACTTCTTTTAAAGAATCCACTCTGCTTTCAACTTCCGCTTGGCAAAGAAATTGATATATAACAAGGTACGCCGGGATCTAGGTCTTGATCGCTGTCTCCAGTTTCTGAGTTCGGGCTCTGGCCTCTCCAAGGAAATCCAGGAGTTCTTCATCAGCTATGGTATCACCCTCTTGCCAATATATGGGATGACAGAATGCACAGGACTTCATACTGTCTCCATTAAGAAAGCATCCAAGCTGTTAAGGTATTTAGGCTGCCCTGACCCCTGACATGTGTGTGTGTGTGGGGGGGGGGGGGTGAGGGTGGGGTGCAGCTTGGGTTTGGTCCCAAAAGCTGCATGGAAGGAAGAGGAAGGTTCTCATTCTTGTGGTCTAAGTACCTGGGGGATTGAGGACTGTCCAGAGGGGTGAGACACATTTCCCATAGGGGAAACAAGGAAAAGGAATGAGTGTTATAAGAAGGCAACAAACTTTGGAGGAAAGTGTTTGGCAAGTCACTTTTTCCTTTGTCCAACAAAGTACCTACTAACTGCAGAAGACTGTCCTTTACATGATGGGAATGACATACTCCCTGTCATCTTGGAGCTGATGGTCCAGTAGAGAGGAGAACCAAACACAGGGAAGGACAACAATACATAAGATTTAGCTATGGGGGCATCCAAGGACAAAGTGGCCACCAATTAGTGTGTATACGAGAGGGGTGTAGGGAGAGTAATCATGAGAGGATTTTCAACATTGGGTAGTTTTTCAACTGACCTGCAATTGGTTTAAGGTCTGTGAAAACGACAAGGCTTTTTGGTCATGGGCAAAGAAATTGTATAAATACATTTTATGATAAACCTAGGAGTCTGGGATGAGATAATGGTAGTGAAAGTGTTTTTGAAGAATATGAAGTCCTACTGATGACCAGAAGGGCTTGGTAGTAGGGCTCTCTGATTCAGTTTCCTGATCTATAAAATGGGAAGAAAAATACTATCACCCATCTCTTAGGATTATTGTGAGGATTAAATGAGATATTTGCAAAACTTTTTGCAAACCTTAAAACACTCTCTAAGTGTCAGGTATTATTGTTATTATTGACAGTTAACAATATTGCGTTGTTACGGCAGTTCTTAACAACATGCAAAAAGCTTTGACAAACGGCAGCCTTTAGCACTGGCGAATCCTCTCTCTTCCTGGTCCGACTCTTTTCTGGGTTTGACGCTTTCCTCTCGTGCTTCTCTTCTTCACTGTCTGCCCACTCCTCAGCTACTGCCCTTCCCCTTCCAAAAACGGCCTTCAACTATGTTTAATATGTTTTGCATGTGCATATTGTCTTCCCTGACAGAACGTAAGTTCCTGGAGGATAAGGATTCTTTTGCCTTTGTTTTTATCCAACACAGTGTCTAGCACACAGTGGGTGTCTAATAAAAGCTGGTTGATTGATTGGATGTTTTTAGGTGAGAGGGGTTTGGACTAAGTTATCTCTGAAATTCCTCCCAGCTTTTAGTCTATGTTCTCAGGCATCTTTTAACCCTTAAAGTTTTGTGGGAAGCCTATAGTGATCCCCAGTCTCCAAGTTCCATTCATGCTTCCAGCCTTCTACAACCAGAACCTTCCACTCATACTCGGGGAGCTCGACACGTGTATTTCGTCCCTAGCACCCATATCTTTGTTCCAAGCCATTGCCTAGACTTAGAATGCCCTCCTTCACCTCTACCTGTTGGAACACCTTTCCTCAAGGCTCAGCACCAGCTCACAGACTATCTCCTACCTGACATCGGTGTTTTTCTCAGTGGTTAGAGCTGCTCCTAATTTCTTTGTATTTAGCTTGTGTATGTTTTGTATTTAATTATCTTGTATGAATATCATTTCCTTTCAGTAAGACTAGATGGGTCCTCTAGAGGACCTGAGGAATTCTGTGAGGGTGAAAACAAAGGGTAGAATAAACTCCTTGAAGGTTTGGAAGGGGAAGGGAAGTTCTAAGTGCTTTATAAATCATCTTATTTGGTCCTCACGACAACTCTAAGAGGTAGGTAAAACCCCATTTCACAGTTGAGAAAAATGAAGCAGATAGAGGTTAAAATGACTTCGCCAGGTTCACAAAGATATTAAATGTCTAAGGTTGGATTTGAACTCAGGTCTTCAGGCTCCAGGCCTAGCCCTCCATCCAATGCTGACTCAGACTTTATCTCTCTTTCATCTTCAGTTCAACATGTAAATACTTGCTACATGCAAGGTATTGTGCTGGGTTTTGTAGATACAGAGACAAAATCCTCTGAAGGGTCCACTTTCTAGAGAGATGATACCAAATATGAAACACACAGACATGTGAATACAATCCAGTCTAAGGAGGGAGATGGCTAATAGTTGGAAATGAGGTCAAGAAAGGTGAGTAGGTGGCCCCTTGGAAGGAAACAAGGCAAAAGTGAAGGCGGTGGTAGTGGGAGACAGAGTATCATTGAACGGTAAGAGTTAACAGTTTGAGCTGATTGGAACAGAGAGTGGAGTTAAGATGGGCTAGTACTGGAAAGGCAGGTGGAAGCCAGCATGGTGAGAGGCTTAAAGGCCTAGTCAAAGAGCAACAGGGAGCCAGGGAAGGTTTCTGAGTAGTGGGGGATGGTGACATGATTAAGCCATCCCTTAGGAATATGTGTTCGTGTTCAGCTGTGTGAATTGGAGAGGGGAGAGACCCAAAGCAAGAAGTCTAGTGAAGGCATGCTGAATTGAGCTGATGGTCCAAAAAGGCAAATTTAGGCTCAGTGCAAGTAGAAATGTTTGTAACGCTTAAAGCTATCCCAGAGGGGAATGGAGGTGATCTAGGACTGTTCTCACTTGAGATTTTCTAGCAAAGAAGAGGTTATTTTTAAGTTTGAATAGGACTAGATGGGACCTCTGAGGACCTGAGGGCTTTTATGATTCTGTGAGGTAGAAGACAAAGGACAGAGGCAGGGAGCAAATTGGGACCAGAATCACCTCTCCCCTTGGCATGAGGCTGCTGAGTACCATCTAAGGATATCCTCAGCAAGTCCATGGGGGTAGGTGGGAAGGACGGACCTTTGTTACTGTCATCCTTTCTCCTCAGCTCTGGGAAGACAATCAAGGGCGCTAACAGCATGTTCCGGCACGAAGACCAAGAAGGCATAGGCGAACTCTATATCTGGGGCAGGAATCTTTTCATGGGTTACCTGAACAATGAATATAAGACGAAAAAGATGTTTGACCCAAAAGGTTGGCTGCACACTGGAGACAAGGGCAACATGGATCAAGAGGGTTTTATCTTTATCACTGGCAGATCAGAAGGTAATGGAAAGGGAGACGCACTAGCCAGCTTTCCACCAACAGCTCTCTCCCTTACTTAATGATTTGTGATTGAAAGAATGAAAAGGAAAGCATTAACGAACTTCTTAACTAGTTGTCCCACACTCTGCTTAGTGAGGTTGGGGCAGTCTCTGCCCTAAATAAATTTATATCCTAATAAGGGAAGAAAAAATAGATGGTGGAGTGGCGGCCTGGTGGAGTTACAGGGCAATGGATTACCCAGGGATGGCAGCACTGACTGGATTACTTTTTTCAAATTAGGGAAGAAGAGCCATGGTGGTGGGAATAAGGGAATAGGAATTTATAGAGTGCATTTGCAAATGTGATCTCATTTGATCAGCACAACAACCCCCAGGCAGGTGCTAATTCATTTCCACTTTACAGTTGAGGAAACAGGAAAACAGAGATTAAAGTGACTTGCCCCAGAAACACATGGCTAGGAACTGTGAGGTCAAATTTGAACTCAGGTCTTCCTGACTCCAGTGCTCTCTCTCCTCTGCCACTAGTCATCCCAGTCTGAAGCAGCAGCTAGCTAGATTCTGTGTTAGACTAGTTACATACATCCCAGGCACCCAGGAGCCCAGGCAGGCGTCTGAGGGCCAGTTTGGAGGTGGGCACCAGCTTGTAGGTCACCTTACTCAAAGGTGCATAAACTTCAAACTAGGAGGAACCTCTGAGACCATCCAGAGCAAGGATCAGGAGAGTTAAGGGGCTTCCTCAAAGACATTCCATTAAGAAGAGAACTAGACTTCAAATTCAGGTTTTCAATCTAAATCCTTAGCTATTTCTACTATCCCTTATCCCAGCATATGACCTGCCAGAGATATTTTAAAGTAAAATTTTAAACCTCATTAGCAAGAACATAAGAATTAGGGAGTAAGGTTCACTAATCTGGTCATCCTTCTCAGGGAGTAACTGCCAGATGCCAAAGGGCTTTGGATCAATTGGTAATTGTTCATTGAAACTGCAAGCAAGTTAATTATGGAATTGAATTCACCTGGCCCTTGAGGTGTGGCTTCCTAATGCTGCAGCCCTTTATAGAAGAATACTTGAATTCTAATCTGATTAGCCTAGTATTCATTTTACAGAACAGAGAACTGAGGTCCAAGAGAAGGAAAGAGACTTGTCAGAAGCTAAACTGAGTTGATGGAAGAACCGGAGTTAAGGTTCCAGGTTTCCTCACTTCTTGCTCAGAACATTCCCTCACAGGATTGTGCAAAGGATCATGACAATTCACATTTGCAAAGCATATGATGGCCTATGGAATACTTTCCCCTCCTTACCCTGTGTAAAAAGTACTATTTTCATTTTATTGATAAGGAAACTGAGGCCTAGGGAAACAAAATGAGTTGTCCCACTTCACATCTAGTAAATGTTGATCTGGGACTCAACAACAGATTCTTTTCAGCTCCAAGAGGAGCATTCTTTCTACTACTCTGTTATCTCCAGGATAATAATGATAAAATGGACCTGAAAGTACTTTACAAACTGGGAGCTTTGTCAAAATGGGAATTGCTCTGCAAAGTGTAAAGGGTCCTGAAAAATGTGGGTCGCTCTGTAAACAGTAAGTGTTCTGCAAACTGTCAGGTGCTCTGTATAATTGCTTTGTAGATTGTAAAGGACTGGAGGAATATCAATTATTTCCATTTTGAAGAATGTAGTTGCCTTGTTGACAAAAGCAAATATTCCCTTATATCCTAAAAGCTTTTTTTTTTGGTACTGTTTCAGAAGTCATCATTACCTATGATGGGGAAAAAATCTATCCTGTTCCAATTGAGAATATGCTGAAGGAGAATATTCCCATTATCCACCATGCTATGATTGTGGGGAACCAAGCCAAGTTCCTGAGTATATTGCTGACACTAAAGGTCTTTTGCTTTATTAATTGGTCCATATGGGGCATTGGGTAGGGGTGGTGGTAATATCCTTACAGAGCCATCCACTCTTTAGTGAGGACACAGCATACCTAAAATCCATTGTCAGTCAAAGCAATGGTACCCATACCTATACCCTGCCACCCAAGTGTATCGCTCAGGTTCTGACTCCTGGATGTGAACTTGCTATTCATAAAACATGGCAGAAACTTGGGACAATCAAGTTATCAGTCAGCAGTGACTATTGGTATTGTGCTGGGGGCTTAGGGGCTACAAAGAGATGTAGGCTCAGTCCATGCTCTGAGATGCCTTACATTCTATATAACCTGGGAGGGACCAGATAAATACCAAAAGAAGGCATCCCCCTGTCTTCAAAGCACAGTTCAAATAGCTACTCCTACACCAGGCCTTCCCAGAGCACTACAGCTTCTATTTGCTAATGCCCCTCCTCAAAATTATGTACTTTGTTTTTATTATATTTACTTATTTCCCCTGCAAGAGGCCACATTGGGCAGTGAGTAAAAGGTTAGCTGTGGAATGAGGATGACTTCCACTGGTGGCCACCATTCCCCTCTGACACAATCTGTTCATTTAGTGTTCCAGCACCCCAAGCAAGCCTCTTAAGAGCGCTGATATGAATCAGTAGAGGCATTTTCCTGACTGGGAGTTCATCTCTACTAATGAAATTACTGGTCTGGTCCATTTACTTATATAGGGCATCCCAAAAGTCTCAGTCCAGATTTTGTAGGGATTTTTTTGTTTGATTTTTTTAATGCCTTGTGACAATACTGAAGCTTTTGGGACACCCTTTCTCTCTCTCTACACATCCACATTGGTTTCTCTTGATAGAATAGTTCCTTAAGGGTTGGAACTGTTCTCATCTTTGTATCACCAGAGAACCAGGGCAGTACCTGGCACATGGGTCACAAGACACTCCATCTCCTAACTCCAGGCACTTTTATTGGCTGTCTCCCGTGTTTCTATCCCTAATCTTCATTTCATGGATTCCCTAACTTCCTTTGGCTAAAACTCCACTGTCTCCAGGGAGCCTTTTTGCCATCAGCCCCAGAGATATCATCCCCACAAGGCTAAGGATTTTTCTGTTACAGCTATCCCGTTTATTCTGTCTATAGCTTGTTTCTACCTGGTTATTTGCTTGTCAGTTCCATTTGACAATGCCTCATTAAGAGCAAGGACTGTCTTTTATCCTTGTATGCCCAGAATCTAAGGGGTACATAATAGGCACTTAACCAATATGTGCTGGCTAAGTCTGCTGAGCACCAGGGAAACAGGGTAGGCAGTGAGTCCATTGAGAGCGATTCTTGGGGAGCAGCTTCTTTTGGTGGAGGTAAGGGGAGGGGAGAAGAAACTAGCTGGTTATTTTGACCCATCTCCAGGCAAAAGAGTCCTTGGCTTTGGGGCAAATCTTTGGAATCATATCCAGGGTGAAGGATGGGTGGACATCACGGTGGGGTAAGAAAACATTCATTGCTGGTGAGTCTGGGTGATTTCTCCCACAGTGTGAGATCAATGAGGAAACGGGTGAGCCCCGCAGTGTATTGACACAAGAAGCCATCAATTTTTGCCGAAGGCACAATAGTAAGTCAACCAAAGTGACAGATATCATGGATAACCAAGACCCCATCATTGACGCAATAATACAGGGAAGCATTGATGCAATCAATGAAAACACTGAGTGTGAGTCTCACAAGATCCTCAAATGGAAAGTTTTAGAGAAGGACTTCAGCATTATGGGTGGAGAACTAGGTAAGTGGGGGATACTGACCCTGAGTGGGGAACTTTAGAATCCTGGAATGTCAGAGCTGGGAGGCACCTTAGGACATACATATGTATTTCAGTTCTAATGAGCTAGAAAGAAACTTGGAATATAAACCATCAGGGACAAGTGGGGCCTTAGAACCTAAGAGCCAGAAGGGCCCATAATGATCTCAAGTTCAAGTCCCCCACTTACTACCCTCTTTATAGTTATCAGGAAAACTGAGGCCAGAAAGGAGGTTCAGTAAACCAATCCAAGCCAGAGTTTCTGACTCGACCTCTCTGGGCTTTTTCTTTCCAGCCCAGAGGCTCTGAAGATTGGGTCAATGAAGTAGGGTAGGATTCTGGGTAAAGTCAGAGCAGTTTGATTCTTAAAAATTAATTTGCATTATTGATATTTTCTCCATCAACTTATGTTTGGATAGCCAACAAAAGAAGTCAATCCCCAATTTGTAGTGTTTCAGATTCCCCAGGTGTATGTGCTCCCATTGAAAATTTCACTGTGAGAGCTGGCTCTAACACAACCCACCCCTGGTCCTCCTTGCACCTCGAGTTTTACTTGGTAATGCTGGGGGCTCTGGGTCCCATAAAATCCTTAACAGATGAACCCTGAGCACTGGGTGCATATTTCAGCTGGAAGTGCCCTTAACATTTAGTCCAATCTTTTTTTTTTTATAAGTGAGCAAATTGAGGCCCAGAGTTAGAATGGGTTTATCTGTGATTCCACAGTTAAGTGGCTGAGCCAAGACTCAAACATGGGTCCTCTGCACTTGGGGAAGGTACACGAGCCTGGCATGGCGTGTGTGGGGCGGGGGGAGAGAAAGGGAAGGAGGATATTGTAAGAGACCTATTTGGTCAGAGCTCAGGGTTCAGAAAGGTGAATGGGAAACAAAGATAATGATGTAAGATGGTGATGTAAGGATGCAGGGACAATGGAATGAGGAAAGGCTTGAAGTCAGAGGACCAGGTTCAAATTCTGCCACTGTCACTTACCTTGTATGATGTTGGGCAAGATACTTACATTTTCTGGGCTTCCATTTCACCAAAGGGAAAATAAGGGGGAGCCCTTTTCAGCTCTAGGTCTATGACTATGAATACAATTCTTACATAACTATGTAGCTTTGGTCTCTGTTTACTTCAGTCTTACCTGGGACTATATTTAAATAATGGGAAGTAGCTGAAAGAGCCCTGGAC
This sequence comes from Pseudocheirus occidentalis, assembly GCA_028646575.1. Taxonomy (NCBI): domain Eukaryota; kingdom Metazoa; phylum Chordata; class Mammalia; order Diprotodontia; family Pseudocheiridae; genus Pseudocheirus; species Pseudocheirus occidentalis. Next base: position 58,876,841 of record CM053594.1, read on the forward strand.
TAGGAACCAGTACCCCCTGGGCTGGAGGCCTGCATGACATGGAGCAAGTCCCTCTCCCTAGGTGCAGTAATACTTGTTCCACCTTCCCTCCCAGTGTGCTGGGAGGAGAGAGAACTTTGTAAACGGGAGGGCACTTTGATAACATGAGCTGTGATCCTTTTGAAAGCTTTTCAAGCACAGAGCAAAAATAAAAAACCAATCAACCAGTGTTCAACCAATGCCTCTGCAATCTCATCAGTGAGTTTTCATCAACGTGGGCAGATTTGACTTAGAGCAGTGTGGGTATTCAATCTCTCCATGCCTTCTTAGCTCCTGGAATGTTTGATCACACCCTAGCAGACAGCTCCCATGGTGGATCTGCCCCCTGCACTGGGGTTTTCTGTGGTATTAGCACAGTTATGTATGCAGCCCCTCTTTCCATCTTCATCAGCCCTGTCTTCCTTCTGGTTCATACCGATTTTTGCTGATGCTAACTTCCACATACAGGTGTCCCTGGTAACAAGCAGTAGCCTATTTATATCACCCAGGTGTCTTTCCATTTTTCTTGGGTCCCCTTGCAGGTGTGCATTTCAGTTTCCTCCTCTGTAAATTCTCTGAGGGAAAACAATGTGCCCAAGATCAGATGCCAGAGATGGAATTCAAATCTAGGTCTTCTGATTCCAATTCCTGGGACCTTCCCCTAAGCCAGCTCCTCATATAGGAATATTATCTCTGAATCTGTTTCTTTCACACCCAGAAGCTTGAGAGCAAGCACCATAAGGGACTTTCATCTTTTCCCTTTGCTGTCCTTAACAATCCAGCAGCCAGGTTGGAGGGGCCTCAGCCTTGATGGGATTGCTCATAGTCCTTCTCTCCCTCAGGTCCAACCTTGGAGCTGAGACGGGCACACGTCACCAGAATGTACCAAACGACAATCTCCGGTTTCTATATCTAGTTCTCTGTGGTCTGGGTGTCCAGGTTGCCGCTGACCATGGAAGGTTCCCTCCTTTTTTTTTTTTACCACTCAAATGTGACTCCATGATGGATGTGACAATCCTGAATTTGGCACGGTGTTTATCTTCTTGGGGAATAGGTTTTAAAATAAAAATACACCTTCCACAGGAGATCAAGGAAGCCTCTGTTCTGGTTTGACCCAGCCCAGGGTGACATTATTTGGTCTCCATTACCAAAGAAATGAGGAGTCATTTACCTTGATCATTCAAAGGAACTATGATATGTATGTGTGATATCCTTCTATCAGGCCAGGTTATAGTGCCCCTATCCCACGTAAAGCCTGGTGTATGCCTTTCTATAAATCCTCCTGAAAGAATCTGCCTCACTATACTGCAGACTTATCTCTGGGGCTTCTGAAGTTTGGAGGATCTCAGTGCCTGTTAGCTTCTCTCTCATTACATATCTGGACTGTCTCCTTTTCCTCATATCTGCCACTTTTATATGATTTTGGTGAAAAGCATTTTTTTCCTGACCCCCTGTATTTACCTGCTGATCTATCTCACAGATGCAAGACAACACATGAAAGTAATGAACAAAAACCTGGAATGAATAACCTGTATATAGACAGCCCCCGTAGAGCTGACTTTAAAGTGTGAAAACTGAAGACATACATTCAGGACTCTGACAAACCTGAATGACATCGGAATTTTCTTTGTTGTTTTTTGCTATTCTCATCTCTGTGAATAAGCAGATTTTGACAAATCTTATAAACCATAGCCCAGTTCATAAGACCAGATTCCCATTTCTAGGCATTTTAATTATAAATCTGCCACAGGGTGATGAATTTTTCAGCCATTACAACTCTTAAAGACTGTCTACCATGCCCCCAAATTGTAGAATTACACAATCCCAGAACCCCAGAGGTCTTCCAGCCCAGCCCATACTTGAATATGAGATCCCTTCCACAACTGCCAATAAACGGACATTCAGCCTATACCCGAAAACCTCCAATGAGGGCAAACCCAGAAATACTTAGTAGGAAGCTGTCCTTACTCTGTGAAGTCAAAACCTACCTCCTTACAAATTCAAATCACTGTGATGTGTTGATGTCACACTGACAAAAGTACACATCTATGAAGTGTAAGATACTTCCTGCACATAAAACATGATTTTAATACCTTTTCCTGAAGGATCCCCATGAATCAGGGGCTCTTCCCTGAGCTGACATTCCCCCTCTCTGCAAAAAAAAAAAAAAGGGGGGGGGGGGAAGAAACGATTCAAAGGAGCAGACTATGAGGTAATGGCTAAGGACTCAAAACATTAATAACTGACTACAGCACTCTTCTGCTCAGGTCTAAGACTGACAAGTTTGGTTTCTTATAAGGCAGATAACATTTTCTTAACCTTTATCCCACTACCTTTTCCTTGGGACCAGATCAGCTTATCCAGGACATTTTAATAGGGTCAGAAGACAGGTAGGTCAAGAGAACTCTATAGACAAAGAGTACCTGAATTTCCCCCAAGCATCTGTTGAAAGTTTCTCAGACTAACCTTGTGGATAAGATGGAGGGATTTGAGATAGATGAGACTACAGCTAAGCGCATTTAGAAAGTGACTAATCCCCAAGAATAGGATCTACAGTTGGAAGGAGTACCCACACTAACAAAATCCTAGATTTTCTGAAGTAAAGCCATGGGCTGTCAAGGAAGGAAGAACCTTATTTCAATATTATACTCATTCTGGTCTTTAAGAAATCAAGTGCTCCTGAGGTTGGAAAGAGCTAAACTAGCAATACATCTGATGAACGCCCTCAATGCTTACCAACCACTTTCCCCCACTCAATTTATGGATAGTGAACATGTGGATGGACACTGACCATTAAGTTTTAGAGACAGATGATTTTGTCTGAATGTAGGGAAAACTTAACAATGAGTGCTGTGCAGAAGTGGAATGAGAGGTAGTGAAGTCTTCAAGCAGAAGCCTGGGGACAAACTGCTGGGCAATTTTCTAGGATCACCCCATTGGGTAGGGAATTAGAGTAGATGCCTTCTGAGATCTCTTTTCACTTGTGTTCTGTGCCTTTGTCCTGACTCTTTCATGGTGCCACTTCTGTTCTTCCCTGTAGTCTGTTCACAAATCCTCCAAGGAGCCTCTTTTTATAGACGGTGAGGGAAGGAGAGGCAAGCTCGACTTTTCTCCCCAAGTGGAGGTCAGTGAAATGAGCTAAGGTGAGGTCAAACTCTTCGCAGTCCACGTCCTGACTGATGATTCCGACACCAGTAACCCAAGACTTGCCTTCCAAGACTTGCCTTCTTGTCTTTGGACACTGCCCTAGGGGTCCCCCAATCCCTCTTTTTCTCAGAGCTTCTCCTTCAGCCTCAAGTCTTCAAGGTCATCAGCTTTCAGTGTTAATGATCTCTTTAGAGAGTAGATTTTCTAGTTCAGCCTTCTGTGGTTAAGCACAACAGAAATCAGAATTAAACAAACCCCTGGAAATGAAGGCTGATGGACCTAAAGATCTGAGACCAGAAGAGCCACAAGTGATAAAGTGCCCTTAGATGTGGGCTGGGTCGGGGTTAATATGAACCTACCTTTTATACTTGCAGCGCTAAGGTTTTCTAAGCATTTTCCTAACAACACTTTGTGAAGCAACTATGGTGTTATGAACATCTCCCATATGATGAAACCGAGGCGTGGGGATGTGAAGTGCCTTGTCTGAGGTCACAGTTAGTACAGAAAGCAGAGCAGTTCTGTGCAGGGCACTGCCATCTGTACGTCCTTATCCTAGGACATGGGGGATGCACCAGGGAAGGCGAGCCTCATCCCATCTGGACTAACTTAAAAGAGGTTGGGAACCTGGGAGCTCAAGCAATGGTTCTACGAACAATCATGATGCTATGGAAGCTACCCCCATGGGGATGGGTTGGTTCCTTTTGTAAAACACTGAAACTTCCCCTTAAAGGGAGACCCCACACTAGTGGCAGGAGTCTAGATGATGAACCAGAATATTTTTAAAAATAAAAAAGGCTGTCAGTCTACAGACTTTTCCCATCTTACTTTATTTCACTGTTTTCTATAAAACTCCTCTGGAATTTCACAATTTAACAAAAATGTTTAAAATCCAGGACAGAAACAATCCTGTAACTTATTACAAACATGATTCTCCTCATTTCTTTGATCCAGGAGTCTGTCTCCAGCCAGAAGAACATATTAATTAGTTCAGTGCCAGAGATGTTCTATTAAAAACCCTCCTGTGATAGAAGGTATTGAATACCTTTGCTTTCGGCATCATTTTGTTCATTCAAAGACACAGCAGAATACAAGGAATTAACACTCAGTTTGAGGCTTATGTACTTACATACTGTTTGTAAGGAGTGCAAAGGCAAGTCCCTCTCTCCTACTCCGGTCTTGCAGAGTCCTCGCCAGTAGGGGCGGGGCCCACAGCAGGTATGGTGTGTGTGGGGGATGCTCCGGAAACACTTCCAGGGCTTCTGCAGAAACATGAGTGCATGGGGAGGCCCCCACAGCCTGCTGACATCCAATGGGACACCTGACAAACCTTAACAAGCACAAGGACTTTTTTTTTTTCCTTAGGGGGTAGGGGTGGGGTAAGGGAAAAGAATCCAGGACATTATCCAGCAGAGTAAGTCAGAACAATCTGGCAGGAATTCCCCTGGCAAGAACAAAGGGACTGAGGGCTGGGTCCCTGCCCTCACCTCCCTCATTCCTTGTGTCCAAGCCTCCTGGAGGGAAGCCAACCTTCTGACTAACTAGTGCTTAAGAAATCTGCTCCTGATTCAGGGAATAAACACAGGCTGGGGTCAACGGCCCTTGAACCCCCAAAGGGCCCTTAAAAAAAAACAAAAGAAATCCTGAAGCCACAGATATCTCAGGACTGTGGCAGTTATAAGGTTGCCTCTGGCAACTCAGCTGTTGGCTATGACTGGGCTTCCTGCCTGCATATTTCAGGCCAGTTTATTTTGTCCACTTTTGGGAGGGCAAGCTTCAAGACAACTGCCAATTAGGGGAATGCTGGGAAATCTGCCTCTCTGACATGTCTACCATGAGTGCGGAGTACAGGAAACGTGGTGTGTACTTTCTGGTACTCCAAAACTATGGGCGTCACCACCAGTCAGGGCAGAGAGTGGGAGTAGGAAATGAGAAGCTTCTCTTTTGAGGTCTGATGCACAGAATGGGTGGTTGTACGGGGATCAGATTCCAAAAAGCACCCATTATAATTTTCCTTGGGGGTCTCAAATTGATGGAACTTTTCTACAGAAAGTTGCCATTTGGAAGTGCCAGAGGCCACCAAGGAAGGAGAGACTTGAGTGCTGCCCCAAGGGGGCTCCCCAGAGCTAAGACTTGTTCAGGGAAGTCCTATCCCCAGTTCAACTGGCTGACAGTGAGGATACGGCTGCAACTGGATGGAGTGAGGTATGTGGGGAGAGTGGTATCATAGGTGCTACTGCAGGAAGGGCACCACCATGTGGCCCAAATACTCTGTGTCTTCTCCCCAGCTGTTCCCAGTACAGAAATTCTAATGCTCTCACAGTTCAAAGACAAGTGCAAGGACTGGGGTAGGGCAGGGTAGGGTTTGTTCTATAGCAAGAAAGAGGTGTGCATGCTTTCAGGAGAGCTGGGCCAGAGGGCTAATGCTGAGTTGGTAGGGAGATCTGTTGTTCTTATGGGGCTTCTATCTAACCTTGTGCCAGAGCCAGGGGAAAAACTGACCTGGCCAGATCTTGGCATTAAAAGAAACAAAGGGGCGTGGGGGGAGGGTGGGGAAAGGGATGAGGGAAGGTGGTACACCATGGGACCCTAGTGAACAGGAAGGGGATCCAAGTGGCCCCACGCTAACATGCTCATTATCTATCACCACAGAATAAACAGCTGCGCCAGAGCAGACAGACAAACGGGAGGGCATGGAGAGGGAGGAAACCAGCATGGGGTAGAAGACAAGAGTCCGGCTACCAGGAGCCCAAGTGTTACCTGGAGCAGAGGGGAAAGCGCTGAGAAGTGCCCCAATCATCCTGGGGCTCGGTCCAATCCAATCTTTTGCTTTTCTCCCACCTTATTTGGCAAAAGCTCCATTTTCAAAGTTCAAAGAGTACTAAACAAAAGGGAAGAAGAGCTGGATCCAGGAGACAGCTTGAAACCACGCTGTATCCTGCTACTGAATAGAGTCAGTGCTCAGAAGCCACTGCTAGTTTCACTAGACAGGCATGTGTGTGCTTGGGTGTCAGAAGGCTCCCTCCCTCAGGCAGAAACCACTGCTCCTTAGTGTTCACTGGGACTGAGCCGAGAGGCCTTAAACACGGCCCGAGCGGGGCGGCATCCACACCCCAATGTTCCCTTGTTCTGGTTTCCTTGGGCAGAGCCAAAAAGCTGGTACCGGAAGGGGATTGGAGGAGTGAGGCAGTGGTGATAGGAAGAAATGGCCTGGACAACAATGTCCATTTTGGCCAAAGGAGTCTCACCCTGACTGACTTCTGGATATAACAACTAAACCAACCCTCCCCACATTAATTCCAAAAATCCTTTTCCATTTTGAAAATCAAACCTTAGCAACTGCCTTCCTCCTCCCATGTGCCATTGCGATTTAGAACAAGGACCAGGAACACACATCCTGAAACTGGAAGCCTGACTCGGCGCTCATACATACATACATACATATATAGAATATATAGAGAATATATACAGCATACAGAGGCTTGGAATCCTAGGACAGTTAAAGCAGACTGGAAGGAGGAAGGCTCAGAGCTGGGCCACCCTGCTCACGGCTGACACACTAGGCATCCTTGCCTAGTCAGACTGATGCCTTCCCAAGACCTGGGTGGGAATTGTACTTGTACCAAACTGTTCAGGGAGGGGAAAATAGGGCAGGCCCAAAGAATGGGAGAGGGGATCAGGGTTTCTATTCCACAGAATCCGACCAGGCGGCTCAGGAAGCCCCAACTGTTAAACCATGGGTCCCCAACATGAACAACCACCCCCCCCCCAGCTGGGAAAAGGTAGCTGCTGCTTTGGGGGCTGGTCACGAGGTCAGGTGAAGAAACCGTTTGCTGTGGCGCCAGTCAAGTTCTTCCTGTCTCAAAAGAGAGACCCAATGTGTTTCTTGACACTAAAGCAGTTTTCAAAATCAAACCGAATACGCTGACTCTCTGTGGGGGAGGGATGCTCGGCTCCTCTTGCTCTGCTCAGACCTGTGCCCGGGACTCTTCCCATAGCTAAGGGGAGAGGCCTGTCGAGCTGTGCGTTCAGAGAGCATGGCTGTTCGCTAAGGCAGTGCTGCGGGTGAATTGAGAGAGTAAGGTCTACTTGTGGGGACTGGTTTCCTGGTACTGGGAGACTGGCCTGACGGTTTCCCAAGGCGCCCGCCATCTGGACCCAGTGTCATGTGGCCCCAGCCTCGAGATAACTCTGCAGCTTGCGGACGGTGGTCTCATCCAGAGAGAAAAGGTCAAAGTCAAAGGTGGTGTTGGTGACATTAAAGTGTCCCGTCTCCTCGATGAGGTTGACAATCTAAAAGAGAGGAGGCAGGGGAGCTTACTTGGAGGAAAGCTATGTGGAGGAGGGAGCCAAGGCCACAAGAGGACATCTGTTCTATAGAGGCATCCCCAAGAGAATGAGGAGGGAGGCATGAGACAAGGATGGACTTGGCAACCAGGCTTAATGCCAAGAGCCCTTGGCGCTAGGTGAGAAGACAGCCTAGCCACTGATATCCAGCCCAAGAACCCAAGGACACTGGTCTTGTCCCCACATCTATGCACATAGGTTAGGAATATCGTGTAGTCAAAGGCAATCCAAGTTGGGATACCTTTGCCTTTGGGATGGGAGTATGAAGAAACCCTTGCTGGTAAGGGCTTCCCTGCATTCCAATTCTTCAGGTGCCTCTGGAGGGGTTGAGGCCCTGTAGTCTAAACTGTCACAAAATCTACCTTCTGCACATGTGCCTAAGGAACCAACATGTGGTGCATAAAACTAGCCCTCAGGAGACCATTAGAGTTGCCCTACATCTCTAGGGCAGAGGAGGACCCAAGCTGCCTCCTTATGTGTCATCCCAGGATCCAATCATCACTAACAGGAACACTGTCTGCCTCTTCTTGATGGCCAGACTCTGGTCCTGCAGGTGAAGTCTCACTGTGCCTAAGGGATCTGGACCAAAGGGACGATAGAGAAAGGTAATGACCGATACCTGCTGCAGCACATTGCGTTCACGGAGGGCCATGAGCCGCCGGTGAAGCTCCACCAACTCATCTGTGTAGGCCTGCAGTGGAAGGCTTGGGTGAACTTGGGCACTTACCCAGGCTATCTCCCCTTCTACCCAATAGCCGACCCCTCTACTCCTTCCTTTTGTGAGATGGCTGAGGTGCAGGAGGGATGAAACTAAGAGAAAATTATCTGTAGGACTGTCCTAAGGCAAGAAGGTAATTTAGGGTTCTTAACTCACATCTGAGTATTTATTTCAGGCACAGAGATTACATTCAGGAAGTATACACTATTCAGGAAGTTTATTTGGAATCATCAAATAGCCCAGGACAGGTAGCTTCAGAGTACAGACACCCAAAGGTTCCAGTTAACTATAACCTCCCTTCTAAAAATTTGCTCTGGGGCCAGGAATCTGTGACAGACTGAATGGGTCAGCTCCATTGGTGACTGCCAGTAAAAGAAAGTGAGGAGGCCAGAAGATCCTGGCTCTAAGACTAACCTCATCTGGGATAGACATTTAAAGCCCAGGGAAGTAGAAGGCAAGTTGTAATACTGAATCTTTCTGCTATTCTTATGGTCCTTAGACAGGAGATGTCCCTGACCTCTGATGACCCTTTTCATGACATTTTCCATATGACCCAGTCCCAATCCCAGTTCACCTTGTCATATGTTCCCTTCTTTAGAATTTTTTCTGGTTTGCTGCAGGATTCTGGACTCTTCCTTCCAGATGCCTAGAGAATTTAAAAAAAGAAAATTTTCCTTTTATTAATTTCAGCTAATATATCCAAAGGGTGGAGAATGTCTCAACAAACTGTAGTTTAGGTACACAATTATATTAGTGCACTATTAATGGTTTGTTTGGGTTTTCGGGGGGGGGGGGGAGGGGAGGGTGCAAGGGAGACAACTGGGGTTAAGTCACTTGCCCAGGGTCACACAGTTAGCAAAGAAGGATCTGGAGCTGAATTTGAACTCATGTCCTCCTGACTCCAGGGTTGCTATTAATATTAATGCATAAAATGACATTTGAAAGCTACAAAGAAATACTGGGAAGATTGCTGCAGAATGAATCCAGCAGCACTAGGACACTAATTAAAGCTATGTAAACATAATGTTAATCAATCCCCGTAGTCTCTCTTACTCAAGTCTGTCCCCACTTCAAGTGATCTTCCCCACAGTTACTATAGCAAAGTCCTGATGTGGTCAATCTATACTCCCCTTGCCTCACTACCCTAACTCAAGGCTCAACCACAGGTATTCTCAAAAGTCTTAGTGCAATTTTAAGCTTCAATCTTATTCAGCAATAGTATAGAATTCTTTGGCATTTGGAAGTCTCTACAATTGCCCCTTTTTCTTTCAGTCTTCTTCAGTTTGCCAGACTAGACTGTCTCCCACCTCTGGTTCTTGGCACCGGCTGTGGTCCATACCTGGGGCCCTTGCCCTCCTCACTTTTTCCTCTGGGAACCCTTTGCTTCTGTTCACATTTGGCGCAGATCACTCTGGCAGGAACCTTTCACTTCTAAGTTTCCTGTAACCATTCTGGAGGCACATATTTATGCCCATGCTGTCTCTCTCATTAGATTGTTGCTCCTTCAGGGCAAAAACCATGCTTCTGCTCAGAGCAAAGTCCACAAAGACTACCAGCTGCCTCATCTTCTCCATCAGTGCAGGCTAAAATGGTTTTACCTCTTTTGAACCCTTCATTCTTGGAACTCAAACAGAGCTTGGAGTCCACTAAAATCTTTTTTCTTATGAAAAGAGGACTAGTCAATGCCTTTCCCATTCTATACGTGGAATCACAAAGTTTCTTAAGAAAAAAAATTTTGGTAAGGTATTTTTCTCAAAGAAATCAAACCCTTTTACTTAATTACCCCCAGGCAAATGAAGTTTATTAAACTGTGACTAAACTCCCCACTAGGGAGAGCCCTGAGCTTTTGCTGCAGAGAGGCTCTAGTACAATGCCAGGGCATGGTAGGAATAAATGCACTCTGATCACAAGCTCATCTTGGTCCTTAAGACTTAAGTGCCTAGAGACATCTAAGTGAGGCTTCCTAATGAGCACATCTATAATAGATCTTTTTCCCTGATGAAAATGCTATTAGGAATGGAGGTAAAGGGCAGGAGAGAAAAGATGAAAAGTTCAGCACTATGTGCCTCCGTGCTCCTTCCTCTCCTTTCCAAATACCTTGCTGTTGGCTGGAGGCAGTTTCTGAGCAGGAGGGGGTTCTCGACTGGGCAGGCAAGAGTCTGCACTGTTGTCACTATCACTGTCACTGAAACTCAACCTGAAAATGAGAGAGAAGGAGAGTATGTACAGGTAAATAGTCTATTTGCAGTCTTGTAATCTGGACTAAGCCACAGTGTGATCCACATGATATTGTTCCCATGCCAAGGGGAAGGTCACTGCTCTGCAAAGGCTTCTATGACCAACTGCTGGCTCAGTACTTTTAGTGAGATCTCCTCCCATCCAGATGGGCTCAGAAGGTCTGAGAAATACCAGACAGAGGAAATGAAATCCTTCCCAACTCCCAGGGCCCACAGTAGGTCACAGCATCTGTACCATTAAGTGCAGAATGATCTGCTGGGACTGCAGCCTCCCCTCATGGACTGAAACAAACTAGAAACCTAGAGTGCCCTTAGGCTATTTATTTTCTCTACATAGAATTCCCTTCTTTCTTTTCACCTGTTGAATTCTTACCCATTCTTTAAAGGCTGAATAAAATGCCATTTCCATCATGATACCTTTCCTGATTTGTTCTGGTAGCTGAAAACCCTGCTCTTCAGAAGGGTGTTTGTTCTCAGACCTATCTAATGCACTAATTATGCAACACTGTATATTATAATTATCTCTTTTTCCATCTTATTCTTCCTCCCTACTAGGTCATGAAATTTGGGATTTGCAGTTAACTTCCCTGGTTTCTGCTACAGGATTCTGCTGGTAGTAGGTACTTCATATATGCTAGATCTTGTTAGGGAAAGAGGGCAGGGTCTTTGAAAACCAGAGTGCTTCTGGAGACCTCTTGACCAAAGTCACAAAAGCTGAGTGAGCTACTACCCCACATACACCTGAGCTAAGCCAAGCCAAAAAGTCACTTCCACCCAAAGCTTCCAGGGTTCAGCTTAGAGAACTAAGCCAACATTAGACTAAAGTGGTTGCTATCTGTCAAGTGAGCACGACAGACAAGCAAACCACTGAACACATTAAGTAGCCTGGCATTATGGAGCCGGGAGGCTGCTAGTTGATAGTAAAAAGATATGGGCAGGCTGCTGCAGTTCTTGACCAATCTGAGCAGTATTCAAAAATAACCTCAGAAAGAGCTCAGCTGCCTGCCCTCAGGACAGAGCTATCAGACTGAGGAAATGGCAATTTTCTCCCTGTCTCCTTTCTCTTGTCACAGGGCTGGGAGGGATATTGCAGGTCATTTAGTCATTTAACAAATTAGAAAACTAAGGTCAAAGAGGGGGCATAGTAAGTAGCAGAGCCAAGACTCAAATCCAAGTCCTCTGATTCCAAAGTCTTGGGCTCTTTCCTTGGATTATCTAGCCATCTTCTTCAAGAGTAGATTGTAAGGGTCAGGGATAAATCACTTGAAAATGCTTTGTGCTTTGAAATTTAAGAAGGTCTATCTCCTGAAACTTGGGGGCCTAAAACCTACTCCAGATCTAGATGTCTCTAATCTTGGCTCTGGTCACCATAAAAGATGTTGGACGCATGTCTTACTTCGCATTAAGGGAACCAAGAACTTCCAGTCCTAGCACTGCAACTGACTCACTGAATGGGCATGGACAGGGCCACCCCCTGTTCCCAACCCTGACATCAGTTAGTTTCCTGTCTAGAAAATAAGACAGGTGACCTCCAAAGTCTCTCTTGGCTCAGCAGCTGAGTTATAAGATTCTTTCCAGTTCTAACGTTCTATGCTATAAGATACCTTCTAGCTCTGATGTTCTATGTCCTGAAGTCCCTCCCAATCATAACATTTTATGTTCCAGGTTCCTTCCTAGCTTTAGCATTTTATCTTTTAAGGTACTTCCCAGACATAATATGACCTGCAGTAACTACAAGGCCAAAGGGAAACCTCCTCCGTTGATGCCAGCAGGCTGATTCTAACTCTAGACTGCAGAGAGAGGACAGTCTTGGAGTGAGTTTGTCACCTGGAATCTCTGCCTGGATTCGTTTTGCCAGCTGCCTCCTCACCAGAAGAGGAATCGTCTTCATCTGATTCCTCTGACTGCAGGTCTTCCACCATAGAACGCAGGGGGCCTGAGTTTTCAGGGGGAGATAGGAAAAGATAACATTGAATACACTGGCCTTAACAGAAATCACTATCACATAATAGTCAAGAGCTGGAAAGAATCCCTGACAGCGTAACAGATGCTCAACAGCCCACAAAAACCCCCACTCCCAAATAGCTTTACCCTGACAGGCAGAGGCTCATCAACTTAGAAAAGAAGACCAGAGAAAACCAAATGAACTCTCACATTCTTTTTTTTACTGCTTGACTGTGATAAAAAATGAATATATCTGATTCTCATAAGCTCTTTTTGAAACGCAGGCCTCCTTAACTCCAGCCCCACTCAAAGTTTCTGGGTCCAGTCAGAGCCCAGGCCCATGATGACATACTATCTCCATAGTTTGGAAGGATAATAAAGAAAGCACTCCTCTTAGCTGAAGCATTCAGGCCAGAAACCCCAACGTGTGCCATGAGGTTGAGAGAAATGGCAAGCACTCCCTCTCCCAAACTAAGGGGAACAGAGAGTAATGCATCTCATAAGCTGTCCTGCAGTGCTATCACTGATGGCAAATGGCATGAGCCTCTCTTGGCTTTGGTCACTATTTACATCTCCACTGGGTGATCCCATCCACTCCTAGTAAAGCATCACCTCTGCTGAGAGGCAAACAACTCTCCATTCCTTACAAACAACACTTGGTTTATATTCTTATTCCCATAACAACAAAGAGACAAAGCCTTCATTTCACACGGTCACATGGTTCTGTTTCAATATATGAGATAGGAGGGTTGGCTCTAAGGTTCTCTCTCTCTCTCGAAGTTCCTATGACTTGATGTCTCCCCAACCCTGGATCGACAGCAACATATAAAAGGTAAATTTATCAGGATTCTTAACCTAATAACAACTTTCAGCAGTGTAAGTGATAGAATTACAAATGGAACCCTGAAAGCCAAGGAAGAGAAATCCTCAGCCAAAAATGTAAGAAAGAAAAGCTTCTGGTCTGACATAACATGTTTAGAGGGTCAGTCAAGAGGCTGACCAGGTAAATGGAGTAACTCCCAGCTTTGAAAGCTTAAGATGAATCGAACTCTAAACTACTGTGGACTCCCTCATAATGATGTAAGGGGGCCTGGCAATCAAGAAGTGAGGACATGTCAGGAAAACAACACTGTATGTGGACCCCATGCCACAGGCTCCCTATTACACACATGTTCATCTTGAGGGAATGTTCTAGGAAACCTGTCACTTTTTGAACAGATTCTCTAGGAAGGTCCTTCAAAGCTTTGGCTTTCCCATGGGTTGGTTATAAGGACCTCTCTCTCCACATAGGAGGTATGCTAGAATATTATTATTTTTAATAATATTTTATTTTCCTCCAATTGCATGTAAAAACCAATTTTTAGCATTCCATTTTTAAAAAAAGTGTTGAGTCCCAAATTCTATCCTTCTTTCCATCTTCCCCCTTCCTTCAGAAAATAAGCAATCTGACATAGGTTATACATGTGCAATCATATGAGTATTATTTTCAACTAGCACCTAATAAAGAAAAACTCCATTTTCTTGAGATCTGAATTCAGTGAGCTTTGAGGGAAGGCAGAATCATCAGAAAATGACAAGCTGTCAGCATTACTATGTTAATGTCTCAAGAAAAGTGAACATTTTCCCCCAAATTACTAAACCATTTAAATTAAAATCTAGATTATTTCATGCTTGAATTATTGGTGTCTACTGACAATGGTTTTAGGCAAGCAAGTAGGCAAATGGCTAGATAGTAGGCTTGGGCTGAAAACTGACAAGCCCAAAGACAGTCTGGCTCTGGTGGCTCAATGGACATAAACCAGAGCTAATCTTGGACAATAAAGGAGCCACTCCACCATGTTAGTCAGCTAACGATGAAATGGTACTGACAAAGAAACAGGATTCAGGGATCACTTCTGGCACTTGGCCTAGTCACAATCAGAAGCATCAATTCAACAGGCCTCCATGCACAAGTGCTGCTTCAACCCAGCCTAGAGAAAAAAACACCTGTTCCATGGGGTGGTTCCACCACCCTGACTTTACCTTATTGTTCTTGGCAAAAACATAAAATACGAAATCATCACACATTTTAAAGTGATCTGCTGTACCTATGGTCATCTCCAGATTAGTGCTTTGGGAGCTCCCCTCTTGTATAATTCTGTTTTTGCAAAGTTTAATGTGGACACATCGTGCACAGTACAATAAATCTGTTGGCAATGCAGTCACTGGGGCTTGGCCTTCTTTCTTTAAATTCTGCCCCCCACTTACATATATCTGTTACACAAAAAACACTCCCCCCAAACCTTTTGGTTTTGGTGATGAAGTTCTTCAGCAGGGATATTTTTTGCCTTTAAACACTGAATCGTTCTTTATATTTACCTGCGGACTTTTAATTCATTCAAAGAGAACAGCTATTTTAAAACACACACACACACACACACAGAATGAGAGCTGATCCACTTGAGCAACGTGTAAGGCTAAACCTACTGTGTGTGATGCTCTGGTAGTTAACTCTATAAGGTTACTTTCTGAACAACCTTTGTTTGAGTATCAAAACACAGTTCTCTCTCCTATCCTTTCCCATCTGGCCCTCTGCTGTGGCCACGATGGGAGCAGAAGGCTTCTCTATGGTCTAGGCATAATAAGCAAATTTTGGATTTCAAAAACTATTAAAAATACATTCATAATGTCTACTGATAATCCTTTCTTTGTAACAGACCTTGACTGTGGTTCTGAGATGGTTCAAAATCCGAATCTGAACTGGAATCCGAACTGGAGCTGGAGTTGGAAGGGCTGGACTGGACAGACTTCACCCCCCATAAAAAGGAAATAAAAGGAAAAAGAATCTTAATCTTTCAATCCACAGCAGAACAAAGAGACAATTGGAGTATATCTAATAGCACAGGCATTTGGGCATGACTGCATCACATTTTATGTAGCTGACCTAGTCCCCTTAGGGTTAAGAAAAGCTAGAGACCTGTGCTCCCCAGAAAGAATGGCAACCCGCACTGCCATCTCACCCTTCTGAAAGCAGGAAACCAAACTCTGACATTACTGTCCTCAGCTGAGAAATCTCTGTCGTTATGGGATTTGGATCAGTGTGAATCTTGAATGACAGACTCAGTCATAGGCAAACTGATGGATCCTGGGCAGGTCACTTCCCCATTCTGAGTCAGTATACCAAATTGAAAAAAAAAACCCACAACCATTTATGAAGTTTCTGTGACATACATGCACAGCACCGTGATGGACAGACACAGGGAGATAGGGTTAAAAAAACACATTGATAATTATATGACCCTGGGATAACTTCTCTTGAACTTCAGTCCACATCTATAAAACGGAGATAATACCTGCACTCACATCACAAGATAGCTGTTATCAAAACAAGATAAGATAAATAAAATGCTTTGCAAATCTTAAAATGATATGTAAATGTGAATTTTATTAAGACACAGGTCCTGCTATCAAGAAGCTTGTAGAATATAACACCTACACAAAGGCAGAATGTGATCTAGGAAAGACAAAGTGTTATAAAAGATTTGAGGAGAGACTAGGACTGCTTTTGGCTTTTCAGCAGGCTCAGAGTCAGAACTGATGAATGATCTACAGGATCATAGATTTAGAGCTAGAAGGTACTAGAAACAGAAGAACTGAGATAGCCCAACTGCTAGAAGAACTGAGATAGCCCAATTCCTTTCATCTAGAGATGAAGAAAGGTAAGTGACTTACCCAAAGTGACACAGAGAATTCAGAGCTGGGATCTGAACCTAGTCCTGGGGCTCCAGACCCAGTGTTTTTTTCCAGGAGAGAGTGACAACTGAGTTGAGGCTTGAAGGATTTCAACAAGAAGTGAGAGCAGGGAGATCATTCCCAGATGTGAGGAATAACATGCAAAAGTACATAGATTGCTAAGAGGGAGATGGGAAGTGGGGCCAAGGAATGACCAGTTTGGTTGGAATGTAGAATATGTAAGAATATGGCTTTCACAAACCCAGTCACTGGGACCCATGCTTTACTTTCTTCTGCCAACTGTGACAAAGGCTTTAGCAAAAGATGCCAAGTCCACTGACTTGGCCATACGCTTGACAACCAACTGATGTCCACGTGCCAAACAACTGACATCTAATGGGACCTGAGGTTTTGCCTAGAGTTAGGCTCTCTTCCTCTAAAGCCTGCAGTGTTCATGACCTTTCTTGACCTATAGAGGACATACATGGGCATTCACATTTCATTATTCACTACCTTATAAAAGCACTATTTTCTATACCAGTGCAAAGAGCATTTTATTTCAGACAAGAAAATGACTATAGTTTTTAATTGCTAATGACCACCAGATGTCAGTAAACATCTTTCAGAGCCTTCTTTCCAAGACTTTCCCAAATTCTGGGCCCTCAAGCAAGAATAAAAGGAAAGATCCCATTCCCCTTAGCAAAATGAAAAGCAGGATGAGGATCTTTGGGTGTAAGGGACCTCCTTCAACTCAGTATTTCTACCCATAGTGAGATTACATGATGTTTAAGGACTTCAAACAGAGGTACATCATAAGCTATCACAAGCTGGCAGAATAAAATCTGAATAACAAAATTATCAACTAGTGTTGATTTAGCAGTTCCATTGAGATCTTGAGCACAAAGGCCCTGGAGACGGACCTGCTTAGCATCCATTATTTGTAGTCATTCAAAGATTACTGACAGTGGTTGAACAGTGACATCTACTAGTTCTTTCATTACCTAAAAAGTAGCTCATCTGAGCCAGATAACTAGAATTCATCAAGCGGTAGCTGGGTTCTGTCTTATGGGGATCAATTTCTTATTAGTTTTATCCTACACATTCCCATCCAAAGATCTGTCTCCTTGGCAAAGAAAACAAATGCAAAGTAAGCTCTATATTCTTTCCATCATCTCATTCACCCTTTGAAGCAGTTCTAACCCTTCTTTGGTTCCCATTTCCTATTGTAGTTAGGAAAAAAATTTCCTGATATCTGTTAACTTTAGCTTTCCTGGACAGTCTCTACTCATTCTGAGCTTCCATATTTCTGATACTGTTTTTAAAGAACTATGATAAGCATCCTTCAAGAGATCCTCAAAGAAAATTACCCCTGATGTTTTAGAATCAGAGGGCAGAATAGAACTTGAAAGAATTCATCGATCACCTCTTCAAAAAGATCCCCAAAAGAAAACTCCTAGAAATGTTATTGCCAGGTTCCAGAATCCACACACCAAGGAGAAAATATTACAGGCT
>CM053594.1:58894571-58918189 GCA_028646575.1 Pseudocheirus occidentalis
CACTGAGGGATCGAAGGGCCTGGAATATGATATTCTGGAGAGCAAGATAGCTGGGATTAAAACCAAGAATCACCTACCCAGCAAAACTGAGTATAATGTTCCAGGGGAAAATATGGTCATTCAGTGAGGTAGAGAACTTTCAAGCATTCTTGATGAAAAAACCAGAACTGAAGAGAAAATTTGCCATTCAAACACAAGAAGCATAAGAAGCTGAACATAGGAAAGAAATCATAAGGAACTTATCAAGTTGAACTATTAACGTGCCAATACGGAAAAACAATAATAGTGACTTATGAAACTTTTCTTAGTATGAGGATAGATGAAGGGAATACAAATGTATATATATGTATACCTACTCATGTCTATATAGGAGGGTATATATGCGTATGAATACATATCTGAGCATGGGTATATATGTGTACATAGAGGGTTCAGGACCAATTGATTAGGAAGAGATGATACTTCAAAAGGTGAAATTTTAAAGGGGGAGAGGACTTGAATGAGAGGAGACAGAGAGAGACAAAATGGGGTTAATCAACCCATAAAAAAGAGGCAAGGGATTTGTTACAACTTTACTTTCATTTACTCTCAGTAAATTTGGCTTAGGGAAGGAAAAAAAAAACTATGATACTTTTATATTCACCCACTGTTGCCAGCCCTCGCACCCATTTTCTGCACATCTTTAAAATCTAAACGGGCTGACTGGGACACGTAGGTCCCACAATACCAAAAATAGTGGACTGTGTAGGCCCACATTGACATTTCCAGGGCAGCAGCCTGAACCTCAGCAAACCAGAACATGTCCTGAAAGATACTGGTCTTGATACCTGGTGAGTCATGAGGCCTTTTGGAATTTGGGAGACTAACTGCCCAGTCACCCTAAAAATATAAAAGAACAGTGAGGCTGCTTAATGGGCTCCTCCCTTACGGGTCAAGTATATTCATTCCTGCTGAAGAGTATCTTTTCTCTATTGATCATAAAAGGATTATTAAATCAATGAATCTCAGAGTTGCAAGAAAATTTGAAGAGAAGCTAGTTCTAGTCTAGTCCTGACCTGAACAGGAATCTTTTCTGTACCATTTCAGTTTAGCAGTCACAGAGCCTCCACTTGAAGATCTCTAGTAATGAGCAGTTCACCACCTAATAGTACCAAGGTGGCATAATGGATAGAGCAGTGGACCTGGAGTCAGGAAGATCTAAGTTCAAATATAGCTTCAGTTACTATGTGATCCTGGGCGAGTCCTTTAAGTGGTGTCTTCCTCAGTTTCCTCAACTGTAAAATAGCAGCACCTGCCTCTCAGAGTTGTGAGGCTAAAGGGAGATAACATTTGTAAAGCACCTGCAAACCCTAAGGCACTATACAGACATTAGAAACTTAATAAACAAATGAACCCATCCGGCTTTTGAATACCTCTTACTTTCTTTTAATATCTTTTTTTTTTTTGAGGGGGAGGAAAGAGGACGGAGAAAGTAAGTTGGATCTGCCTTGATGTAACTTTCCTAGGTCATTAGAGTAAGTCTAATTCATTAATTTGATCCTTATTCAACAACCATTCCTTAAATATCTGCACAGCTCCAGGTCCTGTGTTGAGTGCTATGGAAAAGGAGACAAGAACAAGATAGTGCTTGTCCTCAAAAAGCTTACAGGAAGGAAACAACATGTACAGTATAAGGGAACACGAGATGTACAGGAACATCAGACAAAACTCAGTAACACTGAGAGTTGTCCTCTTGTGGAAGAGGCTGCCTCAAGAGTCCCCAGAGGGGTGGAAGTAGAGGCTGGCTGAACCCCTCCTTATCAGGGAAGCTGTTGAGGGTATTCTTCCAAGTGGTGGCAGCAAGGACCTGATGTTCTCTCAGGTCCCTTCTACTTTAAAAGCTCTAGGACAGGAAAAGCTGTTTTCCTGAACATAAGGGAAATCATCTTCAAGTGGCTCTTCAGCCAGTCTGCAGGGGTGTGGGCAGTGTCTCTGCTTTCCCTAGCATGTACAAGAACCCCAAATGTTCATGAACAAAAACAAAATTACCAAGGAGGGAGGTTCTTAGAGGGGCTAGATGTCACTGAAATCATAGCAGAAGGGTCACACTTTTTCAAATACTAATGTATTTGATGACTAATGTACTGTCTACAGTACAGGAATCAGAGTTGTCTGTCCACTGATAGATATCATGGTGGCTTTCATAATTTCCAGCTCAAAGTCTTGCCTAACAAGAAGCAATAGCCTTTAAATGATCACCTAACATCTGGAGAAATCTCAATTCTAAGTATACAGGGATAAAAAAAACTCAAGTCACTATTTCTCTGACTCAGCTTGGTTTTCAAGGGCCCCACTATACAGTATGAACAGTGATGCAAAATCACTTATAAAGTAGTACTTCTGTGTAACCCTAGGCATGTTACCTCCTTTCTTTGAGCCTCTGCTGATTTATCTGCTTGAGAAATACAGTGATTCCTGCATGGTTGTGCAATACTGGGTATTGGCTGCTATGAGGAAAACACTTTGTAAATCTAAAAATGTACAGAAATTATCATTATTACTTGTTCAAAGTGAGTATAATCCTTTCAGAGACACTGCATCATAGCCTCGAAGGCCAATTAGCCCAACTCCACCATTTTCAAGATGAAGACCCCGTGGATTTGCCCACGATCACATAGCTAGTGACACAGGCAGCATTTGAACCCAGCTCTTCCTGATGCTGGCACTCTATCCACTATATTGCACTGCCATCCATATCTTAGTAATGAGGCTGCGACAAAATGCACCAACAGGGCCCACTACATAAAAAAGATTAGGAACCTCTATGCTAGCAGGTTCCCATTCCACTTCTTCCAAACAAGGTCTACATAAAGCAATGATTCTTTTTTTTTTTTAACTTGGAAGAGTAAATCTCCAGGTGAGGTTCTTCTATCCCCAACAGAATCTTTGGTAAGAAAAGAACAACTAGAGTTTGGCTGGCAGCTAAATATAATCGAGCCAGTTCTTGTCTGGGACCCCACCAAATCAACATGGTAAAAAGGAATGAAAACGGGTTTAAGTTCAGACATGAAGACACCAGGAGCTATCTAAAAAGCAGTTTTATAATTCTATCTCCCCCTTACTAAGAGGAAGATCCGCTGCTGGCCTGAAAAAGTCTGGGGTGGTATCCATGGGGCTTGAAGTCAGGCCCCACATTCAGCCCTCTCCAATGCTAATTGCCAGCACAACATCTGTAAGCTGCACCACTATAAGCCTAGGCACTGTAGGCAATGCTCCCCAAAGTCCCACCATACATCTTCATTACCACGGTCAAAAGTATCAACTTGATACCCAATTGTGGCACGCTGAGTGTGCAGGGCAATTAAAGGTCAATATATGATATAAATTCATATGGCTGGTTTTGCTCCTCCTCACCAGACCTTATTAACACATCCTAATGAGCACCAATCCTTTCAAAACAGTTAACCTGGGATGCTGTGTGATTAGTCCAATGAGGATGTTGAATGCTCAACATTTGGCAGGCCTCCCTTAGAAAGGGAATCTGGTACCTGTGAGCAATGCTTTCAAACAGACTCAATGGTGGCAAAATCTTTGCCCTTTAAAGATGAATTTGATTCTTGGAAATGTTTAAAAGTCACAAAGAACCAAGGATGAAGAAGGCAGATAGTGATGAATTCATTCATTCATTCACTAAATGGCTATGACATGTAAGAGATAAGAAAGATAAAATGGGCAGAATTAAGACTTCAGAGACCTGGAGTCTAGTTCTGCTCTGCTGCTTACTTATTAATGCGAACTTGGACAATTCGCTTCTCTTCTGAGCCTCAATTTCCTCATGTAAAAAATAAGGAGCTAATCACATCTTTCTCACTTGCATTTTGTGAAAATCCACTGGGAAAATGTATGTAAAAACTCTCCAGAATACTATAATGAAAGGTTTATCAGTTTCATCAAGGTAGATATTAGTGTTTGGTCATAACAAAGTTAGGTATTAGTACAATGCAAAAATTTGCAAGTGATTTAAAGGACAATGGGAAAACTGGTTGGTGTAAGGCGTATGCAATATATTACCAATGCAACTATGTGCATGCACAAAGTAATAAGGGAATGTATGAACACATATACTCTGATCATACAAAATCTAATGTATAACTAGAAAGGGAAGTAAGCCAGTCTTGCAGCAACAGGAAGTAGTAGTAATCTGCACTAATGTCCAGTAAATGTGCTTCCCCTCCCCTAAAAAAAAAAGGCAAAGAAAAAAAGGAGGCTTCTACAATACTGGAAAGATCCTTTACAAAGGAGTTATAGACTGAAAGTTTCGAGGGCTCTCCAAGGTCTTCTTGACCAACCCTCTTATTTTATAGATAAGGAAACCGAGGCTGAGAAAGTTACTTGTTCAAGGTTATACAGTTAAGTGTTTAAGTAGCTGAGCCAGGATTTTTATTCCCTGATTCCAAATTCAGTGAGTGCACTTCCCACACAGGAAGATAAACGCATCTCACATGTTGTGGGTATGAATAGCTAAAAGTTAACGCCATGGGAGAAAGTATAGACACTGAAGAGAGAATATATTGACTGAAATCCCAAATAGGGCCTGATCATGCTTCCAGCTCAAAGGTGGTAGGTCCCTAGAGGTTCAGAGTGATGGGACCTCAGTGCACCCGGCCTTTGACAGTTACTTATCTTTTTATGTAACTGTCATGTAACTTTTTATGTAACTTCCAACCAGGCTTCATCCTCTTTACAAGCCCCAATGCCTGGTCCCATTTGAGTAATGGCAGTCTTGTTTTAATAGGCACATGCCAGCCAAAGTGTCAGTTCTGAAGGCTGTATGAGTTCTGGTGTTTAAGCCATTAGTCACATGACTCTATATAATACAGTCCCACCTCATCCGAGACATATCCAACTATAAGTGTGATGGAGACAAGTATTTTAGATCAACCATCAAATTCACAAAACACCTGAGAATATTTTGGTTTCCTCCCATCATTAGGAAGGAAACAGTCCTTAGAGATCATTTAATCTATGGCAAACTATAGTCCATTTCCTGTTTTTATACTGCTCCCAAGGAATGGCCTTTGCACTTTTAAATAAAGTTTCACTGTATCTAAAAATGTAAAAACCACTCAACACGGAGACTTTGATCTAGTCAATCTCTCTCATTTTAGAGAAAGAAACTAAGCCCAGAGAAGGATGATTACTTGCCCATTGTCACACAGGTCCAAGAGAACTGAGATGTGAACTTAGGTCTTCTAGACTCCAAATCCAGTGCTTTTTCTACCAAAATATAATTTTGTAAATGGAAAGCACAAGGCATAGACCAACTGGAGGGTTCTATTTAGTGGGACGAGAACTAGAGAAGAGTTTCCAAAGAGAGGTAGCAGTGCAGTAGAAAGAACGCTGTATCTGGAGTTAAAAGTTGTGAATCTTGGCTCTGCTTCCTACTTATACGAGCTTAGTCAAGTCAATTCTCTCTCATCAGATCTAAACAATTTATAATCATTCAAGTCCAGTACTTAGGCTTCCAAGAGAAACTAGTAGGAAAGGAAGCACTGCATAAAAAGTACTGGACTATTCTCTCTGGAACTCAGTTTCCTTATCTGTGAAATTAGAAATTCGGGCCCACTAGATTTCTTCAAATGTTAAATCTTATGGCAGGCCAAGCTTGTGTAAAGGTGAGAAGAAAGCATAACAAGCAGCTGGTAATTCAGGGGAATTTTCAGAATATGATACAAGCACTCATTTAGCACCTCTGCTTATATGCTTTTCCCCAGCATCACACAGGACAAGATTATTTAATCTAGGTTATGATGTGATGTCATCCTCTTATCTCCCATTTAATTAGCATTAAGAGTGCCTGGACACCCAGGAAACAAATCAGAAGGGATCTGTCCCTTTGTCCAAACTGAAGAGTTTATTCTCTTTTAGTCTGTGCCTGTACCCAATGAAAACACTATCTCCCTGGGCCTGCTCTATGTATGGACCCTGGCTGTGAAAGTTCTTCTTTGCTGGCAGAGTACTTAGGAGATGACCAGCTAAAGGAAGGAAAAGAAACCATCCTCACCTCGGACTTGAAGGAAGCTTCATCTTCAGAATTTGATTCTTCCAGATCCACAGGTTTTTTGATCTCCTTGGGTTCATTCTCTGATTTTACCTTCTCAGCTTTGGCATTCATCTTCTCCTTAGTCTGCTTCTTGTCCGGATACGAGGAAGATGAGGTCCGGGGAGAGGTTGCCACGATGTTCTTTGCCCCTTTGGAGCTGCTTTTTTTTTGTTTTTTGGCGCTGGGCTTTGGTGAGTCCACGTTGGCAGGCCGCTTGCTAGAAGGCTTAGGCTCAGTCTGGGGCCCACCCTTTGGAGACATATTTTCCAATTTGGTCTCCTTTACTGCCAGTTTTGGTTCCTTGAAGGCTGCTTTTGGAGGCACCTTCTCCTCCTTAGGCAATTTATTCTCAGGCGGTTTCCGGGAGCTGTCCTTCGGTGGCTTAGTCTGTTCACGATCCAGGTCTTTGGAGGAGCCTTTGCTCTCAGAGTCTTTCCTTGGCTTCTCTCGGTGTTCCTTGGTCACTTTATGGGGCTTGGAGGCCTTACCACTTTCCTTATTTGCATCCTGAAATATAGGAGGAAAAAAAAAAGTCAAATGATGTCCCCTGGAATGAAACTGCCTAAGAAGAAGAGTATCTTTTACTTTTAGCACCCTCCCCTCCTCCCTAACACTCCCAAGAAAACTGCAGACTATCCAGTTCAGGGTTGTCTAGATAACATTTATCCCAAAGTGTAACAGTCAGTCAGCAAATTAAATTATAAAGAAGTCTTAGTGGATCTCTGGCTAAAACTTCTATATATGCTGCAATGACATTTCCTGAAGATTTCAAGAAGCGCGAATGTGATGTCAGTTATTTTAAAGGCCTACTTTATAAAGCCACATACATACCACCATCCCCTCCTGCTCAAAAACTTTCAGCGGCTTTCCACTGTCCAGAGGAAAAAGCTGACACCTCTTGGCTAGGTGTAGGTGGCTCTCCATAATTTGACCCCAACCTACCTTTCCAGCCTTCTCCCTCACAGCTCCTCCTTATAGGCTGACTGCTCCTGCCAAGCCTGGTTTAGTCACTGGCTCCAGGCGACATCATGCACATTTGCCCCTGAGCTCACCTGCATGGTGTGGCCCATCAGAAATGATTCTCCCACTCCCTTTCCCCCTCCCCCTCCTCTTTTTGGTAGATCCAAGTCCTACTTTTAACTCAAAATCATCTCCTCCTCCCCACCAGACATTAAAGAATGTTCTTTTTCTCCTCCATAATCCATTCCATCAACAAACCCTTAAGGAATACCTCAGTATAGACAAATGTTCTGTATTTAGTGCTTAGACTGAGGTGAGCAATATAAAAAAATCTTAAGTCTTAGTCCTTGACCCATAGGGGTTTTAACTTGGCTCTCAGCTTGTTCTCTTTTTATGTGCATGTGTCCTTGCTCCTCAGTTAGGCTGCCAGCCTCTAGAGGGCACAGACTATATCTTAGCCCTCTCTGTAGCCTTAGCAACCAGCACAGTGCCTGTATGCAGCAGGTATTTAATACATGTTTGAGTTGAACTGAACTGACAATGATGACATTTCCTTATTAGTTCTAAAAGTTACAGCCAATCAATTACATCAATGATCCATTCTTTGTTATTTTCCTGAAAGACTCTCCTGTCTGTACTAGATGACAAACAGAGAAACAGCCAAGGCCAGAATCTCCTCCAATTAACTTGGGCAGGAAGGCTAGAAGTTATTGGGAAAATCATTACTACTATTACGATGGGCCCAAGCTAAAGAAAGGAGATACTTCAATGAAGGTGTCATCCACCAGTTCCTGGGATTGGGGGAGAGTGCTCTAATAAAGAGAAGAAAAGAAAAGCAGGAAGGTTCATCTGAATATTAAAGCAACATGACCTCTACACTCACTCAGGGATCTAGTCAACTGGATCATCCTTGCAATCTACCTAAGGCTGAGGGAAATTACAGCTGGGAAGGACAGAGTAGTAGTCTATTTCTCTCTTGAAGGACTTCCACTTAAACACCCCCAAATTCCCACATCAGATCTAAACAATTTAGAATCATTCAAGTCCAGTACTTAGGCTTCCAAGTGAAACTAGTAGGAAAGGAAGCATTGCATAAAGAGTACTGGACTATGAGCCAGGAAACTCAAGTTCAAAAGCTGGCTATTAGATCATGAGCAGGCAGGTAGATAGTTTAATGATTTCTATGCTTGTTCTGTAAAATGAGACTACTACAAACAAAATGCACATTATTATTACCACTAATAATGATCTATTTTTAAAACTCTGCCCCCCCCCTTTACTTTTCAATCCTTAGGCTTTAAGCTAATAAGGGTACTTTCACATGGCTGAGGTTTCCCAAGGCATTTCTGCCAAAGTCAAGGACTATGGATTTACTGGTCCCAATCCCATGAAAACAGCCCCACTTCTGGAGGAAAGAGAAAGACCAGCATGCAACAGGATAAACAGTACCTCCATCCTTGGCTCAATCTATATATACTTCATTTCCCCGTAATCTTCTGTTGTGCTAATCTCCCAAAACAACCCTGTACACGTTAACAACTCTTACGTCACTCAACACAATCCACTGGAATCCGATCAACGAGAGTCTTCACTTGAGAATTCTGAAGACTCATCCATTAACAGCTTGGGCTGCAGTCACCAGGTGGAATTCTTGGCCACAAAGAGGTCAACGAAGAGAGGTCCTGTTGTTGGTTTACCAGGAAGGTTACAAGGCCAATGGCCAGGAACCATTTGTAACCAGACTAGTGTCTACTTTATACCTTCCATAATGAAAAGAAACAATGGACTATAGAAACAAAGAGCTCTCTACCATTGTTTTAATAAACACTATTAATTTAGCTTCTTTCATCATGAGAGAAGCATAGCTTTTTGAGCAGAAAGGAGCCTTAGAGGTCATCCAGTACAATCCTTTATTTTTAAGAAGGAGAAAACCAAGGCCCAGTAAGTCATGAAGGTCCAGGATTTGCTGGTGGTGACACAGGGTAACTGCTTACTAACTAGATTAGCCTAGGATAATTATGACAGAATTCGATAGTCTACACAGGGCTCAAGTTCACCTCTTAGTTTATCCAACTGAATAGACTATGCCAAATTCCTACTTGCTGTGCGGCCTTCTCAAGGTTTGCCAGGGGTGGATCTTAAGGGAGACAAGTTACCTAGTTGGGATTATAGTCACTGGGTTTCTCCTTCCCTGCCTACTAATAGCTAAAAGGGATATAGGGAGCTCAGCCACTAAATTCCTATAGTTGTCCAAGGGAATGGAAATAGGAAAGAAAAGATAAGAAGAGCTACAGAAAGGCATCCTCTAAACATTCTCCTTGCCCATTATCTCCTGCAATGACCCCTCAACCCTGCTTGGTCCCATTTGTAGAAAAAGAATAAGCACTCCAAGAAACCAGAAGAAATTTAAGGTTTTTCTCTTGTAGAAAGCCTATGGGCTCACAAAGAGACAGTCTGAAAAGAGAGTTTGAAGGACTGATGGTTCCTGACAAGATGGAGAGATGGAACTACTTGGGTCAATCTACTTCTGAGATGTTTATAATCAGGGCTTGACTTAAAATGGCACTCCTGAGAAATGCCAGGTCAAGAGGGAAAGTTTTTACATGGGAAGTAGTGAATGTGAACTTGCTTCATTTCTGAATTTTTCTAAGCAGGCAACTGATAATTCACTTGATTTGGGGAGGCTGCAGTTAGAAGTTCATATACCTCAAGATCTTTCCCCTCAAGGGTAAGGGACCCCTGGAAGGAGGCACATAATGGTGACATGAGACATGGTCATTCTCCTGGACAATGCAGCTCTGGCTAAATGACAACCACAGATTGAACTGTCTAGGTAAGCCATTTCTTCCTTGGCTCAGGACCAGACCCTTCTCAACACAGAAGTGCAGGGTGATCTCAGAATGATCAATTAGCCATGGCATATGTTACAGGAATATGGGGACAGACTTTGGTCAGAAAATATATATGACATATAGAAAATCCTCAAATGACAAGATCCTCAGTAAGAGAAGAATTCCCTCTCTTCTACAGTTAGGCCATGAGGACAAAGATGAATCACTAGAGTTCACAGTAGAGAAAATTCCAGATATGTGCATCCATCCTGCCCACTAATGCTCTATCAAAAGCATCCCTCAAGTGTTTAATCAAAAGGCACATCTTTACAGAGCCATATAACTGGCATCTCAGGGGGAAAAAAGCCAAGTAAGATGCCTAAGAAGTTCCCACTGACTTAGATCAGTGTAGCTCTTGCATACAAATAGCCTCTTCTGTAGGATAAGGGACCATAACCTCATTTATGCTGGCTCTTTTGTTCTTCTGACTACTCAAAAGATCAAAGACATAAGAAAGCTAGAAAGAAGTTAAATAAACTAGTTTGTTAGCTGTTGTGACAAGGAGAGATATAGTTTCGTCAAAGACTGAATGTAGCTCAACTACTAGGGAGGGTTTAAGTGAAGGGAAAATGGGTTCAGCAGACTGTGGATGACAAATGAACATTAAGAAGTTTGTATTTATATAGTAATAGCTAGTGGTATTTCTAAGGGTTGATCCCATAACCTTGCCTTATATGTTTATTCAGACAGGGATGATTTGGGAAGACAGAAGGAAATGCAAGTCGACCTGAAACAAGACATGGGACTCTATTAACTACACTTTGTATATCTCCAAGGGTAAGGAATAAAGTGGGATATGTTGTATTCTACTCTTTATCCACCCAAACTCAACAGTTTTTTGTGACAAGTTTTCAGTCATTACTGAAAAAGCAATGCCGCAGAAGCATCTCTAACACCACATGTGATAACTCATGGGCCTGGCATTAAAGTACTGATCTAACAACTGTGTGTATGTAGCTCAGGAGATCTGAGAAGTCTTGCAGAGATACTCCAGAAGGAAAAAGAACCCCTGAACACTGAGGATGATGAAAGATGCCAGCCCAAGGTCTATCATGCAGGAATGAACAGCACCGCTGATTTTAAGCTGAGCATAGTAAAAGGAGCATTTACTACTCTGTCCAGTCATTTTTCCAAATACAGGAAAGCCTGTTACTCTGGGTAGAGAAACTACTCAAAGATAAGTACAGCCCAAGCCATGGAGAGAGCAAAGAGGGAAGATGCCAAGGGGAGGGCATTCCAGAAACTCAGAATCAGACTACACCTGAGGGAATTGCACTTAATACAGGAACCCTCCAGCAGCTGGGCCACAACGCTCCCAAATGACTGTGTCTCCAGCCTCACTAACCTTGGAGCCATGGGATGGTTTGGTCTTCTTGGGATCTGAGAAGGCAGAGAGTGGTATTGTGGGCAACATGGGGTAGTCAGGACTGGGCCTGGATACCGTTTCTGCTCCTTCTGGCATTACCATCACCTAGTAATAAAGAAGAGACAGATATTATCAATGAGCAAGGAGAAGAGTGGAAACCCAAATGGGAGGAGATAGGTGCTGTATCAGCAACAGCTAAAAGCACCTGGAAGTCTCCTTCATAGGCAAGGGAAAGTGTAGTTTATGGGCTACTTTTCCCTGATAAGTCAGACATCTCTGTTAATGTCATTAACTTAATTCTCAGCACTCAAAATGAAGGGTGATGAGGTGTACTGCTATATGCTAATCCTACCAGGAAAGACAGAAGGATTCCTGTGACCAGGAAATAGGCAACATGAGCTCTGAGACACACTGAAGTACCAGGTGCAACACATTTTGAAACAGATGTTCCAGAAAGAGTGCTATGGGGATTCTGAAGAATTAAGGATTTTGAAGAATTAATCTGACTTTTGTTTTGTTTTTGCAACTGGAAACACAATTCAGGAAGACAATGAGAAGCTAGATAAATTCTAGCAATAAGCAGTCTTATAATGCCTTCTGCTAAACTTGATCAGATGAATAACAACCTATGAAGTCCCACATATGCCTGACCTAACTTAGGTAGCAAGCAACCTGATTTTTCAGGTAGATGGTGATGATTGAGAAACAAAGAAACTGTTAAGTGACTTGTCCAAGAACATACAGCAAAAGCTTGAGAAGAATCAGGAAAGGAATCAAGACCCTCAGATTTAAGAAGGACATTTCAGCTCTTCTCTTTACAAATGAAATTCTTCAATATGATCTTAAGACAGAAGAGCTCTTCAATGCTCTCTTTGTTGAAAAGGTACAAGAAATTAAAAGGATCCAGGGCAACCACACCAGTGTGAGCTCCCAGGGGATCCATCCCATAAACCTCTCGGTAACTGAAAGAAAGTTTGTCAAGTCAGCTATTATGGGCACAGAAAGCCGAACAGGGAAGGGGCTAGGTACCTGAATGCTAAAAGATAACATTTGTTGCTCACTCCAGAATCTGGGTCACAGCAAGACGCACAATAAAAAGACTAGAATAAGCCTTTTCAGAACTTGATTCAGCCAAAGAAGCATTAATTACAGTCTCTCACCTTTAATTCCATGGTAAACAAAATTAGTAAATTTAACCTAAGAAGCCAAACTGAAGGAGAAAGTTCCTTCACAGCACTTATGAGGAGGGCACCTGCCCAGGGGAATGATTGGAAAGAAGGCTTGTGTGGTCTCTCACACCAATCACTTTGAAACTGTAAAGCATGAGGCCAAAGTGGGTCATCAGGACATGTCTTATTGTGAAATTCATGATAGTACAATAGTATCATAATAGTATCACTAAAAAAGTGGTTGAAAGAAATTGATCCACATGGGATTTCTACCAGAATGACTACAGTTAGCTGAAAATAAAATGTGGAGTTAAGTCCCTACCCGTCCCCCCAGATATAGACTCTCAGAAAAGGGTAGTGGTAAACAGACACAGGGAGAAGGGGAGCAACTGAAGCCCCAGTTACAGCTGTGGCCTTTGCGTCATCCATAGATTTCCTTGAGCTTCCTGAACTTCTTTGGGTTGTCCATCACAGGTCTTTTCTTTCCACTTAGAGTTGAACTTAACTCTCTCTCTTCAAAATGACTGCCTTACTCCTCTAAATTCTGACATCTTAATAAGTAAACTGTTTTTTTTCCATTTTTCTTAACGAAGGTAAAATCCTTTAAAAAAAGAAAATTAACTGAGTTAATGAAATAAACCCCCACAGCTTGAGAAGACATCACTAACAATGTATTTCAGTCTCCATTTACTTAGTGGAGGCACAAGGCTGGTGATATCTCTACCAGAATGGTCAATATGCAGTCTAATTCTACTTTTAACTGAGCTTTATACCAGGCAAGGCCTGGGGGACATGTGCAAACAAGTCAATTATTGGCTTAATATTTTGTTTCATTCCTTTTGGCAGAGACTTAAGGGGAAGCAACTAGTCTGTTCAATTCTGACAGGTTCCTGAGAAATGAATAGTTATTTATGCACAATAAGCTGCTAAAAGCAAAGCTATCCACCAAGGTAAAAATGACGTCTCCTTCACAGATTTCAATAAGATAAGTGCCTACTAGGAGCAAGGTACTGTGGTAGGTCTGAAGACTTATTCCTCCTGGTCTGTAAGTCTTGAGAGAGAATATAGACAGAACTTCTTTGTAGGATGCTGGCTTTGGTGGTAACAGATTTTAAAGAAGTCTATGCCATCACTTCTGGGGCACCAGTGGCTACTCAGCTTGCCTGATTGGCTTTAGATGAAAAGAGCTGCATGGAAACCACTTGTTACAACCCCCGTCCTTCTCCCCCACTAGCCCCGATGCTGCAGCATTTAAGGGCCTTCTTAGAGGTAATTCAAACCAGCTTCTAACAAGGCCTTCCTTTCTTTCTCAGCAGTACCCAGCACAAAGACCACTAATACTAATACTCTGTATTCCACAGCCCAGGATCTTTCCTTATTGATGGAACGATACCTTTTAAGAGTTGGCCTGTAAATCAGTTAAGCTATGGCTTGTTTTTTCTCCATCTTTCTTTCTTCTTTCTCTATTTTTCTGATGCTATTATTACTTCCTACCTCTTTCTTTCCAATGAGAAGAGGTAGTACATAAGGAACCTGAAGCACTTTGGAGAAAACATTGTGAATATCTACTATTAAAATACAACCAGACTCAATCAGTCCTGGACTTTGGCTTTCCTTGTAAAGATCCCCACAGCCAGCAGAAGGAGACTTATTAACCAATGAACTTGGCCCCACCCCCTTCCTTTTCCTCCCCTCTTTTTAAGGTAAAAAAACTGACAGCACTGGACAACTATGGAAGGAGGACTCTCGCTCTCCATCAGTAATGAGCATGAAGAACTGTCATTCTCAAGCCCCAGTGTCTTCTTGGGCACCCCCAAATGGGCATGGAAGCTGCTTTTAGTTTCTCTTGCTAGTGGGAACTTGGGGACGTGCAAGGGATTGGGGGTGGTGCTCATCTTTTTATGATTCTTGTTTTATATCTTTTTACAAAATAAAAATCACCCTATTCTCTCTATTCTCGGTCTCTTTTCCCCTTACCCCTCCATCATTTTATCCCTCTCGTCTTCCATCCATCCCCTCTTCCAGTCTCTCTCCTCTATCAAGGTTTTTAGTATGTGTTAGGTTTGAAATATTTTGCATAATACTCTATAATTAAATCCCTAAGAAAATAACGACAAAAAAAGAACACAGTATGAATAATATTCTCAAAGTCCAGAGGCTTCATTTCATTCCAATTCCTAGATGTTCACTTTGGGCACTGCTTTTCCATTTTGCCCTTCAACGTTCAAACCCCCAAACACCTTCTGGGACCTTCAGCTAGAGTCAAACAAGGCCTCTAAGACTTTTGTCCTTTCATGACTTCTAAGTCGAACTTGTAGCCTGAAGGTCTAAACCCCCTGAAAACACAGCACATCTCTCTTTCCACATTTCCCTTCCCCACAGCAGCATCACCAATTCTTCCATGCAGGGCAGAGGCGTGCAAACTAAGAAGGACAAGCCAAAGCAATCATGACACTTCTCACAGCTCACCAATATAAAACACAGCTGTCACTAGAAGCTTTTGACACAGTCTAAGGACATGGATAACTCAGCAAAACACACAGAGAAGCCACTTGGAACATCCTAAAACTGAACACAGATCCAGGAACCTGCCTCACCAGGAACCTCTAAACCAAGGGCTTAGGAAAATGACTGACAAGCCTCTCACCTTCTCTCTCTTCATCCATCCCATTCATTGGCAGTAATTTAACAGCAGGCAGCCAGAAAGGTGAGGGGGAGACAAAGAGCATCAATAATCCACCAATTAGATAATCAGCTCCTAAAAAAATCCAGAGTTGACTATACTAACATTTGGGCCTGATACCTAGGGACCTCTCTAGAAGAAGTCCTGTGCTGTCATCAGTATCACCCATTAACTCACTATATTGCCTAATAACCTGCTCTTTTCTCAGTCTCATCTTCTCTATCTATGAAATGGGAAGAGGGAAAGGGGTCCAACGATGTGATTTTTAAGGCTTCTTTAGCTCTAATAACCTAATGCTAAATTTATGAGAGGAGCCAGCTAGCTAGGAGGAATGTAGATGGCACCATCTGCCAGCCAGGAAAGGCAGAGTTTTCGTATCAGCAGAAAATCACCTTTATGATGTCGCATGCACACTCTTCAGCCTTAGGAGAGTTTCTATTTCACAGAGTACCAGGTGCCTCCTCCCTGGCAAAATGAAAACGTTTCAAAGCCAGCCCCTCGGGCACTCACCCCTCCTGCCCTCAGAAGCTTGGATCTGAATTCCTTGGTGGGGTTGTTGAAAGTCAGTTTCTCACAACGAAGATGATTCACAGGTGGATTTCCCTCCAGATTCAGGAACAGGTCATATGTGAAGCAAACCTTCTTCGGCTCCTCCTTAAACCAAGAAAACACAGGAAACCAGTTTTAGAGGATCAGACGTGAGATTGCAGAGAAATCAGTGATACATGCTGCACATCCAAAAGAATTTGCAAGCATGGCTTTATAAAGTTTTCAAAATATATTCATCAATAGCCATCACAGTCTATCAATGTTCTCCACATTCTCAATTCACTTACCTTTTTCTTCCTCTTTTCTATCCCTTTTCCTTCTCTGGAAACCAAACTACAATAACCACTGCCTGTGCCCAGCTGTACTTCTTAAGCAAGTGGCTGCCTGTAGCCATACTTGGACTGCCCCCAACTCAAGTTGCTATGGAAAGTTCATAGCCCAGCTAGAAAGGGGTATAATGGAAAGAATGCTAGACCTGTAGTTAGGTCCTAATCCTAGTTCTGATATTTAAAAACTTTGAGATCATGAACAAATCCCTTCACTTTCCTTGAATTCAGTTTTCTCTTCTGTAAAATGAAGGTAGTATTACTTTCACTACCTATCTCAGTGGTGGTTGTGAGAATCAAATGCAACAGATGTAAAACTCTTTACACAGTGCCATAAATCAATTTTCATTCTTAGGCTCTCAGAATTGGAGAGAGGATAGGGTGGTGGTGGGGAAGTGGGCAGAGGGGCACCAAATATCAAAAGTGTTGGGAGAAGAGCCAAAGGGAAAAGGGTAACCAGCATAGTTGGTCCTCAGGGGAGTTCGGAGTATTGTTCTCCTCATATGCTCTCTCTGAGCCTCCTGTCCATATTCATCAGAAGGGTTGAATGCAGGAGACAGATGAGTAAAACAGTTGGTTGGACCAGGATGATAATGACAGCCCCCATTTCTTTTTTCTTTTTTGGAGGGGGGAAGGCAAGGCAATTGGGGTTAAGTGACTTGCCCAAGGCCACACAGCTAGTAACTGTGTCAAGTGTCTGAGACTGGATTTAAACTCAGGTCCTCCCAACTCCAGGGCTGGTTCTCTATTCACTGTGCCATCTAGCTGCCAGGACTTTAACACTTTAAAAGACAAAACTGGCCTAATGGTTAAAAATGGCACAAAAAATTCACTGGAGAGAACTCCTTAAAAAGTAGAATTGGCTAAATGGGGAAAAATAGGTACAAAAATTCACTTATAAAATTAGAAAGTCCTTCAAGCTAATGACTCCATGTGACATCAAGAAACAATAAAACAAAGTCAAAAGAATGAAAATGAGAAGAAAATGTGAATATGAAAATATCTCAATGGGAAAACAACTGACCTGGAAAACAGATCAAAAAAGAAAATATTTAAGAATTACTGAACTTCCTGAAAACCACAATTAAAAACAGAGCCTAGCTATATTTCAAGAAATTATCAAAGAAAACTGCCCCAATATCTTAGAACCAGAGGGCAAAACAAAAAAAGAATCCACCAACCATATCCTGAAAGAGACTCCAAAATGAAAACTTGCAGGACTATGACCAAATTCCAGAGCTCCCAGGTCAAAGAGAAAATACTTCAAGCAATCAGAAAGAAACAAGTTAAATACTGTGGTGCCACAGCCTGGATCACACAAGATTTAGCAGCTTTCACATTAAATGTGTAGAGGGTTTGGAATATGATATCTTAGTAGGGAAAAGAACTAGCATTACAACCAAGAATCATCTATGGAAAAAAAATGAGTATAATCCTTTAGGAGGGAAAATGGATATTTAATGAAACAGAGGACTTTCAAGCATTCCTGATGAAAAGACCAGAGCCGGACAGAAAATCTGACATTCAAACAAAAGACTCAAGAGAAGCATAAAAAGCTTAACATGAAACATTGTAATCACGAAGGATCTCAATTTACATTCCTAAACAGAAAGCTGTACCTGTAACTTCTAAGAACTTTAATAAAGGCCTCTTTTTCTGAATATATGCTGAGTACAGATCTGAGTCAAATATATAAAATTAAGAGCCATTCCCTAATCAATAAATGGTTAAAGTATATAAACAGGCAGTTTTCAGAATTAAAAAAAAAACCAAATCTATAATATCATACCAAAAATGCTCTAAATCACTATTTATTAGAGAAATGGCAAATTAAAGTAATGCATAACCCTTTGATCCAGCAATACCACTACTAGGTCTATTTCCCAAAAAGATCAAAGAAAAATAAAAAGGACCTACACAGCATTTACAAAAATATTTAAAACAGTTCTTTTTGGAAATTGAGGGATGCCCATCATTTGGGGAACGGCTGAAAAAGCTGTGGTATATGATTGTGATGGAGTACAATGTACTCTAAGAAGTGACGAGTGGGGTGTTTTCAGAAAAGACATGGCAAGATCTATATGAACTGTTGTAAAGTGAAAAGAATTGGGAGATTATTGTGCACAACAACAGCAATGATGATTAACTGTGAAAGACTTGGCTATTCTGAACAAAACAATGATCCAAGACAATTCCAAAAGACTCATAATGAAAAAAAAATATCTATTGCCAGAGAGAACTAATGAACTCCGAGTGGAAATTGAAGTATAATTGTCTGACTTTATTTTTCTTGCTTTTAAAAATAACATGGCTAATATGGAAACGTTTTGCATGACTTCACAAGTATAAGTGATATCATATCACCTGCCTTCTCGGTGGGTGGGGGAGGTAGTAGAAGGAAGGAAGAGAATTTGGAACTCAAAATTTAAAAAGAAAAGAATGCTAAAAATGAATAATAATTTTAAAAACTGAGAAGTTGAATTTCTGGACTCAGATCATAAACAGGGGCATGCACTCCAGTGATTACACAAAGTTTATGATGGATGAATTCTGAGCTTCTTCCATCTCTGCTCTTCTCATCTGTACTTACACTGTTAACTATTACATGATGAAAGTTCACTCTGAAGGACATAACATTTACATAGATTAGTTAGTCTCAAATTTAAGTATGTCGAAAAAAATAGAGCCTGACTATGATTTTCTCATTGAAGAAATGAAATAAACAAATGGTTTACATTCTTGATTTTAAAACTTATGCTTGATTTTGAGTAGAGGATCATAAATGATTTTTTTGTTCAGTCATTTCATTTGCTCTTCATAGAGAGGTTTGCCATTTTCTTATCCAGCTCATTCTCCAGATCAGCAGTTCTCAACCTGTGGACTGCGACCCCTTTAGAGTCAAATGACCCTTTCACAGGGGTCACAGGGGTGGCCTAAGACCGGAAAACACATATTTCTGATGGCTTTAGGAACCTCCTCTATCCATCTCCAGGTGGGTCAGCCCACATATGACTATTTGCACATTAGGAAGGTTGAGAACCACTGCTCCAGATGAAGAAACTGAGGTAAACAGTGTTAAGTGACTTACCCAGGACCATTCAGCTAGTAAATATCTGAGGCCACTTTTGAACTCAGGAAGATGAGTTTCCCTGACTTGAGGTCTGGCACTTTGCCACTTAGCTACCTCAAGCATAGGTTCTCTGACTCTTACATCCTCTGCTTTTCCAGCACATCAAATAAGCGAAGGAGAAAAAGAAAGGCAATCTCACTTAGTATAATACAGCACTGCCCAATATGACTATCAGAAAAAAGAACAAGGGGATTCCTGAACAGCTCATTATATACATCAGATGATATTAGTAAAATAAATGCTGGTACCAGCTTGCAGACACAAACATTACAGTGATTGGACGCGAATTCTTGATGTCATGTTCCCTCTAATATGCCACTTAAGGTTATTTTATGCCTTCAAATCTAAAACTGCAAATGTTCCTCAGAGTCCAGAGCCCAGCCTCATATAGGAATCTACTCCCCAATATTTCTGGCCACAAGCCAGCTTCTCTTTCACTGTAAACAGACCAAAGCCCTGAGGTTACTAGACAAACCAGTTCAAGTTCCCAAAACAATGTGTAAGTGAACACACAAATCCAGCCTTGCTCTTCAATTTCTTCCTTCTGAATAGCTAGGAGAAGCAGAAAGGTACAGATCCTCCTGTTGTGTGCACAAGTCAGGCAAACGTACCTGCCAAGGACTAGTCCTTGTGCTGCTCCAAAATCAGACTCAGAATCATAACCACTGAACAAGAGACTCCAACAAACCCAAAAAAGTTCCAAGTAAGATTTCTTCTATCTAACCTGGCTGGTTCCACAGCCCTCACTCTCCCAGAACAGAAAGTATAAAGTATGTCTAGAACTCCCCTTGTCTTAAGTTCCAAAGAAACTAAGCACAGTTCTGGATAGGAATTGGATTAGTACTAACAGTCCTCAAAGGTGCATCCTGTGCCCCTGAGGACTGTGTCATAGCTGGTCCAACAAACTGTGACATATAAGTCTCTCTAATCTCCTCTTATAAGCATCCAGGAACCACAACACAAGCTCATAGGGGTGCCCAAATATTTCTAAAGTTCCTAACTTCATCCTTCAGCTCATGACATCATCTTTTCCACATCCCACTTATACACTGTCATTATTACTATCACCTTCTTAGAGAAGTCATTTTGTGTTTGCCTACTGGAACCCAAAGCGTTCAGTTAGTCAAAAACAAAGCTCCTTTTGCAAGAAGTTATGTAACTGATGAGGGAAAGAGCAATAGCTTTACAACTGCAATATGGGTTCAAATCAGTTCCACAAATATTACTTAAGTACTTCCTGTAGGCAATGCACTGCTACCAGAAACTGAGCAAGACTAAGATTTGAACCCATAGCACAACAGTCTTATAGTCTGATTTGACTGGAAAAGGTTATCAAACCTTAAGGTCTTACTTTTTTCTTCTATAAAAAGGGGGTAAAATACGATTTCTAACATGCCTTCTAGTTCTGGTTCAAATGAATACTATAGACTCATGAAATAATATAAATAATATAATATAGCATAATAATACAATACATATTTTTACAAATGTATGGTCTCTCAGGATCCCTTTTTACTCCTTGGCATCCTTCTAATCTACTTAGCCAGAGGGCACTTTAGCAACTTGGAATTCAGTGAAAATCCAGGATGAGCAAAAATGACCACTAAGCAGCTCCAAACAGATGCAACATATATTCAACTTGCATTTAGTAAGTGCCTACCTCTTATAATGATAAAGATAAAACCAAAGCGTTGCTTGCCTCCAAGGAATTTACATTCTAGCAGGAAAAACAAAATGTATACATGGAAGTAAATACAAAATGCACAGAGGGAGAGGAGAAGATTAAATTTATCAATTACCTATTATGTGCCAGGCACTGTGCTAAGCATCTTACAAATATTATCTTATTTGATACAGGAATACCAGAATGAACTTAGTAATAATCAGCCATTCTTTTGTGGAAGATGCTGCCTCTGGAAAAAAGTACTGCTGGTTACCAGAGTTGTACAAGGAGAGGTCGGCCAGAGGCCCCCTTGATCAGGTAAGGTGTTTTGAGGATTCCTGCAAGGTGTGGCAGCAAGATGACCTCTCAGGTCCCTTCTACTTCAAAAGCTCTAGAATAGCAGAAGCTATTTTTCTTGAATGTTAGGGAAATAATCTCTAAGTAGCTCTCCAGCATGTGTGCAGAGGTTTGGTCAGCATTTTGGCATCTCTCTCTTGGCTTTCATCTTTGTTTTTCCCAGCATGTACAAGAACCCCAAATGGCCAGTGACAAAAGCAAAACTGCCAGGCAGGGGAAGTTCTTAGCACGGCCAGATGTCACTCGAATTCTAATGGATAGGACTATAGTACCAGAATCATAAGAGCTATCCACTGACATGTCATGATGGCCTTCATAGTTTCTAGCCCTAGCTCTTTTCTGACATGAAGCAACAGCCTTTAAATTATCACCTACTATCTGGAGAAATTTCATCCCTAAGTATACAAAGATAAAAATAACAAACCAATCAGTTAGCACCTCACTGTCTCAGGTCAATTTTTGGTGGCCCTAAAAAACAATACAAACTGCTGAAAAACCACCTGCAAAGTAGGCAAATACTCTCTAGTCACATTGCTTTCTTATCTGAGTCTCACTGCACTGAAATTCATGCACTTCACCCATCAAACTACTTTAGCACTAGAAAACCCTTAAATCAATATGTAAATAAATGTATCTATAATTATTTACACTTATTTTTTATTTTGTCAACATTAAGTATTAAGCATGTGACAGGAACTATGCTAGGAGCTGGAGATAGAAGCGTAAAAGTGAGACTCAGTCCCTGTGCTCAAGAAGGGAAACAGATTAATCTTCACTGATTAACTAAATACGGAATATATACAGAATGATTAGCGGGTGGCAGAGG
Organism: Pseudocheirus occidentalis; assembly: GCA_028646575.1. Taxonomy (NCBI): domain Eukaryota; kingdom Metazoa; phylum Chordata; class Mammalia; order Diprotodontia; family Pseudocheiridae; genus Pseudocheirus; species Pseudocheirus occidentalis. The sequence continues at coordinate 58,916,574 of CM053594.1, forward strand.
AGGGGACTGACAACTATGTGAATCAGGAAAGGTCTTTTGAGGGAGGTAGCACTTGAGTGAAGCCTTCAAAGAGGCAAAGAGTTCTGTGATGACAAGAGAAGGGAGAACATTCCAAGCAATAGGAACAAACTGTACTAAGGCACAGAGGCAGGAAATGGAGTAGTATATACAAGAAACTGCAAGTAGATCAATCTGTCTGAATTGTAGCATGCATGAGGAAAAGGAAAGTGTAATCAAAGTGAAAAGACAGGCTGAAGCCAGATTGTGAAGTGTGCTAAATACCAAAGAGAGTAAGCTTATTTTATCCCACAGGGAATGGAAAACTTAAAGATTCTTGAGCTGAGGATTGCCAGGATCAAATCTGTACTTTTTTAGCTATGTGGATTGGAGAGGATAAAGGAATGGATGCTGAGAGACTATTTCTACACAGCTGCAACAGTTTAGTTACCTGATTTCTCAACTCATGGAAAATTTAGGAGAGGGCTGCTTCAGGAAGGCACACTAACAGCAATAAGTTAACGTAGGAAGAATTCCTTCCCCCCCCCCAATCCTATTAAAAATAAACCCAACAGCATAGGGTCACTTAGTGAAGGATTAAATAGTCCTATGTAACTCAGTAGACCAGTTGACATCACCTACACTGAACAACTAATGACAGAACTGAAGAAAGGTAGAGTTGGACTTTCTGGAGTCATGATCAACTGGAAATAATCCCAACTGACTGAGAGACTGTTAAATAAATCGTTGTACATGAACATAATAGGATTTTACCATGCTATAAGAAATTATTAAAACGAAGACCAGAGATGCTTGGGAGGTTTTCTTATATGAACAGATGCAAAATAAACTCATAAAAACAACTTAGACAATGACTACAATGCAAACCGAAAGAACAAAAACAGCAACAAAATGAAACAAAACATTTGTCTAATTATGATAACCAATCTTGGCTCCAGAAAAGAGAAGTAAGAAAGCACCTTCTTCCCTTTTTTATAGAGATAGGGACTACAGAATATTACATAAAGTGTTCAAATCAATTGTGCTGGCTACTTTTGCTGACTGTTCATTCCCCAACCTCCCCCCTCTCTTGCCTTTCTACTTTGTGATAAGAGATGGATTCATGAATGGGAACAGAGGGGAAGACTCATGGGGATGGAATGGAATGGGGCCCATGATTTTAGTGGGTATGGAACTGCTAGTATGGAAACTCTTGTACAACAAATAAAATTAAAAAGATAGCAATAAAAATTAAAGGGAAAAAGAAAATTAGAGCTGGAAGAAAATTTTGAGATAATCTATACTGACCTCTTCATATGGGGAAAAAATACAAATGAGGAAATTGAGGCCCAGAAATGGGAACTGACTTGCCTAAAATCATAGAGCTAGTGGGTCTTGAGACCAAGTCTCAGACACAGAATGTCAGAGCTGGAAAAGACCTAAGCAGTTTTCTTTTCAAAACTATTACCTTAAAAAATAATGCCGGCGGAGCCAAGATGGCGGCGTAGAAGCAGCAAAGCACCGCAGCCCCCACACAAACACGCTAAAAAACTCATAAAATGGGACGCTAAACAGATTTTCAAGCTCCAAAACTCTCCACAAGACAGAAAGCACTACGG
>CM053594.1:58918689-58936515 GCA_028646575.1 Pseudocheirus occidentalis
CAGTTTGTATAAGCCTCTCCAGGTGAACATGAAGACCATCTCCTCCCCATTTCTTATAGTACAATAGTATTCCATTACATTCATATACCACAACTTGTTTAGCTATTCCCCAATTGATGGGCATCCCCTTAATTTCCAGCTTTTTGTAATGGCTAACTTTAAACACTGAAGTCCACCAAACACCTAAGATCTTTTTCAGAAAAAGTAATGTCTAGCTACACCTTCTCTGCCTTGTATCGACAATAGTGATTGTCTGAATTTAAGTGTAATACTTCACATCTATTCCTATTCTTTTTCACTTTCTTTATGCTTAATGAGATTTTATTGCATCCTGATTCTGTCACCCATTTTGTTAGTTCTCTCTCCAAGTTTATAGCACCTATACATGCAACAAAGCATGCCATCTATACTATACTGTCACTCAAGTCACTGACAACATTAAACAGCACAGAGCCGAGGAGGGGTTTGTTAAGTATCTTGGAAACCTTCTTCCAAAATTACATGGAAACATTAATGACTTTTTTGGAGGTATGGTCATTTAAGCACTTTTGAATTCATCTAACTATACTACTGACTACTGCATTTCTCTTCTCTCTCACCGTATCTTCCATAAGAAGAGCACGATGGCCTTCGCCAAACACTTTGATAGAGTCTAGAAAACTTATCTATAGTCTTCATCCCTTGATCTACCAATCTCATACTCCTGTCAAAAAGTGGCAATACCTGTCCTTCATAAAATCAAGCTGGATGTTTGAGATGACCAATTCACTTTCTAGATCTTCACTGACTACTTTTTTTTAACAATCCATTAAATTTTGGGGGGAAGGGGGGATAATTGGGGTTAAGTGACTTGCTCAAAGTCACATGGCTAGTAAGTGTTAAGTGTCTGAGGCCAGATTTGAAATAATTTCCTCCTCACTCCAGGGCTGGTGCTCTATTCACTGTGCCACCTAGCCGCTCCAATCCATTACATCTTTAATGGATTTTTTTGTTTGTTTTTATATCACCTTCATTTTGAAATGTATCCTTCCTCCTTCTCCTCTCCAATGGGCTATCCTTTTTAACAAAGATTAAAAAAGAAAAAAGCAGTTCAGCAAAACTAATCATTATCAATTCAGCCTGACCATATATTTATGCTGATTCACATTCAAAGCCTCCACCCTTGCAAAGACAAGACAGAGGGGCATTTTCTCCTTTTTTCTTTGGGGGTAAGCTAAATCATTTTAATTATGGAGAGTTCAGTTTCATTTTGTGGTTCCACTTACATTTTTGTGGTCACTTCAGTCCAGATTCAACCATGATTTTCCCTTTCAGACAATGTAATCTAATGACCTCTGGACCTTGTCATCATAACTGCCCCTGAACCATAAGGACTACCAGGTCTTTCTACCAGCTCTGCTACTCATCACTCCCCTAAGTACTGTCTCCCTAATTAAAACTAAAGAATATCTAGCTTTTTATTTATATTCCTAGAGCTTCATAGATAATATTCTATCATATTTCACAAACCACAATCTGTTAAGCCCTCCCCTTATTAATGGACATTTTACTTTGTTTCTTAATTATTTATTTTAGAATTTTGCCAAAAATCAAAGTCAAACTCAGTGGTCTATAATTTCCAGGGTCCATTCTCATTCTTTTCTGAAAATAGGGACAACTGCCCTTTACCAATTCTGAAGTACATCTCTTGTTCAGCACTGTTTTTTCAAAGATTATACAAGTATTCCAATACCCCGGGATATGCTGTTTTTTTAAAGGTCTCTGCCAATAATTTAAAAAAAATTTTTTTTTACTTATTTTGTTAAATATTTTCCAATTACATGTTAAAAAAAACTGACAACCATTTCTTAAAATTTTGAGCACCAAATTCTTTCCCTCTCTTTTTATCTCTCCCCCCATTTTGAGAAGGCAAATAATTTGATATTGATTATATATGTGAAGTCACACAGAATATATTTCCATATTAGCTATGCTGCAAAAGAAAACACAAACAAAATAAAAATAAAGAATGTGAAAAAATATATTCCACTCTGCATTTTCAAAGTTCATAAATTCTCTCTTTGGCGGTGGATAGCATCTTTCATCATGGATACTTTGGAACTGTCTTGGATCACTATCAAGATTAGTTAAGTCTTTCACAGTTGATCATCCTGAAATACATTTCACTACTTGATCATCTGAACTCAGCATGAGCAGTGAGGTGATATCATACTGTCTTCCTATTTATCTTGGGTATCAATTCCTCCTGACCATTTTGTTTTGTGTTTTCCAGTCCAAAGGCCACTCTCCTTGGTAGAGAAAACAGAAGCAAAGTAAATGTTAAATAAAACTACCTTCTCTTCATCATCTATTACCATCTTATCAACCCCTAGTAGTCATCATAGCCTTCTCTTCCCCACCTTTAGCTAGAAAGCACACTGATGTCCAAACATAGTCCTGGGCTAAGTTCCCAGGCAGAATTTTAATCCAAAGAATTCTACCTATAATTTTGTTGAACCCTTTGAAATCCTGCTCTCCAAAAATCCTACAGGCCAGACCTTAATCAGTTTTCCTTTCCTTCTCTATCACAAATTGTAAGATGGAAAAGATACTTCCCAAGATTCCTATAATTTCAACCCCAGAAACCCCTAGCTCTTCCATGTTACTTTTGCCATAGTTTGAAGGTTGAAATGATCACTTATGTAAAAGAAGAAATTATGGAGCTGCTTTGATTTGTCTAAGAGACAGAGACTGTCAACAAATTATCTGGATGACTAAAATACTCTGCCATTACTAAATAATGTTTTCTATGATGTTTCTCTCTCTCTTTTTAAAAATAAGTAACTGAAGTTAAGGGACTTGCCCAGGGTCACAGAGCTTGTAAGCAACTAGTAACTCAGGTCCTCCTAAGTCTAGGGCTGGTGCTTTTTCCACTGTGTCACCTCGCTGTCTCATGTGTTTCTCAAACTTGTTCATTTCATGTCTATCCGTGCTGATCTTCACCAAATGTCTTCTACCACACATATCCCTTCTGGTCCCTCAAAGAAAGGCATCTTTTTAGCATATAATTTTACTCCCTGTTTCTCCAAATTCATCACCTTACCTATTCTATTCCTTATCAATGAGGTATAACATTCAAGAAACATTTCAGTCAAGGATCCTCATCCTATAAATATCAATTATGCTTATGAATACAAATTTCCCTGTTAGCATTAGGACCCCAAGTTCACTTTGTTACCCATACTTTCTGTAAGCTAGTAATGAGCCTTTTCAGACTTAGCTGTGTTGTTCCTCTAACAGATTACTATTCATCACAAGCTTTTGCTCCAATATCAAAAGCAAGAGCCTAGGGTAATCTCACTGTCACTATAAAGATTTTAACATGTAATACATTATTTATAAATTACAAATTTATACGTATAGGGTAGAACAAGGTAAAAATGAAACTTAGGAGTAACTAGCTGTAAATGCTTGTAGGCAATTAAATATAGTGTGACTCTCTTAGTACATGCTTCCCTCTTTTTTGATACTGTCAACCTAGTACCAAGACTTTTTAATGTCAAATAAATGTTATATTACTAGATGATATGAACATTCATTCTGACATTCTCATTATAAATGAAACCAGACATAAACAGAAAAGCAGATCTCTGTATTTTTGTTCTAGACCAGCATTTGTTGCTATTATTTGGTGTGCCCAACTCTTTGTGATGCCATTTGGGGTTTTCTTGGCAAATATATACTGGAGTAGTTTGTCATTTCCTTTTCCGGCTCATTTTGCAGATGAGGAAACTGAGACAAAGAGGCCTAAATCACAGCTACTCTGAGAGCAGATTTGAACTCTGGAAGACTGAGTCTTCCTGACTCTAGGCCTGTCATTCTATCTACTGTGTCACCTATCTGGCCCTACATATTAACAGTGCAGTTAATTCTCCAAGTGTCATACTAATTCAAATACTCAATAAATCACAAACTGGTTTAAAAAGGATTAAATAAACTTAGCTGCCTCTATTCATCTTTTCTTTTTTCCATGCCGTTTTCATTTCCTCATATAATACATCCAAGAGTGTGATGCAGAGTACAAATGTAGTAATTCCACTGTAGCTAATGGTGAAAAGAATTACTTATTTTAAAACTACATATCTCCATGTCTTACCTGTTTTGCTTCTCTTCAGTTTCATCCTATAAGTACTCTGGATGTCTCTGCTTAGCTGGTTCCATTGCTATCTTTCTATAATTTCTTTTCCCTTTCCTTATAATTTCCTTCTTAACTTCTGAGGTAATACTACTTAAAATTTTCCTTTAAAAATTAAAAAAATTTAAAACTTTAAAATTTTCCATCATCATCCACTATGACTTTACAAACCCTAACCTCCCATTTCCCCAAATCTACTCAGCTCTCAGAACCTACTCTTCCACACTTAACCTACACACAGGAATGGGCATATCCTTGATACTGCTAACACCCTTAAGTGTTTCACTTCCTTGATCAAGAAATCTGAAATTCCTTTATCCTCATTTCATACTTTTCTGAGAAAAATCAAGAGTAGTCACTGTGAGTTCCTTCTTCTTCTTCTCATTTCAAAATCCTTGACAACATTTACTCTGTATATCATCTTATGAAAACTTGGTATATGCCTTAAAAGTAGAGTTGTTTGCATGTTGTCTCTCCCACTGACTATGAGCTCTGTGAGGGTAGGGGCTATTTTTGCCTTTCTTTGCATTCCCACAGGGCCTGCCACAAAGAAAATGCTTAATAAATAAATAAATACTTGTTGACTTGACCTGACATCATCCCCTGCTACTTTCTCCTTTACTGCCTCTAATACTGGTCCTTTTCTTAGGTATGATCAATTTATCTGCATGTAACCTTAATCCCATCACCCTCTGTCTTCTCTAGCAGATTGCCCACACTATCTTTCCATCTCTCTTATTCTAATCTTCAATTTTTCCATCCCTACTACCTACAAACATGACCAAATAACTTATATGCTTAAAAAAACCAAAACACAGTGGGCAGAACCAACATGGCAGAGCAGAAGCAGCAAATTCTGTGAGCTCCCACCACAACCACCTCCAATACCTGTAAAATATGATTCTAAACAAATTTCAGAGCTACAGAATCCACAAAATGACAGAGAAAAACAATTCTCTGGCTGAAGGCAGCCTGGCAGGAAGGGTCTATCCTAACAGACTGGGAGCTGAGCACAGTCCCACGTGAGCTGTGCCAAGCCTGCAGCTGCCCTGACCTGCAGCCCAGAATGGCTAGAGCAGACTTCAGGAGACTGAATCACTAGCAGCAGTGGCAGTTTCCAGACTTCTCAAGCCACAAATGCCAAAAAGGAAGTAAAACGGTAGTGGGGAACTCTGTTGGAAGTAGGTGACTGAAGAGCACAGTCAGGCCCCTGCCCTTGGGGCAAGAGGTGGTAGAGATGCAGTGGCTGCAGCCCCACGGCTGCCTTTGGAGCTCCTGGACTGCAGATCATAGGGGGACAAAGCAACCACTCAGAGAGTAATTTCTCTTGCTTTGACCTACTCGGATCTGGACTGCCGTCTCGGGTGGTAGTCCTGGGGTGTGCGGCCAGTGTGCCAGAGCTCTGAGGGTCGTAGAGAGGGTGCCTTCCTTATAGCTCTGACAACATCTGCGAAAACCCCAGTGATTTTGGACAAAGCTCCCCACTCTGGAAGCAGAGTTCTACCATGGCAAAGAACTCCAAAGTAAAGTAATTGGCTGTCAAGATGAGCAAGCAGAGGAAGCACAATCAGACCACAGAATCCTTTTTTGGGGACAAAAAGTATCAAAATATGGAATCAGAAAAATTCAACAAAGGCAAAACTCCTGCATCAAAAGCTTCCAAGAAAAATACGAACTGCTTACAGGCCATGGAGGAGCTCAAGAAGGATTTTGAAAATCAAGTAAGAGAAGTGGAGAAAAAATTAGGAAGAGAAATGAGAATGATGCAGGAAAATCATGAAATATGAGTCAACAGCCTGCTAAAGGAAACCCCCCAAAAATACTGAAGAAAAATACCTTAAAAAACAGACTGACTCAAATAGCAAAAGAGGCCCAAAAGGCCAATGAGGAGAAGAATGCCTTAAAAAGCCGAATTTGCCAGATGGAAAAAGAATTTCAAAAGCTCACTGAAGAGAATAATTCCTTCAAAATTAGATTGGAGCAAATGGAAGCAAATGACTATAAGAAATCAAGATACTATTAAACAGAACCAAACACATGAAAAAATAGAAGGCAATGTGAAATATCTCATTGGAAAAACCACTGACCTGGAAATAAAATCCAGGAGAGAGAATTTAAAAATTACTGGACTACCTGAAAGCCATGATTGAAAAAAGAACCTAGAAATCATCCTTCAAGAAATTATCAAGGAAAATTGCCCTGATATTCTAGAACCAGAGGGAAAAATAGAAATTTAAAGACTTCACTAATCACTTCTTGAAAAAGACCCCCAAAAGAAAACTTTTAGGAATATTATAACCAAATTCTAGAGTTCCCGGGTCAAGGAGAAAATACCGCAAGCAGCCAAAAAGAAAGAATTTGGGTATTGTGGAAACACAATAGGGATAACACAAGATCTAGCAGCTTCTACATTAAGGGATCAAAGGGCTTGGAATATGATATTCCATAGGTCAGAGGAGCTAGGATTAAAACCAAGAATCACCTACCCAGCAAAACTGAGTATAATACTTCAGGGGAAAATATGGTCATTCAATGAAATCAAGCATTTTCAAGCACACTGGATGAAAAAAACAGAGCTGAACAGAAAATTTGACTTTCAAATATAAGAAGCAAGAGATGCATGAGAAGGTAAACAGGAAAAAGAAATCATAAGGAACTTATTAAAGCTGAACTAAATTTACATTCCTACATGGAAAATTAAAAATTGTAACTCATGAGACTTCTCTCAGTATGGGGATAGTCAAAGAGAATATGTATGTACACACACGTATGTATAGGAGGGTGTGTGTGTGTGTGTGTATATATTTATATAGGTATATATGTGTGTACATGTATACGAAGACAGTGGGGCACAGGAAGAGTTGAATAGAAAGGGATCTGATATCTAAAAAATAAAATTAAGAGGTGAGAGAAAAATAAAGAGAGAAGGAGATAAGGGAGAGACAGAATAGGGTAAATTATCTCATATAAAAGAGGCAAGAGAAAACTGTTACACAACAGTAAGGTGAAAAGGAATGAGTCAACCTTAGTCTCGTGAATTAGGCTTAAGGAGGGAATAACATACACACCCAACTGGGTATCTTACCCTAAAGGAAAGTAGAGGGGGAAGGGGATAAAAGGGATGTTAGAAGGGAGAGTAGACTGGGGGAGAGGGTAGTTGGAAGCAAACACTTTTGAAAAGGGACAGTCAAAGTAGAAAATAGAATAAGTGGGAATATAGAGGGAAATATAATGAGTCTTTCACAACATACCTACTATGAAAACGTTTTGCATAACTACACATGTACAACTTATATTGAATTGCTTATCTTCCCAGTGGGAGGGGGTGACAAGGGAAAAAGAGAATCTGGAAATCAAAGTTTTAAAAACAAATGTTAAAAAAAATTGTTTTTTACATACAACTGTGAAATAAGATATACAGGCACTGGGGTACAGAAATCCATCTTGCTATGCAAGAAAGTCAGAAGGGGTGTGGTGAGGATATAAGAGAGAGCAGATTGGGGGAAGGGGTACTGAGTAGGCTTGCTATTTTGGGGGGTAGGGGAAAGACGGAGAAAATTTATAACAAAAATCTTGTGGAAATGAATGTTGAAAACTAAAAAGAAACAAATAAAAGATTAAAAATTTTTTTAAATTAAGAAAAAAAAAGAAATGAAGGGAAGGTCATTAAATTATTGCCTCTGATGACTGGGTGATGTTTTTCATATCTGATCTCACCAGAATCCTGCTAGGTCTTTTGTAACTCCTTCAGGCTTCGCTCCTGGATTTTCACTAGTTGCATCAACTTACTTAGTCAACTTAGTCAAGGCAAAAAGTATTTATTAAGCACCTACTCTGTGCCAAGAACTGTTACGTGTTAGAAATACATTTCTTTAATATCTATTTTTAAAAAACCATTAAAAACCAAAACATTAGATCAATTGCCAAAACCTACTATTTCCCTCTAATACAGGAGTTCTCAATCCTCCTAATGAAGCAACCCTTTAATACTCGTATGTGGGTATATCTGCATGTGGGCAGACTCACATGGAGATGGACGGAAGAGCTTTGTCTTGGTTCCTAAGACTACGGGAAATATGTTTTCCGATGGTCTTAGGCGACTCCCAAAGGGGTCATGACCCACAGGTTGAGAACCACTGCTCGAATACAACATCTCTTGTATGTATCCCTTTTTCTTATTTACACACTCATCACCTGAGTTTATTAAGGTCCTACCCACATCTTTCTTGGACTATCAAAATAATCTTCCTTTCTCAAGTCTTTCCCCTTCCAACTGATCCTCTACAAAGTTACTGAAGTGATTTTTACTCAGCAAATTCCATTGGCTCCCTAATGCCTCCTAAGATGAAATATAAACTCCTGTTTATCATTTAAAGCTCTTCACAACCTGGTCCAGCCTACCTTTCCAGCCTTATAACATATTATTTCCCCTGAAGTATCCCATGGCCCACCTAAACTAGCCATTTAACTGTTCTGTACTTTTGACACTCCCTTCTCTATGTCTGTGCTTCTGCACTGGCCATCCTCCATGCTTATCAACTTTGCCCCTTGGAAACCCAGGTTTCCTTCAGTACTCAGTTCAAGTAACACCTTCTACATTAGGACTCCCTTAGTCCTCACAGAAGCTAGTGTCTTCTAAGGTTATTTGTATCTGCTCTGTGTGTGTGTATGTGTATGATGTGTGTAATAGACCTAAAGATGTATTTGTTGTCTCTCCTATTAAAACATAAACACTTTTAGGGTGGTGTTTTTGCTTTAGTCTTTGTACTCTCAATACTTTGGGCAGTTCCTGGAACATAGCAGGTACTTAATAAATGCTTGTTTTGATTTGATTATCCTTAGCTATGAAATCTCTTGCCAACTGGCAAGGTGATCCAGTGCTTGCTCCTATAGTACTTTCTAGGGTTTTTTGGTTTCTTTGTTATGGTTGTTTATTTATATTAAACATTTTCAGGACATAGTAAAGCGTCATTGTCTATTCTTTTATTCATTTCTCATTTTTTGGTTGTCACCGTTTTACTTAAACAGGTGAAGCTAGAGATGCCTCATTTCAAAACCTTGGCTCATTTTTATCTTCCTTCTAAGTTGCTATTTTTTTCTTTAATAAATCAGTGATTTGGGAATGACCAAGTCAGTAACCAGCTGCTTCCTGTCATAATAAAATTAAATGGTGTATGTGTTCACCAGGATTAATATTGCTCGAATTTTCTCAAGGAAAGGATTTGTTATACCTTAGTATTAAGATTTTGGCCTCTTTTGTTTCCTATTGCTAAACTGTACTGAAAACATTTTTTTTTTTTTGGTCATCCTTTCATATGCCCACCTCCGCAATGAAGTCACTATTAATTATATATTCATCTAATTTGGAGAGTCCTATTAAGTTTGTCACAAATTCTCCATAATTTCTCATCCTCTGCAACAGATGTTAATGCATAAGCTACAATTCTATTTGTGGTAGTTTCTCTACACATACTTATTAGAGAACAATGTCTCACATAATGTTTCTTGTTGCCACTGGACATACAAAAATATCAATTCTGCTATGCCCTTTATTTGTCTTTCAAAGAACCTGTGAGCCATACTTCCATTGGGATGCAACTTTCTTTTGTCTTCTTGTCACACATATTCTGAATGTTGGCACAACATGGATCACTTCCTCCAGTAGTATGGCCATGCTTTGGTTACTGAACAAGAGTATCACATTTAGAGTGTCAACAATTACATTAATATTTAAGATAACATCTAGAAATTGTGATTCTCAACGCCTTCTGCTTTCTTGTCTACTACCACAGAAGTGAAAGGGGTACAAAACAGAACTAGAGAATACTTTGAAGCCTCTGATTTAGTTATGTTTCAAAAAAAACACTAGGATGCATTGTCATCCAGATAATTGCTATAGCCTTCAAAGTTGTCACATGCTAGAAGGCCCAAGAAATAAACATCATCTTAATGAAATTTATTCTACTGCTTTCAGAGCCTAAGCCAAAATGTTTTTCAATAGCCTTGATGGTGGAAGATATTTATACTTTTGATAACAGATCTGATTTTTTGAAATGGCTAAAAAAAAAATCCAGAGTGCCGTCTGGTAAATAAAGTGGATAAACGCTATTTGGAGTCAATAAGCAACAGTCATTTTTCTTGTGGCCCTGAAGTCAATTTCCATGTAGGAACTTCTAAAATATTCTGAGCAAAGGTACCACTGGGATAAATGTGTATCCTTTGAGGTGATAATTTGGTATTTGATCATTTGAATGTGTAAGTTCTGATATATTTTGGTTAATAAACAATTTCATTACTTTATACCCACAACTTACATTTAGAGACCAATAATGCAGTAGCTAAACAATTCTCAGGAATTTTTGACTTGATAACCTGAATCTGAGATGGTAGTTTTTAGTTCACAATAATGTTTTTTTGTTCTCATAACATTTCAGATATCTTTTTAAATAAGAAGATTAAACATATTCTGCTTGATCCCAGTTGATCTTATTTGACCCCAAAGGGCAGGAGTAGGACCAATTATAGGGGGTTAGTTGTAGGAAAGAAATTATTTCAGTTCACTGAAGAAACAAAATTAACAATGCCTCAAAACAGAATAGGGCCTTAAAGAGCAATCAACGATGGGGTGGCAAGGTGGCGCAGTAAATACAGCACCGGCCTTGGAGTCAGAGGGACCTAAGTTCAAATCCGGCCTCAGACACTCTCCCCCCCACAAAAAAAACTAGCCGTGTGACCTCGGGCAAGTCACTTAACCCCAATTGCCCTCCAAAAATTTAAAAAAAAAAAAAGATCAATCAACGAACTTTCCACCATTTGTTACCTTCAGATTAAGGACTAAATGATGATATATGAAAACATGTTTCTTTTTCTGGGCTACAGCTTGAAATATAGGAAGGATAGACTAGAGATGGAATATACCTAACAAAGACTGGTAAGTCTACTTGCCTAGCCAGTCTTGCAAATTTAACTACATTTAAAAAGGAAAAGAAAAAACTGCACAGTTATATTCAATAAGTTAGATATCCTAAAAGGTAGCTATAAAGCAAGAACAGTAGTAAAGATGCTCAATAGAAAAAAAATCCACAAAAGAAGTCAACCATTAACCCCATGATTTTAGAAGTTCATAATAAATGACAAAATACGGCAAAGAATCAAGTTCAACAAGATAAAATCTCCATTTGACTTCATTCTTCATTCTCTCACATATCTAATCAGCTGCCAAATCTTGATTCTACTTTCAAAACCTCTGTAATACCCGTTTTTCTTCTCTGCATTCAGATGGTCACCACACACATTCAGACCCTCACTATCTCTTGAGTGGACTATTACAATAGTTTCCTACTTGGTCTCCTGCCTGTAGTCTCTCCCTTCTCCAAGTCATTCTTCTCATAGTTGCCATATTGATACTCTGAAAGCTTAAGACAGATGATATCGACTCCTGCTCAAAAAGCTCCAGTGGCTTCCTAAAGCCTCTAGGACCATATACAAAGTCTTGTTTGGCACTTAAAACCTTTTGTCATCTGGTTTTGGCCTACTCTTCTAGCCTTGTTGCACATTACTTTTCATGAACTCTATATTCCAGTCAAACTGGCCACCTACTTGTTCATCACATATGACATTCTCTTTCCCATCTCCATGCCTTTTCACAAGTCCCTGCATGACTGGAATACACTTCCCTCTCCTCTGTCTCTAGAATCTCTAGTTTCCTTCAAAACTGAGCATAAGGGTCACTTTTCATATAAGGCCTTTCCTGATCTGTCCTACTAACATTTTGCAAAAATTACAGTCAATTCTTGTCATTTGAAGTAGTTACACTCTATAAAGTCATTGTAAACACTCTGAAAAGAATGTCATAGAGATTTAGCAAAGCATTTAACACAATTTCTTATGGTGCTTTGAGGAGGAAAAAAGCGAACTACATGACAGTATAGTCAGCTGGATTTAAAGACAGTTAAATTAAATGACCTAACCCAAAGAATTAAAGAATAATATCAAACCCTTGCTACTAGAGGAAATACAGGGCTGGGTTCCTGTGAACCTCTGCTGACATTTACTTGAGCAGTCTCACAACGCAGAGAAGTAAATGTGGTCATCCTTTTTCTGGATGCACTGTTTTGCTGACTGATTAACAGAACATCCAGGCAACAGCACTAGCAGTCATACCTGAAGGAAGCATATATATTTTCTCCATAAGATACCTCACAGTCTTCTTGTGCTTGGGAATATTAGACAGCACTTTAGCACTATGCTTGGGAACATCTAATAAAAAAACACAAAAATGGGGAAAATGTGGCACTAAGTAGACTGAGAAAAGGACACATGTTTATAGTATAAGAGCTGAAACAAGAAGGTAGAATATCACTTTGTTCAACCTCAGCTAGGAACATGCCGGGGAAAGATTTTTTTGCGTTCGTACTGCTCCCCTCCAATAGAATCTGAGTTTCTTGAGAACTGTGACTCTTTCATTTTTGCCTAGGCTGTTGCTTGGCACTTAATAGGTGTTTAACACATGCTAGTATTTTTTATTAGTTGTCCTCATAAGCATCACTGATATTTGAGGGGATAGACCCACAAGAATTCAGCACTGGAAAGATAAACTTTTTTTAAATGAATGAGGTAAAAAGGAAGGTAAAGGGTTGGAGGGATGATAGTGGACTAACACTGTTTATTAAGAAGATAGAAGATAGTTTTTCTTTTCTATTCAAAGAGTTATTGTATGAAATGCCACAAACAACTAGAATAAAATGATATACTTAGAGCATGTGAGTCAATTCAGAAACTAGTGGGATATAGAGAACATTTAGTGAGAGATTAACAGAGGCAGAAATAGAAACAATATTGTCATCAGAGTATATACAGCAAAATCCCTGAACAGAAAGGAAAAAAACCAGAGGCAGCATGAGAGAAACAGGTCATAAGACAGCACATAGGCAAGATATAGTAGCAATGTGGCTTCAATTATTTGGATATCTGCCCAAAAGGAAAATTAGCAAAGAAAGCTAAGAGTAACCAAAACAGGTTTGGCTAAGTTTTCCTGGGAAAAATAAGAAACATCACAGAAAAGATAAGACTTGTCTGAGGAGGAGGAGAGAGAAAAAGAAATCTTGTAAGTGGAAAGAACAGAACAAAAATGGCAAATAAAGATCTGACATTTAGGTGGTAAATAAGGGGGCAGTAAGACAATACCTGTCTGTCCTTGATAAATGCAAGTCACTAAAGTTTAGTAAATTACATTCCAAAGTACACCGAGGCAATCAATGAAAGACCATGGAGAACACAGAAGTTTGGAAAAGGGCAAATGTCCCAATTTTTAAGAAGGAGAAAAGACTTCGGAACCAATGGCCCAATGCACTTGACTTCACTTCCTTATTTGGAATATATTGTTCAAGGGATAATAAATGAACATCTAGAAATGGAAGTAGTGCCAGCTTAGTTTCATTAAGAACAGGGCATGGAGCAGCTAGGTGGCACAGTGAATAGAACACTGGCCTTGGGAGTCAGGAGGACCTGAGTTCAAATCCAGCCTCA
Source organism: Pseudocheirus occidentalis (assembly GCA_028646575.1). Lineage (NCBI taxonomy): Eukaryota > Metazoa > Chordata > Mammalia > Diprotodontia > Pseudocheiridae > Pseudocheirus > Pseudocheirus occidentalis. The sequence continues at coordinate 58,932,392 of CM053594.1, forward strand.
GACACTTAACACTTACTAGCTGTGTGACCTTGGGCAAGTCACTTAACCCCAATTGCCCTGCCTTCCCCCCTTCAAAAAAGCAAAAAAAAAAACAACAAAAAACCCCAAAACAAAAAACAGAGCACGTCTTAATCTATTTCCTTTGACAAGGTAACTAAACCATAGAGTTAAGAAGACTGCCAAAGTTATAGAGATTTAGCAAAGCATTTAACACAATCTCTTATGGCATTTTGAGGGGAAAAAAAATGAAAATGCAGTGACCCAAAGAATCATTACTGGATTTATATCAATTTAGAAGCTCTCCACTGGAATACCTTAGGTATCTAAGGCTTAGCTGTGTGATGTTTAACATTATCAATAACATGTTTATCAAATCTGGAGGTGACAAAAGGCAGCTAAATAGGAGAGATCACTGTCATGAATACCCACAGAAGAGACAGTATATACCAGCACCAGAGTAGTCAACAGTATCAAATGCTGCAGAGGCCAGGAAAGATGAGAACTGAGGAAAGAGCTAGATTCAGCTATTAAGTGATCACTAGTAAACTTGGAAAAAGTAGTTTCAATTTAATAATAAGGTCAAAATTCAGAATGCAAATGTGTCATAAGGGAAAGAAGAGAAAGTAGAAGCAGCTTTTTTAGGTGCTTGGCTAAAAAAAGGAGGAGCAATACAGGACAACAGCATATGAACACAGTAGCGTCAAGTGAAGAATAGATGTGGGCACATTTTTAGGTGTAAGAGGCCAGAGATTTCAAATGGGAATGGGCATGATTAAGGGGACAAACTACCAGAGGAGGATTGAAGCTAACATTGGCAAGAAAGGCCACCTCTTCATCAGAGACTAGAGCAAAAATAGTAGAGAAGAAAGAATATCAATGGGTTTTGAGATGCAAAACAAGAAATAAAAAGAAACTCAAAGTGGATAGCTTCTTTTTCAGTAAAGTATCAAGTAAGGTCTTGTACTGAGAAGAAAGAAAGGGAAAGGTACAGGAGATTTAAAAGAGAAGTAAAGTTTTGCAACAAGTGTGGGCAGTGAGACTTGTCTTTCTATACGGAGGGCTCATTTGAAAATAGGTAAGAAATCTGTCACTGAACCATTTCTTAGCTGCATTCAGCAGCACACTGAGTATGAGCAAAGAAACAACTGATAAGGGTAATGTAGAGTTAAAATTGAGCCATGAGTGCTCAGAGGACAAGACAAGAAAAGTAAAGCCCAACTGGGGAAGAATGGATAGATATCAGTCTGCCTAAAAAAAGACTTGAGCACTCTGGTGGACTGCTGGCTCAATGAATCAAGAGCATAACAGATCAGTCAAAAAAAGGTAATGCAACATTAAGAAAAGAGGGACACTGTCCAGGACTAGGGAGATAGTTGTGTTGTACTCTTGCCTGGTCATATCAAATCCAAGGTAGTGAGTTCAATTATGAGTACATTTTAGGAAATACACTAAAAAGCTGCAGAGTATATATCATATTGGAATAATGATGCCATAGAATGTCGTGCTGAAGGAATGTTTAACATGGAGAAGGGAAGATTTAAGAGGCATGTGACAGTAGTCTCCAAGGATCTGAAGGGTTATGGCTCTGAAGAGGGATTAGACTTGTTTTGCTTTGTCTCAAAAGGGAAAACAAGGTATAACACCTTGACATTATAGAAAGGCAGATTTAGGCTTGACAAAGATAAACTTCTTAACAAGGATAGTTATCCAAAACAAAAAGGGGCCACTGATGGCCAGTTGGTTCCCCTAAAATGCAGGTTTTAAAGCAAAGATTGGATGATTACAAGCCATTTACCATATGATAGAGAGTGGCACCTTCTACCTTGGATTCTAAGATTCAAAATGGAGATTTCACAGATACTCAGGTGGGGCTGGACTAAATACTATCTCCAAGGCTCTAGGATTCTATGCTATCGAAGGAATTTCTTGCTTCAGGTAAGGAATGGAACTCAAGAATCTAGAGGCAGTATGGCACAGTGGATAAAGGGCAGACTTGGAGCTAGAAAGATGGGGGTTCAAAGGCCACCTCAGATACTTAGTAGGTGTTCAACTCAGATCAATTACTTGACCTCTCTCTCTGCCTAAATTTCCTCATCTGTAAGCACCTACTCTATTTTATCTATTTTCAAATGTGCCCTCCCAATACCAAGGCAAGTCTCACTTCCCACAGCAGTTGCTACAAAACTTGACTTCTCTATTTAAATCTCCCACATATACTAGACCCTGTCTCTCTTCTCAGCAAAGGACTACTTCATAATTTACTGAAAAAAATAGAGGCGATCCACCATGAGTTTTTTTCTTCCCTGCTCCATATTTTAAAACTCTTTATTCCTCATCATTAAGCATGAGTCAGGCACTGTGCTAAGCATTTTATAAACATTATCTCATTTGATCTGACTGACAAACCTGGGAGGTAAAAGTGCTATTACTACTCCCATTTTACACTCAGGAAAACTGAGAAAGACTGAGATTAAGTGACTTGCCCAGGGTCATACAGCTAGTAAGTGTCTGAGGCCAGATTTAAACTCAGATCTTCTTGACTCCAGGTCAACCTGGATAGGTCCCTCTATCTCTATGGGGATAGCACCTACCACAGTGGGTTGTTGTAAGGATCAAATGAGATCATATATTTAAGTGTTTTATGACACTGAAAAGTACAAAACCAGGAAAAATATATACAACAACATAAATGGAAACAACAAAAAGAAACTAAACATTATAATGACCAAGTTTGTCCTAGGGAAGAAATGAGAAACTGTATCTCTCTTCCTTTGCAGAGAAAGACGACTACTGAATATACTAAGACACAGTTAACGTGTTCAGTTTAGTTAATTTGCTAAGCTGCTTTCCCCCCTTCAATTTTTATTCTCTGTTATAAGAGACAGCTCTCTGAATAGGAGATGAGAGATGCATTTGGAAATTTTACAAGTTACTTTGCATACTGGTACATCTACACATTCTTTTAAGTCTACACCTGTAATTTCCACGTGAGGAGATCCTGGGAGGAGAGGGGGAAGTAAGTATTAAGATTTTAGTACCTACTATGTGCCAGACACCATGCTAAGCACTTTATAAATATTATCTCAGGGGGATTCCGGAGGCAGAGCCAAGATGGCGGCGTAGAAACGGCATCCCACAGCTCCCATGCAGCCACCCTAAACACCCATAAAAATTTGACGCTGGACAAATTCTAGGACTCTCAAACTCAAAAAATACAGAAAACACAACTCTCGCGGAAGGCAGCTCTGCAGCAGGGGATCATTGTGGCAGGACATGAGCCTAGGCTGGCCCAGCTTGAAACCTGCAGGCACCGTGACCAGCCCAGCCTAAAACCGCCACGCCACCAGGTTCCAGAGTGATCCAGAGGAGCCAAGCATCCCAAGCCACAGTGTGAGTCTGCTTCAGAGAGGATCTAAAGCACCTGGAGCAATCTGCATAAGCCAGGATTAAAGGTCAGTGAAAGTGAGTGAACCTTTCAAGCTAAATTTAGAGGAAGAAAAGCAGTTCGGCCAATCTACCCACCCAGGTAAGGAAGCAGTGGGGGAAGGGCAGAAACTGCTGTAACTGGCGGCTGCCCCCACTGGGCTGCTTCAGAGCCCCTGGCCTGTGGATCCTGCAGGGGGGGCTGAGTTGATTGATCAGGGCCAAGAGCTCTTGCGCTGAGTGGCCTAGATCTGGATGGTGGTCTTCGGTGGTGGTCCTGGGGAGCACTTTCAGCAAGCCAAAGCTAGGGGAGGCTCCAACACCCCGCTAATAGCTCCAGCAGCTGGGAAAACCCCAGAGATTTAGAACAGAGCTTTCCCCCCTGGAAGCAGAGTTTCACAAAGCTAAAAAAAAAAACCAACCAATTAATTGACTGGCCAACATGAGGAAAAGGAAGCAAAATAAGAACAGCAATAAAACTCTAGAATCCCTTTTTGTGAACAAAAAGGATCAAAGCATGGAGCAGGAGGAAGACAACACAGTCAGAACTCCCACACCAAATGCTTCCAAGACACTTGAAGAATGCCTAGTAGCTATAGATAATGTAAAAAAGGACTTTGAAAAACAAATAAGAGAAGTGGAGGAAAAATTGGGAAGAGAAATGAGAAGGATGCAAGAAAACCATGAAAAGAGAGTCAACA
>CM053594.1:58937015-58965217 GCA_028646575.1 Pseudocheirus occidentalis
GGAATCAAGATATACAGGGGCTGGGATAGGGAGACCCTCCCTGCCCTACCAGAAAGTTCTACAGTGGGATCACCGTTTTGGGGCTGGGGTAGGGGAAAGACGGGGAGAAAATTTGTAATTCAAAAATCTCATGAAAATGAACAATGTAAACAAGAAAATAAATAAAATTTATAAAATAAAAAAATAATAATAATAAATAAATAAATATTATCTCATTTGGTCCTCACAGCAACCCTGAGAGGTAGGTAAAGAAATTCTTTCTATCAATGTAGATGACCCAACTCTTCTACAATTTACAGACATAGAACCTTGTCTAGGGCATTAAGAAATGGAATGATTTGCCTACGATCACAAAGCCCATGTAAGTCAAGAAGTGATACCTAAGCCCAGATTAATTCAGTCAGCCTTCTTATTTACTACACCAGGCTGCCTCTCTGACTCTCTATACTTTCTTTACTCATTTGTGTAATTTGGGGTTGGAGTGGATAACCTCAAAGGTCTCTGGCATCTTCCATTTATGAGATATCTCCTCCACAACAAGATGAGGGATCAAGGGTAAGGATGATTTCTTTCTTGTCTTTGTAGACCCACTGCCAAATACAATGCATAGCACACAGTAGACAATTGATAAAATGTTTGCTGAATTCAAATGAATAGTTGTATGTTCATGTCTTAACTCCCTACTCCATGAGGACAGAAATGTCTTATCTCAACTTTATACTTCCCCCTGTACACAGTATTATTACACTTATTAATGTTTTATCATTTTCAAAATATAACATCCTTAATGCTATGTGAAAATGGTGATGGTGAAGGAGAACCAACAAATCAAGATTCCTAATGTGGCCAAAAGTGAAGCAAAAAGAATCCTTTAAGCCACTTGTCATGAAAAAAATCCAAATAGGATTTTGAAAATGGGTCCAGACAAGTTCTGACTTCAAACAGCTCCAGCCTGGCATTTGGGCCATCAACTGAAACTTTCTGCTTCTCTTCCAGAAACACAGTCAGCCATTAGGAGCACCTCTCCCAAAGCAGGATAAAGCACTCACTATAATAAATGCATACCTTCAAAATCCTCTGGGACTCACAATTAAGTCTGAATATTCCATACTGTGCAGCTGGGAGTTGTGAAAAAATGCTCAATGATGCTTCTGGTATTTTAAAAGGCACAGGCCCAGATTTCCATGTCAAATTAAAGCCTTTGGGAATTCAAATGAACAATGATTTGTTGTTGTTTAGTCATTTTTCAGTCGTGTCCAACTCTTCGTGACCTCATTTTGGGTTTTCTTGGCAAAGATACTGGAGTGGTTTGACATCTTCTCCAGCTCATTTTACAGATGAGGAAAACAGGGTTAGGTGACTTGCCCAGGTTCACGGAGCTACTAAGTGTCTGAGGCAGGATCTGAACTCAGGAAGAGGAGTCTTCTTGACTCTAGACCAGGCACTCTATGCACTGCGCCTCCTAGTTGCCTCAATAAAGATTTACTATACAACTATTATGTGTACTGTACTAGACACTAGGAAGGTAAGTTTCGCTAAGATATCATCCCTAATCTCCTTTAATCTTCTTTGCGGTATAAAAACACCTAAGAAAGATAACTATAATGGCTAAAATAACTTCCATTTAATATGTTTAAGTCCAAAAAGGTTGGGATCTCACTTAGAAATACTAAATTCAATAAACACATATTAAGTGCTTACTGTATACATATTACACCATGCTAGGCACTAATGAGAGCTTGACTTCAGGAAGCTCAACTGCTCAATACACGTAGCCTCCAATTTTCTTCACTAAGTGACAAATATTTCATCTCATAAAAACTTTCAACTACTTAGCCAGCGACTTCTGCCAATGACATCAAACATGTACAAAAGTAGAAACACAACAGTAAGCAGTCTGTTTCACAATCTGCTTTTCTGCATAATTTCTACATGACCACTAGTACTAGATACTTCTCTATAATGATAAATCAAAAATTAAGAAACAGGTACTCAGAGTACATGGGTAGAATGATTCCAAATCTGGCTGGGGCTCAAATGAAGACATAACAAAGAGATGGAAATTTTTCCAACAACCACCTGCTGTCCTCAGTAGGAACTGATCTTGGTAGTTGCAAATTAAGAATATGGTTCCCAATTTCCAAAGCCTTAAAAATAAGGCTTGGTAGCCACCAGAGCCTGGCTGTTTGGTTTCCAAATGAAACTTACACGACTCTCTTTTCTATCATGTTCAAAGTGACAACATGAGACAGTCTATCAACCAACAAATGTAGTCTGTTAAATGCTGTGGTTTCTAACTAAGAAGATAAACAGGGACAAACATTTAGCTGACAAATACTCTGAAAGTTAGATCACTCATAAAGCAACAGGCAAAGTAGGTATATCTTTCTATCATAACTCACACTTTAATCACTAAAACTGTATCTCATATCCCTCTAAATGTAATCTTTCCACATTTTCTGATATTCATGTACAGGGCTGATATAACTATCCCTGCCCAGAGGAAGAAGATGCTACTCTAGTTGGAAATTCCAGCAAATCATGGAAAGAGAAGTACAGGGTGGTAACAAATTTGCAGACTTATTAGGCAAGACTGAGACAGACTGGTAGAACTTGTAGATTCTTGCCTCAGCATGCCATCTAACACCATAAACCAACATATTTACAGAGCAATATTAATTCCAAAATGAAATCGTGGCTGGAGAGGTAGAAGGAAGAAGACAAAAGTCTATTAAGCACCCACTACGTGCCAAGAACGTGCTGAGCTACAAATATTATCTCATTTGATCATCACAACAACTCTAGCAGGCAGGCGCTATTACTACTCTAACTTTACAGTTGAAGAAACTGAGGCAGACAGAACTAAAGCTAACTTGCCCAAGGGTACACAGTCAGTAAGTGCCTGAGATCAAATATAAACACAGGGCTTCCTGACCTCCAGGTCCAGTTTTCTATCCACTGTGCCACCTGGCTGAAAGAGATCACTGAGGAACAAAAATCTAATAATTAACAAAACTCAAAGAACCTAGTCAATATGACTTAAATCAGTTCCTTCACATAAAATAAACTTAATTCAAAGATAGTCACATTTTATTTTACCCGGGCAAAAAACACTGTCCCTACCTCCAAATATCAAGAAACACTGCCATTTCCTGGGTACAGACGAATCTCTCCCATTCCCCATCTAACCAACACTAAACAATACAGTTTAAGAGAAAAAAAAAATGATTAATATCTGTAAAGAATACTGTTGGGACCAATCCTTTCTAAAACACCAATGAATGAATGAATCCTATCTTATAAATGAAAGAGAAAGAATGCTATCTACCCCCTGATTGATAGATGATAAGAATAAATAGGCCAACTTAGACACATTTTTTAATAAAATGAAACTAAGATTTTTTTTTGCTTGTCTATGCGTTTTTGTTATAAAAGTCTTGTTTTTGTTTTCAATTGGGGGCACTGGTAGAGAGAGAAAATAAATACCTGTTAACTGAAGAAAAAAAAAAAAGAATACCTTTCCGGCTAGCCAGAAAGAATTCTTTCAACCAAGAATGATATGTCCAAAGTCTGAGTGAATATTAATTTCAGAAACCATTTCACTGTTTTGTTACACATGGAAACTGATACTGCTCAATGATTTAATCCATAATAGTGAACGAGCCCATTTCCTACCAAAATGGACATGAGTCTTTTCTAAACTCTTAAAAGCGAAAATATGAACCTCACCAGGTTCCCATAAAAGTCCCAAAAGCAGGTGTTCTATGAGAAAATGGATGACTGCAAAAATAGCACACAACTTCTGCTCAGGTCAACATGCAGCTGAATGAAATACCTGAGCTCTCTTCTCAAAAGTTCATTAATATAAAAACTGTTTTGAGTTCACTCATCCCAACATAGTCACTATGGAAAATTGCATAAATGACCAAGACAGCAAGAAACTCTCTACTCTTCACCAAATACTAATAGTCAAGGCTTTTTTGTGGCATGAAGATGATCCTAAGTTACCTCTGGTACTGCCACTGGAGCTCAAACTTCAGAAAACCCTACCAAAACCAAAAAGCAAACACACACAGGACAGGTAATAAGCTGTGTGCTCTGTCATCTGAGCTGAGACTTAACATCAAAGAAGCTTCACACCAGAAGACTGCTCACTGACCAGTAGGAGTATATTTAGGGTACAGCAATTCAGAAAGACACACCTACCATGGTATGGAACAAGGAGTTGTGCTACTGAAGGGAATATCCAAATGATCAGACTTGGGGCTGAGTTCTATTTATCAGAGGAAATGAAAGCCAGGCCTCTTCAAAGTCAGGAAACTCAAGGCAATTCCAACCCCCTACCTAGTCTAGGAAGAATCCAAGTCAAGGGCAGCAAACTCTTTACCTTGTTCTTGAAGTGAACTTCAATGGGCATGATGAAACCCGCGTAGCCAGACTCTTCCACTTTGTAAGGGGGCTCTTTGCACACTGGGGAGGAAAAATTGGAAAAGGTTAAATTCCCAGTAATAACTACCTCAGCAGTAACAGTTTTATTTACCAGACAACCTTATTCACTGTCTGCTGGCTCAATAATTAAGCTGCCTTTTCAATGATAAAGAGTTTTGGGTGGCAGGGCTTTCATACAGAAATACCAAATTCCACATAACCCTCTATATATCATACCTCCATACCAGGTATCTGTGAAGGGTAAGTTTATGAGAGTCTATAGGGGTAAAAATAAACACTAGAGAAGCAACTTAGTGGAATCACAGGAACAAGAATGTTAAAGTTGTGAGGATACTTAGAAATCATCAGGTCCATAGGTTTTTAACCTGGGTTCTGTGATTTTTTTCTTATAATAATAGTATTTCAATATAATTGGGTTTCCTTTCTAATCTTATACAATACATACAAATGTATACAATACATTTGAAAACATTATTTTGAGAAGGGGTTCACAGACTTCCTCAGACTGTCAACGGGGTCCATAATATAAAAAGGGTTTAGAACTCCTGCTCTAGTCCAATACCTTCCTCTTAAAGATAGGGAAGTAGAGAACCAGGGAGAAGAAGGTACTTGGCCAAAGTCATGGAGTCAGGGCAAAGTGCAGAATACGAGCCTCCTATCCTTCTAGCCCTACTTGGGCCAATGGCCCATTTCACTGCACCATGCAAGTTTTCTTTTTGGTATGAAGTACTCCCGTGATAAGCTCTCACTTCAACACTTCCAACATGTGGTGGAGTTATGAATTGATCCAACCAGAGCAATCTGGAGCTATGCCCAAAGGGCTACAAAACTGTGCATACCCTTTGATGTAGCAATACCACTACTAGGTCTGTATCCCAAAGACATTTAAAAAAAAGGAGAAAAGATCTATACATACAAAAATATTTATAGCAGCTCTTTTTATAGAGGCAAAGAAGTGAAAATGGAGGGGATGTTCATCAATTGGGATGAATAAATTGTGTTATGTGATAGTAATGGAATATCAGTGTGCTATAAGAAATGATCAACTGATTTCAGAAAAACTTGGAAAGACTTACATGAACTGATACAAAGCGAACTGAGCAGAACCAGGAGAATATTGTACACTGTAACAATACTGTACTATAATCAACTATGAATGACCTAACTATTCTCAGCAATAATGATCCAAGACAATTTCAGAGGACTGCATGATGAAAAATGCTATCTGCCTCCAGACAAATGGAGTCTTAATGCAGACCAAAGCATTCTATTCTTTACTTTGAGTAATTTATTCGTGGAGTTTTTTTCCTCTTGGGTCTATGTCTTCTTTCACAACGTGACTAACATAGCAATATATTTTGCATGACTGAACATGTATAACCTATATCAAATTAATTACCATCTCAGGGAGGAGGGAGATAAGGCAGGGAGAGAGAAAATCTGAAACTCAAAATTTTTAAAAAGAGAATGCTAAAAATTGTCTTTATATGTAACTGGGTAAAAAAATAATTTTTTTTTCCTTAAAAAAAAAAAAAGCCTCCCAACATGAAGCCTTTCCCAATTCTTCCCCTGGCTACTGATACCCCCCTCCCAAAACTACTCTGTATTCATTTTCCATGTTATATTACGTGATAACACACACTTTTGTATGCATATACATCTATTTTTTCCATTAGAATGTAAGCTCAAGAGAAGAGATTGCTTCTTTTTTTTGTCTTTGTATCCCTAGTGCTTAACACAGTACCTTGAACATAGTAGATGCTTAAAAAACAAACTTGTTGGTTGACTGGCTTCTCTGTTAAGTTAAAATTCATTCTAACCCTGAAATCCATAAATGAGGCAAGTTTTGTCGATTGCTCTACTTAAGATAATTCCTAGAGAAGGCAGCTAAGAGGTTAAGTAAGTTAAGATGAATGCTGGACTTGGAATTTGAGGGTGGATCTATATGTAATTCCCCCAGATTCTGATACTAACTAGCTATGTCATCCTGGCCAAGTCATGTCACTTCATGGTGTCTCAGTTTCTGCATCTCAAAAATGAGAGTTAAAATACCTGCACTATATACATCACAGGACTATCATGAGGAGCTGCAGTGAGATAAACCTTTAAACAAAATTCACTGAGCTATTATCATCCTTGCTATAAAAAAGGACAAAGCTAAAGGACCAGAGGGTTTCCTCCTGCAAAGTCCCACTGGTCCTTCTAAATGATCATCCTGGACATCCTACAATCACAAGGCAGCTGTGGCAGATAGGAAACATTCATGACCAAGAGAGTAAGGCAACTTATAGGATTTAGAGCCAGAAGAGCCCACGGAGATGTTATCTAGGTCCAATCCCTCATTTTTACAGACAAAGAACTGAGACCTAGAGAAGCTAAGTGACTTGCTCAGGTCATGTAGCTGAGGCAGGATACGAACCCAAGTTTACCTGACTCTGACTCCAGGGCCATATTTACACTATGTTGTTTCTGAGACAAAATATTGCATAAGCTGGGTAGCACATGTTCTATCCCCTTCCTTACATGAGGAAAGCAATACACTGCTAAAAAGGTTAACTCTCAAGGCCATAGCTGTGCTTAACTGTGTTCCTGACTTCTCCAGAAACTAAGAGAACTAAGGCTGAGGTGGTCAATTTCCCTAAAAACCTGCAAGCTTTTGGCAGGAGCAGTAAAGTGCTCAGTCATCCTATGTATAAGTAGCAACATGAAATGAAAATAAGGTTAAAAGCAGCTGAATCTGGGGTCTAAGACTAGTTCCTAAATGACCTCCTCAGCTCCACCTCCTTTTTCACCTCCTCTCTGTAACAGACCATTTCTGATCAATGCACTCATACCTGCCGTGGAAGCTACTGACACAATTTGCTTCAAGACCATTAATTATTATATTTAAAAACTGAACTAGTACACCAGTTCTCACAGAAGCTTTCTTGGAAATTAAAGTTTACTCTAAATTAATCACTGAGTTATTCAACTGTTTTCCTTTACTACTTACCATAACAGTTGAAATCTCTAGAGAATGTTAAATTTTATAAACTATTTTCCTTACCACAGCCCTTTAAGGTAGGCAAGATACCACTACCCCCATCTACAGAAGAGGGACCTGAAATTGCATATCTAAGCAATGTTATGAAACAAAGTAAGTAAAACCTGAAGCTAACTTTCCTGACTTTCCTGGCAGTGCTTTTTCTATTAGACCACCCTGACTTTTCCTAAGACTGGAGGAAGGTAAGACAGAGCAAAAATGAATCCTTACCATGTTAAACTACCAGACACCATAAAATCAAAAAGCAGACAATGAAGAGCTAGATGCTATAAAACCTGAGGAAGTCTTAAATGGCTTATACCTAGTCAACAGCATCTCAAAGGACATAGGAGCGTCCATTAAAATCACAAAGCAGGCAATGGCTTCACTTCCAGATATAATCAGAAACGTTTCCAATACCAGCCTTGGCTCAGTCTCACTTTGATGAAATCCACAGCAGCTTAATAAACATCTCCAACGCCACACTGCTTCAGAAGGTGACAGACCTTGTCTTATGATTCATTAGCATCCCCCCATCTTATCCGCCAAAATGTTCTATACACTGCAAGATCATCAAGCTAGGAGAAATTAAATCCCTTCTCAACATCCTTATAAAAGGTTAAACCTCCTATGAAGTGCTTAAGTGAGGAATTAAAAGGGAAAAAAAAGAGCAAAAACTGGAATCTAAGGCAATACCTATCAACTGGGGAAATCACTGAGCAAACTGAGATATATGAAGGCAGTAGATTATTACACCATAAGAATTTACAAAAGAGATAAATCCAAAGAGTAGTGAGTAGTATGGAATAGTACAGAGTAAAAAGGACAGAACTAAGATGAAAAACAATTCTGAGTTTAAGAACTCAGTTAAGAACTCTGATCAAAGAAATGACCAAATGTGTCTCTACAGGACATAGGCTGATGTTATCTAATTCCTGATAGAGAGGTGACAGACTCAAAAAGCTGAAAGAAAAAATACATTTTTGACCTTGGCTACTTTGTGGATTTGTTTTGCCTGGTGATGCTTATTAATGACAGCTGTTTGTTTCTTGAAATATCTTTGTTTTTAACTGGAAAGGGGATTTAGCAACAGTGATGCCTCCTCCCCCAAAAATTCACTGAAAAAAAATTTTTTTAATGGAGAAAGAGAATGGAAGGAAGCGAAGACAAAAAGGACAGTTTTGAAAGTGAAGTGTGTAATTCACTACATATTTTTAAGGAAAAGGAACTATCTTGCTTGCCATTTCCTCATCTATAAAGTGTGCATGATGATAGAACCTAACTCCCAGGGTGGATGTGAGGGTCAAATGAGATATTATAAAGCACTTAGCATACTGCCAGGCACACAGTAAGCACTATATTAACGTTAGCTATTATTATTATAATATATCTAATAATACTGCATCATGTTACAATTATCTATTTATCTATATATGTATGTATATGTAATTTTTAAAAACTGTATTACTAGTAATTAGCAGAGTGCCTGAAACATAGTAAGCACTTAATAAATGCTTAATCTGTCCAAAAATAAAAAAGAGTTCAAGTGAAGGGGAACCCACTAACTCCTGAGACAGATTACTGCAACTCTGGATACGTCTCATTGTTGGTATTTTTTTCTTACGTTTAGTTTAAAATGTTTTCTCCAACTTCCACCTGTTAGTCACAGCTCTGCCTACTGGGATCAAGAAGCATTTGTTAAGCACCTACTGTGTGCAGCATACTGTGCTAGATGCTGGGGATAAAACAAAACACAGCTCAGAGTCTACTGGGGGAAAGGATCAAGTACTCAGAGAAGTCAATAAAAAAGTATGCAAAGCAATTCTAGCTAGGAAAAAACACCAGCAACTGGGGAATGGGTTGGTGGGGAAGAGGGTTTGAAAGGGAAAAAGGGAAGAGAAGAGAGATCAAGAAAGGTCTTGTGTAAGAGGTGGCCTTCGAGCTCAACCTTGAAGGGAACCAGAGATTCCAAAATGGAGAGGGAAGAGAGAGCCTACATTCTAGAGAAGAGAAAAGGCATGGAGGTGTCAAATAGAATGTCATCCACGGGGAACAGCAAGTGGGCAGGTTCGGCTCACAAAGAATGCATGAGTAATACTAACTGATTTGGAAAAACAGATTGGAGCCAGATTGTGATGGTCTTTAAATGGCTTTTATCATAGAACCAATAAGGAGCCACTGAAGCTTCTTAAGCAAGGGAGTAATAAAGAACCCATGTTTTAGGAATATCACTGTGGAAACTAGGTAGGAGATGAATTAGAAAGAGGAGAGACTAAAAGATGAAAAAGAGGGAGATCAATTAAGAAGCTATTGAAATAAAGTAAGCAAGAAGTGATAAGGGCCCAAACTAGGTTAGTGACCAGTGAGTAAAAAAGAGGACAAATATAAGATGTGTAGAGGGAGAATCAACAAGACTCGGTAACTGACTATATGACGGAGGTGAAAGAGTAAAGAGTTCAGAAGGATGTACTATACTATGAATTCTGATGACTGTACAGATGGTGGTACCCAAAACAGAAAAATGTGAAAGTATGGGAGACTTGGTGGGGGACACATAAATTGTTTGCCATATGGTGAATGTGAGGTGCATATGATACTTTGGTTCGGAAATATCCTCATGTATACTCTGGTGAACATTCTTATGTACAAATAAAAAATTAGAAATTGAGAGAATTTCTCCATGGGAAGAACTGTGACAATACAGAATGAAAAAGGCAGAAACAAAGGAACCATATACACAATGACAAAAACAATATAAATGACCAGATCACTTGAAGATTTAACTCTAAAAGGATGTTTTCACATCCATTACGATCTAGACTATATTTTGAACTTAGCCACTTACTACCTGTGTTTCCTGATTCCAAATCCAGCATTCTTTCTACTTCACTACTAACATGTATATACTGACGTCCCTAAGTAAAAGAGAAGGATTTGGAATACAAAGGAAGACTGAGCTAGGTACTAAATCCTTTAAAAAAGAAGGGAAAACGACCTGGGGCTTGGTAGATATTTGCCAACAGGATCTTGACAGGATGGTACCTAGATAGAATATACTTCAAAAGTTAGAAAGGCTGCTCAGTAATCAAGACAAATGGAAGGTCCAGAAGGTGCAGTGAGAAACAAGGAGTACACCTGCTCTTCTTCCTGCCTCAATAGGTTGCTGAGTATGAAAGACAGTACATTCAATTTTTTAAAAAGTTAGCACCCTGAGAATGCCAGAAAAAGACTAAGAATGAAAATTTTGTTAATTATAAAACAGGGACTTCAAAGAATACAATGGGAGGGTAGAAAGAATTGGAGAAGGATTTGGGGAATGAGGCAGATAGGGATGGGAGATTAGGGAAAAAGTAGCAAGTCCCCCCCAGGCAGCCAGGGAGTCTGTTATCACCAGGATTAGAAGAGGAAGAAGTAGAAATTTGCTAATCTTAGAATAAGGACCTTTTGAGTAAATCTACTCTCTCCTTTTAAATAATAGTCCTTCAATTACTTAAAAACAGCTAAGGCCTCTCTAAGTCCTCTATCTCTAGGCTAAACTAGTTCCTTCAATCAACCCTCATATGCCCTAGTTCCCTTTACTCTCAACCATCTTGGTTGCCCTTCTCTATACAGGTTCCAATATGTTAATGTTTTTCCTATGACATGGTGCCCACTATATGTCAATCAATAAATACTTATTAAGAGTATATTATGTACCAGGCATTCCAGTAAATCACTAAGGATATAAAAAGAAGCAAAAGACAGTTCCTGCTCACAAAGAATATAATGGGGGGGGGGGGGGAGAGAGAGAACATGTAAACAACTATGTACAATGTTATTTCCTTTTTAACCCCTAAGCAGGAAATAATTAAAAGAAGGAAGAAATTAGAATTGAGAAAGGCCTCCTTAAGAAGAACAGATTTTAGCTGGGACTTAAAGGAAGCCAGAAAAGCAAGTAGGCAAAGATAAGGAGGAAGGGCATTCACACATAGAGGACAGTCTGAGAAAAATGAAGGAGCAGAGAGATGTAGTGTTTTGTTCATAGAACAGCAAAGAGGCCAGTGTCAATGGATTGAAAAGTACAAGATGGGAAGTTTGGAAGTCTAACAAAGGGTTTTATATTTGATCCAAGTTACAAAAGGGAGTCAATGGAATTTACAGAATAAGGGGTGATGTGGTAAGACCTGCTATTACCACTTTGGAAAATCACTCTGGTAAGCTGGAAGATGGATTAGAATTGGGAGCAAACTGAGGCAGACAGACTGACCAGCAGGCTACCAAAAAAATTCAGGTGTGAGGTGATGAGGGCCTGCCCTAGAATGGTGGCAGTGTCACAGAAGCAAAGAGGATATATTCAAGAGAAGTTACAAAGGTGAAATCAGGATTTGGCAACAGACTGGATATGGGGTGTGTGTGTGTGTGTGTGTGTGTGTGTGTGTGTGTGTGTGTGTGTGAGAGAGAGAGAGAGAGAGAGAGACAGAGAGAGAGAGAGAGACAGATAGACAGACAGACACACGGTGAGGAATCAAGGGTGACAAGCTGTCAAGGCTAAGGGACTGGGAAGATGGTGGCACCCTCTAAAATAATAGGGAATTTGGAGGCACAGGGGCGAACAGCTTAAGAAGATGAGTTCAATTTTAGACATGTTGAGTTTAAGATGTCTACTGGACATCCAGTTTGAGATGTCTGAAAGGCAGATAGAGATGCAAGGTTGGCAGTAAGAAGAAGGATTAAGGAAGGATCAGTATGTTTGAGAATCATCAGCATGGAGATGGTAATTAAATCCGTGGGAACTGATGAGCTCATCAAGTGAAGTAGCACAGAGGAAGAAAAGAGCCCTCCCAGATAGAACCATAGGGAACACCTATATTTTAGGTGTGATTTGGTTGAAGATCCGGCAAAGAGACTGAGGAGTGGTCTGATAGACAGGAGGAGAATGAGGAGACAGTGGTATCCTGAAAAACTTGAGAGAAAGTTGTATTATGTAGTTGAGATATGGTGGTCTTGTCCAAGGTAGTTCCCTCCTTTCTCAAGAAGACTGTATTATCAAAACCTTGTGGAAATGAATGATGTAACCAAGAAAATAAATTAAAATTTAAAAAAAAAAAAAAAAGAAGACTGTATTAACTTTTTTGGCCGCCGTGTCACACAGATAACATACTGAGCTTGCAGATGACTAATCACCTCAGATTTTCACATGAATTGTTGTCTATAGTCAGTGTCTTCAAATCTGTACATAGGAAGATAGAATTTAAAGGTAGAATGAAGATTAGAGTTCACCTACTCCAACTCCCTCATTTTACAGAAGGGAGAAGTGAGGAAAAAAGGCATTAAACAATTTGCCCAAAGACACAAACATATTCAGGGTAGGGCCAGAATACCTGTATAGTTGATTTTTTTTTAATCCAGGTAGAGAACTTTAGATTTATTTCTATTAGACTTCATCTCCTTAACTGATCAACACACACAGAAAACATGATTATAACCCATTTGTAACTGTTGTTGCTACTGCATTTATTAGACAAAGAGATGTTACAACAGTTCCGATGGACAGTGCCCTCTAAGATGACTCTCTAAAAATGCCATATTACCTCTGCTACGCCATTCTCAAGACTGCCCTCAAAAATGCCACAACAGAAGGGCAAAAGCCCTAGAAAAAGAGCTTACCCTTGAATATCTAGGAACCAATTTTCCATATACTAAAACCAACTCAGTCTTTCTTTTCCCCTAACTGACTTCCTGTCAGCATAACTCATTTCTCTTCAAATAATAAAGGATAGGCCCCAGGATCATCTATGGCAGGGTATGAGGGCAGAATTCAACTCTGGCAGGTTTCCTTTACTGGGAGTTCTCATAACTGATTGTGGTAGAAAAGGAAAAATTAGTAAAGGGAGTCTTCCCAAGTATCCTGTCCTAGTTCTTACTGACTCTAGGAGGAGAAAATGAGGGAGAAGTGAGGAAAGTGTAATATACAGGGAAAGCTACTGGATTTAGTAGACTTGGGTTCAAATTCTAACTTAATTACTTATCTGTACGACCTTAGGCAAATCGCTTTTATCTCCTAGAGCTTCAGTTTCCTCATCTGTAAATAAGAGGACTAGACTAGATGATCTCTCAAAATTCCTTCTACCTATGATCCTATACTCCTAATATGGAGGGAGATGAGTGAAAATGAAGGTCTCTGCTACATATGTTAGTTTTTAACAGCTGATAACTTAGAATACAGCAGATTCAAAGAATGGCACATGCTTCTAATGGGTTAGGTGTCTGAAGTAGAAAAAAAGGTGAAAATTGGGAGTGGTGGGAAAAGATGAGCAGTGAAAATAAAATGAGTTAGCAAGTAATTCATTTAAGTCAAACATTTATTAGTTACTCACTACTTACAAAGCACTATGTTAGGGCAGCCTCTGCCCTTAGGTAAAATTTAATATAGGAGAAACCATAATAGAAGAAAGGGGGAAAAGTGATCTGGCCACCACCAATCTATTTTGGACTATATCTGGGTGCTTTTGTCATCCCTAACTGCTACCCACTGCTAACTCCAGTTCTTACTCAATTATTCAGGGATAATCCACACTGCTTTCATCTCTTTGTTGACATTACCACCTGTTCCATTTACTTCCTTATTAACATATCTGTTTACTCTTAGAATTCGATTAGCAGCTTAAGCTCAAAAGGAAAGAGGTTAGAGGTTCTCCCCTCACACTCAGGCTTAGCTATCAAGAAAAGTGCATTTAAATGAAAAAATAATTACTATTACTGGTCCTATATATCCAGTGGAAATGAATCACACAGCAAACTTAATTTTAAAAAATCAACTCCACTTAAGTTTTACATCATTCTGAGAGGTGATGCTTTCCAATTTCTAACAGTAAAGACACAAGAAAGCTAGCACAGGACTAAAATAAGGTTTCATTGTATGGGCTTGTTTTCATTATTTTGTCTAAAATGTGGTTCAGTCTCAAAATAATCCCTCTGGAATTATAAAATTGTATAAGCAAATAGAAATAATTTTAGACCATCCTGCTACTCTTCACTTCCATTAAAAAACTAAGGAGCAAGTTCATTGATCACTCATTGTGTCCTTTTCCTTTTTCCTAGAATTAACTCAAACATTAAAGAATGTATGTTCTAATGAGCCAAATAAGAAAAAGAGAAAAAGCATTTATTCTTCAATGAAAGGTCATATCCTGCCTAATCTCCTTCTAAACAAGAGTGCCCAGAGATAAGGCCTCTAAACTGAATGCATAATATGTGTTCTACTGTTCCCTTGGAAAAAGTTGGAACAAAATTGAAAATATCTTTAGACTAAGGAGTTTGATGTTACGTCCATTCCAGGCAAGATTATGAGAACCTGGACAGCACTCACCCCGTTTGGGTTTTGGAAAGCTATCATGTAGCCGAAACACCACTCTTTCCACGAAGTGTTGGATGTCACACTGCTCTGGACCTCGAACAAACACCATCCAGTCATGAGTGAATCCCTCAGTGGTGGGCTTCTTCCTCAGCTGGGCTCGGTGTCCCAGCTCTAGCTTCACCTGTACAGTGCACTAAAAAGGGGGGAAAAAAGTTTGACTGGGGCCAACACAAAACAACCAAGAGAAGATGTGGTAGGGAAGGGTTAACAAGCTGGGACTCTAAAAATGTCACACATGGTCTTCTATAACAGAGAGGTTAGCAAAGAAACTATACAAAAAGAATCCTACATAATTCTAATATACCTTTCAAACCATCTACTTTCTTGGATTAACTTATGCCTTTACACTCTCCTTCACCCCAAATAAAGAACAAAGAGTTACTTTTAAGGCATGCATATTATCAACAAAAACATCAGCTGTAAGTTTTTAAAGCAAAATTTTGATTACCCATGAGGATGTAAAGGCAAAAATGAACCAACTCATTTTCACATTATAGCTGCAATCAGCTGCATAGCTCACTTAACTATAGAGACCTGATTTATCACTTAAATATGAAGAAACCAAGTGTTTTTACAGTTATACTTAAAATTCCTATTTCAAAGGGTCATCACCACATCAGCCAATCAGCACCATTTATTAAAAGCCCACTGTATGCAAATCACTCCATTAAAAAACAGAAACAAATCTCCCCACAGCTCCTAAAAAGCTAACACCACAGTTGGACAGCAAGCTGTAAGTACACCCAAAGAGGAAAAGCATAAAGCAACACAAAAACAAGTACAATGGGTAATTTAAGTTCAGGGAAGACAGACAGGATAATCAGTCAGTCAGCTTAATTCATTCACTGAACTGAAGTTTACTAAGCACCTACTATTCCACAATGCCCTGGTGCTAAATGTTGTGGGGAACACAAAGATAATAAGTCAAAATCCTTGCCCTCATGGAGCTTAGTAACAGAACTAAAACGGGGACACACACACATAAAATATATAAAGCAGAATGTGGTAAGTACATGAGTGGGATAAGTCATCAGGAAACCCTTCCTAGAGGGAGGAGACTGGGACAGTGTTGTGAAAGATAGGCCGTCTTCCTTATGATAAAGAAAGGAACTACTATGACAAAATGTTGTAAACCACAGTCAGATGCAGTCATTGTACTAAATTTTTCTACTTGGTTGTTTTTCTTCACCACAGGGAAGGGTGTTTCTTTTGGCCTTTCCCCCAGAAAATACTGGTGTGCAGAAGGCATCAGTCCATCCATCTATCTATCTATTTTTTAAGATGGAAAGGAAGTTGACCAGCAGAAAGTACAGGGGCAGTCCATGTGTAAAAGGACTTGTGAGGTTTGAAGCTGAGGAGAATGGGAACAGAATTACAGGTCTCTTGGCAAAAGAAAAGTCCTATTGAGAAATAAAAAACAAGGGGAATTGCTACAGAAGATTACAATTGATAGAGGGCCTCAAATTTTATGTTTTTAGTCTTGATCTTGTAGAAATGGGAGCCGATTGGAAGTTCCTGAATGATGGGATGGAAACAATATGTGATTGGGATTATTCTTGTAGTTCTACGTTAGAATACTTTTAAGGAAAAGCTATAGGTTTGGAACTGGCTGAGATAAATAGAACTGCGTCATATTTGGAAGGCTAAGAGAATTAAGAAGATGGTGGTGCTACGGGGAGGAGGAGGTTGATTTACAACATCTTAAGTTCCAGGTGTTGGCAGGCATCCAAGTGTAATGGCTAACACTCAATATGGAATGAAACAGGGAATGAAAGAAAGGGTATGGATGGACAGGTAAGTTTGAGAATCATCCATCACTGTATATTCATAGTGAACAAAAATCTTATTCAAATAGCAATTAAGTCTTTATACCTGGGTATGAGCCATAATGATTACAAAGTTATCAGCCACTAGTTTTCTCTATGATCTGTTTTTCTCAACTAGGTTGCTAGAAAGGTTAGAGATAAAAAATATGTATTTGCAAAATGGTTTGAATTCTCTGTAGACTGTTTGATATTCTAGATATTAAGATGCTCAGAAAAATCTCCTTGAAGGCAGGGACTACATTTTACTAATCCTTCTTTGCCCACAGAATTTTGCTTCAGGGTCTTGCACATACTAGGCACTTAATAAATGTTTCTAGAATTCATTCATTCAACACACAGTATTCAAACATCATACCACTGTTAGTATCCTTTGTTCACCCATTCACAATGTTTAACAAATTACCCATTGGCTTTCTGGTATTTGTGATTAAATTTGGGGTCCTCTACAGGACATACATGTTGCGATACAGTTACTGGAAAAGAATGGGAGAAAGCATTTTAATCAGGAGGGAAAATATAAGAGCCAAAATGAGGCTCCCCAGCCAAAGTCAACAGGCAGCTTGGAGGCAGTGGCAGGCTATTATTTCAATTCATGTGCCAGAATGAAGGCATGGCATAAATGCCAGTCTCCTTTGCAAAAGCAACCTAGTCCAACCCAGTCAATGTTGTCCAAAGGCTGGACATCAGATTCTGGCCAGAAATAATTTAGCTTTTAATTGCTTCTTGACCTGACCATGTTAGGAAGAAACACTGCTTCAGTCTGGAATGTATGTGTGTCACTTATTCACTAAAGAGTAGGTGAAAAGAACTGCACTAATAACTATATCACAGAATAAAAGAACACGAGCCCAAAAACACTTCATCTCTTTCCTGCCATACAGAAGAAGGAATTATGCAATGATGAAGCATTTAGTTGTTCAAAGCACAACATGATACGTTAAGATGAGAAAATTGTCATCTGTCAACCTGGTTAACTATAATTCATTTTCCTATTATAATATGTTGTTGGCATGTGGCCAGATCCTATACTGGGGGCAGGGCATGATTTAATCAATTCCACACACAGGAGGTAGAATATTGAATTTATAGTCCATCCATTCCTTATTCTACCTCCTGATCTTTTGATAATTTCTTTGAATGTTAGAACAAAGAGGCAACATTACACATAGTATACTGAATGGTAGACTTGAAGCCAAGAGACCTGAGTTCTAATCCTACTTTGAACACTGTGATCACACAGACATTCCATCTCTCTAAGCTTCAATTTCATTATCTATAAAATGGAGATAATACTTGAACTACCTGTATCACATGGTTGTTGTGAAGAAGGTACTTTGGAAACCTCACATATACTTGTGATTTGGGTTATTGTTCAATCCACTAAGTTGTTTACTTACAGTTCTTATAAAGGGCAGATAGTAGAAGCAGTGAAACAAATGGTTAAGTAAAGCTTGGAAGGCCTGAGAATTTCATTTATTCCTTAATATGGTAGTGGTTAAGGGAAGGATGGTGAAATTCTTTCCAGGTATTAACACCATCTGATAGAAATTACCATGCAAAGCCCTCATAATCATTAACTGAAAAGGACTCCCTATTTAGTGCCATCCCTCAGTTTTGTGAGAATCCCCTTTCCCTCAAAAGAAATCAAGTGGCTTTTTTGGTCCATTTCCAAACACTCCTGGTTATCCCACACCAGTATCAACAGATACCTCAAGAGTGCAACTCTGAAAGTAACAGGGAACAGGGAAATTAGCAGATCTTTTTGCTTCAACATTGCAAATGCTGTATCCCCTAATCCTGAGCCCCTCAGGGAAGTCTTTATCCACTAGTTTATATATAACATTTCCCATGAATTTCTAGTGGGAATTCTTTCCAACAGATGCACTTTCCTCTGGGAATTCACACATTACCAAGTGATATAATGATCTCTCAAGTTTAGTTATTGCCATCTAATTCTGTAGAATAAAACAATCCCATTCCCTTGTAAGAGAAAGGACAGCATTACTCCCCTTTTGATTCTGCTTAATCCTACTGGATCTATTAGTTGAGACCCTCGACAAGCTACCCATATGTGGATAATAAAGATAGGAAAAGTAATGCTTCAGTGACTCTTTAATGCCAGCACAAACCAAACTTCTCAGAATTGCCCTCTCAGTACTTTGGACCTTTGGATATAGTTAGAAGACCATACAGAAGAGCCACTTGATCACGCAGACAAAGACCATAGCTAGACAAACATAATCTACTTTTCTCAGCCAAATATGTAACACTAAGGAATGCTGACTCAGGGGCAGGGACAATGCAAAAGGTCAGGACCCTTTTTGCTGACTGCCTTATAAGGCACAGCTGCCCAAATCATGAGTTTGGGAATCACCCACAGCAGGCACCTCCACTAAACTTTGGCTGTCTCACACCATTTTCTACTCTAGGTCAATGGTGGACAGTTGAAGGATTTAACTGTTAGAAGAGCTATAATACATTACTGCATAATCACACAATCTCAGAGTTGGGATGCTACAGACTATCTAGTTCAACCCATACCTAAACAAGAATCCTCTTTACGTCCATCAGTCTTTGCTTAAAGACTTCAAGTGAGAGAGAACCTCCACTTCCCAGAGCAGGTCATTCCACTTCTAGATACCTCTAATTGTTACGAAGCTCCTCCTTGCAACCAACCTGCTATCTCACACCTCAAGTCACTGAGGTAAAAGATATAAAAAACATTTTGGAGAATACAAATGTGGCTTTTTCCAGGATATCAGCTAAATGGATAAAAGTGTGTGTAGGTCCTTTAAGGTGGGTAAGAATTTCTGTACTAACAGAGACAGCATAATCCTAAAGGCTGTGGAACATTATCAGGATTGTGCCAGCTGATCAGGTAGGTACAACACTGCAGTTCAGAGTGTTTTGCTATTGGTAGGAAAAAAAAGCAACCATTCAATACAGGTCAGAGGTAGCAAGCTGTTACTTCTGCAGGAGTTTGCAAGCTCACAAGGCTTTCTGTTGAAAACATCAATGAACTGCTATAAATTCTTCCTTTCCCAAAATAAACTCCACACTACCTCTCACGTGGAATCCTTGAGTCCTTCAACCTGGTACATTTCACCAGTCAGGAACAGAACATATACCCCCTTTTAAGCTAAAAAGGCACAATGGTCAGTCAACAACAAAACCACACATTTGATCCCTCTCAGCTACAATGACTAAAAAGCGTCAGCCTAAGTTAATTAAGCTGAGACATCTAGGCCCTGAAACAACACTACAGCTTTCAAAAAAAAAAAAAAAGTACCACCAATCACCTCCTCAGTACTGTGACCTTGTTTTACTTAACAGCATGGATATTCCAACCTGACTTCCCCTTTAAATTACCCCAACCCCCAAAGACAACCGAAGGGAGAAATGTTTGGGAAGGATGATTGAGTTTTGAGGAACAAGGGAGAAAGATGATCCCAGTTTTCTGAGACAAAGGATGAGGGGGGAATTAAGAAATGGTATCCAATTTGGGGAGCATGCTGGCCTTGGGTTTTTGCAAGGGGGAGATGGGTTTTAGAAGAGGAAAGAGTGAAGGTTGGAAAAGGATGAGACTGAAGTTTCAGAAACTGGTTGGGGGGGGCAGGGAATGACTCCTGAGGGGTTTTTAAAGTGGTGGGGAAGAGATCATAGCTTGATATATCAAGAGCTGGAAGTGACCTCTGAACCCACATAATCCCATCACTTAATTTTACAGATGACCCCTGAGTTCTGAAGGTATCCGGGCGAGAGGTAACCCCTGGGGTGTTGAAGGAGAGTGGGGAGAGGAGGGTAAGAAGTGGGAAAATATCGGAGAGGGGGCTTGAAGGTGGAAGGCGAGGGCAACGACTCCGGTGTTTTTGAGAAAACGAGCAGGGAGATTTTTTTTTTCAATTGTTGGGAATAGGGGTAGGAAGAGCTCTCGGTTTTAAAGGCCGATGGGTGGGTAGGTGGGTGTGTAAAAGAGAAGCTAGGACCCTTGGGTTTCGTTGGATAATCGTAAAGGCTTGAGAATTCTTTTGGGGGGGATGTGGGTAGGCTCCGATTTGGAAGGGAGGCGCCAAGGCAGGATGCCTAGTGCAAGCGAAGCACACCCTCCCCAGAAGGGCGGGAGGTGGAGGAAGACTGGGGCAGAGAAGGACCGGGCCGGGCACCGGGAAGGGGGGGAGGGGATAAGCTCCGGGGAGGAGAGAGTTCCGTGGCCCAGGAATTGAGGTAGTCTGGGGGGGAAGGGCCGCGGGCCCGGAGCTCCGAGGGGGGGGTGCGGGAGGGGAGTCGGGGGCCGGGCCAGGGCGGGGGGCGTGCGGGGAAGGGGACCCCGGGCCCGGCGGCGCCTCCTCACCTGATTGTCCATGGCTGGCGCCCCGCCCCCGCCCCCCGGGCCCCGCGTCGTCCGTCTCCTGTTCCTCCTCGCAGCCGCTGCCGCCGCCGCCGCCGCCTCAGCTCACGGTCGGCCCACTGCCCTCATTGTCTGTCAGGCGCTGCCGCCGCCGCCGCTCCCCGGCCGCCCGCCCGCCGCCCGCCCCGCGGAACCGGAAACCGACACGACCCGGGTCGCGAACCGACCGCGGGCCCCGCTGCCTCCTCGGGCCCCGGTCGACCGAACTGACGGCAGCCGCGGCCACTGAACAGCCAAGACTGGCTTTTGGGGGGCGGGCCTTCCGGCCATCCTGGGGGAACCCGAATGCGGTCGGAGGGACGAGGCCGGCAGCCAATGGGAGGCAGGTTTCAGGAGGGGCGGGGCAAGGGATAGAGAGAGGCTAGGGACTGAGAGGAGAGGGAGAGGCTCTGGGGATTAGGAGGTGTGCGGCGCACGTGGAGGGAGGGAGGGAGAGAGTGAGAAAAGGAAGGGGGGAGGGTGCAGGCCGCAGTCGGCAGGGGGCGCCGCCTCTCCCAGGTTTCTGGGCTTTCTACGGGCTGTCAGCTCCTCCCAAAAGAATGCTAGGGCCGCGAGGTTCGGTCCTGCGTGGGCCGGCTGAGGGGGAGGGGCGGGGAGGAGCGGAGGAAAAACACCTTCCCATTAACCTTAACCTTCTGAAGGCCAACTAGCAAAGTGGGAATAAGTGCCCGAGTGTAGAAACTTCTCCACCATAGATGGAAAACCCAGAACTCCGGGGATTCAGATCCCCTCTTTCACACCCCCTCACTTTGCAGATCGTGGAAAGTGGAGCCTGGGGAGGGAAGGCTCTTTTACACATCCACCTCCCTTTTCCTCAATCCACAGCCCAGCGCTCTTTTCAGAACCTCACACTCAAGAGTCCAAGGGAACTTACCCACCCTCCGAGCAGATTCCAATACGACCCTGACAACTAACCACCATCCCCTTACCTCCTGAGCTCCTACCATTTACTTTCACCCTATTTCAGCTACATGCCAATGCGAATTCTCATTAGACCCTTCCTCACACCCAAATCCGAAGACTTCACTCATTACAATGGGAATAAGTATATGTAAAATTCTCTACGTGGACAATTTTTTGCACTTTTGTCCACCACTCGTCTACTGCAGAAAATGAAGAAATGGGGAGTGGGGGGTGGGGAGGGTGGCAGTTAGATGTCTCAATGGATAGCATGGAGTCGGGAAGACCTTTGTTCAAACCCAACATCAGACACTTGCTAGTTGTGTGACTCTGGGAAAGGGCAAATCACTTAACCGCTGTCTGCCTCAGTTTCCCCATCTGTGAAATGAGGCTAGTAATAGCACCTATTTTCCAGGGTGAGTGCTAAGTGTTAGCAATGATGATAATTTATGATGATGAAGAAATTGGTCTAAAAAATTGTATTTTAAATTTAAACTTTAAACGTCTTTTAAATTCATTTTCAATTTTAAAATAAAAATTTATTTTAATTTAATTTAAACTTGTATTAAATTAAAATTCTAAAATTTTAAAAATTAAATGTATTAATATATTTCGTTTTGGCACAACAGATACCTTTCAACAAAGTCCTTTCCAAAGTGTATCCTCGAGAAATCATTTTCTGGATTGTCAAAAGAAAGGAGCACCATGGGCAGGATAGTAATAGCTACTAATAGTAACCAGCATTGATGTGGCACTTTAAGATTTGCTTATCTCATACAATTCTTACAGCAACCCGTGAGAAAGATGCTATTATTATCCCCATTTTACAGATAGGAAAACTTGGAATGAGGATGATTAAGTGATTTGCTCAAGGTCATGCAGCTACAATCTCAGGCTTGCACTTGAATTCAGGTCTTTCTGACTTCCAAGTCTAACTTGGCTTCTTCCTTCAAGATGGCAGACAAAAAGTTCTCAAAGGAAAAGCTCAAAAAGGAAAAAAAAAAAAAAAAAGGAAAACAAAAAGGAAGATGTGGTTGAAAAGGTGGTGAAAAAGTCTTCAAAGCATCGCAGTTGGAACCCAGTCATGGGCTGAGGGATTGGTAGATACTCCAGGTCTACAATGTATTCCAGGACAGCCATGTACCAGGGACATACACTTTACCAAAAACCCAGAATGAAAGGGGGGAGGGGGGAAGAGAGTAATCCGCTACTATCTCAAAGCCAGTTGGTGGTGATGAGAATGGAGGAACCTGTGTGGTAAAGATTCCCAAAATGATTAGGTATTACCCTACTGAGGATGTGCCTAGAAAGCTGCTAAGTCATGGCAAAAAACCCTTCAGCCAGCATGTGAGGAGACTTCCAGCTAGCATCCCCCCAAGGCACTATTCCAATCCTGCTCACTGGCTGCCACCAGAACAAATGAGTGCTTTTCCTGAAGCAGCTGGCTAGTGGCTTGCTACTGGTGACTGGACCTCTGATTATCAACTACATTCCTCTGAGAAGGACCCATCAGAAAGCTGTCATTACTACCTAATCTACCACCTAATTAACTTCTGGGGTGTAAAAATTCCAAATCATATTACTGATGCTTACTTCAAAAAGAGGCTTTGTTAACCTAGACACCAAGGAGAGATTTTTGACACAGAAAAAGAGAAATACAAGATTACAGAGCAGCAGCACAAGGCTGATCAGAAAATAGTGGATTCTCAGATCCTGCCCCAAATCAATTCCTCAGCTATTTGTGTTCTGTATTCTCTCTCTCTCCAACAGTTTATCCTCACAAATTGTTATTTTAAATGCCTTGCAGAGAACTCCTGTTAAAAAAAAATGGAATAGCCAAAAAAGAAAAAAAAAAGCCTAACTTGGATTTAACAAATTTAACTCTTACCCAGTGCACCACCTTGCTGCCTTTGCAACTAATATTAACAAGTGGGTTTGACCAGCAATTTTGTTGACCCTTCACATCGATTTTTTGACATTGTTGCTGGTTTTTTGGATTTGTTGTTATTCAGTGGAGTCCAACCCCGTTTGGGATTTTCTTGGGAAGATACTAGAGTGATTTACCATTTTCTTCTCTAGTTTATTTGACAGATAAGGAAACTGAGGCAAGACACCGTGCAATCTAATATAGGCTCTGCATATACATTGATGTTAAACATTTTCACATTAGTCATATCATAAAGAAGAATTAGAACCAATGGTCGAAATCACGAGAAAGAAGAAACAACGTCAAAAGAGAACAAATAATATGCTTCATCTGCATTCAAACTCCATAGTCCTCTCTCTAGATGTGGAGAGTATTTTCCATCATGAGTCTTTTGGAGTTGTCTTAGAATCTTGTATTGTTGAGAAGAGCTAAGTCTATCAAAGTCAGTCATCACACAATGCTGCTGTTACTGTGTAACAATGTTCTGGTTCTGTTCACTTCAGTCTGCTTCAGTTTATGTAAGTCCAGGTTTTTCTGAAATCCACCTGCTCACCATTTCTTATGGAACAAGAGTATTCCATCACATTAATGTACCACAACTTGTTCAGCCATTGTTCGACTGATGGGCATCCCCTCAGCTTCCAATTTTTGGTTACCACAAAAAGAACTGCTATATTTTTGTACATGTGGATCCTTTTCCTATTTTTATGATCTTTTTGGGATATAGACCTAGAAGTGGTATTGCTGGGTCAGAGGGTATACAAAGTTTTACTGAAACCAGATTTGAACTCCAGAAGGTAAGATTAGTCTTCCTGGCTTCAGGCACTCTGTTGACTGCACCACCTAGCACTACTTTAAATGTGATTCTCATTAATGGGGAGGAATTGGTGGTTGTGAGTTGTAAGTAAGGGAAGATGGGAAGGTTGGAAGTGACTGGTATCCTGAGTGATTATTTACTCCCAATGTTTGATATTGAGGAGAAAAAATCCTTGCAAGGTTCAAGAAAAAATCCTTTGAACCCTAAATGTTGGGAAAACACATTTCAAAAGTTTCAAAGGAAAGCAAACAGAATCCCATGACCTAAAAGGCAAGTAATAGAGGATGAAGTTAAGTGTGTTTTAAATCCTACAAAAAATATATCAGAATTGTTAGAGCTCAAAATGAGCTGAGGTCAGCAAGTGAGATTAAGAATACGAGAAAGGAATTGGTTCGGGGTTTGGGTTTTTTTTGCTTTTTTTTGGAGGGGGTGGGGAAGTAGGGCAATTGGGGTTAAATGACTTGCCCAGGCTAGTCACATGGCTAGTTTTGTGTCAAGTGTCTGAGGCTAGATTTGAACTCAGGTCCTCCTGACTCCAGGGCCGGTGCTTTATTCACTGTGTATCTAGCTGCTCCTCAGAAAGGAGTTTTTTAAAAAACTCTATTTGGAAGAAAAAAAGGAAGATCAAAGAAAGAATAGGATATCTGCTTGGGGTGGATGGAGTGATGATAATTGACAAGAGAGGGTAGGAGGAACCATTCGGAGCTTAATTTAGTTCTGTTTTCCCTACTAAAGAGAATGACCTCTGTGCTTAAAATGACAGAACAAAAAATGGCTAACAAGATGGATAAGGAGATGGTAAAAGAGCAAGTAGCTGCCTTTGATAAATTCAAATGTTCCAATGCAGATGAAATATATCCTTGGTCGTGAAATCTACCTCCCAACTCCTAACTGCTAATACCTTCTATTTAAATAATAGTATTTTATTATTATTATATATTATTATATATTTTATTATTATATATAACATATAACATATATATTATAATATGATATATAATAATAATATTAATATATTATTATAAAAAACTATTGTTTATTTCCAACTAATCCTGCATTGATGTTTGTACCTGATTTTTCTAAGGCAGTTAGGTGGTACAAGAACAGGTAGGTAATGCAGTGAATAGAGCATCAGACCTGGAGTCAGGAGGACCTGACTTCACATCTTGCCTCAGACACTTACTAGGTATATGGCTGTGGGTAAGTCATTTAACCATGTTTGCTTCAGTTTCCTTATCTGTCAAATG
The DNA here is from genome assembly GCA_028646575.1 of Pseudocheirus occidentalis. Classification (NCBI taxonomy): domain Eukaryota; kingdom Metazoa; phylum Chordata; class Mammalia; order Diprotodontia; family Pseudocheiridae; genus Pseudocheirus; species Pseudocheirus occidentalis. The sequence goes on from CM053594.1 coordinate 58,963,008, forward strand.
AGCTGGAGAAGGAAATGGCCAACCACTATAGTATCTTCACCAAGAAGACTTCAAACAAGATCATGAACATTTAGATACAACTGAAATAACCAAGTAACAATAAATAAAATATATAAAATGTGTCAGGCACTGTGCTAAGTGCTGAGGATACAAAGAAAGGCAAAATAAAGTATCTATGAATAAACAAGGTATGTATAATACAAATAGGAAATTATCAACAAATGGAAGGCACTAGAATTCAGAGGAATTGGGAAAGGCTTTGGGTAAAAGTTGTGACTTTAACTGGGACTTGAAGGAAGCTGGGAGGCAGAGATGAGGACAGATAGGGGACAGCCCGAGAAAATGTTTGGAGCTGAGAGAAAGAGTAGCAGCAAAAACAAAATACAAAACAAACTAAAAACCAGTGTTTTTCTCTGGATCAAAGATCGGGGGTTAGAGATGTAAGGTGTAAGAAGCCAGGAAAGGTATAAGGGAGGATGGGTATGAAGGGTTTTGAATGCCAGAGGATTTTGTATTTGATCTTGGAGGCAATAATAGGGAACCACTGAGGGGGAGTGACCTTTGCTTTGCAAAAATCATCTTTGTAGCTGAATGGGGGATGGATTGGAGTGGGAGAGACTTGTGGAAGTCAGACCAACAAAGAGGCTATTGCAATAGTTCAGATGTGAGAAGCTAAGAGCCTACATAAAGATGGTGGCAGTGTCAAAGGAGAGAAGAGGGCGTGTTTGAGAGATGTTGCAAGGTGAAACTACAGGCCTTCACAATAGGAATTGAGCTTATGAGCCTGGGAGAATGTGAAGACAATGGTACCCTTGACAGTAGTAGGGAAGTTTGGAAGGTGGAGAAATTTTGGGGAAAAGATAACGAAATATGTTTGGGACATGTTGAGTTTAAGATGTCTACTGGACAACCAGTTCAAGATGTCTAAAAGGTAGTGGGAGATAATATGAGACAGGAGGTCAGCAGAGAAGTTAGGGCTAGATTAGTAGATTTGAGAATTATTGGCATTGAGGTGGTAATTAAATCCACGGGAGCAGATGAGATCACCAAATGAAGTGGTATAGAGAGAGAAGAGAAGAGGGCCCAGGACAGAGTCCTGTGAGACATTCATGATTAGTGGGCATGACTTGGATGAAGAGCCAGTGAAGGAGACTAAGAAGGATTGCTCAGATGTGTAGAAGGAAAACCAGGAGAAAATAGAGTCCTGAAAACCTAGACAGAAGAGAGAGTCAAGGCGAAGGGAATGATCAACAATGTCAAAAGCTGTAGAGAGGTCAAAAAGGAAGAGGACTGCAAAAAGGTTATTGAATCTGGCAATATGGAGATCCCAGTAACTTTGACAAGAGCAGTTTCAGTTGAATGATGAAGTTAGTAAGAAAAGGAGAAGTGGAGCCATCTACTATAGATGGCCTTCTCAGAGTTTAGCTGCAAAGGGTACAAGAAATATTGGCTATTGGAAATAGAAAGAGCAAGAAAAGGTTTTTTGAGGATTGAGGCTACTTAGGCATGCTTTCAGTAAACACCACAAATCAAAGCTTGATTTTATTGTATTGTTTCCCCCGCCCTGCCCCGGGAGAGTCTATTGTTAAAATTTACCAGCACCCCCAATGACATCCCAGGTCTATTCCCTAACCTAAAATGATATATGATAGGAATATTGTAACTATAATTTACCTAGATTTTGGAGAAGATAGAAAGGGTGCTCCTTTGGGAGGTGGGGGTAGGGAGGAGGTTCTTCCCTGCCATCTACAAATCCATCTTCCCTTCCCTTAAAACAAATAAACTCCCTAGACCCTATCATCCCTCACAAACTATTGTCCTTTATCTCTCCTCCCTTTCTTAGACAAATTCCTTGAAAAACTATCTATACTCACCATCTTTACTTTCTCTCCTCTTAAATGCCCCTAAAACCCTCTGTAATCTGTCTCCTAACCTTACTACTCAACTAAAACTGACCTTTCTGAAGTCACCACCAAGGATCTCTTAATTGCCAAATCTGATGAACTTTTCTCAATCTTCACCTTTCTTGACTTCTTTGTAGTGACTATCCTCTCCTCCTGGACACTTCTTCTCCATTGCTTCTCCTCCTTCCTTTCTGACTACTCCTTCTCAGTCTTTTTTGCTGGGCAATCATTGACTACAGGCTTTCCTGACTGTGGGTGTCCGGCAAGCAATGGTAGTAAGTAAATGTTTAAGAAACAGATCTTCCG
>CM053594.1:58965717-58984762 GCA_028646575.1 Pseudocheirus occidentalis
CCAAAAGTGGTATTACTGGGTCAAAGGGTATGCAATTATTTATAGCCCGTTGGGCATAGTTCCAGATTGCCCTCCAGAATGGTTGTATCAGTTCACAACTCCACCAACAATGCATTAGAGTTCCAATTTTTCCACCTCCTCTCCAGCACTTGTCATTTTCCTGTTTTGTCATCTTAGCCAATCTGACTGGTGATATGTGGTACATCAAAGTTGTTTTGATTTGCACTTCTTGATTCAATAGTGATTTAGAGCATTTTTCCACGTGCTTAAAGATATCTTTAATTTCTGCCTCTGAAAATTGCCTGTTCATATCCTTTAACCATTTATTAATTGGGGAACAACTTGGATTCTTATAAATTTTACTTAATTCCCTGTATATTTTAGAAATGAGGCCTTTATCAGAGACACTGGTTGTAAATATTCTCTCCCAGTTTCCTACTTTTCTCTTAATCTTGGTTACATTGGCTTTGTTTGTACAGAAACTTCAATTTAATGTAATCAAGATTATCCATTTTGCATTTTATAATGTTCTCCAACTCTTCTTTGGTCATAAAATCTTCCCTACTCCATAAATCTGACAGGTAAACTATTCCTTGGTTCCCCAGATTATTTACAGTATCAGCCTTTATACCTAGATCATGCACCCATTTATACTTATTAAACATTTTCAGTAGAATTTCCTTTCAAATCTCAGGCTGAATAAATTAAAACCAGAACTCACTATTTTTCTACTCAAAACTACCTTTCTTTCTTACTTCCCTACCATCCTTCTAGGCAACCAGGTCCACAAATTTGGTGCTGTCAGCTCCTGACTCTCCTTCACCCCATGTGCTCAGAAAGCAGAAAAACTTTATTCAGTCTACCTCCACAACATCTCTCACAACCATTCCCTTCTCTCCATTCTCATGGTGAACACCCTAGTTCTCACTTAAACTACTGCAATATCTTCCTGATTGATCTCCTGGCTTCAATTCCCTTTCTTCTCCAATCTATCCTTCCCTAGAGGAATATTTCCTTTGGAATACACACACACACACACACACACACACACAATACATATACACACATGCACAAAATAGATACACATACACACATACATATATATTCCACAGGTATATAGCCACCAAAGGAATTTTCCTAAAGCAGAAGTCTGACAGTGAGACTCCTCTGTTCAATAATATTTAGTCATTCTCTATTGCCTCTATAAAATCTTTTGTCTGGTATTTAAAGATCTTTAGAACCAACCTTCAACTTACCCTTCTAGCCTTACACATACCTCCTCTTCATACATTCTACAGTCTAGCCAAACTTGACTTGCTGCTGTTCTCAAAGTTACCCTCACACTGAATTAAAATATTGAATAAGGACTTTATAGAGTTATTTTGTCCAATTCTTGTTCTCAAGTGGCTTATATTCTAATAGGAGAAGACAAAACACATAGAAGAATAGTGTCTAGGGGAGGGTAAAGTTAAGGAAATGAGTGGGACCATAAGGCAACTGAATGAAGTATCCTCTTCAGAAGTAATGAAAATTTTGTTTTTAATGTTCATAGAATAAGAGAGAGAAGAGAGGGAGGATAATCCATAGGTCAGCATGGCAGGAAGATGTATCATGGTCAGGTGACTGGGGTTGGCTAGATGAAGGCAGATTAAATTAGTCAAAATGGCCTCAGCTTGTTAGCTGGAGATGTAGATGGGAAGGTTCACAGCAGAGTGGCAAGAGCAGTGTGGCCAGAAGATATAATTAAATCAAGTGCTGTGTAATTATAATGACCAAACTTTATCCTAGAAAAGACTTAAGAAAATGCACTTCCCTCTCTTCACTGTGAAGGACCATGGGTATGAATTATTGCATATACTGTCATATATATAATTGATATGCTTGTTGGTTTTGCCTGGAATATAGTAAGCACTATAGAAATGTTACATGTTATTAGTAGTTATTATTAACAGATGTGCTCTGAATACGGATGGAACCATTTTTTTCCTCTTTGTTTTTCTTGGTTTAAAAAAATGTGACTAATGTGGAAATATGTTTTGCATGAATTATTATGTATAATGGATATTGTAATTCTTGCCTTCTCAGTAAGTAGTGGGTGGGGGATTAGAGGGGGACCATTTGCTGGCACTGTATGCAGCTGGTGCTGATTGGCATCTCTATTGCCCATAAGGATTTCTAGGTCACAGCTCCAGGGTGGAAAGGAGATCAGTCACAAGGGAGCAGGTACCCTGGTCACAGTTTCAGGGCCAAGAAGAGCACTAGTACTTTCAGCTACAGGAGAGCAGGCACCCTTCCTGGATAAAGATCAGAATGCAGACCAGGAAATAGTCACACCTCTTCCAGGACAACCCCACCTTTGAAGCACTGAAAACTTGCAGACTCTGAGAATTAGCTCTGAAAACAATCACACAAAAAAGCCCAAAGCTTGAACAGTGCACCCCGGGGTGAGCAAAGCCCAACTTTAACATAAAGTTCAAAGTAAAGAAATAGTCTAAGAAAATGAACAAATAATAATAATAAAAATAACTTCACTATAAAAAGCAATTACAGTGGCAGGGACCACTGAGTCATAAACACAGAAGATGATAACAATGTGAAAACACCTAAAAGCAATGCCTCAGAGAAAAATTGGTACCTGGACTCAAGGTCTTCAAGAATTCCTGGAAGCATTAAAGGAGGAGATAAGAGCGGTAGAGGAAAAAATGGGAAAGAAAATGAGAGTGATCCAAGGAAATTATGAAAAGCACATTACCAGGACTTCTGGGGGCAGAGTCAAGATAGCAGAGTAGAGAGGCACTCAGCTGAGTTCTTCCAACATTCCCCATCAAGCAACTTTTTAAAAAATGCCTCATACTGAATTATAGAGTGGCAGAGCCAACAAAAGGTCAAAGTGAGACATTTTTCCTCTCCAAGATAACATAGGAGGTTGAAAAGAGAGTTCTATGACATGAAGGGAGAAAACTAGCTTGGAATTTATGTGGATGAACACCAGTGGTGTGGCTAAGTGGTGGTGACAGAAGCAACATTAGCTTTGGGAGCTCTTAAGCCAGAGATAGTAAGTGGACCTAGCAACTGCTTAGAAAGAGATTACAAAGTACCCCTGTGCTAGTACTGGACATAGGACCAGATTTTTTTTGGCAAGTCCATTGCTTCTACCCACTTCAGAGTCAAGTTTAAGGGAAGACAGGAGTACTTTTAGTCAAAACAGAGTAGTAACTCCAAGGGACAACTCTTGGGCAATTTAATTACCTATGTCCTCTTCTGGGTCACAGTTCAAGGATAGAGAAGAACACTTTCAGTCAAAAGGGAGTAGAAGCCCTGAGAGGCAGTATCACTTCTAGCCCTAAGGGAGGAGAGACTCTGAGGAGCAATATTGATTGCAATTCCAAAATATCAGGGACCCATTCTGGATAAGGACCAGAGTATATATCAAGAAAGCAGTGACCATACCTCTCCCCAGATCACACCACCTTAGAAACACTAAAAACTCCAAAATCCCAGAACTAGCTCTGAAAACAACAATGTAAGAAAAACCTGAAGCTTGAGACAGAGTCCCTTTCCTCTCCAACACCAGGAACAGAACCCAACATTAACATAAAGTTCCAAATCAAGAAATAGAGTTGAAAAAATGAGCAGGGGCAGCTAGGGGGTGCAGTGAATAGAGCACCAGCCTTGGAGTCAGGCGAATCTAAGTTCAAATCCGGCCTCAGACACTTGATCACACTTACTAGCTGTGTGACCTTGGACAAGTCACTTAACCCCAATTGTCCTGCCTTCCCCCCTCCAAAAAAAAAGGCCAAAAAAAAATGAGCAAACAACAACAAAAACTGATTTTAAAAAGCTACTGTGGTAATAGAGAATGTCAAAACGCAAACTCAGAAGAAGGCAATGAAGTTAAAGTGGCTACAAGGAAAGCATCAAGGGAAAATAATGTGAATCAGAAATAAGCCCAAAAAGAATTACTAGAAGAGGTAAAAAATGATTTTCAGAATCAAATGAGTGGTAGAGGAAAAATTAGGTAAAGAAATAAAAACAAAATAAGAAAATTATGAAAAAGACAATTAACAGCCTGGTAAAGGAGGCACAAAAAATCCTAAAGAAAGTAATACCTTAAAAACAGAATTGGCCTAATGGAAAAAAAGTACAAAAATTCACCGAAGAAAGAAATACCTTAAAAAGTAGAATTGACGAAATGGAAAAGGAAGTACAAAAGCTCACTGAAGAAAATAATTCCTTAAAACTTAAAATTGACAAATGGAAGTTAATGACTCCATGAAACATTGAGAAACTATAAAACAAAGTAAAAAGAATGGGGAAAAGAAAATGTAAAATATTTCATTGGAAAAATAACTGACCTGAGAAATGGAAAAAGGAGAGATAACTGTAGAATTATTGGATTACTTGAAAGCCATGAACAACAACAACAAAAAAGAGCCTAGATATCATATTTCAAGAAATTATCAAGGAAAACTGCTCTGATATAATAGAACTGAAGGTTAAAATAGAAACAGAAGACTCAAGAGAAGTATAACAAGGTAAACATGAAAGAATAATTGTAAGGAACTCAATGGAGTTAGACTGTTCAATTCCTATGTGGGAAAATGATAAATGTAACTCCTAAGAATTTTATCATTATTAGTGAAGTTAGAAGAAATTTGCATAGATAGAGGGCATGGGTGTGAATCAATTATGTTGGGATGATCTAAAAAAAAAAAGGTTGTAGGGGTGAGGCAGAGGGATGCACTGAGAGAAAGGGGAAGAGAGAGGCAGACTGGGCAAATTTTCTTACAATAAAGGAGTCATGCAAGGAAGAGTTTTTATAGTGGAGGCGAAAATGGGGCGGGGAGGGGAGATTATGGTGGTAGGTAATGTTTGAACCTTACTCTCATCAGAAATAGTTCAAAGAGGGAAGAATACACACACTGTAATGACATTGGGATTTGAAGATCTTCTATGCCCCTTGAATTTGCTGATGCAGCAGAAAGGGGTGGAGCAAGAGAAAGCCAGAACCAAGCTGTCTGAGTGCAAATTGAAGTATACTTTTTTTTGCTTTTTTGCTCTTTTTGGTGATATGGCTAATATGTAAACATGTTTTACATTATTTCACATGTACAATTGATCTATTTTTTCCCTTCTCAGTGAGCTGAGGAGGAGTTGAAGGGAGAGAAGCTGAAACTCAAAATAATAATAAAAAAAAGAATATTAAGAAATAATTGAAATTTAAAATTTTACCCCTCCCAAAAGTTGGAGATGGGGTAGAGGGAAGGAGAGTAACTGAAAATAAAATTGAATTTTTAAAAAAGGGGGAAGAGTCATTTATTAATCAACTACTTATGTACAGTTAAAAGATCACCTTCTAAGAACAGAAATTAAAATCCACAGTAAATTGGAGGAAAGAGCAAAAATGAGAAGATTATGGCATACAATTGAAGCTACTCCTGATTTATCTAAACTAACTATTGACAGCTCCCTCAGTGGAAAAAAGACAAAAGAACATATGTTGACACAGACCATCACCTTTTCCTAAGGAATTTTAACCTATATTAAATCAATGCCAAAGGACTAGAAATCAATCAACTGACAAATGTCTACTAGGTCCTTACTGTATGCCAGGTACTATGCTAAACATCAGACATACAAAGAAAAAGTAAATATCCTTAACCCTTAGAAACCATTCCAGACAATAAATACTTTATCTTCTCATCAAAAGAAGAAATATAGCAGTCAAGGGCAATATAAGTTTAAAATGAAAAATTATTTGTAAAATATTAAAGAGTAGAATGGTGAAAGGTTGTGTTATGTTAGGAACATGTTTTATTAGGAAAGAACAAAAAGCAATGAAGAGAAAAACAAATTTACTGAAAGTTTACAAGAGAACCAAATAAACTTGGGGGCATCTAAGGATGAAACCAAAAGGAGAACATTGAATGAAAAGTGGAAAAGAACTATAAAGCATTCTATAATAAAGTATTTTCTGGATCAATTACAACAAAGCTACAACATTCAGTCTTTAACATCATAGTGCCAGATATGTTGCTTGAAGTAGAAACAGTTCTTAGGCAACAAAAGATGAGAAGAAAAGCTAGACTACACAAAGTAAATACAGAACAAATCTGCTAGATGCCACATAATTTTAAGGTTATTAAAGGTACATTTTCTTTTTCAAAAAGCTATTTTTTTCAAATAAATTTCAATTAGTGTCTTTTATTTTATACCACCATAGTTTTCTCCAGTACCCCTCTTCCTCCCCTTCACAGAATCATCCCATGTAACAAACTGAATTTTTAAAAATTCTTTCCATGTATGTATGTTTGTATGTATACACACATATGTTAATTGTTTTATATCTTGGATATCAAACCCTTATCAGAGAAATTCCATGCAAAGATTTCCCACCTCCCCCATTTTACCACTTTCTTCCTTATTCTAGGACAACTAGGTGGCACAGTGAATAGAGTACCAGGCCTGGAGTCAGGAAGATGTGAGTTCAAATCCAGCCTCAGATACTTACTAGTTATATGACTCTGAGCTAGTTACTTAACTGTGTTTGCCTCAATTTCCTCATCTGTAAAATGAGCTGAGAAAAGAAAAGGCAAACCATTCCAATGTCTTTGCCAAGAACATTCCAAATGGGGTCTTGAAGAGTCAGATACAACTGAAATAACTGAACAACAATAATTTCTTATCCTAGGTGCATTAGTTTTGTTTGTTAAATTAACTCTGAAGCATATACTCCATGTAATATATGGAAGATTAAAAACGATGTTAAAATATTAAAAAAATTTTTTAACATTTTGCAGAAGACTAAGGAAGTTCAGAAGAAATCATAGACAAGTAGAACAATCTTGAAAGTAATATGTTGAATTCATTATTTTATGTATACATCAAAGAGTAAATTGTACACAATCTAGATTCTCATTTTCACATATAATTCTCTTTTTCTATTCTATTCTACTTTATATGTGGAAATGTTCTATTCTGGGGGTGGTTCATTATATTCAGAATAAACATTAAAAAAAATTTTTTTAAAGGTAAGAATTTCCCCAAATATAGGGTGTGTGGGTAGAGTTAGAGAGCTTTGTCTAGTTTTATGCTTGGGAGATTATGTGTGTGTGTGTGTGTGTGTGTGTGTGTGTGTGTGTGTGTGTGTCAGCTTTTAGGTTAGAATTCAGAAACTGGTCCAGAAGAATGATTTTTTTGCCTAGTCATTTGAAATAATACAATTACAGGCTTATCTTAAGAAGCCCATAAACCAGAGTGGGCTGCTACTGTTAATACAACACCTCAAGTGCCAGACGGTTGCTGTTGTTTAAGTCATTTGATTTGTGTTTGGCTTTGCAAAGATACTAGAGTAGTTTGCTATTTTCTTCCTCAGTTCATTTTACAGATGAGGAAACTGAGGCAAACAGGGTAAAGTGACTTGCTCACGGTCACACAATAAATATCTGAGACTAGATTTGAACCTAGGAAGATGATGCTTCCTGACTCCAGTTCTGGTACCCTAACCACTGCACCACCTAGCTCCCAGTGCCAAATTAAGTTACCAGAAAATGCATACAAGGCCATGTGAGTGGCACTGAAGTAAGAATCATAAATTCAATGTCTGAATTTTCAAACATTTTGAGGGAGGCAGTTTTAAGATACTTATCAAGCGTCAATCAGATTTTTGCGTAGAGTAAATGTGAAGTAAGAGTTTTACAATTGTATTTTTTTTTAAAGTCAACTTTACAAGTACAAGATGGTAGAAGCCTGGCTAGACAATGATTCATCTGTTTTATGGTTTTAATGGGCCATAAATTCAAGATGAATTAACAGTGTGATATGGTGGCCAGGAAAACTAAGATAATCTTAGACTTCATTAGAAGAGTTGTGTCCAGGATTCTGGTGATTCTGCCCTACCAGAACATTCTTCTGCCCTAGTCAGAACACATCTGGAATATAATGTTCAATGCAGAGAACCACACATTAGTAGTGATATTGATAAGGTAGAGAGCATCTAGAGGAGGGCATCAAGGATGCTGAAAGTCCTAAAATTTATGTATCTGAGATAAGTTGAAAGAATGGGGAATATTTAACTTGGAGAAAAGAAGATGGAAGGGAAGGAGAGGGGAGGAAGCATTTACATAGCACCTACCATGTGCTAGGAATCGTGTTAAGAATTTTTTACAAATATTTGACTTAGAGGGGAAGAACTACTGTTTTCAAGTATTGAATGAATGTCATATAAAAGGAGGAATTAGATTTGTTTTTCTTGGTTAAGAACAGAATCAGGAATAGTGGGGTGGTATGGAAGTGATCTTGAGTCTCAAAGGCTATGCCATGGCAGATATGATAAGGTTTTATTATTCTGGTAGGTTCTATAAGGTATGGAAAGTTTTACTATTCTGGAAAGACTTCTAGTAGGGTCCCAATAACAACCTGTGTCTGCTTTCCAACAGCTGTTTAGCCTAATTAAATTCTAAGAGCTAATCTCCAATAACGTGGTGCCTTGGGGGATGAATTCTTTGACCATGGCAACCCATGAACCAAAGAAAAGTATGAAATGGGCCTTGTTCCTGTGAGGTCCCCTTCTAGTCCTGCAATGGCAGAGTACAGAAAGCAGGATAGAGTGTACTAAGAATCATCAAGCTATCTTAAAGCAAATTTTTATTTATATCTGTTGTTTTTATATGGCTTGAAGTTCCCTTGGTATCTGAGAGGCATTCTCTAAATTTTTTTCAAGAAGAAGAAATCAGCAAAACTGATAAATACATTTTTAAAAATCTGAAAATATATGTGATACTCCATAACGCTGGATCTCCTGCCTTAGCAAAGGAATATGTATGTGTAGTGACTTGAGGTTCTCATACCTCTTCTTTGGGGCTTGTTCTTCATACTTATGTAATGTTTTAAATTGTTTTGTGGTTGTTCTTTCCACTTGCAGCATTATAATTGTTTGTGTTGTTCCTTTTTTCCACCTACTTTCCCTTGTATCAGTTCATATGTCTTCTCATGCTTCTGACCAAAACAGAAACAATTGTTATTTACATTCATTCTCAAACAATCAGGGCCCAAATCGTGACCAGGTAGGGCTTAGTCTGGGGCCACCTTCACAACTCAAATCCCCTCCCCTTGTCTACATCTTTGTTCTAGTCTTTGAAAAGGTTCTCCCTCTTTTTGTCAAGGGGGCAGAGACCCTCCACTTGTGTGCCTGATTCCATCCAATTTCATTCTATCCTGTCTTTTGGGGGAGCTTGACCCTTTGATTATCCCCTTTCTCTTTCTTAACTTTTCCTTCCCCACTGTCTATACATTGGTCACGGTCCTTTTCAAGAATGAAAGGTGAGCGTTAGCACTCCTGTCTTTACTTGTTTGTGCATAGTTCTTTTCGTGTTGCTTCTTCCGTTAGACTGAGAGCTTCTTGAGAGCAGGGACTGGTTTTTGCCTTTCCTTCTTTATCCCAGAGCTTAGTATAATGGCTGGTACATTGTAGGTGCTTAATAAATGCTTGTTGACTTGACAATAGTAAAATTAGGCTTTCAGCTCAAATATTCCATCTCTTAAAATCTAGCAACCTTCCCAATGCACTGAATTGTTCCTCACCTGCCCCACCACCAAAAAAAAAAAATGACAACTCCTGGAAAGATCAATTTCATTTTTGTTGTTTTTGCATCTTCAGTGCCTGGAACATAGAAGGCACTTAATAAATGCTTATCGTGTATTATAGTGCTTGTAATTTTGATCTCCAATAGATTGTGAATGCCATGAGGGCAGGAGCTCTATCTTATCTATACTTTGTTTTTCCTCCATCTGAACATAGCATTCTCCACACAGTAATGGACTAATAAATATTTCTTGTTGCTGACACAGAGACATGGAGAGTGGGGGGTGGGGGTGGGGATGGGGAAGGTAGAACACAGGTAATAAAAAGCATGAGCTTCCTGGCTTTTTTCTTTTTCTTTTCTTCTTTTTCTTCTCTGTCTCTCTCTGCCTCTCTCTTTCAAAAACAGTTCTTGTTTGTGTTTTCTTTTCTTCTCTCTTTCTTAAAGAAAAACAGTTCTTGTGGCTTTTCTGAGGCTGCCTTGGGACAGAAAATTCGCCCAGTCAGCTTTGTATGGCAAGAAGTCAAGATAGTTTCTTTCTGGAGGTACCCAGCTATCCCCAGGGAAGGGCCCAGCTGTGCCAGGCTCCGTATTGGGGGCAGGGGGATAGATCACTGGCAGGGGGCCAGCATAGGACCGTTGGCCCCAGCAATATGTCCTGATGCAAAATGTTGCCAGATGTGGTAGCTTTGAGGTTTCTTTGGTTTTGTGTTTTTCTGCAAACACTTCGGGCCTCTCACTTCACCCACAGAGGCAGAAACAAAATCCGTTTCTACTCACCTACCCACCCCAGAGACAAGTGCATAACCCTCTTGGACTGATAGTCTAAGGCCTCAGGATGGTGGTTTAGTAGAAAGAGTATGGGGTCTCATTCCCTTCTGCTTTTATTTTAATTTTTTAGGAGAGAAAATCAATTGCTTTTCTGTTTGTCCATGGGAATTCTCCACACATACCTCAAGCACACCTCCCTCTAATCCCCTCCCAGCGTATTCAGCTTTGTATGGCTGATGGGGGTAGGGAAGGAGCTCCCAGTCTGGGGAAGAAACAGAGAAAGAACACCGGAACTCTGACTCTACATCTTCTGATGTAGCTGGGGAAACAGGACTCCCATGTATAAATGGATGATTATTATGAGAAAGTTATAAATTATGCACCACAAGTAGCAAGTAAGAGGATTTAAGAGAAGGGAGCTGAGGTAACCAGGGAAGACTTACTGGAGAAGGGGAACACTGAGCTAGATCTTAAAGAATGCTATAGGCCAGAGCAGGAATTAATGAGTTATGTGGGAGTGAAGAGGGGGAAAAGAGGTGGAAGAGCCCAGTACTACCCCTTAGGCATGGAGAATATCGTCACATGTGGTTCAGACAGAATGACATGATTACTCTGCCTCTTTAGAATCTGGGGTAGAGGAGATGGTAGGAGGGGCTGAGAAAAAGACTTGGAACAGAGCCCATGTGAACAGTCTCCAGTCTCTGACTGCATGAAGAACCTCAGAATGTTAGAATTAAAAGTGACTCTAAGAGAATCTTTAATAGCATCAAACTCCTTGAAGGCAGATACTGTTTCTTTTTTATTTTTGTCTTTGTATCCCCAGCATCTATTACAGTAACACACAGGCAACTAATAATTGTTAGTTTGGCAATACTGGCAATATTAGGCAACTAATAAATGTTAAATTGAATTGAACTTAGCCCAAAGTCTTCATTTTATGGAACAAGAGACCAAAGGCAGAGTAGGGGGAAAGCTTGCCCAAATTCACACAGCTGCTAAGTGTCAGAGCTGAGACTCAGGCATTCTGACTATCCCAAAACTTTGATTCAATTACAAATAGCAGATGTTTTATCCACTTAGACAATAGTTCATGGGACATTACATATATTAAAAATAACATATATAAAAATAAATATTTACGTGTCCCAAGACTATTTCTAGCCTATAGAAAAAAAGATGAATAGTAATAAAAAGAACAGACAACTAATGTCCATACTACAAATTCAGGCCTCAAAATATCCCTGACAATTGAACACATCAAATGTATTACAACAGAAGAATGATCACAAATAATGCTGATGCCCTGTCAGTCATCCAGACAGAACACTGATCCATAAACATTTTAGACTAACATTTTAGTCGATTTTGCCAAACTAAACACTTATAAAGGCCATCCTACATGAAATGAAAAGCTTTCAAAATAGAAACATAGCAAATGAATAGCAACAAGATAGTAAAAGAATCAAAACCATGTGGGAATGGGATAAGGTGCATATCACCCTTGTCATCCTATCTGCTCCTTGTCATCAGCAAGCTCCTAAAAGGGTACCAGTTACAAAAGTACCAGTTGTTCAGTTACAAAAAGCAGTTACTTTATTTTTCCCTGAAATAGTCTGAAGAACATTTAATGTAAATGAATATTGCTATTGTTCAGTCATATCCGACTCTTTGAGACCTCATTTGGGCTTTTCTTGGCAAAGATACTGGAGTAGTTTGCCTTTTTCTTCTCCAGCTCATTTTATAGATGAGGAAACTGAGGTAAACAGGATGAAATGACTTGCCTACAGTTACATAGCTAGTATCTGAGGCCAGATTTGAATTCAGAAAGGGCACCACCTAGCTGCCCTTTAGTGAATAAGACAAGATTTTAAAATTGAGGAAATAACCATAGGCTAAGAGGAAACAAAATGATCGCTTTTTGCTGATGATGTGTTTTATTGAGATAACCCTAAAGATTCAGCTAAAATTCACTGAAATAATTAATAAATTCAATAAAGTATTAAATAAAGTTATCAGCTTTTCTGTATATCACCAACAAAATCCAGAGATAAGCACCAGAAAAAAATTCTTTTAAAAATAGCTATAGAATCTATAATATAGTTGTCTCCCTATCAAGACGCACACAAAAACTGTATGGCTACAAATGCAAAATGCTCCTTACAGAAATCAAGTCAGAACTAAATAATTGGAGCCATATTAATTATTCATCATTAGGTTATGCTAACATAAAAATTACAATCTGAAATTAACTTATTCAGTGCTATAGCAACCAAACTACTCAATAGTTACTCCACAGAACAAGAAAAAGTTATAAGAAAATTCATCCGAAGGAACAAATGGTCAAAGAATATAGTAATATACATTCTTTGGGCATCCTAATTCCAAGTTTCACTGATGATCTGAGTCCCTAGAGGGCTGGCTCACTAAATCTCTCTTAATGTTTTAAGGGTACTCTCTGAGGGATTGTGGAGTGTCTTTCTAATACTGTCAGTTTGAGCCTCCATTCTGGTATACTCATTATCTTTCTCACTAAGCCCTCCCCTTTCTTTAACCTTTCTTATTCCTGTAGAGGCAACATCATCCTCCCAGTCCTTCAGACTCACAATCCAGGAGTCGTCCTGGACTCTTCACTATCTCTCACCCCTCCCCCACATTCAATCTGTTGCAAATCTGTTGATTTCGCCTTTGCAACTTCTCTTGAACTTCTCTTCTCTGAAACTGCCACCTCTCCAGGGCAGGCACCTCATGCCTGGGTTATCGTAATAGCTGATTAGTGGGTCTGTCTGCCTCAAGTCTCTCCCCACTCCAATGCAACCTCTATTCAGATACTAATGTGATTTTCCTAAAGTACAGTTTCAGTACTGACATTCACCTACTCAATAAACTCCAGTGGCTTCCTATTGCCTCCAGGATCAAACAGAAAAATCCCTTATGAAGCATTCAAAATCTGTCATAACCTCGCACCCTCCTGCCATTCTAATATTCTTATGCCTTACTCTTAACATCTACTCTTCCATAGAGCGATACTGGCCACCCGGCTATTCCTCAAACAAAACATTTCTCAAAGCCCTTCATAACCTAGCCCCCTTCTTCATTTCCAAGCTCTTACACCTTACTCCTCTACATGTACTCTTCCATCCAGCAACCCTGGCCTCCTAGACATTCTAGGAACAAGGAACTTCATTTCTTGGCTCTGAGCATTTTCTCTGGCTGTTCCCCATGCTTGGAATTCTCTACTCTGCTCAGACGACTAACCTCCACAGTTTCCATTAAGTCTCAGGTCAAATCTCACCTTCTATAGGAAGCCTTCCCTCTGTTAATTATTTCCTATTAATCTTGTATGTATTTAGTTTGGTTTGAATTTATTTGTTTGCATGTTGCCTCCCCTACGCAGCTGTGAGCTCTTGAGGACAGAGCATTTTCTTTGGCCTCTTTAGCACAGGGCCTGGCATATAATGTTTGTTTAATAAATGCTTATTGATTCATTAATTGGTGTGTTCCCTGATATCAATCATCAATCACAGCTGGTACCTTATATCATTAATTGATCCAATGATACTGGAGTGGATTGCCATTTCCTTCTCCTGCACATTGTACAAATGAAGAAATTAAGACAAAGAGGGTTAAGTGTCAAGCCCAGAGTCATGTTCTGAGCCAGATTTGAACTCAGAAAGAGGAGTCTTCCTAACTCCATGCCCAGCACTGTGCCATCTAGTTGCCCATTATTATGCTCTTATTTTGTGCCAGGAACTATGCTAAGCACTGGAGATACAAAGAAAGACAAAAAAATAGTCCCTGCCTTCAAGAAGCTTACCCTCTAAAGAACACACAAAGCACACACCCACCAAGATCTTTCCCAAATGACCCCTACATTCCCTTTCTTTCAGATGTCACTCATGAACTCATACACTCAAATCAACGTCCACCCACAGTGTCATTTACACACCAATTCAAGAACACACACATGTGTGGTAGTGTGCTTTGTAAATTTTAAAGTGCTATATAAACTGCTATTATTGTATTCTGTCCTCTTTCTTTGATGGAGTTCAGAAAGAAAAGAAATGTCCTGAGATGAGTCACCTACTGACCCCAGTATCTTTGCCAAGAAAACCCCAAACAGGGTCGGTCACAAAGAGTCGGATAAGACTGAACAATGATAATATGCTTAATAAATGCTTATGGACCGACTGTCTGAGAGAGTACAGGTGTGGAAGTAGAGATGGGGGGCACTTTCCCTGGGCTACTTTCTTGGAGATTGCACAGCTACAGAGCTGCCTTGGTGCCAAGAGGTCTGGGCTGCTAGTGTAGATAGATTCCATCCTGGCTCTGACATTACCTGACTTTTTGATCTTAAGGGAATTCCTTCCCCTCTCTGAGCCTCAGGTTACCTCCTGTGTAAATAAGGGGATTGGATGAAATGGTATCCAAGGTCCTCTTCATTTCTGATGTTCTGAAAAGCTAAGACAGTTCTTGGAGTGTTTATTTCCAGGCTGTGCAAGGGAAGTTCCATGTAGGCCAGGGGAGGGTCAGACTCTCAGAGCTGCTGCTGCTGCCACCTTGTGGCTACAAAATATTCAGCACAGCTGGCCAATAGGAAGCAGGCAGGCTATAGCATCTTAGCTTTAAAGTTTTAGAAGGGACCTTAAAGATCATTTTATTCTGACTCTCTGTTTTTACAGATAAGGAAACTAAGGATCAAAGAGATTAAGTGACTTGTCCATGACACTGTAGCTAAGTGTCTGAGAGGAAAATTGAACCCATGTCCTTTTGAAACCAAGTTAAACACTCTACTAAAGTAGGCTGCTTTTTTATTCTATGCACCTCATGAAGATAGGGCTTTTGGAGAATCAAATTGGAGCTACCTTTTCTAATTTCTACATTATTTCATGTCTAGATCTCATCCCACCTCCCTTCCTTCCTTTTGTGTATATATGTGTATACATACATACATAGACACATACATATATACACACATGTGTATATATATGTATATATTTAGGGGTGTGTGTGTACATATATTCATTAGTGGGAGGGCCTTTTTTCTGCTATGGCAGGAAATATAAATAATATAAATATAAATAAATAATATAAATTAGATATTTCCAATGGAAACAGTGTGTTATGGTGAAAATCACTTTATATTCCCTTCTCTCCATTACTTTCTTTCCTACAACCTTCCCGTTCATATTGAGAAACTAAAGAAATCATTGTTTCTTCTTTGACCATTCATGGATGGGGTAAGGATACATCTCTAGCTCCTCCCTATCCATTGACTTCCCTCTCCTCACACCTAAGACTGTGCTCTCTGACAGCACAGAGGAAAACTGTGCTATCCTGTCCATGAAAAGACTGACCGAAAGAGAAATGTGGGATTTAGACCATGAAATATTAACTCAGCTCCTCTTCCATCCCCTTTGCTGTTAAATTTATAATCCCTTCAGTACTTTTAATCCATTGAGTTTCTTCTTTATTCTTTTTATCCCCTCAGTCAACTTTGTTTTCTTTTTTTATAAAACAAAAACCTATAGATTTCATTGTTTCACTTAATAATTATATCTATCTTTTGTTTTTCTTGTGTGAAGTGTTTGTAAATTGAATGTCCTACTGTCCTCTGAAGGTTTTTGTTTGTTTGTTTTTGTTTGTTTGTAGAAATGCTTCAAATGCCTCTTTTGTGGTAAGGATCTATATATTTTTTTCATTGGTGATTAAGTTCAGTCTTGAAAAAGATGCAATTTAGAATTACAGCTTGAACTCCTGGGCTTTTGAGACTGTTCTGTTCTAGGCAGTTAGGCGGTGCCCAGGATAAAGTGCTGTCCCTGAAATCAGGAAGACCTGTGTTCAAGTCTACCTCAGTCATTCACTAGCTGTGTGACCCTGGGGTTAAGTCATTTAACTCCAAATGCTTCCAAAAAATAAAAATTCAAAAGAAACTGAGAATATCCATCCTGATTTCTCCAATTTCATAGGAAACCTGAGTTACTTGAATCAGTGTTCCTTCAAAATCAAGTCAAGTCAATAAACATTTATTAAGCACTTGCTGTATATCAGGAACTATGCTAAACACTGGGAATATAAAGAAAGGCAAATAATAATCCCTGCTCTCCAGGAGCTCTGATATGGAGCTGGATGAATGGAAAGATTTTGAGATAAAGGGCTTTTTCCTGCTTCCTTGAAAAACTTGCTTATGAGCTTAGGGTTTTTCTCTGACAGTGATCTGTGGAGTTTTTCAATCAGTATTCAAAAGGTCTGAGTAGTGTGTTTTTGTTTTGTTTTGTTTTGTTTTTCTAATTTACTGCAATATGGCATTGAGATTTTCTAAGTTATCTTTTTTTTTCTCTAGGAGACCTAGTATTTTTATATCTCTGCATCCTGTCTTCAAGGTCAGTTGCTTCTGCCTAATATAGAATTAATGTTTTATCTAAAGTTACTGACTTTTGCTTCTCTTCTGTCAATTTTTCTTCCACTTCTGTATTTTTTT
This sequence comes from Pseudocheirus occidentalis, assembly GCA_028646575.1. Taxonomy (NCBI): domain Eukaryota; kingdom Metazoa; phylum Chordata; class Mammalia; order Diprotodontia; family Pseudocheiridae; genus Pseudocheirus; species Pseudocheirus occidentalis. Next base: position 58,982,548 of record CM053594.1, read on the forward strand.
TTTAGTTTCTTTTTCAGAGACTCTACTTCCTTGGAGGACTCTCCAGTGCTTGTTTTAAGTTCTTTATTGTGTTGTTTATTTCCATTAATTCTAATTTCTCACCTAATTTCTAGCAGAATGTCTTCTTTTAAAGTTTTTCTTCTTTTGAACCTTTTTCTTGAGTTTCTTGCCATTGCTCCATGATCTTTTGGGGATCTAAAGAATTTTTTTTCATTCAATTTCACTTTATTTTCAGTTCCTGATTTTCTTTCTGCCCCTCCCCTGTCCCTCACCCCTTGAGAAGACAAGAAATAAAAAAAAAACCATTACAAATATGAAGTCATGAAAAATTCTCATTTTCTTTGGAAATTTGTGTTCATTTTCCTTCACTTTCCTTCAGTTCAAGGTGTTATATTTTTTGGAGGAATTTTTATACATTAATCCTTCTGTCTTTATGAAACTTTTTTTTTGCAAGGGCAATTGGGCAAGTTAAGTGACTTGCCCGAAGTCACACAGCTGCTAAGTGTGTCAAGTCTCTGAGGCCATATTCAAACTCAGGTCCTCCTGACTCCAGGGCTGGTGCTCTATTCACTGCACCACCTAGCCGCCCTTATGAAACTTATTGTTAGTTTATCTGACTTGGGGCTAGGCTTATACCTAGGCTTTCTCACTTGGACTTCTTAATCTTTCAGCTTTTTTATTGTATTTTGTATTGTATTTTATTTTGTATTTTATTGTATTTCCTATTTCTTATCTCTAACTTCTCATCTCTTCCTTTCTACTTTCATTTCTCCCATGTCCATTGATTCACAGAGTCCTGAGGTTGGGTGTCTTTGGCTTCCTTGCTAGATGCAGAGGGAATAGAACATGAAGACTTGATTGGATCATTTCCTAGAGTAAATTTTATGGGTAGAAGACTGACCTTAGATGTCTTAGATTTCCAGAGATAGTAATCATCAGGTTCCCACAGTGCCCCAGGGGAAAAATGTAGGAAGTATCAGGGGCTAGTGGGGCCCCAAGAGAGAGTCCCTTTCAATCTTTATTGGATGGGTAAGCACTGTCTATGAGGCAGAAGGAGAAGGAACAGTGGGGAGAGAGATAGAGGAAAGTATCAGGGGAAGCTGATAGAAAATGGGGGAGATGACATTGGACAGAAAGGGAAGTCCCTGAAGATGAGAGGGCAAACATTGAGGAGAGGAAAGGAGAGACCCTGATGGAAAGGAAAGAGAAACTAGGAAGAGAAGCAACATTGGATTTCTTGTTTCCTAAGAACATGGTCAGATAACAACAAAACTGGAAATAAAATGAGTGTCATTTGATTGGGAAATGGATGAACACATTTATAATGTAAGAATGTCATGGAATACTATTGTGCAGTGTAACCAGCAGGTGTCTCTGGAGTAAAGTTTGGTTGGGTACATGCTCTTTTCTTCCTCCCTCTTCTTTCATAGGAATTTGGGAGGATCTGATTCTTTCCAGATCACATTCTTCTCCTCTTACTAAATAGCCCAGGGGACAGATATAATCTTTCTATTCACCCAACTTCTCCAGTGATGCGAGGTTTGTCTGAGGCATCCAAAGTCTTAGTCTACTGATCTGGCTATAACAATGACTCACTTGCCTTTAGACCAAGGATGGCTTTATTCTAACACACAAAGATCTCTTTCTCTATGCTATTTTATGGAGCTTATAACTAAATAGCATTAATAAATTTTGTATAAATAAACAAAAGTAATTAATAAAGATCATCACCATAAGATCTTCTTATCATAGAATCCTTCAAGTTCTGGGGGAGAGACCCTAGTATTTGGACAGAGATTTAGATCTTTTACCTGACTTAATCCTGTGCATTTTCAACTATCCGTTAGCATCCTCCAATTCCCCTTCCCTTGAAATGGCCAGGAACTAGTTAAGCTATGGACTCAAGAGATTAGCCAGGAAATAGTTAAGTGATACTTTGTGAAAGTAGAAAGCAGCAAATTAGAAGACAGTGAACTTGCCTATGAGCCAGCCTGGGGTGTGGGAACCAATCTAGCTTCATTTTTCTTCTCCTACATGCCCAGGTCAGCATGCCCTGTGTCCCTCTCTTCTTACCCTACAATCCTCTACCTACAGATGTTATCACAAACCCTCCTTGCCTATTGTTCATTCTTCTTTCTGTTCTGTCATTATGCCCTGTAATCACAAACTCACTTGCCTCAGCAACTTACTTGCACCTCCAAACAATGGGACTATA